>JALPQD010000551.1:205044-805044 GCA_023101885.1 Typhlomys cinereus
TCTGCTGGAAAGCAGAAAGGTCCTGAGTTCAGAAATGGTGCGGCCTGCACTTCCGATCCTGCAAGTGGAACCAGAGGCAAAGCAAGAGGAGTTTGAGCAATCCAGGGTGTTTTCGAAACTCCATGGCCTTCACAGTCACGGTCACAGGACAGTGAGTGCCCTCTCTCTCTCACAACCACACACACACACACACACCACACACGTGGCACATGTGCACCATTGAATAAATTTTTAAAATTATTAAAAAAAAAAAAGGATTCAGTTTCCAATGTGCTGGAGGACACTAAACATCTGCCTGGAAAGGAGAAAGGTTGAGTTCAGAAATGGTGGCGGCCTGACTTGATCCTGCAAGGTGGAACAGCCGAGCAAAGCAAAAGAGGAGTTTGAGCAATCCAGGGGATTTTCGAAATCACCCTTGGCCCTTCAAGTCACGGTCACAGACAGTGAGTGCCTTCACGAAACACACATACTTAACTATCACACACGTACAGCACAAGCACCGTGCATGGACCACCACATTTCCTACGTGCACAGCCCGCCGGCGCGCTTCTCGAGTTCCAAGCGTGGGAGACCTACGAACACGGCATGACGGCCGGGATCCTGAGCAGGGAGGCTGCGTGAGCGAAGCCAAGAGGTGTCATGACGCCATCCGCCGCCCCAGCGTCACAGACGTGATCTTTCGACACACACTCAGCCCCTTCCTCACCACACGCAACCACTAGGCACTGTGGGCAATGAATAAATACACACTGTTGTGAGACTGAGGACAGATGGGAGACCACTAAACCTCTGCCTGGAAGCAGAGAAAGGTCCTGGTTCAGAAATGGTGGCGGCCTGCACTTCCGATCCTGCAAGGTGGGAACCCGGCAAAGCAACAGAGGAGTTTGAGCAATCCCGGGTGATTTTCGAAACTCCACCCTTGGCCCTTCACAGTCACGGTCACAGACAGTGAGTGCCCTCTCTCTCTCCAACACACACACCCACACACACACACACCGTGCGCAAGTGCACCATTGAATAATTTTAAAAAATTATTAAAAAAAAAAGATTCAGTTTCCAAGGCTGGCTGGCGGACACTAACCCTCTGCCTGGAAAGCAGAAAGAAAGAGTCCTGAGTTCGAAATGGTGGGGCCTGCACTTCCGATCCTGCAAAGGGGAAACCAAGCAAAGCAAAGAGGAGTTTGAGCAATCCAGGGTGATTTTCGAACTCACCTTGGCCCTTCACAGTCACGGTCACAGACAGTGATGTGCCTCTCTCTAACACACCACACACCACACACACACACACACACGCGTGCCGCACCACTGTGCACCATTGAATAAATTTTTAAAATTATTAAAAAAAAAAAAAGATTCAGTTTCCAAGGCTGGCTGGAGACACTAAACCTCTGCCTGGAAAGCAGAAAGGTCCTGAGTTCAGAAATGGTGGCCGGCCTGCACTTCCGATCTGCAAGGTGGAAACCAGAGCAAGCAAAAGAGGGAGTTGGGCAATCCAGGGTGATTTTCGAACTCACCCTTGGCCCTTCACAGTTCCACGGTCAAGACAGTGAGTGCCTCTCTCTCTCACACACACACACACACACACACAACACACACGTGCGCACACTGTTGCACCATTGATAAATTTTTAAAAATTATTAAAAAAAAAAAAAAAGATTCGTTTCCAAGGCTGGCTGGAGACACTCAACCCTCTGCCTGGAAAGCAGAGAAAGGTTCCTGAGTTCAGAGAAATGGTGGCGGCCTGCACTTCCGATCCTGCAGGTGGAACCAGAGCAAAGCAAAGAGGAGTTTGAGCAATCCAGGGGATTTTCGGAACTCACCCTTGGCCCTTCACAGGTCACGGTCACAGACAGTGAGTGGCCCTCCTTCTCACAACAACCACACACACACACACACAAACACACCACCGTGCGCACCACTGGCACCATTGAATAAATTTTTAACAAATTATTAAAAAAAAAAAAGATTCAGTTTCCAAGGCTGGCTGAGACACTAAACCTCTGCCTGGGAAAGCAGAAGGGTCCTGGGTTCAGAAATGGTGGCGGCCTTGCACTTCCGATCCTGCAGGTGGAACCAGAGCAAAGCAAAGAGGAGTTTGAGCAATCCAGGGTGATTTTTCGAACTCACCCTGGCCCTTCACATCACGGTCACAGCACAGTGAGTGCCCTCTCTCTCACACACCACCCACACACACACACACACACACGCTGTGCGCACACTGTGCACCTATTGAATAAATTTTTTAAAATATTATAAAAAAAAAAAAGATTCAGTTTCCAAGGCTGGCTGGAGACACTAAACCTCTGCCTGGAAAGCAGAGAAGGGAGTTCAGGATAATGGTGGCGGCCTGCACTTCCGATCCTGGCCAAGGTGGAACCAGAGCAAAGAAAGAGGAGTTTGAGCAATCCAGGGTGATTTCGAAACTCACCCTTGGCCCTTCACAGTCACCGGTCACAGACAGTGAGTGCCTCTCTCTCACACCACACACACACACACACACCACACACGTGCGCCACCTACTGTGCACCATTGAATAAATTTTTAAAATAATATAAAAAAAAAAAAAGATTCAGTTTCCAAGGCTGGTGGAGACACTAAACCTCTGCCTGGAAAGCAGAAAGGTCCTGAGTTCAGAAATGGTGGCGGCCCTGCCACTTCCGATCCTGCAAGGTGGAACCAGAGCAAGCAAAGAGCGGAGTTTGAGCAATCCAGGGTGATTTTCGAACTCACCCTTGGCCCTTCACAGTCCACGGTCACAGACATGAGTGCCCCCTCTCTCTCTCACACCCACCACAAACACACACACACAACACGTGCGCGCACACTGTGCCACCTTGAATAAATTTTAAAAATTTATTAAAAAAACAAAAAAGATTCAGTTTCCAAGGCTGGCTTGGAGACCACTAAACCTCTCTGCCTGGAAAGCGAAAGGTTCTGAGTTCAGAAATGGTGGGGCCTGCACTTCCGATCCTGCAATGTGTGGCACAGAGCAAAGCAAAGAGGGAGTTTAGCACAATCCGGGTATTTTCGAACTCACCCTTGGCCCTTCCAGTTCAGGTCACAGACAGTGAGTGCCCCTTCTCTTCAACCACACACACACACACCACACACACACGTGCGCACCACTGTGCACCATTGAATAAATTTTTAAAATTTATAAAAAAAAAAAAAAAAATTCAGTTTCCAAGGCTGGCTGGAGACACTAAACTCTGCCTGGAAAGCAGGAAAGGTCCTGAGTTCCGAAAATGGTGGCGGGCTGCACTTCCGACTTCCTGCAAGGTGGAACCAGAGCAAAGCAAAGAGGAGTTTGAGCAATCCAGGGTGATTTCGAACTCACCCCGCCTTCACAGTCACGGTCACAGACAGTGAGTGCCCCCTTCTCTCTCTCTCACACACACACACCACACACACACACACACACACACGGTGCGCCACACTGTGCACCATTGAATAAATTTTAAATTAAATATTAAAAAAAAAAAAGATTCAGTTTCCAAGGCTGGCTGGAGACACTAAACCTCTGCGCTGGAACAGCGGAAATGTCCTGAGTTCAGAAATGGTGGCGGCCTGCACTTCCGATCCTGCAAGGTGGAACCAGAGCAAAGCAAAGGGAGTTTGAGCAATCCAGGGTGATTTTCGAACTCACCTTGGCCCTTCACAGTCACGGTCCCAGACAGTGAGTGCCTCTTCTCTCTCTCACACACCACACACACACACACACACACACCACACACTGTGCGCACACTTGCTGCACCATTGAATAAATTTTTAAATTTATTAAAAAAAAAAAAAAGATTCAGTTTCCAAGGCTGGCTGGAGACACTAAACCTCTGCCTGGAAAGCAGAAGAAAGGTCCTGGTTCAGAGAAAAATGGTGGCGGTCCTGCACTTCCGATCCTTGCAATGGTGGACCAGAGCCAAAGGCAAAGAGGAGTTTGAGCAATCCAGGGTGATTTTCGAACTCACCTTGGCCCTTCACAGTCACGGTCACAGACAGTGAGTGCCCTCTCTCTCTCTCACAAACACCACCCACACACACACACACCACGTGCGCACACTGTGCACCATTGAGATAAATTTTAAAATTTATTAAAAAAAAAAAAAGATTCAGTTTCCAACGGTGCTGGGAGACACTAACCCTCTGCCTGGAAAGCCGAAAGGTCCTGAGTTCAGAGAAATGGTGGCGGCCTGCACTTCGATCCTGCAAGGTGGAACCAGAGCAAAGCAAGAGGAGTTGAGCAATCCAGTGGTGATTTGATAACCTCCCTTGCCTCCTCACAGTCCACGGTCACAGACAGTGAGTGCCCTCTCCTCTCCTCACACACACACACACCACACACACACACACACACGTGCGCACACTTGCACCATTGAATAATTTTTAAAATTTATTAAAAACAAAACAAGATTCAGTTCCAAAGCTGGCTGGAGGAACACTAAACCTCTGCCTTGGAAAGGCAGAAAGGTCCTGAGGTTCAGTAATAGAAAGGTGGCGGCCTGCACTTATCCTGCAAGGTGGAACCAGGCAAGCAAAGAGGAGTTTGAGCAATCCAGGGTGATTTCGAACTCCACCCTTGGCTTCACAGTCACGGTCACCAGACAGTGAGTGCCCTCTCTCTCTCACACACACCACACCACACACACACACACACACGTTGCGCACACTGCACCATTGAATAAATTTTTTAAAATATTAAAATACAAAAAAAAAAAAGATTCAGTTTCCAAGGCTGGCTGGGACACTACACCTTGCCTGGAAAAGAAGAAAGGTCCTGAGTTCAGAAATGGTGGCGGCCTCCGCACTTCCGATCCTGCAAGGTGGAACCAGCGCAAAGGCAAAGAGGAGTTGAGCAATCCAGGGTGATTTTCGAAACTACCCTTGGCCCTTCCAGTCACGGTCACAGACAGTGAGTGCCCTCTCTCTCTCTCACACACACACACCACACCAACACACACAACCGTGCGACACTGTGCACCATTGAATATAAATTTTAAAAATTATTATTAAAAAAAAAAGATTCAGTTTCCAAGGCTGGCTGGAGACACTAAACCTTGCCTGGAAGCAGAAAGTCCTGAGTTCAGAAATGGTGGCGGCCTGCACTTCCGATCCCTGCAAGGTGTGAACCAGAGCAAGCCAAATAGAGGAGGTTGAGCAATCCCGGGTGATGTTTCGAACTCACCCTTGGCCCTCACAGTCACGGTTCACAGACAGTGAGTGCCCTCTCCTCTCTCCACACACACACCACACACACACACACACACACAACACACACCCAGTGCGCACAACGCACCATTGTAATAAATTTTTAAAAAATTATTCAAAAAAGATTCAGTTTCCAAGGCTGGCTGGAGGACACTAAACCTCTCTGGAAGCAGATCAAGAAAGGTCCTGAGTTCAGAAAAATGGTGGGGCCTGCACTCCGATCCTGCAAGGTGGAACCACGAGCAAAGCAAAAGAGGAGTTTGAGCAATCCAGGGTGATTCGGAACTCACCCTTGGCCCTTTACAGTCACGGTCACAGACAGTGAGTGCCTCTCTCTCTCACACCACACCACACACACACACACACACCAACACTGTGCGCCCACTGTGCACATTGAATAAATTTTTTAAAAATTATAAAAAAAAAAAAGATTCAGTTTCCAAGGCTGGCTGGAGACACTAACCCTCGCTGGAAAAGCAGAAGAAAAGGTCCTGAGTTCAGAAATGGTGGCGGCCTGCACTTCCGATCTGCCATGGTGGAACCAGAGCAAAGCAAAGGGAGTTTGAGGCAACCAGGGTGATTTTTACAACTCACCCTTGGCCCTTCACAGTCACGGTCACAGACAGTGAGTGCCCTCTTCTCACTCACACACACACACACACACAACACGTGCGCACACTGTGCCACCATTGAATAAATTTTTAAAATTATTAAAAAAAAAAAAAGATTCAGTGTTCCAAGGCTGGCTGGAGACACTAAACCTTGCCTGGAAACGCAGAAAAGGTCCTGAGTTCAGAAATGTGTGGCGGCTGCACTTCCGATCCGCAAGGTGGAACCAGAGCAAAGCAAAGAGGAGTTTGAGCAATCCAGGGTGATTTTCGAACTCACCTTGGCCCTTCCCGTCACGGTCACAGACAGTGAGTGCCCCTCTCTCTCCACCACACACACACACACACACACACACACACGGCGCACATGTGCACACATTGAATAAATTTTTAAAATTATTAAAAAAAAAAAAAAAAGATTCAGTTTCCAAGGCTGGCTGGAGAACACTAAACCTCTGCCTGGAAAGCAAGAAAGGTCTGAGTTCAGAATGGTGGCGGCCCTGCACTTCCGATCCTGCAAGGTGGAACCAGAGCAAACGCAAAGAGGAGTTTGAGCAATCCAGGGTGATTTTCCGAACTCACCCTTGGCCCTTTCCCTCACGGTCACAGACAGTGGGATGCCCTCTCTCTCTCTCACACACACACACACAACACCAACACACACACCACACACCGGTGCGCACATGTGCACCATTGAATAAATTTTAAAAATTATTAAACAAAAAAAAAAGTTCAGTTTCCAAGGCTGGCTGGAGACACAAACCTCTGCCTGGAAAGCAGCAGAAAGGTTCCTGAGTTCCGAGAATGGTGGCGGCCTGCACTTCCGATCCTGCAGGTGGAACGAGCAAACGCAAAAGAGGAGTTTGAGCAATCCCGGGTGATTTTCGAACTCACCCTGGCCTTCACATGTCACGGTCACAGACAGGTGAGTTGCGTCCCTCTCTTCACACACACACCACCACAACCACACACACCACACACGGCGCCACACTGAACACATGAAAATTTTTACAACATTTTTCAAAATAAAAATTAAAAAAAAAACAGATTCAGTCCAAGGCTGGCTGGAGACACTAAAACCTCTGCCTGGAAAGCAAGAAAGGTCCTGAGTTCAGAAATTGTGGCGGCCTGCACTTCCGATCCTGCAAGTGGACACCAGAGCAAAGCAAAGGGAGTTGAGCAATCCCGGTGATTTTCAACTCACCTGCTGCCCCTTCACAGTCCCGGTCACAGACAAGTGAGGCCCTCTCTCACCACACCAACACACACACAAACACACCACACACCACACGGGCATTCGTGCGCACCAGTGCACCATGAATAATTTTTAAAACAATTATAAAAAAAAAAAGATTCAGTTTCCAAGGATGGCTGGAGACACTAAAACCTCTTGCCTGGAACGCAGAAGAGGTCCTGAGTCAGCATGGTGGCGGGCCTGCGCACTCCGATCTGCCACGGTGGAACCAGCCGAGCAAAGCAAAGAAGAGGGAGGTAGTTGAGCCATATCCAGGGTGATTTGAACTCCCATTGCGCCCTCTCACCAGTCACGGTCACTACAGTGACCAGTGAGTGCACCTCTCTCTCACACAACAAACACACACCACAAACAGCGTTCACACATTGGCACCATGTGACATAAAATTTTTAAATATAAAAAAAAAAAACAAAAAATTTCAGTTTCCAAGGCCTGGGCTGGAGACACTAAACTCTGCCTGGAAAGCAGAGAAAGGTCCTGAGTTCAGAAATGGTACGGCTGGGCCTTGCACTTCCGACCTCCTGCAAGTGGAACCAGAGCAAAGCAAAGAGCGGGAGTTTGAAGCAATCCAGGTGGTGGATCGACCAACCCCTTGGCCCTTCACAGTCACGTCACAGAGATGAGTGCCCTCTCTTTCACACACACACAACACACACACACCACACCCGTGCGCACACTGTGACCATTGAATAACTTTTAAAAAATTATAAAAAAAAAAATGATTTCAGTTTCCAAGGCTGGTTGGAGACATCAAACCCTTGCCTGGGAAGACGAGAGAGAGAACGGTCCTGATGTCTCCAGAAATGGTGGCGGCCTGCCTTCCGAATCCTGCAGGTGGAAACCTGGAAGATTCCACTTCCCAGATTTGAATTGTTCTTGTGCCTGGTGTTGTATCTGCTTATCATCTTAGAGAAGAGAGGAAAGAAAAGTGAAGATAACACTAAAGACAGCTCACAACAAAGAGAAGAGCTAGTGCTAAGTGGCGCATTTGAAATCCCACCCATCCTCACACCTCTGGCCGCCTTCAGATGTGGGGCTATAACTCAATAATTGATTGCCGCCTAGCATTCATGAACAAGGCTTGGAGTTCTTTCCCTATATAGCAAATCTCTCCTACCACCATTAATGAAAAACCAAAACTTCAGTAAAGTTCATTTTAGATTTAATAAAGGATACTTTAGTCATACAAAAATTTGGCATAGCATTCATAAACAAGGCTTTGGAGTTCTTTCCCTATATAGCAAATCTCTCCACCACCACCAAAGGAAAACCAAAACTTCAGTAAAGTTCATTTTAGATTAAAAAAAAGATACTTTGGTCATACAGAAATTTGGCGTATGAGAAATTTCACCACATCTCCTGAGGGAATAGTTGGTAGCCCCTTTGTTATCAAAATTCAACTAATGTTGTCACTAAGAGAAAGAAAAGGCTGATTCATGCCTGCTAACCCTGTTCTTCAACCAAAAGGAACACAGCTGTGGTCATTTCTGTGAGACCAACCAAACCTGCATTTCTATAAAGAACATGTATCATTGCCACTACATAATTAAATTATTGATAACATTTAAGAATCTATTGCATTCTACAGGAGACTTATACCAAATACTTTAATACTTATTGTTGGTTTCAGACCATAAATAGTCAAGTAAATGAGTTTCATGTGGACAGTTCTTTAAGCATTGGATAAAAATTCCAGAATGGAATTTCCTTTCCTTCCTTCTCTTATGAGTTTATGACACAGAGGTTAGGATCACCCTCATGGGAAAGAAAGTACAAATACAACGTTCTTAGACTGATCATTTATACTGAATCCAACTGGTCATAATGAAAAATTCCCTTCCAACGAGGGACTTGCTCAAGTCACTAGCTGGAAGCACCTGTGGAATAGGTCGTTTGTCGAGAGATCATTTCAAGGTGATTGAAAGCACACACATCAGAAAACACAGCGGTCTGAATTAAGTACTAGGATGTGGGCTGGGCTCTTTATGGTGAGTAATCAAAGCATCATCTTCTTAAAAAAATATTTTATTTATGTACTTGCAAAAGAGAAAGCAGGCACGTGACAGCCAGAGGACAACTTTCAAAAGTCGACTCTTTCTTTCTACCATGCGGTTTCCGGGGCTTGAACGCCAGTCGCCAAGTTTACATCACAGCCTCCTTAACCTACTGAGCCGTCTCACAAGCCCAAGCATGACTTTCTTAAGTCCTCTTGCAGCACTCACAAGTAAGTGAAGAATTGATGGTGAGCGGCTGGGCAGTGTCAACGGAAAGTCATGAAAGTGAGCGCGCCCTTGTGTTCTGCAGACACATCAGCCTTGCTGAGTCAGGGAAGACTCGGGTAGCTGACGCTACAGTGGTGGGAATCCGCTTAGCAGGACTTCTAAGACCCTGCAGTCCTGAAGACACAGGCTCCCGATGTCCAATAACAGACACTGTAATTAAAGCAATGTTTATTCTTAGGATGCTCAGCAGGCTATGATGAAGGGCGGCTGAGTCAATTATCTGAACAAGTTCCCTAAATTTTCAAATGGAAACATATATTCCATATATCATTTAAGTATCTACCTCCCTACTACCTATCTACTATCTATCTATCTATCTATCTATCTATCTATCTATCTATCTATCTATCTACTATCTATCTACCTACCTACCTACATACCATCTCGGTCTAGTTATCATCTGTCTGTCTGTCTGTCTGTCTGTCTGTCTACAGATACTGAATGACCAAGATGGACCAAGTCTGATGCTTATTTCCTCAGCTGCATTATTTCCGTTGTTCTAAACCTTCACTTGTAAATAAAGCAGCTAGAAGGACAATTTCTCTCTTTCTCTTTCTGTCTCTCTCTTTCAATTTTAACTTCACTCTGCCTTCACTATCGATGATGACAGAATTTTATGAAGCGTTAAATTATGGCCCTGTAGGATTCTCAAACTTTTACTCAGTCAAATGTTGTTTTATTTTAATACTTCATGGCTACAATTTTTATTAATACAAGTTTTGTGTGTGGATTGTACTTAAGCTATCTATAGTTGCTGGGAAACTAACTTTCACAAACTAACTTTTTTTTTTCTTTTTACTGAGAATATTTGCTGACACTGTGGAATCTCTAAGATGTATAATTCAGCCCCTATTTTTTTTTTATAATCCGGTTTTGGTTAAGTGCAGAGAGCATAGAATTCTGCAAGGTGTCCCGTCTATTACTTCTTACAGTATCTGCTTCATAGTCCATCAGAGAGACTAATCAAGCTTAGGAATAGCAAGTCCTATTTAAGCATCTTTCTATGCTCCCTCCACCTTTGATACTTTTCCCACAATACAACCGCTCTACTTGCATTCCCTTCTAGTTCTTTAGTTTATACATAACACTGAAAATGTGCTGAACTTAGAGGCCTGGGACATCTTATACATATTCAAGATCATAAAAGACACTCATGATATAAGTATTTCTAAAAAGTACACACAAATCCAAATTAAGACTTAAAATTCAAAATAAGGAAAGCAGCATCTACCAATATGAATACTTACCGTGGTTTGAGTGTAAACTACTCTCCAAAGGCTCCGGTGTTTGATCACTTGTCCCTGGTTTATGGCGCTATTTGAGAAGAGAATGTGGAATCTTTAGAAGGTGGAGTCTCACTGAAATGGATACTTAAGAGCAGGCCCTCGGGCTTTATACCCCACCCTGCTTCCTGTTTGCTCTCTGCTTCCTGAGAATGGATACAATGTGACCATTCAGCCTCCTTCTCTTGTCACTGTCTTTCCTGCTATGATGGACTGAACCCTCCAGGAATTGTAAGCTAAAATGTAACTTTTTCCCCCCAGATGCTTTTGGGAAAGTTTTACTGCTGCAGTACTGCACAGAGGAAAGTAGCTAAGCCCAGACTGTCACAAATGTATGAGCATATTTTGTTGTTGCTGCTGCTGTTAAAAACAAAGGGCTTTCGGTCTCTTTAGACTCTACCCGCGGTCACATCATTGTGGCTGGTGTGCTCTCTAATGAAAGCAAGCTATGAAAGTCTTTAGTTACTTTCTTATCGGAGATTAAATGCTTTTCATACTTGTGATAGAAAAGCTGAAAGATCTTCATTAGTATAGTCCTTTCCCAATCATCTTTCACCATTAAAAAAATAAATACAAATAAAAGTCGCTGCTTCATTATAATCCCAAAAGGCTTTCTGAAAAATACCCAGACACACTTAACACACAGAGAGACCCACATGCCACTCAACATCTATATATATTAAGGGCAAGCTGGGGCCGGAATCTCTGCTGCGACTCCACCCACACGTGACTCCCAGCGGTCCCATCGCTCAGGAGCAGCCTGTACCCTAGTAGAGAGGGAAGAGTTCCCATCGTTCATGCCGGACCTCCTCAGGATACGCTAATATTGCCACAGCTGAGGTTCCTGGCAAACTCAGGCTTGATGGTTGACAGGTGCGAGAGCCTCTGGTGAAAAGAATTAACCCTATTTCTGCCAGACTCCTCTTATGCCAGAATAGGTTATTTTTCCCTTTTCAGCAGGATCTACTGGTCTGAATTTTTCCATCCGTGAAAAGCATTCTAGTCCCCCCAAACCATTGGGATTCAGGATGATAGCAGTGGACATGCAGTGCTGGAAAGTGGCGGTTATGTGATTGCACCTTGGCAGGTAAAAGAGACGTCTGGATCCTGAGAGGTGGTATTGAGTTCTTTCCTGGGATCTGGGGAGAGAAGGCCTTCGCTCTGCTTCTTCTTCATGCTTTGCCCTCTTTAGAAAAATAAGCTCTTATAAATGTTTTAAAAGCATGGGGCCACTCTAGACTGGTGTGCTTCTGACCATTTTTAATATTTGATTTGTCTCCACTTCTGCTTGGTGCACAGTCAGAGGCGGGCTAAGTGGATGGAGCTGCTAGTGGGCCATGGTAAAAGGCCGAGAAGACAGTGGGAAATTGCTTTTGTGATGAAGAAAAACATTAATAAAAGCTTCGCTTGTGTTTACCCTTTTCAATTGACCCTAGAGGAGTTGTTTAAACTACCCCATTGGCAATGTTGGCTGATCCGTTGGATGTGAAATGTTCTGTGCCATAGGTGGTAGAGAGAGCTCCCTTTCCCTGACCTGGTTTGTATATCATTGAAGTTGCATTGAACTCTTTTGTCCCCTTGTGATCTGGTAAAAACCTTAAGTCTTTGTCCTTGAAATATTGCTGGATGTCTGAGGACAATATCCTGTGTGGGTTCACACGAGGCTCTCAAAGCACTAAATTTTTTCTTCTGGTAGCTTTGGGGTTTCCATTGAAAGAAGTCACTAGGATTTTATTTCATTAATGTTCCTTTTACTTAGAAGAAAAATAATCAAGGGAAAAACAAGTCAGATTTTTTTTTTATGTAGCTTTTTATGAGCGGCCCCAGTTTAACTTGACATGGGCACAAGCTAAGAAAACACATCAAGCAACTTATGAGGAGCACTGGGAGGTCATTCCTTTGGAGTCAGAAAAGACGTGGTAAGGCACTGTGAGTGGGCCGCTGTGATGGGGATGCGGAGGAGAATGGCCCCTAGAAGAGACCTCTGAGCCCAGTCTGTGCCCTGCTCTGGGCTCCAGTGCTTGGTCTGGCAGCAGACAGAGCATTCGAGCCTTGGCAGGGGCTTTGGTGAAACAAGGAAATGTGTGCAGATGTCTGCGCCTTCCAGGGAGAGTCAGTTGAGGGACATGGCTGTCTTCTAGTTAACAGCTGAACAGGGACACAACCTCTTATCAAGTGTTATATCATTGATGATTCTCAAGCTAATTGTGTAGATAAACTAGAACCATAATAGATCAGAGTCCATTCTCTCAGTGAATGAATATGTGCCCGTGTTCCAAGACGGCCTTCTGTCACTTCTACAGATAATTTTCTTCTCTGGGGAGAAAAAAAGGTAAGAAAAATGTAAAACATTTATTGAAAAAAATGCCCAAAAGTCCTTGCTGTCCATGTTCCTGAAGGTCCTTTGTCACTATAAAATCTTGACTCCATTTTAATCAGCCCGCGTGTGCCTCTTTTAAGTCTCATCTTTTGGGAGAATCCGAGTCTTGTCAAGATTGACTTCAATCGGGGCTGGAGAGGTGGCTCAGGGGTTAAGCCTCTGCCTTGTAGGCGGAAGGTCCTGAGTTCGTTTCCTAGACCCCACGTATAGATGCCAGGCGGAAGCGGGGGCAGCCTGCGTTTCCGGTCCTGGTAGGGCGGAGCCTGTGAATCCCGGGGCAGAGTAAACAAGGAGGAGGCGGTCCATCGTGGTTCCTGAATTCGTCCATGGTTCTACACACACATACACGCATACACACACACACACACACACACACACACACACACACATGTGCACAATTGTATAAATAATAAAAAAAAATTTAAAAAAAGATTGACTTCAATCACCTTTTAAGCCATCTGAATCCAAATGCTCGATAGTGAGGGCAAGACAATAAGTTCAATTTACATGTACCATGCAGGTTTTGGAATTTTCTTTCTTTTAAATCAGTTCTCAAAAGTGTGTGCCATTTATTGCGTTTGTAGACATCGCCAAAGCTAGCCATCCAGGGGAACACACAATCAAACAGACTCATCATCCTTTCTGAATGGCTGCATTCTGTTGTGCAGCACCATGCTTGCCCAACGTTATTACAAGCAAGGAGCAGATTCAATCACTTACATTGGCTCTTTGTATTTGGCCAATCTCATCAGTGTTCCAAGATTTATTTTGCTCGCATTATTCCAAATTCTTAAGCATTTTGAGTCACAAATTCCTTCAATCATTTAAACTTTCTTGACAGGTTTATGGATTATCATTTAGCCTGAATGACACTTTATGTGCATGTAAAGGGATACATGTTTTTTTGTGTGTGTTTTAGACAGATGTTTTACACCCATTAGTTGATCTGTCAGTTGCAATAGGTAAAGTTAATTGATGGATTTTTCAGGTCATCTCTGTCTTTACCAATTTATTTATCCCTTTGTGTTGAATTGCCTAGGAAAGAATATTGTTCTGTGAATTTGTATTATGAACTTATCTCTTTCTTCTTTTTGGTTTCTCAGTGTTCGCTTCTCAATTTGAGGCACTGTTATGAGGTGCACACCAATTGGGAGCCTAACAAGGGTACTTATCCATGCTTTTCGAGTTAAACTCTTGTTGAATCTCATGTTATTGTACTTGATCCTTATCCTTGTGCAACAGTTTGCATTAACACAAATCTAATCAGTCCTAAATCTTATGCTTAATGTCTGAAGAATACATAATTTACTATTATTGCAAATTATATTTAAGTATTATTTAAAATATATTTATCTTACGACTATATTACTTGATCTTAACATTTGTCAAGTTCAAAAGTCTCTTATATTTCATTTGAAGTATTGTTCCATATATAATTAATATGCTTAATACTGTATGTTGATAGATCAATAAAATGATACATAAATAGCTAGCAAGAAGATAGATTGTCTATGCATTCACTGACTTCTCTCTGACTTTTGCTTCTTTTAATTATTTTGTATTATTTTATTTGATCTATTTTAGGTGGATTATAATTGCATGTGTTTGTATATGTATGTATATATAATTACATATATATGCTTTCTGAAGGATTTTAAAGCTTGATTTTAATTTCTTAATTCTACCTGCAGCATTTTATGCTAGGTCACATGCATGAAACTTAACAATATTTTCCGTCATCTTCTACACCTCCCTGTGCTGCTCTGCTATTCTTTCCACAGTTAATGCCTTCAGTTAGAAACCTCTGTAGTCAGAAATCTGGTTAAATCTGGTGTCTTCTGTTAGCAATTCTAACTCTACAGTGCCTACTTTACAACATTTGAAGAATTTTTTTCAAAATTGTTTTGAGTGTCATATCTATTTAAAATAAGAATGGAAGTAAAGTTTATTGCTTCATGATCAAAAGTAAAACCTTTTATCATATATTCTTAAGACACTTTCAAAAGTATAAAATAATTTGACTTTCCGTCAGGATTTCTTTTTCTGAGAAAACATTGTGGTTATAATGAAAGTTATAGCCTGGGATTTTTCTAACCTTATTCCAACAATATTTTACATCATGCTGTTGCAGCTATCTTTACTTTTCTGTGAGACAACACTTCTATACAACTTGAGGGAAAAAGAAGTGTTTATATGACTTCCAGAGGAGAAACAGTGGGGATTGCAAAGCAGACAGTGTGGCTGAAGGCAGAAGCAGGAGACAGGATCACATCACTGGAACCATCTAGAGACTGAGAGAGAACAAGAGTGAAAGGTTCAGGACTAGGCTACCAAACCTCAAGGCCCGCCCCTTGTCATGTGCCTTCCTCCAGCTAGGCTTTACAAAGGTGCCACGACCTCCTCATACATTAGCACCAGATTAAGATGAAACATATCAAGCAAGTGAACTTACATTCAGACTGCGACATGTAAATTTGTGAAAGAGAAATTAGAGTAGGACAATTAGATGTAGAAGAAGAAGAAAAAGAAAAAAAAAAAAAAAAAAAAAAAAAAAAACAGCCCTCTTCATCATCATGGCCGAAAAGCATAGTTAATACTTTACGTAGTTTTCAAGTCATTTATTTCCAGGTGATTCAAATAAAAAATTTTGAAAGTTGTAAGAACAATTGTTACAGAAAAAGAAAATGTATATAAGGGTTAATCTTATGGAATTTAGATTCACCATGAGAACAAACCTTGAGCATATTCACGAGGGATCGTCTAGATTAGGTTACTTGGGGGTAGAAAGACCCAATGTAAGTGAGTGGCACCATCCCATGTGCTGGCGTTCCAGATGGAAACACAGAGGAAAAGGCAGGCTGACCACTAGCACCTATTTCTCTCCCTGCTTTCTGACTGCATACGCAATTGACCGGTGGCTCCAATGTCTACCATGAAGTCTCCATGACAGGCTGGACCCTGGAACTATGACCTAAAATAAACCCTTCCATCCTTAAGTTGCTTTGATCAGGTATTTGTCATGGCAGTGAGGCAAGAGAGAGAGAGAGAGAGAGAGAGAAGAGAGAGAGAGAGAGAGAGAGAGAACAAGATGAATGAAAGAAAGAAAAGAAAGAAAGAAAGAAAGAAGAAGAAAGAAAGAAGAGAAAGAAAGAAAGAAAGAAAGAACGAAAGAAAGAAAGAAAAGAAAGAAAGAAAAGAAAGAAGAAAAGAAAGAAAGAAAGAAGAAAGAAAGAAAGAAAAGAAAGAAAGAAAGAAAGAAAGAAAGAAAGAAAGAAAGAAAGAAAGAAAGAAAAGAGAAAGAAGAAAAGGAAGGAAGAAAGAAGAAGAAAAGGAAGGAAGGAAGGAGAAAGAGAACAAGATGAAAGAAAGAAAGAGAAAGAAAGAAAGAAAGAAAGAAGAAAGAAAGAAAGAAAGAAGAAAGAAAGAAAGAAAGAGAAAAAAAAAAGAAAGAAAGAAAAAAGGAGGAAGGAAGGAGAGAAAGAGAGAGAACAGAGATGAAGAAAGAAGAAAGAAAGAAAGAAAGAAAGAAAAGAAAGAAAGAAAGAAAGAAGAAAGAAAGGAAGGAAGGAGGCGAGAAAGAGAGAGAACAAGATAAAAGAAAGAAAGAAAGGAAAGGAAAGAAGGAAGGAGAGTGAAGAGAGATAAAGAAAGAAAGAAGGAAAGAAAGGAAGAAAGAGAAAAAAGAAAGGAAAAGAGAGAAAGAAAGAGAGAAAGAGAAAGAAAAAAGAAAGAAAGAAAAAAAAAGAAAGAGAGAGAGAAAGAAAGAAAAAAGAAAGAAAGAAAGAAAGAGAGAAAGAAAGAGAGAGAAAGAAAGAAAATCTCTTTGACTCCTTAGGTCATTATCAATTTAGAAACAAATTAGGGAAACAAAATCCTCCCATGCAATTCATTTCTTTATTAATGGTTTGTTTATTACCATTTGTCTTGTTTATTTCCTGCCATTTTGGTCAAAAGTTGTAAGTCATATTTTGTTACCCAATTCAAAAATTTCCTCAATGAATTTTCACCAAACATTAAATAAATTTCCTACTTCTCAATGTAGCTAATAGCATTATTTAAATTATGCTGCTTCTACTGCTTTTATTATCTAGTTTTGTCTCTTCTTATTGATCCAGAGATCTTTGGAACATTGTCTTTTCCTAACTGTCTCAATGCAGCATACCTGTTTCTTCCTTTTCTGCCTTCGTTTCCAGTGTCTTGATCTCTGAAATGCCTTTGCCTAACGCCACAACTGATCTGTTCTTTCCTGCTGTCCTGTCCAGCTCTTTTCCTGGGCTGAGCACGACGACATTATTTTCTCTGTTTGCCTTACATCAGGCTGTATTATTTCCTCCTTGCTCCCATAGCAGCCCGTACAGTCAGGGTTCTATGATAAAGTATCACTCTATGGTCCTATAATTTCTTTACGTCTTTGTTCCTCTCACTAGATTGTGAGTTATTTGAGTGTGAATACTGTGTTTGACATTATTTAATCACTAGGGTGTAGTAGACCACCTGGCATGTAATAACTACTCAATATGTATTTGTTGAATAAAATAATTAAACCCATTACTCATATCAGCATCAACATGACTCCATAGTATACCTCCAAGCTCTCTTGATGTGTCCTTTCCACAGCCAGTCATGGTGTCTTCCATAATGTTCACCGATTCTTGCTAAAAGAAACATGATACAAGTTGTACCTCTTTTCCTACTTAAGTGTGACATCTGCTGTAGTATTTGTGACTCAGAACAAAAATATAAAAGTATGTATTCATTAAGAAGTATTAGGAATCTGGTGTCCTTTGAAGCATTTTTAATATCTCATGAAAGCTTGCTTATTTATTTATTTATTTATTTACTTACTTACTTACTTACTTCCTGCCTGCAAAACAAATTACAGTTGCTACTGCTGCTTTTGAATTCAGTTCCAGGTATTCAACTCATGCTTTACATCTTTGGAGAATTGAGCCTTATTATCTTCATGATCATCTCACTGCTTCTGCGTCCCCAATTTACCACTCGTCTCCAGCATAGCACTGAGACATAAAATGCAAGTTTGAGTTCTGAATATGATCTACATTGTGATTTGAGAATATGCCAAGGCCTTGCCTCCACTAATGGTGGAGAAACTTCTTTGGCTCTTTTTTGTCAACCTTCAAAACTTACCATTTCTTAAAAGAAAATTGTTTACATGAGATGAAAGTTAATTTGAAGTACATAAAACTCTTCCTAGTCAAAAAAGTTTAAACATGAAAAATGTACAGTTTGACTTTCACTAAATGTTGGGTAATATCAATGACTGGCTGACTAAAATATCTGGTCATCTGAGAGTAAGAGCTTTGACATGATAGGACATAAAAGGATTCCATTTATGCAACTGTCATTCTGGGATTTACTTCATGGTGATGGCAAGATACTGCTAACTTGGTCCTTCAAAGTTTCGCACTGTAGTTCTTATGTGTGAAAAACAAAGGTCGTTGCATGTGCTTCTCTGTGACACTTGCCAATCATCTTCCCCAGCAGAACAGTAGCATGGGTCTTCTTGACTGTTGAATCAATTTTGGCCCCTTAGTAGATGTCTTGTCCATCTCACGCAAAATTCCCTGAGGACGGAGAATTGCCTCATCCAGATAGTTACAGATTTTTACCTGAAGCAAACACCAAATGTAGAGCTCTGTGGACAAGGTCAACACCACCAGGAACTGGGGGTGAATTAAGGCAATTACTTTAACCCGGCTGCTTTTGAACAGCAAGAAGCCTGACTCTTAACTTAAGAGGTACTGAAATGCATACCTGGAACTAGAAATGAATTAAGGGTTCTAAAACAAAAATAACTCACTTCAATTTATGTTATAGATCACAAGTAAACATTAGTGTTGTGTCCCATGAAATTGTGCCAAATAATGCCATGTAAACCTTTGAATAAATGTAAAACCTGAATTCTTTATTGAGATGTTTAAAATGAAGATAACGCTATGTGGAGAGCAAAACAAGGAAAGAATTGGACTAGCTGTAGTTCTCAGATGGTTTTTCTAGTCATTTGACTACAACTGTATCTCAAAAATGTGTGAAAGTCAGGGAGGAATATATTCCTCCCCCCCGCCAGGTTTCAAACAGGAATATTCTGGGCTGATTCCGGGCATAGCTCTCTGCCTCCTTACTGATGGATACATTCTAGAACAGGCTGCTCAGCAATGCCCTGCCTCTTCTATGACGGTGCCTAAGCATATCAGGAAAGAGGGCTTTGCTTGTGACTTGGCTGGATGTATAATGCTTGAACTCTGACTCTTAGACTTAGGAAACTCACTGAAATTTTCTCTTAAACATAGCTTTTATGAATAATAGAAAAGCTAGGACTCCAAGCCTCACCTGCCAATTTTTTTTTTGACACCAGATTTGTAGAACTTGCATGGGAAGCACTAATATGGCTGTATCACCTTTGGAAACTGAGCCTGAATCATGCCGCTAATCTACAGTTCATGGCATTAAAAAACTGTGCATACCTGCTACCTGTTCATAAGGATGATGTGAAGCTTATCAGTCTAGGTTTTTTTTAAAATAGAACTTAACCTTTATTGGTGAACCCCAATGTATATCCCCATTTTGTTAATCAGAATAAACAGATGGTGCATAAATTAGTAAAAGTAAACATTGAAAGTGTTACTGAGGATATATAGAAATATTTGACTCATTATGAAGCTGTGGGTTCAGAAAATAAGTTGCACTGAAAATGAAAGACAAAAGGAAAACCAGAAGCACATGGTGAAATAGGACAGAGACAAGAAATTGGCTGGAAATATCTTTAGAGTCACATGTCTGAACAGTGTCTGTGACCAGCAGAAAAATCATCCCCAAAGAAGGAGAAACCGGGTTCTAGAAATGCAGAGATGGACGCTAGATAGAAAGGTAATTCAGAAGAGTCTGGGGTAGGCCTCATACCACTACTGATGCAATGTCATTTAACCTTGGTTGGGTTTTGCATTTTCTCACCACAACATTAGACGCTGTGTGAAAAGTTGCTTTTCAAAATTAACGAAACAGTCCCAGGAAAGCAATCAGCCTGGAGCTCCCGAGGGTTATGTATGGCCATGGCGGTCATAGATTTCACAAGGAAGAAAACTCCTTCCTTATGTGAGGACCTTCAAAATAAAGCTATGACATTTGCCCTTTGAGCAGTCATGAAGCATGCAGTATTTTTGCAAGCCTTGGTCTAACAGTGATCACGTATCAAAGCTTCATGACCAGATTAATGTGTAGCTTGCCCTCTCCCCAAAGTCTCCCCCTTGGTTTTATTATGACCGGCAATATTGTAAGGGGGGTGTGAAATGGCCAATTCACACATGTGGTACGGTTTGCACACTGCCGGAACCTGCTGGAATGTGATTTCCCCGAGAATGATGACAGTAATAAACATCTTCTGGCAGAGGCGAGCGAAATCTGCACCCATGTTAGTCACTCAGTAATGGCCCATAAAATTCTCTGAGAACTGCAGGAGAAAAACAACAATGTACAAACTCATGCATAAATTAAAACTGGAAGTGCCAGCTCAATAGAACCCCACTCCTCACCCCAGGACAACTATGGAGCGATTAAAAATAAACAAACCCATAACACGTGGGTGCAGCCAACGGTCATCAGAATGTGTTCTCTGCTGGAGAGCAAACCATTAGGCGACACTTTCCTTTCAGGGAATCTGTCTTTGGCCTTTGAAACTGTTCACAGTAAACTGTACAATCCTTCCTGGATGTTGTCTTACAAAGGCAGTCTCAGCCTGGATGGACAAGGAGGAAAATGACCTCCTTGCATTAAAGATCATTATTCTGCATAAAATGTGTGGAACAAACAGAAAACATTCCTGGTTTCCTGATGCACATCCCAACTTCAAATCTGAGCTCCAATATTTTTTCAGCTGCACAATTCAGAAATGTTGTTGTCTTTGATTATGTTTCCAAGGATGTAACACCATGATATTTTGCCATATGAAATCTGAGAAGAAATGAGGATAAAGAAGTCATTCCAGAGCCAGTCAATCAGACAGTTGTTGCTATGCTACATCAACCGACCCCAGATTCTCAACCCCACTCATTTCTGATTTCTTTATGTATTACCTAGCAGTGTCTTATTCCTCTATTTTCAGGCTTAGTTGTTTCTTTTTTCTTTTCTTTTCTTTTCTTTTCTTTTCTTTCTTTCTTTCTTTCTCTTTTCTTGTCTTGTCTTTCTTTTTTTTTCTTGTGTATGTGTATGTGTGTGTGTGTGTGTGTGTGTATAAGAGGACACTGGAGTATGTGTGTCTGTGGAGGAACAAGGCTGACATCAGGAATCACCCTGGATTGCTTTATTTCCTTTTTGCTTTGCTCTGAGGTTTGCCAGGCTCTGCCTTCCAGGACCAGAATTTCAGGCCACTGCCATTCTGTCCCACATTTTTATGTAACCTGAGAATTCCAACTCAGGTTTTATTTCTTTTGAAGCAAAAGGTTTAACCTCTGAGCCATCGCTCCAGTCTTGGTTGATTGGTTGTTACCTTGTTAGTTTTTTGGGTGATTGCTTTGGGGGACAGGGCAGGAGTTTGGGGACAAAGTTTCATTGTAGTCCAGATTGTCCTTGAAAATCACTTTGTATTCCAGGACCATCTAAGCTTCTGATCCTCATGCCCCCCTCGCAAATTTTAGAATTATGCCTTTGCACCATGCCTAGTAGTGTTCTATTATTAGCCAGTGGTTCAAGTTTTGTTAAATCCAGCGAGACACAATTTATCAAGTTAATGGGACAGACCTATAATTGCAGCACATGGTAGACTAAGGAAGGTGAGCCTGGGCTACATAAAAAGCATTGGATCAGCCAGGGCTAAAAAGACCATGGGTTTAAAGAAGGAGGAGGGAAAAGGAAGAGAAGAAAGAGACATAAGAAAAGAAACTTTTGAACAATCATATAGGAGTAGAAGATTTCAGGTGCTCAGATAAACATATACAGGCAAAATGTCCACTCTTGACAAATAATTAGGCCCATTCAACAGTAAGAAACTATTGAAACAGGAAAGGCAGAATCTCATTTTAGAGAACTGGTAGCACCTATTGAAACTCTGAGTTTTTATTGAAATTCTCATAGCAGTTTGGCTAATGGAACTGGGTGTTGTGAGGTCTGGGTTTGACTGAGAGATACAGCCTCAAGGGATAAGGTAAAATTGGATAAAAATATTATTCTCGATGTTGATTTTGAACATCTACATGAACATCCACACATGGGACATGTATACACCAAAGCACATATACACATTGTCACACACACAGTGGGAAAAAATCTTAAAGCTTCCAGCTTTATATTCTGCCATATGTTCTGCCTTTCCCCTTCTTGATTTTGACCTCACAAACATCACCACCTGGTTTGGTCTCATTCAGTGCTGAGAATGAAGAGAAGAACAGGTGAGCCGTCTAAAAGTAGATCTTTCTTTGGATCAGAAATAGAGGGGATGGGCTGCACCAGAACTGTGAGGTGTTAAATCCAAAGACAGGGTATAGACAGAAGAGACAGAATGCAGCTCCTTGGAATTCTCAGAGCTTTGCCCCAGGACCATGGCATGACACTTGACCAGAGAAAAAAACGGGGAGACCTCCAATATGGATGGTCTGTATTCCACAATTTATGGTACAAAATTAAAAAGTAAAAAATTCTCATAATATATTCAAAGACCTTCAAAGAGTAGTTAAGAATACCATGTGTCATTCACCACTTAAAGACCTAACCTTTCAATTACTACTAAAAAATATTATATACAGGTTAAAATGTAAATTACTAGATTAGGAAATAAAAGCCAATCTTATACTTTGGGGTGAGGTATGCGAACTTTTGTAAAATGGGAGCTGGAGAGATGATTCAGGGGTTAAGCCTTTGCCTCGCAAGGAGAAAGTTTTCAATTTGGATCCCAGATCCCATATAAAAAACACCAGATGGAAAGGAAAGGGTGTGAATTTCTTGTCCTGGAAGACAGAGCCTGGGAAACTCCAGAGCAAAACAAAGAGGAGATAGAACAGATGATTCCCAAAGTCACCCTTGGGCCACCACAGGCACACACAGTGTCCTCTGATACACAAGCACAAACATACACACACACACACACACTTCTTTTACATTAATAAAAAGAGAAAAAGCCCTCTGCCCTTTCTGCCTGCCCACCCAGGACACTTGCGGTCACCCTGCTTCTCAGGTAAATCCCATCAGCCCCCAAGTCACCTGCTCCTCCAAGCTCCTCCCACTGGCCAGCCTGAGCAGTACCCAGGCTGCCCTGGGCTTGGGTGGGCCACTAGGCCATGCCCCAGGTCCCAGGAGAAGTGCTCCTCCATCGCCATCGGTCCCTCTGCTCTTTCTGCCCACTCAGGGAAGCTCACGGTCCAGGGAGTATACACTGCTCCTCAGAATTTAACAGAGTCCACAGAAAACCCAAGCAAAGTTCTAGGGGACAAAGGCCATACATCTGAAGTCCTCTAAAATCATCCTATCACATGGGAGAGTTTCTTCACATCCAGTCCAAAGATAAGTAAACCCCTTTTTACCATCCTGCTCTTTTCAATTATTAATCACTGTAGATTAACTTTTCCATATAGCCACCCCCAAAACATATACAACTTCAGGGACTATACCACTCACCCTCACATATCACCAAGGTACTAAATCATAAAAGTGCACTACCATACTAATATTCACCCCCTGTCTACTAAACCTGTCTTAATTGATGTACTAACAGTTTAATAGCCCCATCTAAGAAATAACAATAACAACAAACGTACCCAACTCCAAGGCAAACACTAGTAATAACTGTCTGAGAGTAGTAATACCAACTAAATCAGTTCACTCAAAAACATACAGAAACTAAAAGGTCTTGAGAGACAAAACAAGAATGCCCAAGTGAAAATGCAGATCCATGAGAAACAAAACCCAAGAAAACAAATCTCCCACTGAAAGAATTAACCCAATAATGATAGATTCCAACCAGAACAAATTCACGGAAAATAGCCAAGAAAGCCAGGCCCAAGATAACGACTTTCAAAGCATGATCATTACCATGATCAATATTTTGAAAGAGGAAATCCAGGAGGAGTTAAATAACTGCATCAACCACTTTGAACAGGAGCACAACAGACACTTGGAGGAGTTAAGAAAAACAGTACAAGAAACAAAAATAGTCATAGAGCAGTTAAAACAGTCTCAAGCAGAGTTTAAAATAGAACTAAAAGACAAGTTATCTTCAACCCAGAATTCAACAGAGAGTCTTCTCAGCAGAAATAACAAAACAGAAAATAGAATTTCAGATCTTGAAGACAAAGTGGAAGATTAACCAGTTCAATGGAAGAGACTGTTAAAGCCAAAAAGATACTTGAGAGGAATATTCAAGAGTTATGGGACACCCTGAAGAAGCCTAACATGTGCATTCATGGAATACCAGAGCAAGAATCCCAAAATATCACACCTGAGGAAATTTTTCAAATTATCATAAATGCAAACTTCCCTCATCTAAAGAATGAGAGGCCCATCCAAATACAAGAGGCACTCCGCACCCCAAACAGATATGACCAAAATAGAAACTTGCCACAGCAAATAATAGTCAAAACAATACACATACAAGACAATGTGCTGAGAACTTCAGGATAAAAAAAACAAATTACTTTTAAAGGTAAACCGATTAAAATAACAAATAACTTCTCAAAGGAAACAGTAAAAGCAAGAAGAGCTTGGAGTGACATACTTCAAGTATTGAATAAGTAAAAATGTCAACCCAGGCTGATATACACGGCAAAACTATCTGTCATGATAGGGGGAGAAAGAAAAGTTTTCCAGCACAAAGACAACTTGAAGGCTTACATGTCTATCAAACCAGGCCTTCAAAAATGCTAGAAATGATACTTAAACTTGAAGAAAAAAACAAGCGTATCCAGGAGGACAGAAGGGAAGTATAATACCCCCAAAACCTAAAAACCAAATAATATATTTACAAAAGCCACTAAGCATAAAAAGTGTCCGGAATTAAAAGTAATTTCTCCATTATAACAATAAATGTCAATGGAATTAACTCACCAATCAAGAGACACAGATTATAAACTTGGATTAAAAATCACAACCCAACAATCTGCTGCCTTCAGAAAACTCATCTTACCACAAAGGATAGGCACATCCTAAAAATAAAAGGCTGGTCAAAAATACTGCAAGCTAATGGAACCAGGAAACAGGCAGGGGTAGCCATTAGGCTATCAGACAAAGTGGACGTGAAACTAAACTAAAAAAAAATCATAAGAGACACAGACGGATGCTACATTTTAGTCACAGGTACAATTTACCAAGAAGACGTCACAATAATACGGGCTCCTCCACATTCATTAAGCAAACTTTACAGTATCTAAAGCAAGAAATCAACCCCCAAACAATAATTCTTGGGGACTTCAACACCGCCCTCTCAACATGGAGCAACAGGTCAAAAACTTAACAGAGACACATTGGAACTTAATCAAACTCTTACTGAAATGGACCTTACAGATCTCTATCAAACTTTTCACCCACACACAAAAGAATACATATTTTTCTCAGCAGCACATGGAACTTTCTCCAAAATAGACCACACATTGGGCCACAAAACAAATCTCCACATATACGGGAAAGTTGAAATTCTAGCCCGTACCCTATCAGACCACCACGGCCTAAAGCTTGACATCCACAACACAACAAACAAGAGAAAATACACTAACTCCTGAAAACTAAACATTATGATGCTGAATTGGATTCAGGAAGAAATTGCAAAGGAAATTCAAGATTTCCTGGAAGTGAATGATAATGAAAATACAACTTATCAAAATCTTTGGGACATAATGAAAGCTGTTCTAAGAGGTAAGTTCATAGCTCTTAATGCCTACATTAAAAAAACAGAAACATCACAAATAAATAACTTAATAACAAATAAATAACAATGCATCTTAAAGCTTTAGAGACCCACAGAATGGGAGAAAATCTTCACTAACCACATATCTGATAGAGCTCTATTATCCAGAGTGCACAAAGAACTTGGAAAACTAAGCACCAAGGAAAAAATGGCCTAATTAAAAAATGGGCCTTGGAACTAAAAGAAACTTTACCAGGGATGAAATTGAAATGT
Source organism: Typhlomys cinereus (assembly GCA_023101885.1). NCBI lineage: Eukaryota > Metazoa > Chordata > Mammalia > Rodentia > Platacanthomyidae > Typhlomys > Typhlomys cinereus. The sequence continues at coordinate 231,172 of JALPQD010000551.1, forward strand.
CTAACAAATATCTTTAAAAAATGCTTCGCATCCTTAGCCATCAGGGAAATGCAAATCAAAACCTCCCTGAGATATTATCTCACCCTGATCAGGATAGCAAAAATCCACAATACAAATGACAACAAATGCTGGAGAGGATGTGGTGAGAAGAGAACTCTCCTACATTGCTGGTGGGAATGCAGGGTTATATAACCACTCTGGTGAGCCATCTGGCGATTCTTAAAAAAGTTAAAGATTGAAATGCCATATGACCCTGTGATTCCATTTTTGGGAATAATCCCTCATACAGCAAAAATTCACCTTGATAGCACAAGCACGACCATGTTCATAGCAGCACTGTTTACAATAGCAAAGTCACGGAATCAACCCAAATGTCCAACAATTGACGAGTGGATAAGGAAAATGTGGTACATCTATACAATGGAATACTACTCAGCCATCAATAATGATGAATTAATGCAATTTTCCAGGATATGGATGGAATTAGAAACAATTATATTGAGTGAAGTATCCCAGACACAGAAAATTAAGTGCCATATGTACTCCCTAATAGGTGGATCCTAGTACCAAACCCACTTAGTGACACGCTCAAAGATAAATCTCTGTAATACCTACAGTATTTGCAAAGATTATAAACAGGAGGGAAAGAGAAGGAGGGCCCCACCAGAAACAAAGAGAGAGGGGATCATGCTACAGCAGAGAAAATAGGCCACTAGCAAGTACTGCAAGTAAGTAATGAGACATCTGGTTAAGCTCACAGACTTTCCTTCTTGGTCACTTGCAACTGATGGGGTTTGATCGCACCAGACAGGAAGGGCATAGAGTCTGACAGATAGAAGGTAACCATCTTGCAAATGGGAGACTAACCCCCCTCACCATGGTCTCCTATTCTTATTCCATCTATTTGAATCTACTCTTTAACACTCTATTTTAACTGCCTTTTATCTTTGGCTAGGAGGTGACATTCAATACCCATCAGGATGGAGCCAAGGGCAGTGCAGGAACAGCAAAACTGGAAAAAAGAAAAAAAAAACAAACAAACCATAATTCAGAACATCAGAGACCCTACATTAATCACCAGGAACCAGGCCAGCCTAATCACTCCCCATCCTAAAGCTCAAGGAAATTTGTGGAAGATGGGGCGGTAAGATTGTAAGAGCCTAAAGATGGAGAGGAGCAATGATATGCAAGATACTCCACACAAGTTAGGGCCGAAGTAATCATAATAGGACTTTGCTTGACCCAGTGACCAACATATCATTGATCCTCCCAAAGTCTAGCATGGATCACAGGCATTAGGATCCTTAGAGGCAACAGATTAACAGCCACAATAGTGTCCCTATACTAAAGGGGAACACAAGAAAGGGCTCTAGGCAATGCTACTGAGTCCTTATACCTCATCAGAGAGGAGGACACAGAGGGAAGTTTGACATGCACACTAAAGGATGCTTCAGGAATGGGAGGGAGGGAGCACTGGGAGAAAGGGAGAGAGGGAGGAAGGAAGGGGAAAAGGGGGGAGTGAGCAAGGGGATCCAGGGAGGAGTAGCGTGAGGGAGGGGAATGGGGTACCTATCAAGTTTATGTGAGTGGAAAAAAAATACACTATAAATAAAAAAAGAGAAAAAGTACCATGTTGCTTACTAATCATGTAGAAACCGCACAGCTTGCCTATAGGAAGTCAACAAACATAATTTTGGATTATTAATTCAAGTATAAAGGATATGAAAGGAAGAGGGAGGTCCTTATCAACCAGGAACGACAACAGGACTCAGGGAAGGACACACTCCCAGGGTTTAGTTTGCATTCATGCATTTCAGGCTCCCTTTCCTAGGCAGCCTTGGTTTTCCCAATGTTATGTAAAATGAGGCGCGCAGACCCTTTCAGTTGCGTCGTGCCCAAGCTTTGAAATGACAGGATCTGAAGCCCGCTGGGTAGTGTGTTCGCCCAGCACATGAAGTGCGGGTGCGATGCGCCTGTGACCCTGGCTCTGTAAAGGCAAAGGGAAGAGGGTCAGAAGATCCCGGCATAAGCGAGTGTGAGGCCAGCTTGGGGGCCTGAAACCTTGTCTCAGGACAGGAGCTAATGGCATCAGGGGCCGCTGAAATCATTGTTTCCCTTGACGTGACCATGGTAAGTTACGAGGAGCCGGTAGAGCGCTTCGCATCCACGCGCATGCTGTGGGCCTGGCCGAGCCTGATTAAAAAGTGAAAATGTAAAAAAACAGAGAGGAAAGTATGATGGCGGCGTGGTCACTGCAAATGCAGAGTCATGGACAGCGGGAGGAGAGAAGGGCAGGGGACAGTGGCCAGCACGCACTAGGCACAGGTGTGAAATTGCCAAGGAGTGCGCTAATAATAAATAGGTGTAAACAGAAAGTAAAAATCAATGAATTAGAATAGAATGATAAACATTAGATCTGACCTGACCGTAAGTACCCACTGTATTTACTTTCAAATTTCTCATCTGTGAAAAAGAGATATGAAGTACTGACAGAAGGTGTGTGTGCATATATATCCAAACTCTAGAGCTTCTGTCTGGATAGCAGGGCCACGCCCACCCCGACTTCTGCCCAGGCCTGTCATCTCAGCTCTACTGTAAAGACGTGTCTTGAAAGAAATGAACCTAATTTTTGTCAAGGGAGATGCATGAACACATGAATTGGGTTGCTGTATCAAGTATTAGGTGCAATGATTATTTGGTCAGATCCCTAACTCCGGCTGTACAAATTACAATATTCCTGACAATTATTGTGATGTGCCAGAAAGAACTTTTTTCCCTGAAAGTATAGCATAGAAAGCAATTAGACATACATGGAGCATGACGGTGGGTTAACAGGTGAGAAAGAAAGAGAAAACACTTCATTTGAACCCATAGCTCCAACTGCCCAAAGACTACTTACTTATCGGTTCATTTTCTTCATAAGCCCATGTGTTCTTTCCGTCCTCTTTAAAGTCATTTTCTTTGATGTTGTGCCTTAAATGCTTTTACTATTGACTAACATGTATCCTAGGAATTTATAGAAGGGGGCTGACATGATGGCTCAGGGTTTATGTTTTTGCCTGGTAAACAGAAGGATCTGAGTTTGGATCCCCAGACCCCATGTAAAAATACCCAGTGGAAATGGTGGTGACCTCTAACCCTTGGCCCTGGAAAACAAAGCAATAAGGAGGTAGAACAATCCATGAGGATTCCCAGTGATGCTACCCTTGGGCCTCCACAAATGTTACACACACACACACACACACACACACGCACGCGCGCGCGCGCGCGCAAAGAAAAAAAAGCAATTTATGGAAATTTTTAATGAGGTGAAGCATGCAAACAAATACTAAACATCAAGTAACTACACTTATGTGACAGCTATTGTTATTCATTTTTTATGGTATGTTATAAGAAGTACTTGTAGGTAAAAGTACATGCCGTGTTTACATGACTATCTAAATAAGCGCTGTACCAGGAAAAGCAGCTAGGTAATACTCTCTGCTGCACTCTTTCTTTTGGTGTTTTTAGGGTGCTGTGCTTCGCTTGTTTCTCCAGTTAGGCGGCAGCATGGCTCAGGCTTGCTTCTGACTGGTGCACAGTCAGCAGCAGAAACCCCTGGTCTCGTCCTTGCTGTCAACAATCCTTTTGCTCTATTCTCTTAATGCTCTTAAACTGCTGAAAGAAACACGTTCCACGCCAAGAATTAGCATTCAAGTGACTTAGGCAGAGTGGAAAGAGAGACTTTGTGAAGTAAGCTAAATCCACAAGAATTTAAATCAGGTCCTATATCATTAATCCACCCAGTCTGAGCTAACCCACTTCAGCGAAGAGGAGAAGTTCCAGAACCTAGTTTGCAAAATGATTATATGGTTAATGCAGGATTAAATTTTCTTTCAATTACAAGACCGAGTTGGGAAACTACTCTAAAGAGAATGAAGGAAGAAAAAAAAAAAATCCTACATTTGCTCTAAAGTGCTTTTAAATATGCTTGCTAATTGCTGGGGCTATTTTGCTCTTCATCTACGCCTTGAATGACTGAAGCTCAGCTCATCTGATCAAATAGGTGAGCTCTATGGTAATGAAATCAGATAATGTCTTATCTGAGTCAAGCTAGGCATCAATGGGCAGTATGATTAACCATTAAGGAGGATTCACACCCTGAGAGCGTCTTTCTGTTGCTGGGGCAAGTCCATTCCTCGAAGTAAGAGAAGCTTTCCAAATGAAAGGCATTTTCAAAGCCGTGTCTTTAACTCCTTAATAAAATTGCTTGTTATTTAAGAAAAAAAAAAGGTAATTAAAAGTGTAATGCGCTGGGGCTATTATGCCCCTGCTTAGAGAGAGAGAGAGAGAGAGAGAGAAGAAAGAGCATTTTCATTTTGTTTTGTGTTTTGGAACGAGCCACTACCCCAAGAAGGTGTAGGCTGAGCAATGGGAATCCTTAGATACTTTGAAATAGCTGGAGATTAACTCATTTAAATAAACAGTCATTTTATGGCTTTTTTCACCAGGGAAACCTGCATGTCCTTGGGGTTCCTGAATTAGTGAGTTCCACACCAAGGTTCTGTAAATTAGCTGTGTGGGTACTGCGAAGCCTTTCCCTGCAGGAGGGCCGCACGGGCAGAAATCAAAGAACTGTGAGAACCCTCTGACTCCAGAAATCTTCTGCTGGGAGAACTGGCCGGTTTTGCTTTGCACCTGTCTTTTCCAAACATATTTCTTAAACCATTATTTGTTTGATTCTAATGAGCAACATGAAGGCGAAGGCCAAGCCCAGCTTTTCAGGAACTCATTCCCACAGAGGAATTCTTATAGCTTGAGTTTTTATAGCACGAAGTAAAAAAAAAAAATTTACACAGCTGCTTGGTTCCAGCTTAAGAGGAGGTTAGAGCAAAAGATATTTTAAATGAAATATACCAATGGACAAGTGCTTACACTAGTTTTCATATGAACTGAAGCAAAACTCTGTTCCCAAGATGGAAAAACACCCCATTTTATTTTGTACCTCCCCCTTCACACATATGGTAAGTATTTCCTTGGTTTTAAATCTGATGCATTTCCCAATACACTTAGGGAAAGAAATTTTGTGCAACATTTTTTTCTCAGGGAAATTGGTACAACATAAGTTCTACAGAATGAATACATTCTATCTTAAATATATGTATATATATATGTGTGTATGTGTGTGTGTGTGTGTGTGTGTGTGTATTTGAAACATTGAAAACTATTGGAAAAAAGAGACATGATATTATTTTGTGTCTTTCTGCCAACTACCAGTTTTCTGATTTCTATTTGTGCTTCCACAGGCAAGTGCACATTTAACGATACCACTGCATGAGGAAGAGGAGAAAGGAATTGGCTACCATTGGCTGTCAGGTTGGTGAGAAGAGTTTTATTTGGTCATTTTGTCTGCTTTTGCCTCTGCTTTCTATAGAAAGCCAAACCCAACCACTGTGCCCAGCGCCCCCTTACCCGTCGGCTAACATCAGCTTCCAATAATCTTCTCTTCTTGGGTCAGTTCAGGAGTCTTATCCGCTTGTTTTCTAAATACAGCAGCTTCATGTTGTGTTGAAAACAAATGCCTGGCAGAAGGTGGAGCAGTTCTGGGCCTGACAAGTCAGGCAGCATTAGGGGTAATTGGTTCTTCCTGTCTGGGACGGCAGCTTTGTACACAGGGCATTTTAATAGGAAAATCACCATCGACTTTGTAATCCCTAGTGTGTACAGTTGTCCTGAGAACCACTAAGGAGGTCACATTTGTCAAGTGCACATTTGTCACATAGCCACTGTGTCTTTTCTCCCCCAAGGCAGGATCTGTCAGCCTTCCAGACTACAAGCCAGCCCATGTTCTGGGATGATTGTATACATCCCCAGGGGGGAATTCTTTGGAAGGTCTTTTGCATTCATGTGGAGAGAAATATTTCTGCTGCTTCTTCCAAGTTCTGATTGCCCAGGACAAAGTGAATGACTGCTTACATGCACGGAAGTCGAAGGACATAAACATATCATAATGTGTTTTGTCATAAACAATCACAGAATCCGGCCCTTTTCACAGGTGATTGAACAAAATGAATAACAGAAAGGAGACTTGTGCTGTGACGCCGGCTGCCCAGGTAAAATCATGTTCCGCATTTGAGAATTTGTTGACGGCAGGACCTCCGCTTTGGAAATAAGCCCCATTAATCAGACCGTTCCTCAAGATGTAGTCTGAAGGTAGTGACTCTTGATTAAACTTCACATATTAGGTTAGGTAATAGAGCATGTTACCACTGAAGGCAGGAGAAAACACCCGTTTCCCATAATGAAGGGCAACACGCTCCCTCAGGACTCCGCTCAGCTGTCTAGGGGAGAAATAGCTACGGAATGCCTGCAGTACCAGCCAGCACTGTCCTGAATGCCTCGTGCGTGCTGGGCGCCACAGCAGAGGCCCAGAGGAAAGCCGTGCTTTTCTGAACGGCATCTATTGTAGCTTGTGAGCAACTGAAACAGCAAGGCATTCAAGGTGACAAATCAGCAATCTACTGTCTACCTTGAATGTGCCAAGAAATTCCAAAGGCATTTGACAATGAAATGACCGAGGCCTTATTCATTAGGAAGCTTGGGGACAGTCATGAAGCTCTCGCGAGATACCTGAACAAGGGTGTTTGGTATTCCTTCTGTGCAGGATGAAGACAGCTTGGACACCAATTAGCCTTCTGATGACATCCTTCTGCAACTACTGTAGTGTGTTTGACAGACTTTCCAGGAAGCTTTGGATGGTAATCTACAATAAAGTATGGGTTTTTCAGCACTAGGCATCCTGACATGGTTTGAGTGGGTGTGTATATATGCGTGAGTGTGAATGCATGTGTGTATATATGTGTGAGTGTGTATGTGTATACATGTGTGTATAAATGTGCGAGTGTGTATGCATGTGTGTATATATGAGTATGTATATATGAGTGTGTATGTGTGTATATATGTGTGTGTATGCATGTGTGTATATGTGTGTGTGCATGTGTGTGTTTACATGTGTATATATGTGAGTGTGTATGCATTTGTGTGTATATGCGTGAGTATGTATGCATATGTGTATATATGTGTACATATGTGTGAGTGTGTATACATGTGTGTATATATGTGTGTGTGATTATAGACATGTGTGTATATATGTGTGTGTGATTATAGGCATGTGTGTATATATGTGTGAGTGCGTATGCATGTGTGTATATGTGTGTGTGATTATAGGCATGTGTGTATATATGTGTGTGTATGCATGTGTGTATATGTGTGTGCATGTGTGTGTTTACATGTGTATATATGTGTGAGTGTGTATGCATGTGTGTATATATGTGTATGTATGTGTGAGTGTGTATACATGTGTGTATATGTGTGTATGCATGTATATATGTGTGTGTGATTATAGGCATGTGTGTATATATGTGTGAGTGTGTATGCATGTGTGTATATGTGTGTATGCATGTGTGTATATGTGTGAGTATGTATGCATGTGTGTATATATGTGTATGTATGTGTGAGTGTGTATGCATGTGTGTATATGTGTGTATGTATGTGTGAGTGTGTATACATGTGTGTATATGTGTGTGTATGCATGTATATATATATGTGTGTGTGATTATAGGCATGTGTGTATATATGTGTGAGTGCGTATGCATGTGTGTATATGTGTGCGTATGCACGTGTGTATATATGTGTGAGTGCAAATGCATGTGTGTATATATGTGTGAGTGTGTGTGTGAGAGAGAGGCTGTGTGTGCAGACCAGAGGCAAGTGTGGGCATCACAGATGGCCCCATATGGTGGAAGGCTCATCATGACATTTCTCATTGCTTTCATATGACATCACAGACGACGCCAAACACCAGTCCAATGCCCCATTCTTCTGTGGAAAGTTCAGGAACATAGGACTTCAGAGATTTCTATGAATGGTGATTTCTAAGATGTATTTATTCTACCGAAAGCACAAAGGTCTGTCGTGAATCAAATACAGTTTGATAGTTAGTTCATCTCCCTTTCTACTTTTCCAACAAACAGCCAGATGAAAAAAAATCATTTGAAGAGAAAAGACCTGGTCTTTAAGGAAACAGTTCCAGAACATTTTTATGTAACTCCACTAGCTAGAGAACCAACTTGAAATTTCAAGCAAAAAAAAAAAAAAGACCCAAACTATGTAATGTGCTGAAAGGAGTTCTCCTGGGATGCAAGACCACTTTGCTCTGCCGTCTCAGCGCTCCCGTGGGTGGAGAGGAGAAAACTGTGCCTACAGCAGACCTGGGACATTATTGTATCAGATCTGAAAACGTTTATTCATTAAGACGAAAATAAAGGAAAATGTTTGGAAAAATAGCAGTCAGTAATTTAAGTCTGTCTGGGCTAGATTGAAGCTTGAGTTCTGGCCATTTCCTCATATGTTATCAACAGTATTTACCATGACAACATCTGCATAGAATTACCGACTCACTTCTGAGTAGTTAATGTGCGCGCTCTCAAGAAACATGCGCCCTGTGGTCTGTTACATATATTTTTAAGACCACATTAAAAGAGTCAGAAGTGGAAAAGATGTTTCCAAAAACTTAAACACGGACATTTTTCATTTGCAGTCTTGAAAATATGCAGCGCACACTGTAATAACCAGAGAGCCTGCTAGAAGATGTCTGCAGAAATTTAATGTGAGTAAAGCAGTCCTGATCTTCAGCAGATTCTAGAAAACATTATTTTTTGGTGAACAATGAAAATCCCATGAATAGAGAAGGAAGGAAGATGTATATTATGGATCAATAGAGTCTTGGAATATTTTTTAAATCAAGCAATTGTAAGTGAATCCCTCATGTGAAAGGGTGAATGTAGCATAGTTCTCTCCCATAACCCTAAAATGTTAGAATAATGGCAAAATAAAAATTAAAAAAAAACCCTAAAGGATGAATCTGAAAGGTACAACCAAATAGTGAATGGGAACACAAGATGACATAAGGTAGATTATCAGAAAAGCAAGCTGTCACAGTGTCCTGCCCACAGGCAAGAGGACTCACAGAAGTTATTCTCAGATTGGATAATATTTGAATAGAGAGAAATCAGGGTGATGGTGTCTCCGTGGCTCCTTGTAGCAAAGGTGTTCCTTATAGCCAAGATCTGCCTCATTTATAGAAAGACATTTCAAGCTGCTCTTTGCAACTGGAAATATTTGTCACAGGAAGAGTTTCCCACGCTCAAAACATCTCTTTAGTAAAGTCTCTTATGGTTCTTATTGTTGCTGAAGGTTAGAACCGGTCAGAGCCGTGCTGCAGCCAAGGAGGCGCTGAGTGTGGCTCGCACAGGCTTGAGGTGTCTGAGCAGACACGTCACCCGCCATCGCGCTGTGCTTGTGCTTCCCTTGCGATTTCTCTGACACCCAGCAGGCACTTTGCCCACTCTTCTCTGGTCTTCTTTGCTGTGGTCCCTGTGAAAGGCCTTAAGACTCAATAGTGTTGGCAAGAACTGATAGCATTTTTTTTTTCTGTAAGCAATCACTTCCTCACTTGAATGCCAAAAATAATAATAATAGAGTATCAGAAATTGTTCATGGAAAAGTTACTGGAGATGGTTGCAGCAACTTGCCGAAGAAGTTCTGCCTCATATGCTAACTCTGAGGCAAAAATTAACCACATGCAACACTTTAACCTGAAGATAGTGTGAATAGACTTACGTAGGATGTAAAAATTAGGTTAAATGTTTCCTGGACATCATCTGTGGGAAGCACCGTTGTGATCAGAAAGCCAGACGTTTTCACAGTAGGATGCTTTCTCGGTGTGAGGGAGTAAGCAAAAGAAAAAATAAAATAAAATCAGTGGTAAACCCACCTTAAAAAACATACCTCCACCTTTACTTTATTTCTGCCTGTAGCTAGAATGATAAGATACTGGCAAAACATCTTAAACACAGAATTATAAACATTTTTTTCCATTGTGAAATATTGGCTTTTAAATTTTACTTATCTGGGGCGAGGGGCGGAGGGAGCTGGTGGGTGCATGACACAATATGTGTGTGGAGGTGACAGGACAACTGTCAAAACTCACTTCTCATCTTCCATCATGTGAGCTCCAAGGATCGAATCTAAGTAGTCAGATTTTTACACAGATATCTTTGCCTTCTGAGCCATCTCACCAGCCCCATTCATTAGATATTATTATAAAACATCATCCAGTACGCATTCTTATTGCTTCATTGTGGGATTACGCTATAATTCACTGAGACACATTCAGCATAGGAGTAAATATACAGATGGGTGTGTATTGACAAATTCTACCTCCTTTTACCCAGAATTCAATGCTTCATCTTTTAAGTTCTCATTTAATTTTCTCCATGTCAGTGTTTTGTTTCCTTTTTCTTGACCAGGCAATATCATTTATTGTAATATTTGTCATCTGACATACGGAAAACCAGTGTATGTCCGTATTAATTTGCATTTGCTTAATAACGGGCGCAGTGAAATCTTTTATCATATTGCTTATGGTTATTTGAAATTGCTTCTGCCTTAAGATAAACTAAGCAATTAAAAAACACAGAACATTTTCCTTCAGCGGACTGTTTCCACGGCAAAAAAAAAAAAAAAAATGAGAGGGACTCATTGGTGTACTCAGATTGTTTTGAACTGCAGCAGTTCACACTTTGTAGCACAGAGTGGGGGCGCAGGCGGTGAAGACGCTGCTCCCGCTGGTCACCCAGCCTCTGTCCCCAGTGGGATGGACCTTCTCCCTTTAGGACAAGCTAGAGTCTTAGAACAACAACAACGAAAAAATCACAGCGCACTTCAGTAATGAATTCCTTCTCTTCTTCCCAAGGTCTGGCCTGTCAATCATTGCCCTCGGCAGGCAGCCTGCTCAGGTTTCCTCGCTCTCTGCTTCTCTTTCCTTTAGACCTTTGGACTTGCGGCTCTAGGCCGCCGCCGAGCTTCTCCACCACGACCCACCGTTTCACCTGCAACTGGAGCCAAAATAAATCCTCCCTCTCCTAAGTTACAACTTGTCAGACATTTGGTTACAGAGACTAGAAAAGTAACTCAGTGTTTAATTTAGGTGATACATGCAGACTGAAGTGCATAATGTGCATATACAAGCTGATAGCTGTCATTAGAATGTTATCTGCATTTTTCTACGGGGCCCCAGGGAATTGTTGCAAGACCATCCGGAGAGGGAAGATCCTTGGCAACACAACAAACCTCTCCTCCCCTTTCCTTCCTGACATTTTGCCCTTTTCTGGCAGGAGGTACAGATGTATTTTGCTTTGCACCCTAGTCTGTTAGTTCCCTTGAATCTGCGATTTAAATTTTTAAATAAATTTTGAAAAATTCCAGGCATTATTTTCTGTTATTTTTTTCTTTCCCACTTCATCTTCCCCTTCTAGTATTTCAATTTCATAAGTATGAATGCCATGATTTGGACTCAAGGGACATCCAGGGGGCATTCAGTTTATTATTTGCTTTTCATACTTTTACTCTCTGTGTCATGAGCATTGATACATCTTCAAGATCACCTGTCTTTTTCTCTGTGGTATCCTGTCTGCTTTCAGTCCCCTAAAGGAATCATATTATATATTGTATTTTTTTCAGTTCAAAAATTTCCACTTGGTTCTTTTTCTCAAGAAACATGTCTGCAAGAATTTCCATTTTTTCAACCATCATGTGGTTATATTTGTATGCACATGTGTGTGTGTGTGTCCTATAGTTTATTTGCAACATTCTGACAGCTATTTTAAAGTACTTGTCTGCTAATTGCAACATCTGTAATCAATTTTGTAACTTTCTCTATAATGTCTTTCCATCCAAGTAAACCATAAATTTTAAAACATAGGCTTTATAACTGGCTGGTTCTGTCCTTAATCAAGACAGAAATACCCAATATATAGTTGCTGAGTGTGGGGGGGATAAAAGAACAGACCACCTCAGTGCCACAACCTTTACAAGCATAACATCATAAAAAAATCTTGTAAATACACTTATAGCAAAATTTTGAAGCAAGCCCAAAGTATAACGGTGGTTCCAATGGTATGTACATTGTTTCGCTACCAGGGTTATAGGTATGGAAGTATTTCACTCAAACTATTTTCTAATTTGTCCTAGTGGACTCTCACGTGGAAGTGGCTTTTGTCTGGTAGTGCCATAAATGGAACAGAGTGGAGCAAGATGAAATCTCTTGGATTTTTAGAATCCTTGTGATCAGGAGTTCTTGTTCCGACTCGTTTCTTCCTACTGTCCAGAGCATTTTCTACTATGAGTAAATCTCATGTGTTGTCTATTATTATTATAAGTATAGAACTATAATTAGAGAGTTATCCTCTCCTTCCTCTCTCTGTCTCTGTCTCTTTGTCTCTCTCTTTCTATCTCTCTGTGTGTAAAGAAATGAAAAACAGTACAATTCTCAGCAAGAAACCAATAAATTTACTCAACTCTAGAAGCTGGCAACCTATTTAAAATCCATTAGGAATACAACCTGACTGATAGGCCTCCACGTGAAGTCAAGTGTGAAAGGGATCCAGTCGTGAGATATTCACGTAAATCTACCAGTGCACTCAATGGAAAAAGATACATTCAAAATACGCCAAGTGCGATCAAGTAACAAATCTCTAGTATTCACTATATTGTTAAAAGAACACTACAGTTCAGGAACATTTCAGTCAAAGGTGCAGAACAAGAAAATTCCAGTAATAGAAACAATCACATGCTGGCTTTTTTTCATAATGACCCAAAGAGGATATTTCCCTGGCCAGTTATTATGCTGTTCTCCAAACGATCTAAGAATCTGGAGAAATGAGAGCCCAAATTTTATTTTTTCTTTAATAGAGGTAGATACAGTAAATTGTTATAGAATATCCACTTGTAGTTTGCAGTTCTGCATCGTTAAAGCTACTCTTATGTTAATAAAATAACTTGAAGGAGCCTGCACAATAAAGCATAAATATGTTGATATATTTGGTCATAATTCTGGCAAGCTTAATTACACAGACACTGGGTCTGCTATAGCTATAACATTCTTTTCTTTCACTAAAACATTCAAGTCTTACATTTAAAATATTAAAAAGAAAGAGCAAACATCATAATGGCTGCTAATGAATACTCAAGTTCAGAAACATCTGAAGCTTCTCAGGTAAGCACAAATGTAACTACAGAAAGACTTTCTGCGTGTACATACACACACTCAGGCACATGTTCACACAGGGTCACTCTCCCATTCACACACATGCTCATACAATCATACGCCAACACCATACACACTGATATGCTCACATTGACACATTCCTACATATTCACATGCTCATACTCAATAATTACACACACACACACACACACACACACGCTTATACCATGACACCTGCACACAGACACCTGTATACACACTCAATATACATATACACATTACACATATTCATCCACTCTCATACTTGCAAACACATATAGTTACACACTCACATGCTTTCACACTCTGATACATTCGCTCACATATTCTCATACAATTGCAGACACACACACACATTCACACACACACATGCACGTGCACACACACACACATTCACACAAAAGGATCTCCGTTAGAATGCCACCTAGCAGAAAATGCTGAGAAATGTATTTCCTAGGTACATAGTGTCAGAGGGATTAGTAACTATGATAATGCAAAATATAGAGGACTAACAAATCAACTCAGATCAAGCTCTACCTCCGCCCATTCCTTTTGCAAGCTACGGTTGGTGACTTTCCATCTCTAGACTCAACTTTTATTTTATACAAATTATGAAGAGCAAGTGAGACAGAATCTATCAATCAAATTTACATAAACTTAATATGTTTTGATTTTATTGTTGTTTGGTTCAAAAGTATAAAATCTAAATAGTTTCAACCTAAAAATTGATGATGGAATTGTAATTCATTTTAAGTATGGGAGATCAGGCCTGGATTTTCAAGTAAAGAATACAAACAGCCACAGTTGCTTTCTTGATTTCACATTCCTGGGGCTATAATGAATACCTGGCCCAAACAATTCATGGGGATGAGGGAGTTTCTTCTTGATTACAGCTGCAGGGAACAGGTGAGAATGTTGGTGGGAGAGTTACCAACAGAAACTGAGGGAATTAGTTAAGCCACACACACAGCAAGACTATAGAGTGGGCAGGCATAGATCCTACATTTTAAGTTGCCCAGTTGTCAAATTCCAAGGAGTTCTCCTCTCTTTTTCTCTTTTTCTCTCTTTCTCTCTCTCCACTTGGCCAAAAAAAAAATGGTTTGACCCACTATGGATTGTGTCTTCCCACATCGAGGATGTAATGAGACAATCTCCTATTGGCATTCCCTAGCTAGATTAATTCCATGAAGAGATGCATAAATGCTTCCTTCTCAAGTATCAAGTAGACTGATGAAACTAGCCGTCACCATAGCTGAGGACAAATTTTATCCCAGAGCATCCATTCAGAGAATCAGGGGATTGTGGGAAAATCACAGAACCTCCAGGATCCTACTGTTCATTGGCACGCAGGCCAAGCTGTCCTTAAGACATTAGACTGAACAACTGCCCCCTTGAAGGGGGAGAGATGTGCATCCCTTGTGTTTCCACAGATAATATTCCAGAATGCATCGCGTGCCGCAAGGATTCCAAGGGCTGCAGAACATCGCAGGCGCAGACGTGCGCTGTGTCCCACCCTTGCAGCAGGGGAGACGGGAGGGCATCATCATCGCCATGGTCGCCAGTCGGTGCCACGGTGCCTTCCCAGCACAGCATTTCCAGTACAAGAGGCGGGCACAATTCTTTCACGATCCAGTCTCGAACACAAGTCAGAGGAGAGCACGTTCATGCCTTTATGCTGCTTCCGGAAAAACAGAGTAATAAGTATGGCCAATGAGGTACAAAGAGCTAGAAAGGAAAGTATCAGTCAAACCAACTGCTAACATTAGTTAGAATGTGCCAAGTACTAATTAAGCTCATTACGCGGATTATCTTATTTAAGGAATTTACTAAGGGATGGATTAATTAGCACATTTATTAAAAAAAAAACTTCATAGAAGGCTTCTCAGATGCTAATGTTTTCTCTGTGACTGTGGATACGGAGCCTGCAATTTCATTAGCCATCATGAGTCTATAAAATAAGCTCTCGTGAAAATGGTGAGGGAAAGGCAAGCAGGCAGAACCAAGAACATGGAGGATACCAGATGTCGCAGCCCCGGTGAAGGGCCACCTGAGTCCACGAAGCCCTCCCGTTCCTCCTTGAGGGGAAATCAATGTGAGTTTCGCGTTGTGGACAACTGAACTCTACAGTGTAAAACATTAGCATGTCACATGGACAGACCCCTGTCTGCCTGCTGCCCTAATCTGAAGACTAAGCCCTTATCAGTGCCACAGTCAGAGAGCAATCAGGGAAGCCTTGGGGGAACATGACCAAATGCAGTCCTGGGGAGAGAAGATTTGAAAGACATGCTTCACAGGGTGAGATCCAGGACATAGGCAGGGAGCATGAGACGTGTGTTTTACTTTATTTTAATTCTGTTCTGAAAGAACTATGGGAAAAAAGATCAGGAAAGAGAGGGATGTCGTTTAATACAGATACAGAAATCAAGATATCAGAAATAGTTAATAGAAAAAAGCATAGTAGAGACAATAAAAGCTTCTCAGTACTAAAGAATGGAGTTTGAAGTGTGTCTTGTCAACTTAAAGTGGTTTAATTAAGTTTATTAAGCACCAACAGTGTGAAACCAAGGATAAGCACAAAACTGAAATATCCTTATAAAACCAGACCTTAATCAATAAGTAAATTGCTTGCTAGAGCAAAATTCATCATTCTTAATATAAGAAATTTAGTAAATAGGTGCTAGGGACATAACTCAGTGGATAAAGTTCTTGCCACGTAAATGTGACAACCAGAGTTGGAAACCCAGGAACCCGTGTAAAGCCAGGTGAGTGTAGCACATGTCTATAATTGCAGCGCTTTACGGAAAAAAGGTTGGCGAAGACAAGAGGATCCTCTGAAGCTCATGGGCCAGCAAATCTGGTATATGTAGCTGTGATGAATAAAAACTAGACTTTGTCTCTAACAGTGTTAAAGATGAGGACCATCTCCCAAGACTGTTCTCTGCCTCTACACACATGAACCAGACACACATATTCACATACATCATGCATACACACACACTCAAACATCCATTCTATAGACACATAAAAATCTATTTAATAAAAAATTATTATTTGGGGTAGTAAAATGAAAAAGTTTTGTAAAATGCAAGAAGTCTGCAAAGAATCAAATGAAAATTCCAGATTTCTGAAACAAGTATGCATTTTAATGGAAAAGTTTAAAACCACACTGAGCACAACAAGAGTGCAAGGAAGATAGAGAAGAGAAAGAATTGAAGTGGATTGACAGGATTGCAATGACTGTGGGCCAGATTTTATCAGAAGATAGAAGCAAAAGCAAAAGTGTAGCAGAAAAGGTAATTTTCTGTTTTTCATTTCACAGATCCAGGAAACTCAAAGGTTCTTTCACAGGAAAAGTAAAATAAGTAAATTTAAAAATTATGGTGTGGCATAGACAAAGTTACATGAATCAGAAAAAGGGAGACCAGTGTAAAACCATGCTCTAGGACAAACATACCATCTGCATCAACCTAGCATCATAGGGGGTTAAAAAGATGAGGAAGGGCTGTCTTTAGAATATTGCAAGAAGAAAATGCTCACTGGACACTTAACCTGACAGAAATTGCCCTCATGCGATGAAAGCCAAATACACATATTGCCAGCAAAGTTGAGACCTAAAGGATGACTTGCTTATAGACTTCTCTGACAAGAAATGCTGGAAATTCTTTAGGTTGGAGTAAAATTAAAGACAAAAGTATAGATTTCTAAGAATAATCAATCACCGTGTGTATATACTTGTGTGTGTGTGTGTGTGTGTGTGTGTGTGTGTGTTTTCTGTGTTTGGTTTATTAGAAAGTTAACTATGATTTAAACCAAAATAAAAATATTGCAGTGGGGTGTTGTAACCAAACCAATGTAAAATTTACTATATTATCAGCAGCCAAGCAGACTGAAAGGTGTAAGTATAATTCTAATACAGGGTATTTACTTTGAACAGGAGTTAGTACAGGGATAGCTCACAAGGAATGTTATACAGAAACATTGTAATTCCACACCTTACAACAAACTAATGAAAACAAAGCAGACCCTGAAAATACACCAAGACAATGAAAGAGTACCATGAAGCCAAGTCAGAGGTGGGAGGGCATAATTAGAAAAGGAGCATGAGAGTAGGTAATCCATCCCATCAATAGTTATATTAAGCCCATTAAATAAGCACTCTAAGGTTAATTAATGAATGTCAATATACAAAAGCAAGTGAAAAATGAAAAATAAGGCAAGTAAATAAAGTAAATAATTCAATGTGTTCAGGCCAAGGCAGGGATAAGATAGGACATCATCTGCCGTGCCACATAAACCCACTTCAGCGAAGGCAACCAGGCTCTGTTTCTTATTCCAAATGATGTCTTAGGTGTTAATCCCTGAGTAGAACAGGAGGATGTGATAAAAGACAACACTATTAAAATATGTATTCCAGAAAGCAGAAAAAAAGAAAGGGGAAGAATAATCAGCACAATAAGTCAAGAAAATGTCACAGAACTCACCAGGTTCTCTCAACTTATTTAAAGAATCAGGTGACCATTAGCTTATGTGGTTAAGAACAACCACAAATCAGTGTCAAATTTCAAAGTATTAAGAGAAAATAGAGGATGCAACTTGTTTTCAGAGACACAAAATAGAAAATACATTTCATATGGAAGAAAGAGGTTTTTAACAGTATCTAGAAGACAGAGAAAGAAGTCTTAAGAAGCCTTCCAATCTCAAATTTTATACTAATATCTTAGAATTTGGAGATGATACATTATCTCCTAAGAAGCAACTATTAATCATAATGCAACTATTTAAATAGCACTTAAAAGAAGCCAGTAAGAATGAAAATAGGAAAGCTTAGAAACAAGGAATCCATCAGACCAAAAGTTAAATACTATATCATGATCATGATGGTGAAGGAAAACTCAGCTGAGTCACTGTAAACTTGGTAAGAAATCTCCAGAAGACATCTTCCCCCAAAGAAATTAAGAACAGAATGCAGATTTTTACCTGATGAGAAAATATTATTAAAAGTTAATTAAAATTCAATTTGAAATACATTAAATTCTGAGACAACAGAATCAACAAGATCTGCAGGCACACACACAAATGAAGCGAACGGTAAAATCAGTAAAGCCAAATGAATGACCAGATAGAATGCAAGGTGTATTGGCTGAAATACCAAGTCACTCAGCAGCAAAGCTGGTTAATGAGGGAGAAATCACAGCAGCTTTGGAGAGACAAGCAGCAGCTAGAAGTTTGGATTCCCCAGTGCCAGTGTGTGGTGCATTGTGGGATAGGACCTAAAGGACATGGAAGTCAGATGTACAGTTTTCAGGGTCCAAAGGCACGCTGTCAATGCTTGCAGATCCTTCATCTCTAAGCTGTGGAAGGCAACCTCTCAAATGTTAGTAGTCGCTTCATTGTTTAACCTACTGTCTTGTTCATGTAGTGTGGACTTTCTGACTCACTTCTCAAAGGAAGTTATGACCAGAGACTGTGGCTTCCTTCTTTGGTTTTCTGAAGCCACTCCCTGAATCACTGAGCAGGACTGTGTAGAAGCCCATTTGACTGAACATGGTAACAGAGCTTACAATGCTACCCATTTGGAGGTGAATTCCTGCCTGCCGAATCCTTGGAAGTACATCTTTCTGATTACATCCCTGCATGACACACAACCAGAAACATCCATCTTGAACGCCCCTTATCTGTGACTCTGAGGAACTGTAAAACAATACAGGTGAGCTCTTTCTTTTGTTAGGTTCTGGAGTAATTTGTGAGGCAGAAATAGATAAGAAATTCACCTAGTAGAATCATAGGTGTATTTCTATCACATCAATAGCCAGGCAGCAGTGACCTGAATTGCTTCTTAAGCATTCTATGTAATTTCATGAATAATTCACCAATGGGCAGCTTTCATGAAATTTTTTATTTTTTAACTTTTAATTAATTTTATATGTTAGCATACAAAGTCAAGTTCTTCATCTTATCTTCATGAATACATGTCACAGTTTGCTTTAGTTGTACATCCTTTCCACACTTCTTTAATGTTGCTGAGTAGATTCTTGCCTCTCTAACATTTATTTCAAACCTTTCTCATATTCCACGGATTCTTCAATTTGGCCTCTTGATCAAGTCTCTGACTTTTTTTTTTGGACACTGTGAACAGTCTCATATGAATTTAGTATTTCATTAATCTCAGGTTATAGAAACAAAAAAGAAGAGTGGTTGCTCTGCTTCTGTCTTGAAAGTAAGAAAAAGGATGGTCAGGGGAGGATTCCAAGGGGCATGGTCATGTAACTTTTCTAAGTTTTGACAATAAATTTACATTTTATTTGGAGTCTGTTCTTGAACTCTCTGCAAAAGTTTAGGCACAAATGTAATAGAATCTGACTCAAGTGTTTACGAGGCTTCCTATTTTATTTGGAAATGGATTAAGTGAGGTCACGTAGGGAGTCCAGTCAGGACACTGTTATTGTGATCCAGGCTATGAAAGAATGGTGTTGTAGAGAAATGAAGTGTGTTGAAATGGTCGATAGGGCAAAAATGTTCTGGAAGAAACGATGAGGGTAGCTAGAAATGAGTGGAGACAGGAAAGAAAAAGCTGTAACATTCTCAAACAATTGCTTTGAGAAAGAGCAAGTTGGCTGCAGAAAAGAGGAAATGCACCCAAATGTTTTTCTGCTTACTGACCTGGAAGTACTAAATTAGTCATAAGACAAAGACATCAAGATGTACAAAGGTAGAAGGAGACATTATAAACACTTCAGTAATATTTAGAATATTAACTCTGTGAATGAGATCACTAGAAACACATGCAGTAATAATCAGAAACACTGGACTTGTTAGGTTAGAGAAGAACCCCCCAGAAATTATCATGTCTGACTCACTAGGGTGTCCCAAGTCTAGTCACTCAGCTAACAATGCTGAGTGTCCCAGAACTCCACCTACCAAACTCCTTATGCAGATGTGACTGACAGCCAGTGAAGACAGCTTCCTGTTTGTGACTAGTGTGTTTTTTTTTTTTTTTTTTCCTGTCAAGAATTACTTGCCAAACCTATACCTGGTACCGTACTATGGTTTAAGTCTAAACTAAGAGGCTTTGTGAGTTTTTTAGCAGAATGGCTTCTTCCAGTTGATTATTTGAGACAATAGGTTACCATAAAAGCTTGTGGCAATTTAGAAAATCTCTGTAATGGCTACTGTAAATATTTCCTAAGTAAGTATTTACATGACTCTTTTTCCCCTGAAGCTGCCACCGCCTGTTAATTAGTACCTGTCTAGAGGTTTTTCTACAGACAGCTGCACAGTGATGCTAAGTGCAATAAAACATGGCATATTTCATTCTGAAAAGTGATATGTCCTCACCTATCTGAAGAGCGAACATTGTTCTGACTAGCCTCCAATTACCTAGGAAGAGGTTCGTTTCCTTTTCTACAGATTAACCTCCAAGAACTTTGTGCAAGAAAATGTTGCTGGCGCTGGTGACATCTGGTTACGCTGGAGTGGAGTGCGGCTTCCGATGAGGCTGTGACCAGAGCTAATGCTCGGTGGATATCACTACATTTCAGCCCTGTGCTGTATTAGAAGTGCCTGATTACAACTCTACCCAGCACAGATTGCCCTTGCTGCAGATGAAGAAAGAAACCCATCACTTTTTTAAATGCAAAGTTTCATGAATATCAAAATTTTGCTCTTATTATAACTCCAAGGCATTTATTATTTATACTTTATCAGCTTATGCATTAGGTGCCCAAGTTTTTCTTTTACCTTTTTTTCAGCCATACTTTTAGGTACGATAAAAGGAATTGAGGGGGTATGGAGGTGATTCAGCAGATTAGAGTGTTTTCTATGCAAGAGGACCTGAATTCAAATCCACAGAACCCACAGAAAGCCTGGCAAAGTCCCAGGGACCCCAGAAGAGAGGCAAAGGCAGAGTGATGGGACTTGCCAATGCCAACCTAGTTCCAGGTTCAATGAGAAACTATTTCTCAGGGGATTAAAATGGAGCGCAACAGAACAAGATACCCCAAATCTCTTACAGACTTTATTCATATATATATATATGAATATGTATACTGTGCAAACATATGCAACATACCCCCCCACACAACATTCTTACATAATATAATTCATACACTAATAATTCTCTTTAAATCCAATGAAGATAATTCCTAAGTACACCACTTGTGTGAATTACTGAAGATATGAACAGGTTAACTGCAAATTAACTCAGTTAGTGAACTCAGAATTTGCAGCAGATCCCCAACCATATTCTCTAAGATCTCCGTTTTTTTTCTCCTACATTTTATCCTTTTCCTGATCATACAACTTCAATAGGTACCCCGTCCTCTTCTTCCTCCCCTCCTCAGTTGTCCCCCATTACACTCTCTCGCCTTCCTTTCATCCTCCTCCTTCCCCCTCCTCTCGTGGTGTCTCCCTTTCCTCCCTCCCATGTCCTGGAGCATCCTTTTGTGTGAAAACCAAACCTCCCCCTGAGTTCACCCTAGTGAGGGTTCAGGACTCAGTGGCATAGCCCAGAGCCCCTTCTTGGGCTCCCCGTTAATATGGGAACTCTATTATGACTGTTTAACCCTTGCCTCTAAGGATCCTACTGCTTGGAGCCTTCTTCCCTGTGATCCATGCTAGACTTTGGGGGGATCGTTCACATGTCGGCCATTGTGCAGATCAGGCAAAGTCCAATCCTGGCTGCTGCAGCCCTAACTTGTGTGGAGTATCTTGCATATTGTTGATCCTCCCCATTTTTAAGCTCTTACAATCTTGCTGCCCCCTCTTCTGCAAGGTTCACCTGAACTTTAGGATGGGGGGAGATTTGGCTGGTAAAATCTCCGTTTTTATGGACTCCTAGATACCCACCAAGGGTGCCGGCATGTCAGATGAGAAGTGGTCATGCCCTCCGCAAGGGTGTGAATCCACAGATTGCGTCCACACACGCGCTTCTTGGCCCCTGCACTGAGCGCTACCTGGAACTTTTGTCTCAGAATTCCCTGCTTTGCCTCTATTAGTAAATTAGCTTAGGATGTGTCATTTCTTTTCTGCCTTTCCTCTCCTGCTTCGCTCTTCCACTTTCTCAGTAATGTTTTCTGGAACGCTCCTCCTATCCTCAGGGGCACCTTCTGAGGAAGCTCGAATTCACCACGGGTTCCTGTGTTCTGTTCTCATACTCTCGTGTAGTTTTCTTCTGGTTCAGAATATAGGTTCACCATGGAGAGCATAAAGCAAAGAGAATATTTAAACAGAACACAGACAATATTGCATCCACCGGGGTCACATTTCTTCACCCTTAATGAAATCAAGTTTCTTCCCTGTTCACTTTTAGCCAGCTTCCAATCCCTAGCTATTAAGTCTTGGAAGGCTTTGATTTCTAACAAGAGGTTATTTGTTTTCTTCTCTTCTTCTTTTTTATTTATTTTTGTAGCTTCTAACAGCACAGTGCCTATAATTCCCTATTTATCGAGTTCAAAGTTCTTTCTGTGCAATAAACATGTACTGGGAACACCATAGAAATCTTACATTTCGTCAGATTTCTGCAGCCTACCCTCCCTTCTTTAGCCTAGAATTTGGAAAACACAGGACTGTTATCCCAACTAACTGACGGGACTGAGTTATTTCCTTTGCTTGACACTGTGGACAGAAGAGAAGATGCTTCTCCTGAGGCGTTTCATGCAGATAGCTCCATACTTGGCAGCTACTGGATGCGTCATGGTTCCCATCCCAAATGCCCCCAGGCACCCTAGGTTACCTAACAGGCACCGCCAAACGGCTGTTCATCACCTCACTAAGAGAAGTGGACATCAGTTTGTTTCTTGTGCAAGTGTGGAATTGAAGTGTTCTTTTCCCAAGATAAGTTTTCCTGAAGGCATCTTTAAAAAGAAAATGCATCCATTTAAAATTTCATAGCGCCAGGAAATGTTCTCCTCTTCACACTTCCTGGATTGAACTCTTTCCTTTCTGAATCAAGGAGAGATCCTAATCAAGAGAACATTCAGTGTCCCATGTGAATTTCCTATAGGGCTTTGCTCTCAGAGAATTCATATGCATGAGTGAGCTACCGGAAGAAAGACGCATTTCTTTGAATTCATGAGAAGAAAATATTCAGACCCCAGAAAAGAATCCCCCTCGTCATCTGAGCATTGTGAAGAAGAAAATGTAAGGCAGGTGGCCCACCAGCACGTGAAAAGAGACAATCACTCTTCTCATCTGAACACTGAAAATGACTTTTCCAGTTGACGGTTCCAACAGCTGAAATCTGGCTGTCATGACATCAGCGAGAGACACAGGAGTGGAAGCTGAAGACCGACATTGGGCAGGGTCCGCTCTGCAGTAGCTGTGAAAGGAAACAGGTGTAAGGTCAGCCCAAGCCGTTCTAGGGACCAGGCTGACTGATGGAAAGCGGATCAAGCACCTCTTGTTGCTGGGAAGGTCCTGTTTTCTGTCAAGCAACCTCTGGTGCAGCTCAGAGACTCAGAAAATGAGCGGGAAGATTTTGTTTCCACATGAAAAGAACAATGTTGTGTAGCCTTTGACTTGCTCAGAGAAGGGGGGTTGGAACAGGGCGAGCTAACGTCCCATTTAACTCCTGCCTTTACCATTTACCAGCTGTGAAATTGCTTGAACACTTGAGCAACCATTTAAACACTTGACCCTTGGTTTTCTGCGCTGTGCAGTGCAGGCTAATCATGACTGCACTTTGCCTACTCTTTGCAGAGATTTTGTAGGGAATACATTTGATGGCATGTGAAAATGTGTCTCGTGCGTTATAAAACTCCATGAAGACATTAAAATGGCTTGCTTGGATTGAGTGAATACTGCCGACATTCTTCTGGGTGTATCTCATTAAAATTCTCACAGAAAACTAATGTTATATTCATTTTAAATTTAAGTAATTTAGACAATGTTACAACTATAAAATGGCCGAATTGAACTTGGACAATAAAATGAAGAAGAATATACTTCAGAACAATGGAACACAACCGTTCTCTGTTAGCTGGTGTCTGTCCATAACAAAAGTGCTTAGAAACTGAGCAGAAGTATTTGAAGACTTTTAACAGCTTTTTGATATGGCCTCAACATTTAAGGACATGATCATTTTATGGTAAATTGTAGTTGTATTTTATCACATATAAGTTCATGGCATATTGAAAAGAACTTTGCTCTGAATTAATAAAATACATGGCAATAAATTGACTGTTGTTAGAATATTGTATAAATTTGTCAAAACAATACGAGAAGCTTTGTAAATCACTGACTCTGATTTAAGTAAGAGATATGCTTACGAATACTAAGAAAATAAAAAAAATCCATGAAACTAAAGTTAGGTCATAGAAACCAACCCTTAATTTAGCCAAATTTCTCCACATCCTTTTCTTCTTATCACATTTTTGTAATTTAGACAAAGCAGCTTTTCTCTAAAGCAAATATTCTCTAGTGTGGAAGAATCATGCAAAAGTTGGGAGAAAATGAATTACATTGGCCAAAATACTAAATAATTTCTCAATAGAAAAATATGGGCGGGGGGATGAACACTTATTCTTAGAAAACTTACAGCTTATCAATTACAGAACAATAAGAAACATTTTCATTGTGCTGGCAATTTAATATCATGTTGTGAAATTCCACTGAATTACCTTTTTTCTCTATGAGACA
Organism: Typhlomys cinereus; assembly: GCA_023101885.1. NCBI lineage: Eukaryota > Metazoa > Chordata > Mammalia > Rodentia > Platacanthomyidae > Typhlomys > Typhlomys cinereus. The sequence goes on from JALPQD010000551.1 coordinate 255,932, forward strand.
TTTCTTAGGTCTGACTCTTTAAGGATAAATACTCAGTGTTTTTATTTTTTACCCCTTTCCCTTGTAAAACTTGTACATTAATCAAGCTCCTTTCATTTTCTCAAACACTTGCAACTCATGCTTTTCCTCTGAAATTTTCATGATGGTTTTTCATCTGTATTATTTCTTAGAAAGAACTTCTGATCAAGTAAGAAATTCCAAGAGATTATTCTAAGTGTATTCTGTGAGTTCCATACAAAACCCTTTGTTTAAGTCTTAAAGAGTGATTACATAAAAATCAGTTTTACTCCTGAACTGAACTCACAAGCACCTTTGATAAGGAATATAAACATAAATTATAAAAAGGACAAAAGAACACAAAAGCTTTTTCGATTAAAAATAAATATTAAACCCAAGGAAATATGGAACCTTTGTAAGCTTAGATCTGATAATAAATGTCTCCACAGAGGATACAGAAAATACAGTGATCGTATGAAGTATCAAGATTTACTTTTCTTTCTCTCCTAAAGATACACTTTCTGCTTAGTGACATGTTCCAGCCTGGTATGTCAGAGATAGTAAATTCTACCCCCAAGTGCTCTATTAACTGGATAGATACCCTTCCAAGTTTCTGGAAGCCCTTGGGGCCTTAGTTTCCTTTCTTATCGGATGCAGATGTCTGAAATGACTAATGTCACCCCTCTTTGAGGAAGTAAGGCAAAGGGAAGGGCGTGCAGTATTTGAATATTGGGAAATAATATTATCACGCGCTAACTGAATTTCAAGATACATTAAACATAGGAGGGACTAAATAACAATAATTAGCATGGGCTATTGCAATGTGTTTAATGTTATGCATAGTTAAGTGAATCTTAATTTTTATTGTTGCATTTTTGTATGTGTCTGTGTGTCTATGTGTTTATATGTCTCTTAAGTATGTGTACCTGTGGAAGCCCAAAAGGTGATGTTAAGAATCATCCTGGATTGCTTTACTTCCTTACTGCTTTTCTCTTGGGTTTCCCAGGCTCTGCCTTCCAGGGCCAGAATTGTGGCTCACTGCTATATCCACTCAGCCTTTTTACATGGATCTGGGGATCCAAACTCAGTTAGGTCCTTTTGCTTTCAAGGCAGATGTTTTAACCCTGAACCATCTTCCCAGACCTTTTGTAACCTTTTATAATCATTGCAATTATAATTACAGTTATAAAAATCAGGAATACTGTATCACTTGTACCACTGAAAATCCTGTAGACAGGACTTTATTCTGGAAGCAGATCCTAAAAGAAGCTAGCAGACATAGAGTTTAGAAATGAAATTGGACAAAAATCAATCAATTCACCAATGTCAGAATTACCAGAACCAGTGAAGGAAAAGCACAGTATACCCAACAAAATTAGGGTTCAGATAACAGACTTTTTTTAAGATGAGTTATGTTTCACCAAGGAAAAACTGGGTCTCAATCCATTCAGAGCTTTCCTAATTATGATAGATAAGATTACTGCCAAAATTTCACTGTTACAATTAGCTCTTGCTGGATTTCTAATATATTCAGGCAAAAAAATCATCTGCTGCTCCTCTGAACCCTTAATTTACATGAGTGGCCTTCATTGTGAATGTAAACCCTGCATGAGGAAAGAGAACTTCTTAAGGAAGTCTGTGAAAAATATCTGCTCTGTGTTGATTTACAGTATAAGGTCAAATCCAGCCTTTGCTGGTATCTTGGTAAGGGTGGGGCTGCTGCAAGGCCAGATGTTGGGAGGAAGAGCTGGCTGTGATGCAGAGGGGAGTCTGAAGACACAGGACCCTCACAGGGCACAGGACCCTCACACACACCTGTCCGTCACTGCAGTTGACTGTAACAACCTTCAAAGGATCCGGAGACTGTTTCGTTGCTACCACTCAAATCACATGTAAGTGGCTCCGTTGGGACAATTTAACCCAAAGGTGTATTGAGCATGAGGCTCTCGGAATGTGAGACCTGACATAGTACAAGGTGGGTGATGAAGGTGAATGATGAAGGTTAAGGATGAAAATGTTCCCTTTGGAGGGAAATTCTAGGGTCCATGAGCAGTGGCTTCCTAGTATCCAGTGCTTGCTTGGTCATCTTAAATAGCCTGAAGCAATTTTGAAGTTATCTGTTAGAGTAGATTTGTGTAATGCCAAAGCTATAGGACCCTCCCTCCCCACACACACAGTCCAGGAACCCATCTTGAGAAAGGAGTACCCTTATCTTTCCATCCTACCATGGCAATCCTCACAGATGGGATAGACAGATTACTATCTACGTTAGCTGTTGCAATTAAGCCATAGGTAAACAAGCTTTCAATAAATAAAGGCCTGGAAGGTGACACCTATTATCCTAGTACTTGGGGAGATGAGGCAGGAGGATTATTGTGAGCTCAAGGACAACATGGAAATACTATCCTAGCTAGGGTCATGTGACAATAAAATGAAGTGTACAGACTTGTAACATTATGTAATATTATGTTAGAGTGTTTTTCTTGCTATGCAAATGTTGAGGCTAAAAGTAAAAATGTTTGCAAGACAAATTAATGATTTCAGGCAAAATAACCATTATCAAAATGTTTTCCAAATTATTTTATCAATTTTACACCCATTAATACAGTCAAGTAGGATTACCAAATTTCTAACACTCACACTGAGAAATATAATTAAAAATAAATGTCTCCAAATTTAATGGAAAATACTGCTTCAACTTCTATTTTGCTTTCTAATTCACATGTTACTAAAATAGATTAGATATATTATGATTATGAAATATGATAGAGAGATAGAAGATGGACCAATTAAAGATTTAAGTGTAGACAAATAGAAAGACAGAGAGATAGATGAATAATTTGGTCATGATTTTTCCATTTTTCTTTAATTAATTTGTTTTGTTTTTAATCAAATGTGACATTGATTTATTTCATAAGTGGCTGTTGTCAAGCCAATTTTCAATGGGCTTTTCGATTTTTGTTTTCAGCTATTCATAAGATAATCCCTTACTACAGTATTTTCAAAAGGAACTTGTATATTGTATAATTTTAAAAATATGTATTTTACATCCACATGATAGAATGAAAAAGAAGAAAAGGGTTTTTGAAGGGTCACATATTCAGACATGCTGCTAGTGGGAAAGTAGCTGGATCTTATATGCGGTTGGATTATGGGTAGAAAAAAGTCATTTCTAATTTTGGAAAAAAATCATTGGCATGAAAGAAAACAGGGAGATTGCAGTGGACTGGAGATTAAAGAGTGGAAATATTACAGAAATGGGAATATGACTGAGCAGAAATCATATGTAAGAGATGTCATATTTGAGTACTAAGTCTCAAATTTCAATGTGAATAGGTTGTTTGATGAAAAGTCTTGCCAAACTTTGCACTTCAGAAGCCAAACTTGAATTAACCATGGCCCCTACAAGAGCTGCATCTGGTCATTTTCTTATGGTAGTTGTATTATAATGTGGTAATTCATGCCTAATTATTAAATTTTCTCCCTCCCACAAGGTAGAAGGGAATATGTCCCGAATGTGGTCTTTTTCCATCACCTTTTCTACAACACAGTAGGCACTGAGCAAAATTAAAATGTGCTTAACAATATGCCATTCATATCATCATATATCAACACTATTTTAATGACTGGCTTTATGCACTGGTATAATTTAAGCCAGCTATTCCTACTATAAACTATACTGCCTGGAATAATTTAGGCATCATAAGATTTAATTCTGCCATAAAATTTTAGAATTTTATTTGGGAAAAACTATTTTTATCCTAGCTGGGTTTTTCTTTTTTTGTAAGCAGTTTTCTAATTTCCTTAAGAATTCACTAACATTGATTGCTCTGCCCATTTCCAATTCTAGATTGCACATAGCATTCTTAATTTAACTATATGTTAAACAAATGAATCCACATTTCTTAATTTCAATTTTAGTGGACATTTTCTGCTTTTCAGCTAAACATCACTGAAGCAGAATAAAAGATATTTGTTAAGTTCAACACTCTAATAAGTGTACATTCCTATATTACCACCATGAACAACATGCAGAGCATTTCTATCACTCAGAAAAGCTCCTTTGTAACCAGTCACCTCACTTGTGCCCATGATAACCCCTGATTTATTATATCCCTTTGGTGAAAATTCTAGACAAAAGGAGCTATATTGAACCAACACAGCCCAGTTCAGAAGGGCCTGGTGCCACCATGAGTCATCCTTAAAGGTGGATTAAGTAGATGTCTTTTATTGATGAATAACAACCTTCCAAAAATGTACTGTATTTCCACACCCAATATTGAGAGATATTTGTGCTAATTATTGGGTGTGTTAGTTTTCTGTTGTTGCTGTCACATGGGCACACACTGAGACTCAAAACAACACCAATTTCATTTTTAAAATTCTGGAGATCATAAAGTCTAAAATATGTCTCATGGGTTTGAAACCAAGGCACAGACAGGGCTGCAAGCCTTCTGGACATTAGGAGGCTAGTGTTTCCTGGCATTTCCCAACTTGTGGAATCCTGGTATTGGTTTGTTTCGTGTTTCTGCTACTACACAAGATAAAGATATTGTGAAGGAAGCTTGTGAACACTGAGGAACATTTTTGTGAACATACATTTAAATTTTTTATTTAGCAAAGTCAGTAGGTTGTACAGCTTCATTAGAACCTGACAAATAGTTGCCCATGTGACCATACCATCCCAGGTCATCTCCCTCACACTGGCTGAGATTTCACTTCCTCCATTCCTGCCAGCACTTAATATTTGCCAAGACTTTGAATTTTATCCATATATTGTAATTAGTAATAATATCACAATCCTGGCTTACTTTGTGTTAATTTGCATCAGTCTCCTTTATGACTCTAGCAAATTAAACATTTCTCTTACATAACTGATCGCGCGCGCGCGCGCCCACACACACACACACAGACACACACAGATTTTTTTCATATGTGCCATATATGCCCAACTTTTACTTGTTACAGCTATTTAATATGTAATCTCTAAGTTTTTGGTTTTCTTTTTGCCTTCATAAGCAGAAGTCCTTCTATGAATATAAATGTGTATATTTGGGGAAATCTAATTGTTGTGAATGTGAGTGTGTGTGTGTGTGTGTTAGTTTTCTACATATGTAAAATTCTGAAGATTCCTTTCCTTGTGTCCTAAATCAGTTTTACAATTTGACATTTAGCATTTAAGCCTCTGATCCATTTGGAGAAAACTTTTGAATGGCTTAAGGAAGGGGTCAAAGTTAATGTTTTATACATAGAAATGTCTAGTTGTTCTACTGCTGTTCATTGAAAAATGCAATGTTTCTTATTACTAGAAAGTGGCATCTATTCCAAACTTAAATAACTATACAAATAATCTTATGATACTTTAAATCTTTTAGTAAAGGCATTTTTTTTCTGTTCTATGTATCTTTTACTAGCTTTCTTGGTATGTACCTTCCTAAAAAACATTTTTAAAATCACTCAGATGTTTCAACATTCTTTAATCTTGGATTCATACAGAGATAATATGTTTCTTGAAATTAACAAAGCTGTTTTATCAGTATCCTATGTACATGATCATATTTATATCATATGAGAAAAATAGTATAATTTATTAGATTGGGGGACTAAAAAGCTTCTATGAAAGGATGTAGATTACTTCTAAACAATAATTAGACAGTAATCAGAACATTGGAATGAGCAAGATGAAAGATAAAATACTTAGGCATAAAATTCTTAAATGATACCAATTTATAAACTTATAAGAAAAATCTGAAGAAATACACTTTTATAGGAAAGATATAATTGCAAAGTTTTATCATGTCTTACTAATTAACTTATTCTATACAACCCTAAATTTTATACAAAAGAACTTCACTGTATTTAGCTCCTTCTTTGGTTCTAGTTTAGTTTTGCTCTATTTTTCCATGTATTTAGTTTGACTGTATTTAATCAAGAAACTGAAAACATATACTAAATTTATCTTGGAAATTTTTAAAGAAGACAAAGTTAAAAACATCTAATAAGGGCAATTAATAGTCATACATTATAAATGTAAATTACCTTTATGCTTTACCACTGGAAATAAACACAACAAGAAGACAATAAAATGGAAGGAAAAGAAATCGACTCACACATGACTGGCTACAGTGATTGCTAATGATGGAATTGTGCATTAACAGGAAGGAGGGATAATCTATATGTTATGAGGAATGAAAGATGCATATGGAAAGATCTTCCTTTCATTCTTCAAAATGAGATAAACTTTTAAAGAGTGGAAATTTAAAATAAATATAAAAACTTTCAAGAAAGGTTGAACAGTATATTTAGCTATAATACTGAAATGTGAAAGGCCTCTCTAAAATGACTATATAATCAAAAAATGTTAAAGGAAAAACACACCATTGATATATTTAGAAAACAAAACTTGCTAAAAATTAAATCAAAAGGCCCCATAACAAATGGGAAAACAATTTCATAGCATATTCAATTGACACAGAGTAAATAATTTTACATTTTCAAAATACACATATAGCATCTCAAACAAAAATGGGTACAGACAAACACAAAAGTGCAACAAATACACAAGGAGATAGGGAACCACACACACATCCAAGGTTCTATAAAATCATTGATTGTTGAGTTTTTAATATGCTGGGAAGATAGTCAATAGCAAAGTAAACCCCAGTATCTGTGCTCTAGCAGTGTTTCTGTTCTAGCAAGTAGATGATAGTCAATAAAGAAATTAAGTGATGTAATGCAACTCATGAGATGGAAATGACAGTATAAATAAAGTGAAGATGGATGGAGAACAGGAATTCTGGGAGGAGAGAAGGACTGGGGTTTTGAACATGGTTTCGCATATGCTCTATAGCAAAGGTGGACTCCCACCACTCCTCACCCAATGGAGTTATGTGTGTATGTGTGTGCATGTGGGTGTATGTGTATGTGTGTGCAGTAAAAGCCATGTCAAAAACTCTTCGAGAGGGCCGAGGAGATGGCTTAGAGGTTAAAGCCTTTTCCCCACAGGAAAAGGATCTGAATTTACATCCCCACATCCCTCATAAAAAGGCAAGATGTATATGATGGTGGTCTGTGATTCGGGCCCTGGAAGGTGGGGCCTGGGAAATCCCAGAGCAAAGCAAAAGAAGTTAGAGTAATCCAGACTGGTTCCCCTTGTCATCCTTTGGCCTCCATGGGCACACATACACGAGTGCCTTCTCGTGCACCCATGAACACAGACACACATGCACACACACACACACACACACACACACACACACATACACACATACACACGCACATGAATAAATAAATAAATTTAAAAAGAAATATTTATAATTTTTATTGGGTAATATCCATCCACTTGAAAGAGTCTTTCAACACTAGAATAAATTTAGTAAATTTACATAATAGAATCATGCAACAATGAATGTACTACAATTACAGTAAAGCAATATCCTGACTATTCAGAACATAACAAGAGGAAAAAGTCATATAAAAACTTCATTGTCTATTTCCATGTAGATAAAGTTAACAATTAAATAGAACAAAGAATAGGTGGAAAAGTCAGAGCAGGAAAGATGATGTCATAACTTGGCTGGATGGGGTGCGTGCAGAGAAAATGGACTCTTCTAGTTCTTGGCCTAAAGAAGAATCACATAGTTATTTCTCATAATGAACTATTTCGTTGCTCTCTGCAATTACAATTTGTGCACTTTCTATATGTTTATTATGTTCCACTTCTTTAGTTAAAAAGGATCTAATTTCCTATTTCTACATATCCTTGATGTATTTATTAATCTTTAATTTTGAAAGCTATTTCAGGATTCTACCTTTTTACTGACTTCTGCTCTTTGATGGGCACTGTTAGTGACACACTTTTCACCTGTGTGTTTCCCCCCTTCTTTGACAAGAATTAGCATAGTCTGTTGGGTTTTCTGTCTCTGTCTTCCATGTCTTCCTCTTTTTCTGGTTTTGTTTTGTGTGGTTCAATGTACTGGGTTAGGGTTGCTATGTTGCCATGCTGGCTAGCAAGCCAAATGCCACACACATGCTGGCCAGACAGTCTTTCACTGAGCTGTAACCCAATCCCTTCTGCCACATACATTCCCAGCATCTGGTGTTTTAAAATATTTTAGATACACTTAGTAAGCTAATTGCTGTTTCTTTCACTTGATCTTCAGAGTAACCAATTTACTTCTCCATGTCCGTTATTAGTGATTTTCCTTCTGAAATTGGTTCCCTCTTGCAGGACATACATGTTAGTTTTCTCTATGTCAAAAAATGTACAAAAAGTACTCATATGCCCCTTGAAGTTTAGTTAAGCCAAGTAGCTTGGTTTGACTAATGATGTGCATATGAAGACAAGCATAGGCTTTAGGAGTAAGTCTTCCAGTTCCACTCGACCTGACTCTTATGCAAAACTCACTGCACCTCTGTGGTCAGTATCACTTTAGATGATGGTCCTCCATTATCTGGGTCATAACATAAACAGCAGTGAGACCAGATCCCATGGTCAACCCATCTTACATACATTGCATAAGCAAGAACAAAAATGGTGCAATTTTCAATCAGGAGGTTTTGGACCTTTTATTTCCGCAGCAATGTCTCGCCTCTCCTGACTAATACAGAACTTCACTCATCATCTTTTCCTAATATTTCAGAGAATTTTCGATGCAGCTTTCCCTGCTATATTTCACAAACATTGTGAACATACGTCGTTCCATTATAATAATTACTGCCAAATATTTGCATATATTATAAATCTTGCCAAAGGCTTAATATGATGTTTATTGAGCATATACACATCCCTTTTTATCTTCTTGTATAGGTCTTAAGTGTTTAATCGATTTGATCTCCCTGGACCTATTTTTGGCTATCATTTGCCTTTTTAAGCATGATGAAGGGAGGTGAAATCTTAGTTGACATCAGTCATTAAATCACAGAACAATACAAAAGTAGTTGGCCAGGCGGAGAGTAATTCCAGCCAAAAGACATTTTTTCTGTCCCCTTCTGTGTTCAGAAGAGGTTTGTCATCAGAATCTATTTTCTGTGTCCAGTTCTGATTGGCTGGAGTGATTCCAATGGTCACATGCCTCAAATCCATCATATCAGAGAGACACCCACATGATTATCCCTATTCAGGAGTCATTTTGATTTCAGGTTTGTGAGATGCCCAAACTAAACTATCTTTCTGACTTCTAGAATATTTATTGTTAATAATGTATGCAAACATAATTAAATCAAATAATAAAATAAACCTGTCACAGTTTTTGAAATTAGCCCACATAATTTCCCTGCTTCCCAATCCCAACCTGTTCAAACTTTTTTTAAATTTTTTTATTATTTATTCCATTGTGCGTGTATGCGTGTGTGCACATGTGTGCGTGTGTGTATGTATATGTGTGTGTATGTATGTGTGTGTGTGTGTGTGTGTGTGCGTCTGTGTGTGTAGAACCATGGACGAATTCGGGAACCACTATGGACCTCCTCCTTGTTTATTCTGCCCCGGATTCACAGGCTCCGCCCTACCAGGACCAGAAACACAGGCCATCCCTGCTTCTGCCCAGCATCTATACGTGGGATCTAGGATCCGAACTCAGGACCTTCTGTCTGCAAGGCAGAGGCTTAACCCCTGAGCCACCTCTCCAGCCCCCTCTTCAAACTTTTAAATAAGGTCTCCAGAAACCACTTCCTTGTTTATATTATCTTTAATATTTTAATTAACTTTATGTGTATAACTCTGTCTTTTGATAGAAACGTTGAAAAAATATTGATTCCTTAAAATTATAAAATAAACGTTTCTTAAGCAAAGGGAGGTCTTTCTTTAACTCCTCCCCTCCTCAATGCTTCATAGAAACACATTTTGTGGTTCTTTTATTTGTTGTTATGTTGCATCTAGTATTTCAGGAACTTTGCTTTTATTTGAATTCCTCTGCCCTTTACATCCCACTCTCTGTGTTATGTTCTCGCAGCTATTCTTTTCCATTGCCTTTTTGTTAATATTTACACAATTTGTCCATGTATTGGCTTATGTGGTAACCCACTTAAGCACTGTGGCATGGTGAGGAACAAGCACTAGGGTCGCCTTGTTCCCTATGTGAATGCATACTCCTGAACCACCCCAAGGAGAATAGGAGGCTTCAACCAAAACTAATCATCTGAAATCAATGGCTTATACACAACTTGTTTTTTCTTGGAAGTTCATAGTGGCCGTCTTTCATTTTGAATAGCAGACCTAGCATCCCTCAAGTTGGTCATTGATGCTTCAGTCACTGAACCCCTGGCCTGGAATTTTCCTATGTCTTCAGAGACTCCCCTTGTCCTCCTCCTGCACTGTATGATGGCCCTGAATCCTTGTGAATGAAGGAAAACTGACCACCTTCATACCTCCAGCCACTGCGGTCCATGTGGGATCTTGGGACTTTTTGTTTCTTGACATACTCCTTCATTTTCCTGGAAGACACTTTCAGGAGTGTGGCTGTTCATCACATGGAGAATCTCATTGTATCCTCATCTTTTATCCTTGTCTTCTTTGCGGGTAGCGAGTATCTTTTCCAGTCATTTTCCCCCCCTTTTAAAAAAATAGATATGAAAAGGAAGATATTAAAACATGTGCCAAGAAAATCCAGAAAATCGTGAGGATATATTTCAAAAACTTACACTAAACTAGACAATCACAAAAATAGACAAATTCCTAAAAACATCCTCCCACCAAAATTAAACCAGAATGAAATAAATAATTTAAACAGACCTATAAGAACCAATGAGATTGAGGCTTTACTTTTAAGCACGAATCACTTTAATCCAGATTTAATCAACTCTATCCAAATTTAACATCCAAATCTAAACTAACAATGGATATAAGTGGTTCACTGAAAAGAAATGAACAGAGGTTATAATTCGCCTATAAAATATAGTAGAATATTGCTGCTCAAGGGAACACGAAGGATGAATGTGAAGTCAGATGGTTAGAATCAGAAGCAAGCAATTTTTGTTGAATAATTTCTGCCTTCACTCCCAGTCCCCTCTTGACCACTGGGGTCTCCATGTTGGGGACACAAGAGCATGGGCTCCCCCATTTCAGGATGGCATGTCATTGCTCATTGGATTTCAGTCCCCAACCCTTGCTCTTATCTGGAAGCTCATGAGACAGTTTCCAATAAACTTTTTAAAGTAATTCAACTATTGAGATCAATTATATAATTTAAGATAAAAGCCCTTAGAAAACTGTCAGCTACCCTAACATGTATAATATTTGAAGGAAATCTTCCCATTTTAGTTTCCTTGAGTGATAATTAATTCTCTAGAAAGTGTTTATATTTTGGGGGAAATGCAAGTTACATTTGATTTAACATAATTGATATCCCTAACCATAAACTAGAATAAAACCATTTTTTTCACTTTCAGGTTTAACTTTTTCAAACGTTTTGCCTATTATAGTAAATGCTGACATTAAGACATGTACATTAAATGTTCTCATGAAGCCTACTGTTTGACTATGTTTTTATTTTAAGACTACATTCTAGAATTTATATCTAAGCTACTTAACCTTCCTGTATGGCTGGAATTATAAGATGATAATAACAAATAGCAAATAAAATTTTAATTTAAATTCATCTCCTGAAGGCATTGGGGAGATAGTTTCACAAGCATCAGGGCCTGGCCATGGCTTCCCGGAACCCACATAAAAATGTGGGCGTGGCAGTTGGCCGTCTGTAACCCCAGCACTGGAAGTGGAGGTGGGGACAAGTGGATCCTGGGAATTGATAGTCAGCCATTGTGGTTAAAATGATGAGCTCTAGGTGGACAGAGACTCTGTCTCAAATAAGTAAGGTGGATAATAATGGAGAAAGGTATCCTACTTTCACATGCACATGCATAGGTGTGCATGCACAAAAATGAATCTTAGGAAGACAGCCCTGGAAATAGACCCCTGTCCTGGGAGTTAAGAACACAGATATTTATGCTCAGCTCTCTTTCTCTCGGTCTATCTGCGTCCCCGGGCAGCTTGCGGTGTCTTACAGTCTGTGCTTTTGGCATCACGGGGTCAAACACGTCTAGCCACTCTGGTACTATCCTGTGAGCAAACACTTCACGTTACTCTGAGCATCAAGCCTCCAGCACTTGCCGTGACATTTCCCCCTGCAGTCTCTGCTCTAGAGCAAGTTCATTCCGCCACATCTGTTCGCACGTCTCCTTTACTTTGCACCTCTGTCTTCCTCCACAACTCCAAAGCAATCCCGTTTTTCCACCATGCCCACAGTCGGTCCTCAGTCGCAGACACAGCAATGGATGATTGCTGATCTACCCTAGTCAATCATTCGCTCTGTTCTCTTCCAAGTTCTCCTCAGGGGTCCATTATTCAAATGAAATAAACAACTAAGTTGGATATTTTCACAGGCGGCAGCCAGTCCTTGGGTCATCAAAGAGGACTTCAGTATTCTGTCTCTCAGCAAGTCTACTCCTTTCTTTCAGCTGCTAAAAATGAAATAAGGAAATTCTATGTGCCCAAAGAGATGGCAGGAAAACTTCAAAGCTTCCTTGAAATACAAACAAAGCTTTCCATGAACAGCTCCCATCACTGCCATTCAGGTCTTGAGCCCAACCCTACTGCTTCTGCTTTGGACAAAGATGGACATTACAACACAGAAACTAGACCCCTGTACAGCCCTCCGCAGACCCTGCAGCTGCAGACGCTTATATCTAGGGACATTTCCTCCTCCTGTCCCTTCACAACATTGCTGATCATGCTTTTCCCAGATATAATGTCCAGCAGGCTGTTCCTTCATTGGTCCTCAAGAATGTGGACTTATCAACTGTTGTGTCCACTAGAATCTGTATTTTAGAGCAGATCAAGATTTGCCCAGTTTTTCCCTCCCTCCTTTCATTTAGGCCCTCAAATGACTAAAATAGCCCCTAGCTCTCTGTCCCTACCTTCTCCTTTTCCTCTGTGTCCAGTGCGCCAGTGGAACCTTTGCTTACCTTCCATCAAAGCTGCAGGACCACCAAGGCAGCTGCTACGTCCAGTTATCTAATTCATGCTCTTTCTCCACTTCAGCAGTTGTTGGAACAATCGATCGCTTTTCTTAAAACTCTACTCATTGGCCCCTCAAGGCAATCATGTTGCCTTTTGTACATTTGAGACAAGTCTCACGTAACCCAGACTGGCCTCTCTGGCAGCAGAGGGTAACTTTGAGCTTCTGAGCTTCATGCCTCCTATCCCAAGTGCCAGGATTTCACGTGTACACCCCCCATGTTTGATTACACAGTGCTGGCGTGTTACGTGCATGGCAGATAAACACTCTACGAGCAGAACTGCATTCCCAGTCTCCTTTCACATTCTCTAGTAATATTGTTTGCTGTTGCTATGTTCTTGTCCCTATTTCCTGCTTTACTCTTTGACATTTCACATATGCACACAAAAGTATTTAGATTGTATTTACTCATATGACTCAATCTATTCCCTTTCTCCTACTGTAAACCTCCTTTTTAACCAGTCTCACGGCTATGTTTCTTTGTGTGTGCATGTATGTGTGGGTGTGCCGTGTGTGTTTGTGTGCATGCACACACATGTGTGTATGGTCCACTGAGTTTAACAACGGTTGTCTGTAATAGTATGTGACCCGGTCCTTGCTGGAGCTTGGACAATATACAGGAAAGCGGCACCTGCTTCCCGCAGCAGCACCATCTGTCTCTAGTCCCTCATGGAGGGTTTTCTCTCGTGAGGTCTTCTGTCCCTTCCATGACATAACGTCCTCAAGTCAGTCTTGTGCAGGTTTTCTCTATGTAAACACAACAACCATGACATCCAGGGCGCAATGGCCTGTCCAGTCCAGAAGGTTCTGTTGGACACAGTCTTTCTCACCATCTCTCCTTTTCCTTCCTCTCGTGATGTTACTGAGCCTGGGGAGCAGGAGCAGGTGCCAAAGGTGACCCGTCGAGAGCCAAGCATGCCACAGTCACTTATTCTCTGACTTTTGGCCACTTGTGGTTCTCTGTGATCAACGCCTTCTGTTACAAAAACAAGCTTCTCCGTTGAAGGCTGAGAGCGGCACTCAACTCATCTGCGAGAGGAAATACATTTCTCTGGAAGGCAGTTTGACGCCACACACCTATAGTTGTGGTGTGTTGGGAGGTCGATGACCTCTATGTGCCCAGGTTTTGAGCCAGGATTGCAGTCGGGGGCATGAGCGCTCCCTTCTGAAGAGGAAGCCTTACATCCAATGGGCAGGCTGGTAGGCAGCCCCACCACACACATGCCCTGATTGCACCAACGAGCACCTGTCACCAGGGTCGTTGGCACTATAGCTCAGAGAATTCACAGCTGTGATGACCACCCCCCGGCCCCCACAGCCTGAGCACCACCTTCTGGGCCTGTGAAAACCAGTCAGCAGGAAGGAAGCTTCCAGATCACTTCCAACTAGATTTCCCCATGTCCTGTGGCCAAAGTTTCCTCTTGAGGCTCCTCTGCCCCTTGTGTTTCCACCTCTGATTTTATAGACTGAGATTCATTCCTAGTTTCCTAGCATTTGGCCAGGACACCCATTCCTACGCTGCCTAGTGTTCGCACCTACTCTCCTGGTTTCAGGGACTTTATAGACATTGATCTCCTCATCCACAGTGATACTTCAGATTCCTGCTAGACTGTACCTGCCCGCGCAGATGCCTCAGCTTCCCGTGTCTGCCCCCATAAACTTAATGCCGCTCTCATCCCTAGAGCTGAAATTGCCATGAATAATTTTCTTTCTCAGTCTCTACCATCCAGAATCATTACTACATATGCTAAGCATCCAATAAACCTATTTAAAAGAAGCCAGTGTGTCTTAACACAGAGGGCATAAGCATTTCACAAACCAGGGGTAGAGCTTTACCTCTTTTCCCATGGCACTGAGTCGCTTTGATTCTAAGTCTTCATTTTAAGTTTTCTAGAATGTTCTAGAATGTCCTAGCTCCCTCTGTAGTTCCTCGGTCCCATTCTTCAAATCACTAGAAGTGATTTGTTTAAAGTTGCGTGTTGATTCACGTGCTTCTCTTGTTAATTTTTTCCAGGGGTCATGTATGGCTTTAGTCGGAGTACAAGCAGTATAGGGGACAGACATCCAGTGAGCCGAGCCACCGCTCCTTCCAACCATCCCTCCCTGGGCCTTGCTTCGTTACAGATTCTGTGCCTGACTTGGCCACAGGGACAGCAAACCTGCCTTTCCTAAACCCGTCTTGCTCTCTTCGACTTCAGGACTTCAGGACTCGCCTGTGGCTCTGTGCCTGGAATGTCAACACCCTCTGCCTCTCCCCAAGTCACAGCACAGGACCGAGGCCTCATGCCAAGGCTGCTTCCTCATTTTACCCACTGGTCTGGCACGAGCTACCTATCGCAGTGCACCACGGCACTTTTCACAGCAGCCTCACAGTGACTTTATTTTTTTATGAAAGGTGTCCCCCCAACTGAAGCATGAGTCCCTTCGCTGTAAATACAGCATCTGATACCTGACTGTGTTCCTTGCACCTGGTGGAAGACGGCTCCATCAATATGCACGGAGTGAACGAATCCATCTCCCTGAGCTTGTGCTCCCGCATTGTCCGATTTTTGCAGATGAATGTTCCATGGTTTGGATCAGTTTCTTGCAATTCACTGTCACTTTCCAAATAAGCCTGGGTCACGGAAGATTTACTTAATGCAGGAAATGAATAGAATAAATGTGTGCATAGATCGCATGCCACGGTAATTAAATCATTAGTGCCGAACACTAGGACTGAGGCTAGAGCACGTTAACATATGTTTTTGTTTGTCAGAAGCAATAAGTAAAGATGAAACCTAGTAATTATATACTGAATAAAAAAAATGAGCATTCCGGGTGGTCTTTCATAAGTCTTGGGGAAAAAAAGGAGCAAAAGGCGAATGTTTGCCAGTATTTCTCAGTTTGTTTAGCAAATGTAAATTGATATTGGCATTTTGATACTTTGCATGACTTTCTTTTTCCTGCAGGAGTGTGTGTGTGTGTGTGTGTGTGTGTGTGTGTGTGTGTGATGTAAATGTGAGTGTGGATATGTGTATCAGAGGGCACTTGAGTGTGTGTGTCTGTGGAGGTCCAAGGGTGACAACAGGAATGTTTTTGGATTGTTCTACCTCCTTATTGTTTTGCTCTGGGGTTTCCCAGGTTCTGCCTTCCAAAGTAGGAACACTAGCCACCTTCATATCCCTCTGGCATTTTTTAAAAAATTTTTTATTTCCGCTCATACAAAATAGGTACCCTGATCCCCTCCTCCCTCCACCCCTTCCTGGACCCCCTTGCTTCCTCCCCCCTTTTCCCCTTCCTCCACCCCCCCCCATATCCCAGTGCCTCCTCCCCCCATCCTTGGAGCATCCTTTAATGTCAAACTTTCTTCTGGGTCCTCCTCTCTGATGAGGTGTAAGGACTCAGTGGCATTTCCTAGAACTCTTTCTTGTGTTCCCCTTAAGTATAGGAACACTATTGTGTCTGTTAATCCTTAGCTTCTAAGGATCCTAGTGCCTTTAGTACATGCTAGACTTTGTCCCTCTGGCATTTTTTTTAACATGGGATCTGGGGATCCGAATTCCAGATCTTTAGCTTGTGAGAAAAAGTCTTTAACCATGTACAATTCCTCCAACCCCTGCATAACTTTTCTGTGAATCACTCCAGTAACGGCTTCTCTGCGCAATGCTATCATTTCAAACGCTCACCTGGGCCCATCTGCTTCCCTTCCTTGCCCTTCTGTGATTCCCAGTTGCACAACTCATCAGCCTGCTGTCTTCAGCCGAACCTCCTCTTCCTCTCCAGTTCACCTCCTGCAAGTTACTGATGTCCCTTTACCCTTCCCAGCTCCTCCACACTATTCCACTAAAGAGGACACGTGTTTGTGCTGAAATGTGTGGCATATTTATTTCTAATGATTTATCTTGAAGTTTTCATAAATTCTGAGCCCATGCGTTATAAAACACCAATACTGCAAGTGGTGTTTTAGTAATGTCCGAAACCACAAATATTTAATGTTCAGTTTGGGAGCGCTTCTTGCCAAGCCCGACGACCTGTTTTATCCCTAGAGCTCCCATGATAGAAGGAAGAAAATAAATCCTGAAGGTGTCCTGTGACCTCTTAGCACGTGCTGTGGCATGCACAGTCACGCATGCACACACGCACACATACCCCCACACACTAAATGAATAAATAATGAGAAAATGTGAGTGCAGTTCTTCTTCTTTGATCCTGAAATGAACAATCCTGCCTCCATGACAAGCATCGCTTAGTCTCCCAAGCGCCTGCCGCGAAGCAGCACAACTGATGGTTCGTCCCTCAGACAGCAAAGAGCAGCCGCCATCAATTTCCACAGGGCAGTTGTGTGGTTACAGATACAGTTGACTGGGCTCCTGATCTGAGACAGGTATCTTTATAGTGACGGGGCTGTCTTTCCCCCTCCCAGGGTGCCTTCCCACAATGAATAGATTGATATTCTTATGTTTAAAATAAAGGGAATTTGACTTGTCCATTTCTCATGGATGACAAGAAAAATTTGACACATGAAATGTGTGATAGCCAGTAAAAGAGCGTTTTGCTATAGGACTTGGAAAACACTAGCAAATGCTTAGACCGGCCACCTGAGGAAACCAGAAGCAGTGTTTAGAAGACTTCAACCAACAGCTAGTTCAAGGTACAGTGGTCATCTAAATTGAGCTGAATCTCGGCCAATCTGACCCTGATACTAGAACTGACAGGTGCATGTTTACTGTTTAAATCTCTAAAATATGCATTGTTTATTCGCTGGAAAAAAAAACCCTGGAACTCTGTTCATTGCCTATTATTATAGCTTGGAAGATTACTAGAGCTCTGAGCTGGGAGAGAAGAGGGTGAAAAATTTATTTACTCAAGGCAAAGGAAAATTTTTCTCCTGCTCTATTCTATGATATAACAAAGCTTGGGCTCAGGACAATATAAATCACGCATAACACATGTTCTGTGAAGCAGGATCAGGACTCTGAGGGGCGTTGCAACGGGACCTGGAAGTTTCTGGCGCAGACCACAGCAGCTGGTTGGTGGTGGTAGCAACAGCTGCGCTGAAGAAATGCCCCTCCCGCCCCCACACTTCCCTCGCTCTCCTGTCCCCTGCCTTGTCAGTGGCCAGTCAACAGTTATTGATTGTGCAGAGATTCGGGGCGCCTCGTGTGCAAGCTAACTAACCCACGGGCCCTTCTCTGGGCTTACGTTGCCTCTCCAGGGTTGCGTTTTCCTGCGCCTCCTTCAATCTGCCTGCTTTTCCATCTGGCCATCTTCATATGCATCTTTCTGGTTGGGGGGGACATCAGACAGAAGGACAGGAGAGAGGGTCCCTCATGGCAAAGCAATTCTGAGTCATTGAAAAAATACTGCTTTCTTCAGAATGATCTCATCCACCTGTTAAACCGCTGTATCAGGAACTAGGAAGCATGATGTTCACAAGTATAAATTTTGCCTGCAGCCACTATCTCCAAGGCTCGCTTACTTGTCAGAATGAATCCAAACCCATGACCTACATTACTCCTGCAATCAGACTGCTGTAAATGACTTCCATGTAAGAAATCTATAGATTGTTAGGAAGCTGCTAGGCTGCAGTCAAGATTCATGGTCATGGCTCTTCCCTGGAAGTCACATAGTCTTTGTACTGGTTACTGAAACAAGATTCGAAGTCAAGCAACTTAAAGGGAGAAAGGGAGATTTATTCAGCTTATGGTTCCAGAGGGGAAATACAGTCTTTCATGGCCGGTGGCAGAAGTTGGAGGTGGTCCGAGTCACGCCCATCAAGGAAGTTGGAAGTTGTAAAATGGCTTAACTGCAAGAGCAAACCTGTCCCAGAAGTAAGGTGGGGCGAATCAACCTCAAGGCTCACCCCTTGAGACTGCTGTCCTCCAGCGAGGCTCCACTTCTTAATGAACTGAAGAGTCAAACACAGGAGACTGTGGGAGGACAAGTCGCATTTCAAACCATGACAGTCTTGGTTTTCCCGCTCCTCCTGACTCCACCTCTGAAATCACATCTTCTCAGGCCCTCCAGCATCTCTGTTGCCTCCCCCTGACCTATAAGCAGATATTCCAGAGCTCTTCTGTTCATCTTTTCTAATTGGAAAACAGCTTTGTGACTTTAAATATCATTTATTTGCTTGCAGCTTTGCCTTGGCATTTCAAGTCACACACTTTATATCCCAATCTTTTCTGAAAACCTCTATTTATATTTAACTTGATCAACCCAAATGCTCATAGAAACCATGGCAACTGTTTCCTCCCTCCATCACCGTGATTTGGAAAGCCTTGTCTTTACAACCAGGCTTTGACTTTCCCCCTTCAATATGCAGATGAAATGCATCCAGGTTGCTTTTATCTCCCAAGTAATAATCTTGGCTACTCTGCGTTTTTCCCTGTTGGCTCTGGATTCCGCATACTGTCTTCTCTAGCCTGGAATACTTCCTGAGTGGTCTTTTCCATTCTTGGTCTCTCAAATTTGTCATCCAGGAAGTATCAATACCAATCTTTGAGGTTCCAATCCAGGAGAATGTTCCTCTGGCTTAGGGTTCTTACAGCTCTTCCTTCTGTAGTTGTAATGTTACCTCCTTTTCTTGGCATGCCCCCAACTCCTTCACTGGTATGACTCTGCCAACTTCTTGCTTCTCCTGGCACCCCTTCCTTATTGTGATCCCCCCACTCCTTTGGCCCCAAGAGAATTCCCATGTTATTCTTTCCCCTGATGTTTCTTGAATCTAGAGAGTTCTTCCTTCAACTCTTCATACCAAGATCCTCCTCCAAGTGTCCCCTTTAATGCCACATTCCCCAGTAATGCAATTTAAATCAGTTCCTCACCATGTCTTCCTAGTCCATATAATAGTATTCTCCTTCAAGGAACTTCTCTTCTCACCCCTATGTGCTTCAGTAATTATATATTTAGCTGACAGCTAGTAATGAATAGCATCTAGATTAACAGTTTTATGTAGCAGCACAAATATTTGTAGTTTCTCCTTCCTGATTTTCAAAGAAAAATAAGTTTAATATTATACAAACATTGATCTTTTATGCACAGTGTGAAATGCTAAACCAGTTTGGATATCCAGAAAAGGTTAAATATCTATTATCAGTTAGGTAACAGTTTGAGAACAAAGGAAAAGGAAAGTGGAAAAAAAAGACAGGAAAGAAAGGTGAGAATGGTGGAACATAGGAAAATGTGAGGAGCAAAGGAAAAATAAAGAGAGATAGCAATCTACAGACCACAAAACCCAAGGGATCAGGAAAGCAGGGACTGGGCAAGTTTCAATACACTGAACATCTAACCAAGCAAGCCTAAGATGCCACTGTGAAATAATGCTAACAAGGTTGCTTAAGATGAATTAATCAGGTTGTTCAATCCAAGATGCCTATTCAATATGAATCAAGGTACCTTTGCATTAGGGCAAGTGCCTGCCTGCTATGGACCGCTGGTGGGAATGCCACGGCTGGGAAGGCTTCCTCTTTCCAGGTGGAGCACTAATTTAACTTACTGAAGTGCCAGGGCAAAGCCAGGGGCATTCTAGGTGGTACTGGTCACTGTGAAAGACTTGTCAATACCCAGTCAATACAGACAAGCAATCCAACTTAGAGTGACGGACTCTCTGGCCAGTCAGGTCATTCCACGAGGTCCCGTCCCTCAGCTAAAGAACTGGCTGGAAAAGCAGGAGTGTGGCACAGGACAATTCACTCAAATATAAGCACACATTATTATTATTATTATCATCGTCATCATCATCATTATTTTGGTGAGGAGGGATTGTAGGACACACGCTCTTACTTGCAGTGAGAAGAGCTTGAGAAGCCGACCCCTTCTAGAGCTCCTGCAAGAGTGAGAGGTCTTAGCCCAGTCAGCACCTGACAAGCAGCATTCAGAGAGGGAGGTGCAAGGGACTTTCTGACAAAAAAGAGAAGCATTACCAACTGAAGTCAACACGGGTCTGGGCTGTTCTACACTTCCACACAAGAAATTTAGCCAATTTAAATTTGACTTTTTCTTAAATGTTGTGGGCAACATCTCAACTGATACAAGGCTCAGTACAGGTGTCTAAAGCAAAATGCGTATCTGGCAAGCTTTTTTTTAATCTATAGGCAGCTTGGAAAAAAGGCAGGATGATGTGCTTTTCGCTATCCAGCAAACACACACTTCATCTTCGGATTGCTGTGAGAAGAGGTGTCTAGGCCTGTCCACCTCCTGTCTCACTGGTTTAAGATGGAAAAGAGCTATAACAGATAGTGTCTCTTTCACATCTGCTGAACCAGAACAGCTCAGTACTCAGCCTTGTGCTGGGTCTTCCGTCCTTCCTTCCTTCCTTCCTTCCTTCCTTCCTTCCTTCCTTCCTTCCTTCCTTTCCTTTCCTTTCCTTCCTTTCCTTTCCTTTCCTTTCCTTCCTTCCTTCCTTCCTTCCTTCCTTCCTTCCTTCCTTCCTTCCTTCCTTCCTTCCTTTCCTTCCTTCCTTCCTTCCTTCCTTCCTTCCTTCCTTCCTTCCTTCCTCTTTCCTTCCTTCCTTCCTCCTTCCTTCCTTCCATCCTTCTTTCCATCCTTCCATCCTTCTTTCCATCTTTTCTTCTTTCTTTCTTCCTTCTCTCTTTTTCTTTCTTTTTAATGAAGAAAAACACAATGAAATATGTTAGACTGATTCATCAATTTATTCCTCCCTTAATAAGCATATAATATTTACCACCACTAACTGTAAGACAATGCATTATATATAGCACAGAGGGATGATTGTAGCCACAGCAGCAGGAAACACCAAGAATCATAATGAGCATGGATATAGGTCATTCACGTGACGGGAAACTATCTTAACAATCTCAATGCTTTACCTCCCATCCCTTACCTCCCATCTGCACTGAAAGCGGGTGAGGTTTCTAGCATTGCTGATAAGCAAACTCTGGTACAGAAGAAGGTTAAGTGATCTGTCGAAAGTCGCCCTGCCATGAAATGAAGGCCTGCTTGAACAATGACAGAAACCCTAGAAAAGTGAGAGCTTTAAACACTCACTTAAACTGCAGGTATTATGGGACTACACAAGAGAGAGAGGAAGAAAAATCAATTTGCATGCAGGAGCGGATGGTCCGTGCTCTCTTTAAGCTCTGTGAGCAATAAGAATGCCCCCTTGTATTTTTAAACACAACAGGGACGCTGTCTCTGCCACGTCAAGCAATCCGCAATATGTTTGTGACTGTTGGTAATTTCTTATTGATTGCAAAGTCACCATAATTTTGCATTTATGCTACTCCAAACTAGTTTTTACTGTCAGACTGCATTAAAAATGATAAAGAACATACACAACAAGCATTTCTAAATATTAAATACTTTCATCACTAATTTTATTCCACCAGAGAATGATGTATGTTTCATTCCAGGTTTTAATTACAAAAAGTATTCTCCTGTTCTTCATTATTCCTTAGCTATGTGAACCAGTTTCCACCACGGGAGTGCAGTAGTCTCTGAGAATTAGAAAGGAGGAGAATTTTGCTAAGGTCCTGCTTGGTGCATGGCTGAGTTGTTCTCCATAACCTCAGGTGTGACAGTGTCAATATTCAAATTGAAAAAGATTGGAAAGGGCTGTATTTCTCAAAGGTTGATGGGAGGAGAGATATTTCCCTCAGTGATGTAGGCCCTGGTAATGTGCCCACGGTCCTGAAGCAAATGCTTACCCAAGCTTCTATCAACAACCCGAATGCAATTCACTGGGTCATAAAAAGATGAAGACATGAACATTGAGAATGGAGACTAGTCGGGTAGAGACAGAGGACTGGGAGGGCAAAAGAGGGAGCAAGAGAATGTAATAAGGATGAGAATGATAGAAATAATTATATATATATGGATGGAAATGTCATAAAGAAATCCATTAGTGTATGTAATTAATGTATGTTAATAAAAATAATAAAATTTTTTAAAAGAGTCTATTCATATGCTGACAGAGCTAGTCCTTTGTGCAATTAACCTGGAAAAGATATCAATTTAAGACCCCTGGATTTAAATGAAAAAAGTAAAACACCCAATTCTCTTAAGCCTCCCTTCGGATGCTTTGAGCATAACACTCCCGCCACCTCTGAAAGTGGATGTGACTTTATCACTTCCTCAGTGGCCGTAAACACATGAACGTGGTGGTCTTCTCTCAGGGGCTTTCCAAGCTGTTCCGCTAAAGCTGCTGGTGGGAACTAATGAAATCAAGAAGAAGAAAAGCTCAAAAGACTTAAAATAAGTTTGAGTTGCAGAGAGAACACAGGGAAAGAGCAGGAGACCGGAGATCAACTTACACACCACAAAACAGTATAAAATGCAAGGGATTTCTTACATAGAAGGAAGGAGGACCAAATGCCCCTCAAATTAAAGCAAAGACGCGCATCACTTGGCACAGACCTGCAAGGAAAGGATTTTCATGTTGACACTACTTAATGATGCCCCTTCTGCCTCTGAGTAATTCCTACAAGAAAGTATGAGAACATTGGAAGATAAGAGGTGATGGGTAGAGAAGTAGTCATTTGTTCAGTGTTAAGCGATGTTATGTTCCTTGAACAATCAAGGCTGGAGCCAGAGCATGCTCTCTCCACAATGAACACAACCAATTGAGCCTCCACATAGGAAGCTGCATTCTAGTCTTGCCTAGTCTTGCTTCTGAGCCCACTGAGAACATCTTCCTGCTGCTCCTGTAATGAGAAGAGCTCAGGTGACAGACCGGGATCGCTCCTTTCAAGCCAGTCCCCATGGTTTCTACCTGTTTGGTTTTCAGCAGGTATGTAACTTCATGAAGCATCTGTTTTTGTTGCTCCAAAATGTCACCTCCTTCACACAGGTAAAGAGAAGAGGTCTTGACAGAAGTAAAAAAGGCACAGAGACTTCCAGTAGACCCTAAAAGCACACTGCTGTCACATCTCCTTCCCTTTCTTTCTGCGATAGTTAATCCTGGGTGTCAGCCTGGCACACCTGGCTTTAACTGATCAGCTGACACCACCTGAACAGATTATCTGGATAATACAAAGACCAGCCATAGATCTGATCGGAACCTCCCTAGATCTCATTAGAACCTCCCAGTAGTGGACCAGATAAAAGGAGCCACAGAACAGAAGACTGGGAAGAAGAAGAGAGACTCTCCAGGATCAACCAGCCTCCAGCCGTCACTAGCTTACTGGAGTCTGCGGTGACTCAGCCCGCCAGCCTCAGCCACCAGCCATGTCACCTCTACCATGACCGTGAAAGACAGTATCTCCCTCTGGACCCCTAAGGTGAATACATTTCCTTTTCTGCCTTAAGTTATTTGACTTTGGGTGTTCTCTCACAGCAATAGTTAAGAGTAACCATTACACTTTCTCTCTCCTTCCAAATTTGGAAGCACCCCGGTGTGGAAATAACAAGCCTGCAAACAAGGTGGGAATGTGTGAAATCATTTCCATGTGCATATCACCAGTGTTGCTTCCGGTGTGCTCTTCCATTTGATCATTAAAATAACCACTTAAGTAGTCGCCAGTGTCTCTCTTGTATGTCAGGGAAGTCTAACTTCTCTGAAGGCATCTGTCTAGCTGTGGTTGCTGAGGGTTTATTTTCTTATCTTGAAACTCAGGGCCACTGGGACAAAGTTAACTGTGCCAGGTTTCCTGCTCTCTGTGTGGTCCTGGTTTGGCAAAAAAGAAGAGTGATAGACGGAATGTTTGCTCTTCATTGCGGGCCCAGGGCAGTAAGGAGTACTTACGGTGTGCATGCAAACGATCACCCAGGGGCCTGCGTGTTTAAGGACTTCGTTCCCAGAAGGTGGCGACATTTTCAGAGGAGGATGGAACTTCTAAGGAGTGGAGCCTAAGGAGGAAGTGTGAAGACCTTAAGGCCTGATTTCCTGTCTTGTCTCTGCTTCCTGGTCGACTGAGATGTGAGCAAGCAACTTTGTGTGACCGGAGTCAGGATCGCCCGCACCAAGCCTAACTTTCCAACACAGAATACATCTCCTTACAGGTGAGCTGCCGTAAATGCCTCCTGCTTTAAGTTCTCTCTTCTCAGGTATTTTTCCGCAGGGAGGAGAAGAGTAACTAAAGACAGAATTCCTCTGGCAAAATGGCCTTCACTCCTTGGATGACCTTTCTCCCTGGAGAAATGCATCTTCAAAGGTAGGCATCTTCCCAGGGCTACATCTTGCCTACAACACACCCCGGCTTTCATTCGTAATTCTCGACTTGCTCAGGCCATGCAAATGTATCCATCAAAAACTTTCTGAATGTTAGTTCACACTGGAGAATGAAATATGTACATAAGGGGGGAAAGACTTCGTAAAAGACTTCTCTTGATGAGGTCAGACTACAATAAAGAATGTCTTACCACAGATGAGTGAAATGTCATAGCTGCTAAGCTAGACTGAGACACTGAAATGAATCAAACTATAAGCTGCGTCTGCATCATCTGCTCAGTGTCAGGGGGATTAAGGTAAAAGGTCAAGTGTGTTGTGGTTGATATGACAATGTCGCAGGCAAGTGGCCTGTCCAGTTGGACATCTGAACCTCAAACTGAGAAATACTTTTTGGCATCAACTTCAGAAATTATTTGGAGCTATAACAAGCTGAGTTTGATTCTTTTCTCAGTCCTCTAACAAAACAACATGAAAAAAGGCAACTTAATGGAAGACGGACTTACCGTGTCACATAGTTTGAGAACTGAACTGTCGTGGAGGGAAAGTCACGGTGATTTGAGCTGCAGTAGGAAACAGCCAAGAACTCTGGCTTTGTTTGACTCGCTTTCTCCTTCTCGTTGGTCCAGGTCTCGGTCCATGCAAAGTACAACCTGCAGTTAAGTTGGACCTTCCTATCTTGATCATCCTCAATTATTCTGTAAAGTATCTTAAATCAGTGCCACACAGACATACCTAGATGCTCACTTAATCTAGATTACAAAGGCTGCCAGGTGTTTCCGGAGCCTGGCAGTACTGAGAGATCACACCTAAGGGGGGGGGGGGATTTCCACAGGAAGTCTGCACAGCCCTGGCAAGCTGCCAACCCCAGGAAGGCATCATCAAGGATGGTAACTAATGAGAGGACACATGGACTTGAAAACAGGTTGGCTCTCCTCTGAAGCGTCCAAGCTTGTTAAATAACGTTTAGTATCTGCTCAGATCTAAAACTGTGGATTTTACATTGACCACGCTTCATTGCGATACAGGCCTGTTTCCCAGGTGACTATAGACCCTGTGAAACTGAGCAATATTAACCATTACAGATGCAGGACTGAGAATGAACATATGAAGTGAAGACAGAAGGGACCCAAGGAAGACACAGCCTGGGGGAAACAGAAGGCAGGAGTCAGGTGGAAGAGGAGCAAGAAGAAACGTCCAACCTAGCGGACAATGGCCTCCCTTGCCTAGGAATAGGGGCTCCGGCCTTGCAGGCAGCTTGGCACCAAAACCATACAAAACAACTCCATGAAAACCTATTCACTATGTTGCTACAGAAGACAATGGGTAATTCTGATTAGGAATTCTTGTAGGATTTTTATTAAAATAATTATTAATAATAATTTATAAAAATAATATTAAATTAAAGTAATTTAATAAGATAATTTTTAGAAAAAGATTAAAACTAAAATGAGATAGAATGAACCCACAAATTTGAAATGTCAAACCATGCCTTAATGCCTCATAAACACTTTAACTTATGTGTCAAGTAGTAATATTGTATCTCAAAGTGATTCCTTTTAAAGATTGAAAAATATTACTAGGCTCCCCTAGTTCTATAGCTATGGCTGATACCCCGTTTATCACCTACTTCCTACCACTAACTGACCTTTTGTCTTTTTCATACTATCATCACATTTTATTTCCACTTTATTTTTAAATCATTTTTTAAAATTTTTTATTATTATTTATTCAATTGTGAATGTGTGTGTGCGTGTATGTGTGTGTGTAGAACCACGGACGAATTCGGGAACTACCATGGACGCCTCCACCTCCTCCTTGTTTACTCTCCCCTGGGATTCACAGGCTCCGCCCTACCAGGACCAGAAGCGCAGGCCGCCCCCGCTTCCGCCCGGCGTCTATACGTGGGGTCTGGGATCCGAACTCAGGACCTTCCGCCTGCAAGACAGAGGCTTAACCCCTGAGCCACCTCTCAAGCCCTTATTTCCACTTTTTTTAATTAAAAAAAACTCTAATGAAAATAGAAAGGTGATGCTTTGTACGTTTTCCCTTTCAGTAAATAAAACAACTCATTTGCTACATTTTTATTTGCTTTTTTAATTTGACAAATTATTTCTGAGGAGGAAACCAAGACCTTGTCTTTGAAAGAGAATGCTAGAATGTAAGTTTGAGTAGGTATTTTGAAGATTACTTAATACCCCAATTTCCTGAGTTTTGACCATGAAATAGTGTCAACAAATAATATGGGGGTGTGGAGGAAACATGGTTTGTGATGAGAACAAGTTTGAGGAGTCTTTTGTTAAATTTACAGGAAATTCTCAACATAAGGACTTCTCAGTTCTTAGTGGAATTGTATTCATGACATGTTCTTTATACAGAGTGGAATTTAATAACTGAATACAAGACAAGGCAGGTGACAAATCATGGCAGAGACCAACGTCAGTGACAGACGTGTGTGTTTGGAATGAGTCACTCACTCTCAGGTCAGGAGAAATGAAAAGCAGATATCAATGACAGTCCTGGCTTAGGCACAGCAGCAGGCAAGAAAGAAGACAGCAAAGGACAATTTTACCACATCACAAAAACCAGTTGTTTCTTGCCTTTCTTGCAAGCTCCTTCCCCAAAGGTCATTTGTCATCACCTTCCTTCTCCTCAGAGTAGTAAACGTGGGTTCTCGCAGGGCGCATCTCCATGCCTGAACAGGGCCGTTATAGAGGATGCTACCAATAATTAGCTTTCAAACAGGATCAATAGCGAATGAAGGGTGGTAGAACTATAAGTGAAATTGCATAGTTTGGAGATTTCAATGGATTACAAAGGCTGCCAGGTGTTTCGGAGCCTGGCGGTACTGAGAGATCACACCTAAGGGGGGGGGGATTTCCACAGAAAGTCTGCACAGCATTGGCAAGCTGCCAACCCCAGGAAGGTATCATCAAGGATGGTTACTAATGAGAGGACACGTGGACTTGAAAACAGGTTGGCTTTCCTCTGCAGCTTCCAAGCTTGTTAAATAACGTTTAGTATCCGCTCAGATCTAAAACGTGGATTTTACCTTGACCACGCTTCGTTTTGATACAGCTTCCAAGAGTCTTCTTAATTAACATTACCATGGTTTGAAATGTGCCCCCCACAGGCCCATGTGTTTGGGAAGGTCCTGGCACCTTTAGGAGGTGAAGCCTTGGTGGAAAACAGTAGTCACAGGGGGTGGACCTTGAGGTTGGTTAGCTCCGCCCTGCTTGAGTGAGTGAACCTTCTCTAGCTTCTGCCAACCCACCATGAAACTGTATCTCCCCTCAAGGACCGTAAATTGAATAAATTTCTCTTTCTCCCATTAAGTTACTTGACTTTGGTATGTTCTCTCATAGCAACAGTGAGAGTAATTGATGCAGAAATGTTAATCATGGAAATGATAATAAAATACCCTGTTAAGGGCTGGAGCGGTAGCTCGCTCAGAAGATACGGCATCTGCTCACAAACCTTGTGACCTGAGTTCAATTCCCAGAATCCTACATGGTGAAAGTTGTCCTCTGACTTCCATCTGTGTGCCAAGTATGCATGCGTGTGCTTCTCTCTCCCTTTTCTAGCTCTCTTTTCCTCTCAAATAAAATATGTGAAAGGATGTCTAAATGTGTTCTCATGGTGGAAAGAGAAAACATAAACCAGATTAGATCAATGAAGTCTGAAGCTTAGATACCTGCACTTCGCCTCTTATCTACCCTTTCACAAAGTACCGGCACTGTCGATCCCATCTAGTCTGAGAAATCCCGCTGACGTATAATGGAATGGGAAGGGTCTCTAAAAAGAACATCTATTACAAAAAAGCAAAAGAAATCTGCAAGACTCATTCTCTTAAAATAATAAAACAATCAAAGGCCATACAAAAGTCATCATAAATGCTGGCTGAAGAGAAGATCAAAGATGCTTATGTAAGGACAAGGCACAAGCCAAGCTTCAGAATCCAAGGCTTCTGTGAACTCTCCTCGTTTTGCTGTATTCATAAAACCGTAAGTATTTTCTTCCCACTTTTTAATGTATAACATTCAATCAATTGTAATGTAAGTGGATTGTGCTTGTATCTGTCCCTATGCAGAACATAAAAAGTGAGGTCAGCAAACAGCACTGCCATCTGTAGGCAGACTTCGGGCCTTAAATTTCCGTTTGTTGGGTTGAAAAGAGGCTCAGGGGTCAAACCCTTACCTCACAATCATAAAGCTCTGAGAACCCAAATCCCATGCAAAAACGCCAGACCAATATGGCTAGAAATGGTGGTGGCCTCCACTCAATACCCTGGAAGGCGAGTTTCGGAAATCCAAAACAAAGCAATAAGGAGGTAGTACAATGCAGAGTGATTCTTGATATCACTCTTGGGCCTCTACAGGCACACGCAGAACCCTCTTCTACACCCAATGTGCACACGTGCGCACACACACACACACACACACACACACACACACCACCCTTACACATTCAAAAAATGTCTTGCTTGTTTTTGAAACCCATCATGGGTAATGGAATGAAAAACACTTAACATAATGTGCAGAATTAGTAACTTAACCTACTGATTGGATTTAACAAGAAGTATCCAAGACATTGATATTAAATAACAGAACTTCACATTTTGGAGTAAAATAGTTTACCGTTTAACTGGGTCATTTATTCAGCCAAGTGACGAGTGTTGTGTGCAAAAAAGGGTCAAGTTTCATCCTTCAAAGCCAATGGGAGAGTCCAAAAGAACTTCACAGAAGTGGAAACAGGTAATCAGCCATTTAATTTGGAAGAGAAAGACAGGTATGTTTCCCTATAAAACAGAAGTGCTAAGAGATCAATCTTACAAATAGCGACGTATTATGGAAGATTTTGGACATTGCAAGAAGAAGGGATTTTTCACCCCTAGACAGTGATGGCTCGCAATACCACCTGAAGGAAATCATGTCATGATCATATCTGTTATTTAGCTTGTGACTTCAGAAGCTAAGAAATCTAAATGTCTCCAGGTTTGATGAGGAAAGATGAAGTGCTCTAGATGAGAATATCCGAGATCTGAAGGAGTGGAAGAGAGAGGGGCTGCTTTCCACAGAGGATGCACACTGACTGCATGAAATACTGATGAAATGTTCAGCCCCTGTCCTCAGACAGCTTACAGTTTAGGGTGTCGCAAATTCCACTATAATCAATGCCAGGTCCCCAGCACTTGGCAAGTGCATCCGTCACACAAGCCCATGTGGTCAGATGAGCCAGGCCCTGAGTTTAATATCCCGTGGTTGTCTTGCAATGTTTCCTGATGTTATTTGGAGTTTGACTCAGGGGCGTCGTGTCTCAACTCAAATGCAGTCAAGTCCTTCCCTGCCTTCCTCAGTTCTTCAGGAAGGTTCTTTGTGGCTGTCTTCTTGGCCCTGGTGTTGTCTAGACGGCTCCAGTCTTAGCAGAAAACTGCCTCCAGGGGGCGACTGTGCATGAGTATAAGTGAGGGTCTGTGGACCACAGCACTCTATCTCAGCAGGCTGGGTGGACGTCTTGCCTGGGACTCAGCATGCTTAAGAGAATTTGATGTGCAATTTGATGGGTGTCTCACATCTTCCCCTGCAATTATATCCCAGGAGTAGGCTGTATTTCCTCATGGAGATCACTTCTCTCTCTAAGTTAAAGATGTTCCCTCCGAGAACAGATCTGATTCTCCCGACACTATCTGGACCGTGCACTAGCATTTTACCTTGAGGTCTAGAAATGATGCATCATAGGACAGAGGAAGTTGAAGACCCTCTAAGCTAAGAACTCACTCAAGATTTGGATTCTGATAGTTTTCCAGTATATTAAAAATTTGAGGCTGTGACTCAGAATAGGTAAAAATTATCTATACAGAAAAGAGAACGAAGAAAGTTCCAAAAAGAGGAAACAACACCTGAAGAAGCTCCAAGGTGATATCCACACAGTAAGTGTCCTGCAAACTAAGAGGTCGAAGAGCAAGTCACAAAGAGGGAGAGGGAGGAGAGAGAGAGAAAGAGAGAGAGAGAAGAGAGAGAGAGAGAGAGAGAGAGAGAGAGAGAGAGAGAGAGAAGCCTGGGGCCTGGAAAGGAGCCCAAGCTTTAGCAAAGATGCGAAGGGAGTTTGCTTTGCTTAGCTCTGCCTTACCCACCTGGGGAGTCTGTTCTCAACCTTTAAGTGAAGGACATTATGGTATTCTTCGTATAATGTCATTTTGTCAGAAGGAGTCCACCACACCTTCCTGGACCCTGGTGTCCTGTGTGCATGCGGGGCGAGCAGGCACCATTGCTCCCCGTCCTGTGCAGCCTGGCTCTTCTGAGAGAACCGGCTCCAGCCGGACCCCAGTGCTGCCAGCAGTTCTGCTGATTCATGACCCACCAGGAGGATTGCACGCGGCCATCTCTGGGACTGTGTGAATGGATCCCAGGGGAAACCAAAATACCTCTCAAAACTATAGCAAAGAATATTTTTCAGAATTGTCATGAAGTAATTTTTTTTTTTGCCTTAGTGAAGACTTTTTATAACATTGACATTTAGTTTATTAGAGCTAAGTTTACGGGATCAGTTCCTGAACAGCTTTGACCTAAATCACTTGCCATTTTATACAGATAAGATGAGAAAATGTTAAAGAAAGATGGTTCCCCTTTCACGCTTGTATGCAACAAAATCACATCAATTCTTTACCACCAGGAAACAGGCTGGCCTTGCCACGCCTTTCAGAGAAACAGGTAGATGCCCAGTGAGAAGTCAAATCTAGTCCTAGAGTTATTTGTGCTTTATCCATTGTTACTTTGCCCTCTCCTTTCTGCTGTCGTTTCTGGAAAGACTGAAGGAACATAGTAAAATTCGTAGGCTTTAAAGATGATGATTGATAATTAGCAAAACTTTCCAGAGCAGTCATGAGCTTCTTAGCACTTCCGAGTCTAGGATCCCACAGGTGACAATTAGAGCAAAAAGAACGGGAGAGGGATGGAGTGACTTTCATTACATTTTAACCACCCAGGAGATGCGCTAGTACCATTCCTCCCACCATGCCAGAGAGGCAGGTTCTTGGAATAACAGGATGGGCAAGAGGAGAATCACCATGTGCATAGGGCGTGTGTGGAGCTGGGCAAGTCAGGAGACTCCTGTAAGCTCTGCTGGCTTTGTCAATATGTTGGGCTAGAGAGATGGCTAAAGGCTTAAGATTCTGCATCGCAAAGCAGAAGGACCTGAGTTTTCCCACACAAAGATGCCAGGTGGAAATGATAGAGGCCTGTACTTGCAGTTCTGAAAGATGGAGCATGGTAAGTCCCAGAGTAAGGCGAAAAGGAGCTAGAAGCAATCCAGGGTGATTCCCGAAATCACTCTTGGGCCTTTACAAGCACACATAGTACCTCTGATACACTCATACACACACACACACACACACACACACACACACACACACACACACACACACATGTTCCTGTGTGCATGCACACACAAAAAGAACTTTATGATGGTTAGAGTGGTTGTGGAGACAATTGACATAGAAATGCAAATGCTCAAAGATCCCTGCGTTCTGAGGTGGAAGATAGATGAGCACATTTGTGATTTCCTCAGTGACAGGAAATACCAGATTTATGAATATACCATGCTCCATCTCCATCCATCAGAGAAATTTGAAAAGGAAATATGACTTTGAGTCATGACTTATGTTCCCCACCTCTTAGGAATGATGGGAAGGAGGCTCCTCTGCATAAGTAAAGATAGTAGATGGGCCTGTGGGCTGGGGTGGTCAGTGGTAAGTGGTGATGGAAATATTTAGGCTCAATTCATCGCAAACACATCCAGAAATGCAGGTTGAAGACTGCTGCTTAATTTTCTTCCATGTGACATGAGCAACTTAACATTGTTTCCAGCCCTTAGCATCCCCATCTGCAAAGTAAGAGGATTAAATCAGATGATTTCTAAGTTATTTCCAATTTCACAAAACCTGTGCACATAAATAGCATAGCAGTCCATAATGTACTTAAAAGAAAAGGAAATGGACCAGGCAGGTTGACAAGGTCTATGGGAAAGAATTATTGTTGTGCTATATAAAGAAAAGATCCTGCCTTTTTAATAAGAGCAGAGTAATGACTGAAATTAATTTCCACAAAGGTTGGAAATGTGGCACACGTGTACAGAGGATGAGTAAATTGCTGTTATAATGGAAATGACTTAAATTGTAATACGAAGATGATAAAGAATAGAACGTGTTTTCTGTCCTTTCAGGATGTCTATGCTTAACAGAGGAGAGGTTTAAAAATGAAAATAAGTTTTGAGGCAGAGAATGAATTTATTTCTCTGGTAGAAAACTGTTAATTGCATTACCCAGTACTTACGACCTATGACTTTCTTCTTTATTAGCAAAGTCCCAATTGTGTTCAGTTCATAAATAAAATAGTACAACGCCCATCATCTCCCAGCAAAATGAGATTATGTGAACTAAGCTCTACCCAATGAAATGGACATTTATTATAGTGATTTCAAAGGGCTACTTGAAGCGAGCTGACTGATTCAAAATGACACAGTTGCTACTGCATCCATTTCTACCTCTTCCTATTGGCAGAGAAGTCATGGCTGGAAGAAAGTCCCATAGTTGAAAAAAATGGGCTAGCAGAAAGGACCAAGAATGAGTCTCTGATAAGACTATGGTACCACCATGGTGACCTTGTCCAATTGACCTTCGAATTTCTCTTTTACATAAAAGAGAAACATTTCTGATTTGACTAAGCCTTGGACATCATTGCTATTATTTGCTTTCTTGGATATGGAGTTTAATCCAAATGATTAATCTTATGTAAGTAAGGGGCTTTAAGCAACAGGGTTAGAAAGCCCCCCAGTGGCATGGAGGCAGAGCATGGGAGTGTATAATATTGACTCAGGCACAAACAACTGAAAGGCTCATGGTTTGTTTTTTTTCTTTCATCCCCCTACAGTGTGTTTAGTCCAATCATCTCCCACTGTTCACAGGAAGACCAACCACATGCTGACAGAGTTTATATAGAATCGAGAAATGGTAAAATACAAGAAATGTGTTGGTATAGGATGTTAGCAAAAAAAAATCCTAAGAGAAAGAAATGATGAATTCAAGGGGTACCCACTCCCTGGCCAGTGCAGACGTGTCTTTGCTCAGAGAGCCACTCTAGGTCTCTAACCTGCAATCTTGGCTGCATGAGAGTCTGGTAATTTGAAAACTTTCAGGACTGAAAAAGGCCAACTGCTTATTCCTCAAATTGAAACAGTTAAAAGAAGTGTCTGAAAATTCTAGTCTTCGCAATAAACATGACTGGTGCCATCGCATACGAAAGTTGTTAGTCTGCTGGCAAAGATGGCGTATTACTTCACATGTCCCCCATGCAGTGACAGCAAGCTGAAAATTATTTGGATGGGCAGAGCACAGAGGTCTATAAATAAAAGACCAGCGTCCTCAAAGCTTAAAAATTCCATTTATCTAAAATGTCTGGATCTGTTGACTCACATTTGGAAATGACCAAAAAGCAATTTTCATGAAAGCCCTACCGCACTGGAAGAGTTGCGCCGTTCAAAACAACCCGCGGCTCATGAACGCTAGTCTCTGAAAGTGGTTTGCAACACTACAGATGGTCTTCAGTGAAGATCTGCCCCATAGTGTCCAAAGAGGATGACAAGAAAGAAAGGCTGTCCCGGGGGACAAAGGCAGAGGCCACCCAGGGACATGGAAGAGAGGATGGTAACTGAAAAGTGGGTTCTGAGGGTCCCAGGGCGAGCCAGCTCAGACGTTCTGCTAGCGTCGATGGCCAATGCATACCAAACAGGCTGTTCACGTGTTCACACTAAGAAAAACACTGGCATTGCTGAGCCGTGACGGGCAGAGGTGGGCTGGGTGAGGAGACAGATGGTCACCATCCAAGGACACGGAACATGAGGCAGGGTAATCTGAGAGCAGGGGAGAAATGAGGGCTTCTCTGCTTGGAAAGTAGGAAGCGAGGCGCTAACAACAGGCACCCGAGGGCCATGCCGCGTGCAGCCGCGGTCCCCTGCATACTTGCTTCCGAGTCTTCACTCATACCCAGGCTGAAGGGTAGGCAGTGCCCCCATGGCTTGCCTAGCAGGGGCAAGATGTATGTGTGTCCCAAGTTCTGAGCTTGAAGTTAGTTGGCAGCCATCACAGAACACAAATGTCCTGCTCACCACTGAGAAAAATAAATTCTTGTTGATTCAAGCATTGTGGTTCAAGACATCAGGATCAATAATAACACCTTACAGCTGTAGCTCTAAATAGATGTGTGGGTGACTTCCTCAGCACAATGGTCACTGCAGAGATTAAAAAGCATGCACAGAGAACATTAGCAATCTCGTGAAAGCTCCAAGAGCCAGAAAAAAACAAAGAACAAATGTCTAATTTCTTTGAGAAAAAACCATATAATTTATATGTTTTTTATATATGGATAAAGAGAAACAAAGCCAGAGAAAAGAGAGCAAAGAGAATAGAAGGGGAGGGAAGGGGAGAAAAGAGGAGAGGAGGGAAAGGGAGGGGAGGGGAAAGAGGAAAAGAAGAGGAGGAGGGGAGGGGAAGGAAGGAGAGGGGAGGAGGAGAGAGAGGAGAGGAAAGGAGAGGAGGGGAGAGGAGTAAAGGGAAGGGGAGGGGAGGGGGGCAGGGGAGGGGAGGGGAGGGGAGGGGAAGGGAGTGGAGGGGAGGGGAGGGGAGCAAAAGCCTCATGCACGTCATAATGCACTGCTGGAAGTCAGAGGCCACTTCTCTCCTCCTTAAACCTTGTGGGCTTCTGGGGAGGAAATTCAGGTCTCCAGGCTCGAGGGAGGTGCGTTACCTTCTGAACTATGCTGTCTTGCCTCTCAAATTTTTTTTTCTAGAAACTCTAGGCCTAAGTAGTCAGAAGACTGGGTCATGAAACCAGGGTGAAAAGTAGACAAAAAGATCTAGATAATGCTTGAAGAGGAGCCTGGGAATTGTCTAGAAATGCATGAGCATGCTTTCCCCATGTGTGATTACGCACATGCATTGTATCCATTTTCAGCCGCAAGCAATTGAAGATGTCTTCTTTGATGGAAGTATATCAAAAGTAAAATTAGATAAAATGCAAAATTGCTACTTCATTATAAAAAATTCACGAATAGAAGAAAAATGGACACCATGTGATCCCATTTTATAAGCATTGATCAGACATAGAAAGAATCTAGGCAGATGGTAAAAGATCCAGAAAATGAAAATACAAGCGTAAATAACTATTTAATAAGCCTAGAAATAAATAAACTAACTTTTCAAAAGAATACATTAAATGTAGAATACAGGATGAGATTCTTAGACAAGAAGTCAGGAAAGTATTACATAGAGAGAGTAATTGCAAAGGCCTTCTCTCCTAACACGGAAATTGATGGATTTGAGAAGAAGGATATTAAAAAGATCTTTAAGAGTCTACAGGAAATAGAAGAGCTAGGACAAAGCATGAATGTCATGCAGAATATTTTATGACAGACTGCTGGCCCGAGCCAATAATTCTTGGGCTCAGCCGTTGCCTACAGAAAGGTAAGGGAGTGTGGAGGTGGGCAGGTGGGAGGGAAATTGCAAAACTGAGAGACTGCATGCAGTTCAGAGCAAATTAGAAGAACACATGAAAACTAGCAGAAATTTCTTTGTGAAAACTGTGTTAATAATCAAAAGGTTAAGTTAGATATAGAGCAAATCATAAATGTAGTAATAAAGAATGTGGTCATTGGTGCCTGAGGGTCGGCTGAAGATATGACCAGAAGGGGAAAAAAGACATCCCACAATAAGTGCAGTAAAGCAATAATGTCCCTCAATAATGTCCCTGCACATCAACTTACCACAAGGAGAGCCAATACCCCAGAGGTGACAGAGATGTAACCATGAGCTAGAATTGAAATTTGCATATATGAAAAGTTTATAAATGCTTTATACAATCTGAGAAGTTATCATAAGTCAGACAAGAGTATAGGTTTGTTAAAAAGCTAGAGTTTTTATAGATAAAATTATGAATAGTTACAGTGTAGAGAGTTTCTCCTTGAGCGTTGAAGGTGTGGTCAGTTGGTGGAAAGTACAGCAAGCAGGTGGCTCTGATCCCCAGCTCTGTCGCGGAGCTGTCATGGTTGTACGCACTAACGATCCCAGATCTCTGAGGTGCTGGCTGGCTGATCAGATGTCCACACGCATCTTCACATACACAATGAGTTTGAGGTTCACCTTGATCCATGAGACCTTGTCTCGGAAACAGAACAGAATCAAGTCAATTGTTAAATGTAAATTTTCTGCCAGTCAAGTGAGTTGCTGATTTTGACAGATGCTGCCATGTAGCCCCAAGTGTTGATCCACTTGCGCTGAGAAGCAGCAGCGCGCAGCAGTGGTTGCATCTCACAGCTCTGCCAGTGATACTTCTTATTAAATCTTTAGTCCATCCACATCTCAAGGCTGGAAATCCCATTTCGCTGTAGTCTAAATTGCACTGGTCTTCTTGTGAGTACACTCGATAGATTTCTTGTAAACTTTTTTGCTTACCTTTCCTCGAAGTATCTGACCACAATCTTTGTCCTGTTTGAAATTAGTAAATTAGAATCAGTAAATCCATTTGCATGTATCCCAGTATTCACTCAATGTGTTATTCTTCTATTGACATTGTTTACGGCCTTCTAAAATTGTTTGAAATTAATTTTAAGTTTATTTAGCTCATTTTAGAAATGCTTTCAATTACAGATGACTGCACAATCACATGCAATTTTAATAGACAGTTCAGAGAAAATTCACCAAGTTTCCACCCAGTTTGTAACTCTGGTCACATTTGAAGTTACTACATCATACGAGAAGGACTTGGTACTGCTTAATCGGTCCAGCAAGGAGGAAGCTCTCAAAACTAGTTTTATTCGGTGTTTTTGGTCTAGGTCCTGTCATGCGTATGTGTCACTTCTTCAGTAATAGGGTCTTTTTGGAGGGCAACCAAGGCAATAGCAAAAGCCTCTGCTGTTTAGGGGGGCCTTTGAGACCTCTCTGACCCTCAGTCACTCCTATATCTCATCCCCTCATTCTCTCCAAGTGTTTTTTCCCCATTATTCCCTCCATTACCCTACTTGTCATAGTACCCTATATCTCCCCCTCCAAAGGTTTCACCCTAACTGTCCCTTCTCAGCTTCTCAATCATTGATCCCTTTTGAATTTTCTGACTTTCCAAGCCAAATGCTTCAGTCAGGAGAACAATGCTAGTATTTGCATATAAGAGAGAACATACTATTAATCTTTCTGTGTTAAGATACCTTGCTCAATATTGTGTTTTCTAGTTCCATCCATTTACCAACAAATTTCATAATGTTATTCTTCCTGGTGGCTGAATAGTATTCCATTGTGTATATGTGCCACATTTTCATTACCCATTCCTCTGTTGATGGGCATGTCGACTAATTCCATCTTCTTACTATTGTGAACAGAGCTGCAATGAACACGGATGAACAAGAAGTTGCTGGGGAGGAAAATAATTGAAAATTTCATCAACTTGTGAGATCTACCAGTTACCACCAGTATAATACTGGCATGAGTATCAAGGAGACAACCAGCAGCTTTCTGATTGGATTTAAGGCCCCACTTGTCAGAATGGAGCACGTTCTTGTTACTGTCAAGCAGAACAAGAATCTATGAAAGGGAAGGAAATAGGTCACAAGGGAACATCAGGCTATGAATCTTTAGCAAAAAACACAAAAGTACAGCAAACCTCTCTGTAAATATCTGCTATTATATCCATGTATTGCAAGAACACTCGGCACTCATCCTAGGAACCTATTTATCAAAATACAAAAAGTACAACATGCAAGTGTCTTCGGACTGCTTGTCCCTAAACAAGACACATAAGCCTCACCCACCTCTACCCAAAGGCTCAGGGAACGTAGTAGAAGAGGGGGTGTTAAGATCATAAGAGCCTGAATTGGTAAGTGGTGGGCCAGCATCATCTCCTCTGCATGAGATAATTGTGGTATACAAGATTTCGTGGCAGATATGTGTACTTACACAGGAATCGCATGGGAACTGTCTTGTCGAAATCTCATCATGACATCAGAAAGATCTCAAGAAGCTGCACACCTCCCCGAGAGACTGATGAGGACTCATGCTGATGGGGAAGTGAAGGAGGATGCTTTCCCCAGTGGTACATCCACTCGTCTAGGATGCTTGCTGCAGCCTGAATCAGGTCACGCATAAGGCTCACAGACTAGACGAAACACAGTGGGACAAACAAGGGAAAAGATTTGAAAATAGGAGGGAAGTGAAGGGTGAAGAGGAAGGGTTGTAAAAGGAAAAGGAGGTGGGATAGGACTGGGGACTGAGGGTTGAAAGTATTATAAAGTCACTACATTCGTGTATACATTCGTGTATATTTTAAA
The DNA here is from genome assembly GCA_023101885.1 of Typhlomys cinereus. Classification (NCBI taxonomy): domain Eukaryota; kingdom Metazoa; phylum Chordata; class Mammalia; order Rodentia; family Platacanthomyidae; genus Typhlomys; species Typhlomys cinereus. Next base: position 295,418 of record JALPQD010000551.1, read on the forward strand.
AATAAAGAAAAGAGCTAGCGGGCTGGAGAGATGGCTCGGGGTTAAGACTCTGTTTTGCAAGAGGGAACTGAGTTCAGATTCCAGGTCCTATGTGACAGCGCTGGACAGAAACTGTGGCTGCCTGCGCTTCCCACTCCAGCGCTGATGGGTGGAGCCCTGGAAATCCCAAGGGTGACATCCAAGATTATTCTGCATTGCTCTGCCTCCTTATTTCTTTGCTCTGGAGTTTCCCAGACTCCACCTTCCAGGAACAGAATTACAGGATACAGCCATATCTGCTCAGCATGTATTACGTGGGATCTGGGGATCCGGGCTTGTGATGCAAAGATTAACCACTGAGTCATCTCCCCAGTCCAGTTTTTTAAATAACACTTTCTTGTTTACAACATACAGGTCTTGTAATTCTTTTTAGTTTATACCAAGGCACCTCATTGCTTTAGAACAATTGTGCATCATATTGTGTATTTGTTGTGTATCCTTCCACTCAGTGCTGCTGTGTAACGATGAGACTCCATCTTGCATCTTAAGAATTTACTAACTTCTGGAGCTCTACAATGAGTTTATTCATTCATTTGCCCTTGTATTTCCCATATTTTGACATCCAGTATAAGGAGAATATTACTTTCACTTGCTTCTCTTTTATTTTCTTTACCTCATGTTGCTAGTTAGAATATCTAGCATGTGATAAATAGAAGTAGTCAAAAGAAAAGGATAGTTTCATCTATTAACAGTCCTAAGCAACACACCTCTGTGTATAGATTACTACCTATGACATTAGCTATGGTTTTTTGCAGACTTTTTTCTGGAGTTAAGTACTTTAATTTAGCCAGAGTTTTGAATAAATGGGTGTTGGATTTCACCAAATACTTTTGATATGATCCTATGTTTTTAATTTGAATTTATTAATCTGTTCTTTTAATGATTCTGGGTTTCAAATCTGTCTTGAATTTAATGGGTATATGTCAAATGTTCCATTTTGAAAATTGATGCTAGTTTGTGTGTGTTAAGGAAATTTCCAGGCAGGTACTTATATTTTGTTGCAGTTTTTAAACGCCTCCACCGCCTTCTGCCCCAGGATTCACAGGCTCCGCCCTACCAGGACCAGAAGCGCAGGCCGCCCCTGCTTCCGCCTGGCGTCTATATGTGGGGTCTAGGATCCGAACTCAGGACCTTCCGCCTGCAAGGCAGAGACTTAACCCCTGAGTCACCTCTCCAGCCCCTGTTGCAGTTTTTAAAGAACATTTTTTAGCAGCAAGTGTGTTATTACATATGTTTTTTTCAGATTTTCTCTTTTTAGCTTAAATTCAGTTTAAAGATTTATAAATATTGAGGTAATCTTGCATTCCAAGAGAAATCATTTCTTGGTCATGACACATGATTTCTCAAAAGTTCTTGGGATCCTGTAATTTTTTGTAATTGCAGCACTGTTTCTTTCTGGTGTTTTTGTGTGTGGAGTGTGTATGTGTGAGTGAGAGAGTGTATATGAGGTTTGAGAGTATGCATGTGAGTATGAGTGTTTATGAGAGTGTGCCTGAGAGAGATGTATGTGTACAGTGTGTGTGTGACATATTGTGTGTGGGAGTGTATGTGAGAGAAAGTGGGTGTGCATGTGTGTGTATGTGTGTGAGGTGGGTGAAAGAGTGTGTGTGCGGTATATGAGACGACAGACCGTGTGTGTGTGAAAGTGTATATGTGTGTATGTTTGGGAGAAGGAGTGTGTGTGTGTCCATATGTGTGAATGTGCATGTATATGTGTGTGTATGTGTGTGTGAATGTGTTCGCATGTGTGTGTGGGGGGTGAATATGTGTGCATGTCTGAGAGTGTGTGTGCATGTGTTTATATGTGTGTGTGTGCACATGTGTATGGGTTTGAGTGTGTATGTGTATATGTATGTGTGTGCATGTGTGTATGTGTGTGTGCATGTGAGTATGCTTGTATGTGCATGTGTGTGTGCATGTGTGTGTATCTGTGTGTGTGCATGTGTGTGCATCTGTGTGTGTGCATGTGTGTGTGCATCTGTGTGTGTGCATGTGTGTCCATCTGTCTGTGTGTGTGCATGTGTGTGCATCTGTGTGTGTGTATCTGTGTGTGTGCATCTGTGTGTGTGTCCATGTGTGTGGTGTGTGTGTGTTTCTTCTCAGAGCACAGTGCTGATAGCTCCCTACAGGAAGCAGGAAGCTGCTCCTTCTCTCCTCCTCCTCCCTGGGAAGCTCCTCTCAAAGCTTTCCTTCTGCCCAGGGCTTCTGCAGATCCTCTCTGGAATCTTCTAGCATGGTGTTCTTGTCATGAGTTTAGAGTTTGTGGTATTACGATTCTCATGTCAATCAGCATTTTAGAGTTTGGCTTCAGATCTGAAAATTTATCTTTTCACAGAAGTCTGCCTATTTTGTTTGTTTTTAACGTCATTTATAGGGTTGGAAAGCTGCGGGATCTGCACTGGTGATTAGAGATTCACTTTTGGTTTGGAGTCTGGGTGTCTGTTCTGTTTATCCATGGAAATCATACCTAATGGATAACTATTTTTCTAATTTGAGTTTCTTATCTTAAAGAAATAACTTCTCATTTGGGGTATTGTTTTATTCCTGTAATAAATGTTGGTTAATTATATGCCAGGCTTATTGTCTTAAAATATCTCAGTGTATTTTTATTTTTCTTCTTTATTCAGTGTCTTTATTCAACTTTATCTTATTCACAAAGTTGAACTGTTAAATCACTTATTTACTGTCTCAGTAACATGAGTAATTGGTGTGATATATTTTACTTTGAGCACTAGAGCATATCCATTTTATAATATCTGGAAGTTATAAAGTTTTATAGTGTGTTCCTACTTATTTTATAACATAATTTTCATTTCTTTGCCATGCGATATTTTATATGTATGTGTGTTTTAATTTCTGTGCAGTTTAGGTTGATTTTTCTACAATTAGCACTGTTTCCTAGTTTTATTTTTATAACAGTTTGACAACATGGTCTGTGTATCTACTCGGCAGCCTTTCCTGAGTGGTTACTTTGTGGTAGAATGAATAGCTTACTATTTAATAGTTCTAACTGTAAATTTGTGTTCTAACTGTAAACATAAATATTGACATTTATGAAGAATAATTATTTTAAGGCTTTGGAGAGATAGTTCGGGGTTGAGTCTCTGCCTTGAAAGCTAAAGGACCTGAGTTTAGATCCTATATCTCACATTAAAAACTCCAGACAGAAATGGCCTGAACTTCTGGCCTTGGAAAGTAGAGCCTAGGAAACCCCAGAGCAAAGCCAAAAAGGAGATGGAGTAATCCAGGATGATTCCCAAAGTCACCATTGGACCTCCATGGCCGCATACATTGTTAACACACACACACACATACACACACACACACATACACACACACCAGCATCTACATACATGGAAAAATAAGAATACCTGTTTTATCTTATTTTTCTCTGGTCATTACTTAATGTTTATTTATTCTATCTGTGAAAAATTTCTATTGTCTTTCTTCCCAATACTTACATTTGCTTAAAGTTTGGCATTTTAGATTTTGATACTTAAGTGTCATGTTTAATTTCATTGTGTATTTAAATCATTTCACCATTAATTGCCTTTAATTTAATAGCTTAATGCATTTTCCTTAAATTGGACTTCATATATTTTTATCAAAATGAACATTGCATGTTTTTATCTTGAATTTGTTTACTTAAAGTTTACTTTCAGACATTATTTAATTTATATGACTATCATATAGGCTACTTGAGTTGCTACAGTAATTTAGTATCTTTTTCTATATATTTTTATTTCTTTGCACGCAGCTTTTACTGTTAGTGTTACTTGAAAAACATTGTTTCCTTTAGATGTTTTAAAATACAACTTTGCAATACAAAACATGTATAAGCAAATATATGTTTTCCTAGGTCAAATATACATTGCAGAAGATAGATAGATAGATAGATAGATAGATAGATAGATAGATAGATAGATGATAGATAGATAGATAGATAGATAGATAGATAGATAGATAGATAGATAGATAGATAGGCAGGCAGACAGGCAGACAGGATTTTTTCCAGGCCAATTATGCCTTACAGACACTATTAGAAAGCACATTACTGCTTGCTTTCATGGTGGAGACACCAATACATTCCAAAAAGCTAAGCACACATTAATTCAGGCAATACTTACAGACCTGAAGAGAGGAAGGTTTCAACTGGAGACCGAGTTTCACTGACGTAGGAAATATGGGATAAAAATAACAAAAATTCTTTGTAAACACATACAAACTCAAAAAATTAGTAAAATTAAGAACTTTGAAAAACTTTTAATTAAAAGTAGTGAAATCCCTCAGTAGCCTGGATGGTATTCAATTCTGTTATCTTCAAATGTATCTCAAATAAAATCCTGTCCTGTGATTTTGCTGCGGGATTTTTTTTTTCATCCAGGTTTTTGTGTTTGGAGTCGAAGACTGAAACCAGAACATATGTAGAGGATTAAGGCAGATTTATTGGAAGAGAGAAAGAATGGAGCTTGTGGATGGGGCAAGTGAGCCTGAAGAAACTCACAGACTCCAGACATGGAATCCGTGAAGGGCATGGCAAACGGAAAAGATCTCGCAGCCCTGGAGTCTGTGAGGGGCAAGTGAGCCAAAGAGAGCTGGCAGGGTCAGGGTATCGATAGGGTTAGGCAGGTTTTTCCTCATTAGTCAGCTCCAGTTCCTGCAAACCTAATTGAAGCTTTAGGTCCCCTACATCTTATTAGGCACCAGTCCAGTTGATCTTATGACTGACCTCATAGTCCAGCTGTTTCTTAGTTTATTTACAATGGAGAGCTGATTTCCATATTCTTCCATGAAGAGAGAGTTGGGGGAAGTTGGTGTCCTTCTCTCTGTGGAGGATTAGAACCAGTTCCTCCAGATAAATTGGATGTGCTCCTTCCAGACAATCCCAGCAGGGGGACTAGACCTTCAAAGACCTTCCCAACATGGCACCTGAAATTGCCTAAATTTCACATCTTCCATAGGTTAGTATGAATAACATATTATCCACTGCACTGATAAATGACACCAGATTTCCAGTAGTGATTGGGTATATATATGACTTTTAGTGCCATCAACTAATAGCTGAAAGACTGCTTGCAAGTGATGTATTTTTTAACACCTGGTTAAACTGATTTTTGATACTTCTTTTATTATTTTAGAAGGCATTATGTGGATACTCTACTTGTATCTTCCCTGCCTATAATTTTACTTTGACCAAAAAGCAACGTTTCTGCTGTTTAGAGGAGGATGCGAGCGTCACACTTCAGAGTGTACACCAACCTTTGTATACTTTGGCGTGGTCCCTGTGATCATGGGCTCTCAGTCCTTACATGAACTTAATGTAAACTTAGCGACTCCATGACAGCCTTCCCTCCTTTGTTTTCTGGTTTCTGTTTTAAGTTAGTTTGAAAGAAGAGGGGACTGGCACACTTATTCTGAAATCTGTAATTGGTTCACATATTGTTAGCTACAATTAAATGCAGAGAAAGAATTAAATGTCCATGCTTCAACTAATAAAAATCCAGTTTCTTTTTTTTACTACTGTCTGAATTTTTAGCAAGCTCCATAAACTTTTAAGAAGTTCCTCTCACAAACTTGAAGTAGATAATCCTACGTGTAATTCTGTTTAAGAATGTGCAAGTTCATATGAAAAATTCTTAAGATTATACAGTGCTCCTTCTATAGTTTTTTAAATGGTCCTTCTTACATTTCTTGTATGATTATGAATAAATAACATGTTTCAGCCTCATGGTTTGTGTTTGATTTCGATCGTAATCCTTAGAGGCTTGAAGCAAATGCATCACTTATTCGGTATAGTATGATATCTGTTTACTATGACTCACCCAGAAAATAGTGTTCATTTGTGGGACTTCGTTTCAATGAAGAATTCAGCAATGCTACAATTCCCCTTGCAGTTCCGGTAGCAATGAATGAAACAGATTGAAACAACTACCTTTGTCTGAGCTCTCAAACCTTAACAGCATCATTTGTTGATGTTTAGTTGGCCTGGAATATTTGTTTGCCCACTGCCTGCTAAAAAGCTTCCAAATCCTCCTGATAGGTGATTTCTTTATAACTGAAAATGAGACTCCATGCCTCACTTGTAACAGGTGGTCCCCGAGCACTTACCCATCTTCCCTTATGGTTTGTGCTACAACCGGTAAATCACGTCCAGGAATGGCAGCCTGGGAGTCAATGTTATCTATCATCATTGCGAGGAGCCTTGGGCCGCAGCACCTCCATACTTGATCTAGCCATGTACAAGTGACAGATTAGGTTAAAAGACTGCCTTTTCACATTCTAGAAAAAAACTAACCTATATGAATTCATAAATGGAACCTTCTCACCTGTGATCTTGTGTGGATGCCATTGTGTCATCTTTCTTGAAATTTGGGTTCCAAAAATAAAAAATGAGGAGACAGTTCATATCACCTTAGGTTAGAATGTCCAGCATGTACTGAACCTCCAGCCACCTGCCAGTTCACAAAATGAATTTGTTATTCCACAAGTACTTTCGGCACATAGTCTACGCCATGAACTAAGCTAGGTTTTAAAAGATAAAACAAAACAGCAATATTGATAAACTCAGTCGAAATAAGGGCTCAAAGTTGGAATGGATAATGTGTAAACTAAGATCTGACTCTTTGGAGATAAGGAATGAACTGAGGCGTGGGGGTGAATGAGAAGTGTGTGATTAAACCCGCTGGGTGTGAGAGAGAGAAATAAGTAATGGAACAAAAGCAATGTCAAGACAGAGCTAAGGGCTGGGGAGATGGTTGGAGGGTTAAGCCTTTGCCCCACCAGCAAAAGGAAATGAGTTTACAGCACACAGCCAGTGGAAACCACGGGACAGTGAGCTGCACTCCAGGCTCTGGAAGGTGGAGACTGGGAAACCCCAGAGCAAAGCAATAAGGAGGTAGAGCAGTCCAGGATGATTCCCCAGTGTCACCCTTGAGCTTTGACAGGCACACACAGTTCCTTCTTCACGCACACAAGACAGAGAGAGAGAGAGAGAGAGAGAGAGAACTGAGAATGAGCGGAGAACTTCAAGAGACGCCACAGGACTTGACTTACTTCCAGGCAGGTGCTCCATGGAGCACCGTGAGAACAACTTGAGCCTCAAGCTGGATCCTGTGTCAGGAATCCCTGAAGATTTTCCTGCAGATGTTGAATTTCATTTGTCTACTTCTTGGATAACTTCATTAAGGGATAATTCACAGATCCTAAAAGACAACTGTTTTGGGTTCACAATTCGGTGATTATTCATGACACATTCAAGCAAAAATGAGGACTCAAGATTGACAGCGAGCAAGAGACTATGCTGCACGGCTCTGGAGATGGGGGCTGAGTGGAGGCTTAGAGCACAGCCACGAATCATGCTTGGGATAGCGGCCGAGCCAGGGAGGCGGCCATCAGCACGGCCCGAGTCTAGAATAGTCCATGATGTACTTGTGCCTCTTCTCAGTCACTGCTCCTCAGCGCTCACATCCCAAGTCCAGGTGAACACTCAGTTGCTTTCCTTCTCAGTACTTTACCCACCTCTGGACACGTCACATACGGGACTTACATTGTGTGGTCATTTGCAAGTGGCATTTTGAAGTTTACTCACACAGCAGCACCTGTCCATACTTGATTTTGTCGGATAGAATTTCTGGTATGACTACACCACCACCTTCTATCTCCTCCTGGGGCATTTTGACTGTTTCTGTGGTTTCCTTGTGGTGAATATTGACGTCGCCAGTACACACCTGAAAGTTTTTGCATAGACCCAGGCTTTTCTTTCTTCCAGATAGACATCTGTGGCTAGAATTTACGGACCATATGGTAAATTTACAGTACCGTTTAACTCTAAGAAACTGTCAATGTTTTCCAAAGTAGCTATACAGTTTCACATACCCACCATCGTGTACGAGGTTTCCAGTCTCTTCTAAAGAGTCTTAACTAGAAGGGAATAGAGCTGGATTTGGGTTCTATGTAAATCAGTCTGGTAACTGTTAGAAAATAGATGAAATAATAAGACCATTTAGAAAACTGTCACAGTAATCCTGTGAACACAGACCTTGAACTAGCAGTGCAGGGTGACTGTCATGAGAAGTGGCACCTCACAGGGAAATCAGCAGGCCTTAAAGAGTAAAGGTCACCTGCCGTTATCCTGTAGCAGCCTAGAAATCTGACTCACAGAAGTATGAAGAGGCTGATAAAAACAGACTTCTGATGTTTAAACTAATCATCCTCATCTCTGAAAGTTGCAGCAATGGCAACTGCATTCCCACACTTTCCAACAACATGTATACAGATATCATATCACTTTTTATTAATTTGCCAACCACATGATGGACACAATACTGCATATGCCACGGGGTAGTCTTCTTGCTCTAGAAATTACATTATTTGGTTCTAATCATAAATGCAAGAATATTATTGTGCTATGACAAGCACATAAATGAATGTATGTATGAATCCCACATGGTTGGTCCTATTGTATAATTTGCATTGTCGGTCCATAGGGAATTATGTTGTGTGCCCCAGATCTCATATTCATATCATATTCCTGTTATGTTAGGTGGTAAATTATTCTGGTGAAAAGGACATGTAATGGCATCTATAACCTTATCAACAGTTTGTTCCAATGTTGCTTCGGAATAGCCACACAAGACGGTTGTAATATGAGTCTAAATGAAAGATGAGATGATAAGTAGTATTATGTATGGATTCAAATATCTTTTGAAACTGAAAAGCACTGAACAAAAAATACTCCGATTTAAAGACTGGGTAAAAATTTCAATTGTCACATGATGTAAACAATACAGGACTAAAAATAAAATGAGCAAAATATAAGTATGAATACTGGGAAAGGTTAAACCACATTTAATTAAATTATGTTTGGCCTTGGGATATTAAACTTAAGGTTATTTACAATGTGAAACCTCATTCCCATAGTAAATGAATGAATAAATTGGTCTTTGAAAGTATCTCTTTCTAATAAATTTTAATGCCTAATACAATGAAACCTAATTCATGCTGAAAAGAAAACCCTTTTTTTTACATTTGAAAACTATTTCTTGAGTTTCCAAAATTTAACTTTGTAAATGTTTATAACATGAAAGCAGACCATATTCTTAGATGAAAAACATAAATCAGAGCAAGAGTTACTTATATTGGATTGAAGCTTTTTAGAATTTTCTTTTGTAAGGTGAGTTATTTAAGATGAAAATTGAAGGACAGACCCTGTTTTCTTTGTCCTCAGAATATCTGAAATATGAAATCAGCAAAGGAGCTCTTATTCATTTTCTTTAGCTTTAAATCAGAGCTTAATCATTTTAAACACTTGGATAAGCATTAAAGTAGGTCTCAGACACGGAAATTACAGATAAGAAGCAAAAATTTCAGCCAGTTATCCATTATTTGCCAGTGTTTAAAAAGATTGTTTGGCATACTGGCACATTAGTCAATATACAATACATACTATGGATAATATAAATAAAAGATGTATAGTATCAGAATGATAAAGATAACTGAGGTGAGAAAAAGTCACCCTACAAGTCAAAAAGTTGAAGTCTGTGATGATAAATTAGTGAATAACTGATCATCATATTTCTTTTTGTAGACAAAGGATTGGCAGAGAAACCTTTGTTATCTTCCCATGAGATGGTAACTCAATATGATTCTAAATATTGACTTTTTTCTGTTAGCTTTTCAGTTCACACACAATTAATGGATTTCATTGTACTTTTTTCCTTTTCATACATTGTTTTGGTTGATCCTTCTTGCTCCTCTCCTGCCCTGTTTGTACCTTTCTGTTTTAGTCATGTAAATTCCTTACCGCCTATAGAGTTAGTCTTTACTTGTCCCCTTGATAAGTGAAAACGAAGCCTATGAATATTTAAGCTTATGTTTATTTAAGGCAAGCCTTTGAGCAGGCCTATTGCATGTTACCTAATTGATAGGGGAAAACTCAATCCATAGTGGGTGGCACTATTCCTCAGAGACAGTTGGACAAAATAGAGAAAAAAGATCTGGTTGGAATGTGGCAGGCTGGCAAACTAGAAAGTATCTCCTCTCTTAGTTCTTCCTGCGAATGTGGTGTGCCCAGTTTCTTCAGCTCATGATACTGACTTAACATTTCTGCCACCATGAAGTGTAACTTGAATCCCTGAACTTAGATAAATCCTTTGTTTCCCTAAATCATCAGGTTGGGTGTTCATTGCTGCAACATGAAATACTGAGCTAAGACACCATCTCTCCGCTTCCTTAAAACTTCTTTTCTCTTCTCATAGTCCCCTTTCTAGTTGACCTATGTCCATACTCACACCACATAAATATGACATGTATAAGCTTTAAAATTCACATTTGACAGAGAACATGAAGAACTTTTCCTTTTTGAATTGATCAATGTGATAGTTTCAAAATAAACAATTTTCCTACAATTTAATAATTAAAATTTTCTTTATGTTGAATAAAATTTCACTGTGTGCATATACCAGGTTATCATTATGCAGGCATCAGTTCATAGGCATTATTAGATCAATTCAATTCCATTCCACTACAAACAGAAAAGTAATAATCATGGGTGTGTGTGTGTGTGTGTGTGTGGCTTTGAAAGGATTGAGAGTCCTACGGAAATACACATAAAAGTGGTATAACTGATCATGTTACAGCCCTGTCCTTAGTTTTTTGTTTTTCAGAAGATTCCATTCATATTTCCACAGTGTCTGCACCAATATACATTCCCAGCAACAATGAATAAAGGCTTCTATTTCTCCACATCCTCACCAGCATGCTTTTTCCATGATAAACATTCTGACCTCTCACTGGAGTAAGATGGAATCCAAAATAGTTGTATTAACATTTCCCTGATGGCCAAGAGTGCTGAACATTTTATTTACTTATTGCGCTTCTTCTTTTGTGACCTGTCCAGTTAATTGGTCCATCAGTTGATTAACAGATGATTTGATGAGGAGTGGGTTAAATTTTTGTAGCACTGTATAAATAATCTAGATATGAAATGTCCATCTGAAACAGAACTGGCAAAGATTTCTTGCCATTCTCCAGGCTGTGGCTTCCCTCTTCTGATTGTTTCCTTCGGTGTTTAGAGAACCTTTATAATTTCATACAACCCATCTGTCAATTTGTGGGATTATTTTCTGAGCTATCCCACTCAGTAAGGTCTTGCTTACGCCTGAATCTAGAAGGGTTTTGCCATATCAGTTCCAGCACTTTCGGTCTGAATGGAGGTCAGTGATCAATGTTTTATATACAATGAGGGCATGGAACACGTACGCCATTTTCAGATTCACACAATGAGAACAAAACAGTGATTAAAACAACAACAAGAAAACACCTGGAGGAATATCCATTCTACCAAACCTTTAAGGAATTTCTAATACCAAGACTTCCTGCCAAAAGTCTAGTGACATTTTCACATTACTGGAAAAAATTCTAATATTTATATGGAAACATACAAAGAATGAATAGCCAAAAAATAAAATCCTAAGACTAGAGAATGCTACCATACTGTCACAGTACCTGCTCTCAAATAATACTATAAAACCATGGTGATAAGGACATCATGGTATTATACAGTGCAAGCATTTAGTTAAATGAAGCACAGTAGAGGACATACATTTAAATATCACTAGAAAAATGGCAACCAGTTCAATGAATGGCCCCAACAAAATTGGATATTCTCCCAAAGATGAATGAATAAGTATTTAAAAGTATCTATCAATAAAACGTAACATTTTTAATCTCTTTACCCAGTAACTAGTTATAAAGATAAAATCAAAGAAGCAAAAAGAAATGTAGACAAAAATTTATAAAGTTTTTTTATCATTTTTCTACTTATAATAATATATCTTAAAAATGATATAAATGTATTGCAATAGAGGTTGGGTTTAAATAATTGAGATTTTCCCATGGAATGTCCTATCTGATGAGTTTTAAAAAGCTTTTAAAGTGTGGAAATTTTAAAATAAAATTATGAATAGTTCTAAAACTATGATGTTTCAGTCTCTATAAACATATCCATTTATCAATGTATCTATAAAGAGATCTGAACTGCCATCCAATCATAGTTTTTGAAAAGTAAAAATGTATATTTCTTTTACATTTCTAGTGTTTTGTGGAAAAGTTTTAAGATTTTAGAAATGATAATGAGAGTCAAAGTTTCAAAGGATATTAAAGACAGAAATTTAAATTTAGTAATAGGACAGAAGCTATCTCGGCATTTTAATTCACTTAACCCAATATATGCAAACTAACTTGCTGCTAGTTCGGTTTTGCTTAAAAGTATATGGACTTTCTAAGACTGATATAACAAGACACTAGAACCTGCTTAGTTTATAAACTACATCACACTGTTCTCGCTCTTCTAGAGACTTTTCTAGAGATAGGATCAATGTTCCCCGAGGGTCCATGTTCACACTCACAGATAGCATCTCTCCGCTGTGCTGGGGGAGTTGATGGAGGAACTACTTAGATCCCTTTTATAAGGTCATTTTTGCCAGTTTTGATGTTCTGTTTTCATCATCTCATTGTTCTTTAAGACCTCTCCTACCAATCCCATCCATTTCCAAGTAAAACCTTCAGTTTATGAGCTTGGGGAGATACGCATACTCAGTTCCTAGCATAGCCTTTCATCTGTTATTGTTGTTATTTAACTCAAAGGTTAGTCAACAGAGACAATAAATAATTAATGGAACCTAAGTGACTGAAGTTGGAAGAACCACCAACCATGTAAACCTGAAAAGTAATGACTATGTAAAAATGTCTATATGACAATGAGAAACTACCTAACTTTATACCAGGGTTTGTAGCAATATTGCTTGACTTATAATCTGATTTACTTTGACATTTTCCTATATGTCAGACATAATGCAAAAGTTGCTTTTGGTTTTATAGAATGTAATCAGCAGCTTGAAATTAAGCTTACAAAACTAAGCTATGTAGATAGCATGAAAAACTTAGTTGCAAAATAACTCAAACAACCTTTTGGGCTTGAGGTTTTTGTCACAGTATGCAATACCTAAGTAAAATTAAAAAAAGTTGAGTAAACAGACTCTTCACTCACTTTACTCATGTTCAGGGGGCTGGAGAGTTGGCTCAGGGGTTAAGCCTCTGCCTTGCAGGCGGAAGGTCCTGAGTTCGGATCCCAGATCTCACGTATAGATGCCAGGCGGAAGCGAGGGCGGCCTGCGGTTCTGGTCCTGGTAGGGCGGAGCCTGTGAATCCCAGGGCAGAAGGAGGTGGAGGCGTCCATGGTGGTTCGCGAGTTTGTCCGTGGTTCTACACACACACACACACACACACACACACACACACACAGACACACAGACACACATGCGCACGCACATGTGCACAGTTGAATAAATAATAATAATAATAAAAAAATTTTAAAAAAATTTACTCATGTTCAGGAGAGATTAGTATAGAGTAACTATACTAACCAGTTAGTAACTATATTAACTATACGAGCCAGCGAGATGGCTGAGCCGGTAAAGGTTGCTGTACAACTCTGACGAACTGAGTTTGATCCCTGGAACTCATAAAAGTGGAAGGAGAGACCAATTTAACAGTCGTCCTCTGACCTTTACGTGAAAGGCATGACACAGGTACCCCCAACATCATGCACCAATAGTAATAATAATAATCCCCAAAAACAGTACTTAATGTAGCTGGAGCCGCAAGAATTAAATTCTGTTCTAGCAATTGTCAATGGTTTAAGCAGGAAAGTCATTTGACCTTTCTGTTGTTCAACTGCCTCATTGATAAACAGGATGATAATTTCAACTGATTGAATTATCTTATTGATCCAATGACTCTAAGATATAATGGCTGTGCTTGGTATACAGTAGGGGTTTAATTAGTGTTAACATTAGTTTTATGTGTAATCCTTTCCCACCAAATCTTGGGTGCATTCTATACCAATTTTTGAGTTCTTTGTCCAAAGGTATTTGTTGAGCACTTCACGATAATATCATTCTGAGCACAGGTGTTGCTCTATCCCAGGGAAAACACGCCAACGCAACTTGCGGCGATTTCCAGGAATGCATGGACTCCCAACAGAGAGCAGGACAGGCAAGAGGCACCAGGTGGTGCTGTGAAGGGAAAACGATGCCCTCCGTGTGACAGGAGCGCACGGGAGTCGGGCATGGGGCATGGGTGCTGAGACTAGGGGTTGCTGGTCTCTGAGATGATCATTTATGAGCTAGGCTGGAGACTCACACGAGGTGATCTTGGAAGATTGTGTTTCTTGGAAGATTACATCTACATAGTCACAGAGTGAGAGGCATGGACAAAATTGATATAGGCAGATTCGAAGACACAGAAGAGGCAGAATTCTGTGAGAATTATGAAGTATTCAGCCAATAAGAGGTTGCCAATGAAAGGGATTCTAACTCAGGTGACCACCTGATTTGTCTTAGGAGAGGAAATACCTTTGAAAGTGAAACAGAACAATCATTTTACCTGGAGCACAGGCATAAATCAAGAGTCTTTCCAGTGTCTTGGCTGCAGCATCTTTTGAAGCCAGAGTAACTTTTTCCTTCCTTTTTAAAAAGATTTACCTTATTTGGATTTTTAAAAAAATTTTGCATATGTGTGTGTGCATGCATGTGTGTGTGCATGCATGGGTATGTGCATGCATGTGTGTTTATGCGTGTGTGTGCATGCATGTGTGTGTATGCATGTGTGTGTGCATGCATGTGTGTGTGCATGCATGTGTGTTTATGCGTGTGTGTGCATGCATGGGTATGTGCATGTGTATATGCGTGAGCATGCATCAGAGGGAGTGCCCCCCTCAATTATTCTACTTTTTCTTTGCTTCGCTTCTGGGTTTTCCCAGGCTCCACCCTCCAGAGCTGGAAGTGCAGGCTGCCACCATTTCCACTAGGCATTTTTACGTGGGACCTGGGATCCAAACTAAGATCCCTCTGCTCACAAGGTAGAGGCTGTAACCCTTGAGTCCCCTCCCCACCTTCCTCTGCTTTTTTTCCCCATTTTTATTTTTTTCTACTTTTACAAACATATTGAGTATTCATCCCAGCTTCTCTCCCTTCCCCCTCCTTCCCATCCCCTCCTCTCTCTTCACCATTCCCTCCCACGCCTTCCCTCCCTTCTACTTTTATGCTTCTATGGCCCCCAGGGTTCACTCTGGCTTGCCTACTTCTGTGGGGGCCAAGCCTCCGTGGCATATCCATCACCTCTCTTTACGCCACCCCACTGGTATGTGCATTTCCCTTCACTCATCCAGCTTTAGACCCAAAGATTTCCATTTTAAGTTCCCTTCTAGGAGTATAACAACAGCTGCCTACAGAGCAGTTTGGTGCACTGGCTTCCTACCTGTAGGTTTATCGGCAATAGATCAATAAGGAAGGCAGCCTCCCTCCCTCTGCTTTTGAGCCGATGTTCTACTGTGTAGCCTAGGCTTCCCTAGAACTAGAAATCTTCCGCCTCATCTTCTCACAAACTGGAATCTCAGGGCTGTGCCAACACCCCAAGCACCATGCTTGCTCTCGGCCACATTCTTGGTGCCTCTTTACTCTCTTCCTTTAGGCTTGTGTGTCTGCTAATGGGCTGAGTTTTTAGGGACAAAGGACTTCATGTGGTCAATCAAAATCAATAGCCATTCAACACTATTCCTGAAAAGAAAAATTCACATATATTCTTCCATTGAATTCTATTTCCTTTCTTTCTGCATCTTTATTATACTCTTTCAATTTCTTGGACTTACCTTGTAATATAGCATTTCTGTGACTGTTGTTATTAAAGAAAATTCTTTCTTTGATTATTTCCTCCTCAGACGGAGACAAAAGGCAAGTGTAGCCCTCTCTATAATTTAAATCTAAATTCTTGCTTCTGAATTAAAAAAAAACTTGCTCCTGATTCCTCAAACTATGCTTTAGATGTCTGTAAACATTGTAACTTAGATTTCTTACCAACAGCCTATTCTCAACATATCTGAAATATAAATTCTTATCCCTACATGATTTTGTTCTTTCTCCCAAAATTTTTATGACATATCTCTTAATGCTGGGCAGAAATAGGAGGAGCCTGAATTTCTGATCCTGGAAAGTGAAGACTGGGAAACTTCAGAGCAAAGCAATAAGGAGGTAGAGCAATCCGAGATGATTCCCAATGTCACCCTTGGGTCTCCATGAGCACACATTCTCATACCCTGTACTACACACAAATACACACAATTCAGAACACACACACACACACACACACACACACACACACACACACACACTTCTCTTCATCTTATCTGCATCGGAATCATGAGAACATGCTCTGGCCCATTAAAGACTCTAGGAAGACAAAAGATACTACATGCAGCTAACTCCACCCAATATACAATCCTTATATTTTCCTAGTCCAGATGTACATCCTAGTTTATCAAAAACAGACTTTTGTTACTTAGGAAATTTTTTTAATTTGGATGATATATTTAATGAGCTACTAGTTAGTTAACTCTGTGACTAGTTCTCCCATTCTGTAATGTAGCCCCTGTAGTCCCTCATTGTATTTTATCCTGCTTAACATCTGCCTCCTTCTTACCTCTCCAACCGAAGGAATATAGCAGCCACCTTCAGTTCTTTGCTGCTCTTGAGTGGATTCTTTAAGATTCAGATCAAGTGCTTCCTCTCTGTGAACTTGCTCTCTAGCCCCCTCGTAATCCACGTGTCTGTTCTCAGACAGACATCCTGCCCAGCATGGCCGTACCTCTGTGTAGCACTTACAGCTGTGTCTTATTAACTGTGCAGTGACTTGTCTATCAATGACAGTCTCCACGAGCAAAACAGCAAAGAGTATGCCACGTTCTTCTTTGTATATATGAGTCATTCTGTTCATGTCACACAAAAAGAAGTGCAAAGTACATACTTGTTTCTTCAGTCTCTCCTACAGTGCAGATGTAAGTCAGTATCAGAATAATGCAGCTTAGCATATCTGTATGCCAAGCTGTTTGTCACAGTTAACCTTCATGTTGCTGATAAATCCATGACAAATGGTTGCAAGAACAAGGACTTATTTTTTGGCTTGTGAATGTATAGTATAGCTCTTAATCCAGCTTGACAGGAGACTCCACTCCAACACCATTAATTGAGGACACAGTGCAGCCCCTATCCACAGGACGGCTGAGAGAGGCAAACTTCCCTTGTCAGAGAGCATATATGACCAAGTATGCAAAAGATTATCAGCTTCCTCAACCAGCTCTCTCCATTTTACCTACATACTCAGAGAATAGACCCTCCCTATCAATTAGATGGTCTCATGCAGGTTTGCTTAGGGCTGAACTCAACGACCAGTTCTTTACAGGTATGTTCACAGCTCCAGCATCCTATTGCCTAAGTAGGCACCAGTGGCTATCTACCACACTAGTCTCTTATTTTCTCAGAGGTACATTCGCCTTTTTTGCATTGAATAAAAATGAGGAAAAGATAACCTTGGTTTTCATCTTTTTTTATCCAAATTTGTTTGTAGTCTGTTGACTGTATTGACACAGTTTCCTTCTCAGCTTTTTCTTTGTGCAATCAGGCACATCTAAATTTGTTGTCTTTCGAGATAAGTGACCTATTTATCTTCCTGAATGCTTCTCATCTACTGCAACTCTCCTGTAACTGTTTTATTGTTTTAATATTAGCATCAACTATCTAATGCTACAGGTGATGAGAATGTCAACTTCAATGTAAATTTTCTGTTGTGCTGTGATTTGGATTGTAATGCCCACAAAGGTCAGTGAGACTGTGACTGAGTTTCCATCTCAGCACCATAGAGAAGAAATATGAAGGGTTGGGATCCCACAAGAGGTCTTCTAGTACAGAGGGTATGTTCTTGTTGGGGGCAGTGAGGTTCTTACTCCTGCTTTCTTCTTCCCATCCCCGCATGAAGTGAGCTGCTTTCCTCCACCACACTCCCCACCATGAGGCGATTGCTGCTTTACCACAAGCGCAGAACAAAGTGCAGAAAGATGAAGCTTTCAAAACGTGGGGCCAAAATAAACCTTTTCTCCTTGCAAGCAGATCATCTCAGGCACTACTTACAGTCACAGAAAACTGCCTAACGTGGAAATGGTGCTTCTAAAACATGGGACTGTTGCTGTGACCACTTCTGATGACAATGTTGTGCAGGAAACTCTGGAGTTGCTTAAGGAACAAGGTTTGGAAAGTTCTAGAGAAGCAAGCTAGAGAAAGCATAGACTCTAATAAATGCGAAGCTCCCTGGCAGATGCTGACGAGCACTCAGAAGACAAAGAATGCTGACAGAAATACCGCATCTAAGGCTGCCCGTGAGATTCCAGATGGAAATGGAGAGGGAGCTGCTAAAGACTAAGCTAAGGGCCATGCTTGCTACATTGTAGCAGAGAATTGACATCACTGGACTCATAATGGATTCAGGACAAGCCACCTCTCTCTGTGTGATTTCACAATAATCCATGTGTGCGTGTCATGTGTGATAGTCAATCCTGGGTGTCAACCTGACACACTGGGCATTAATTAAGACCACACTTGGCGTTAACTAAGATCAGCTGACACCACCTGAACAATACAAAGATCAGCCATAGATCCCATTGGAGCCTCCCAGTAACGGACCAGATAAAAGGAGCCACAGAACAGAAGACTGGGAAGAAGAAGAGAGACTCTCCAGGATTGTCCAGCCTCCAGCCGTCACTAGCCTCCTGGAGTCTGCCATGAGTCAGCCTGCCAGCTTCAGCCACCAGCCATGTCACCTCTGCCATGACCGTGAAAGACAGTATCTCCCTCAGATGAATTCACCACAAGGTGCATACATTTCCTTTGCTTCCTTAAATTATTTGACTTTGGCTGTTCTCTCACAGCAATAGGTAAGAGTAACCATTGCATTGCGATATTAGTCCAAATCTATAGACCGTACAACACAAGATTAACCCCTAATACAAACTGTGGGTCTTGTGCAACTATGATTTATCATTGTCTGTTTATCACCTGTAACTACTATTCCATTCTGCTGAAAGTTATTGACATGTGTGAAGCTATGCATGGGCCAGGGCAAAGAGCTTGTGAAAATTTTAGAATCTTCTCCACATTGTACTGAATACCTAAAATTACCATTAAAACTAGAGTCTGTTGTGTAGAAACAAAATGTTGTGTAGAAATGTGTGATCTTAGGGACATCCCTGGTACCTAGGACAGGGTTGCAGAGCTGATTCCAAGTCAGCATAGCTAATGACCAAAGGGCTATATTATAAAATATGTATTAAAGCCTGTTGCATCGTATTTGGCAGATAACAGACATTCAATAATTAGTAAGTCAGCGCTGATGATTCCACTCTCTTGGCAGAGCTAATTGCTACTTGTATTTAAATAATCCTAATTAGAATGGCGTGTTATTGGAAAGCATGTGATATGCAGAAATGAATGCAACTGCAGTTGAGTTTTTGCCTCCTTAATAATTAACCCTGAAGGGAATGTTTTCTCTTGCTAACATTCCGTGTCAATCTAGCAAATGGACACACTGCCTACTTTATACTGTAGGTCTAATGATGTAATGAGAATAGATGACTTAGAAGTCACGTCAATACGATGGCATGTGAGACTGTGGAGAACAGTGACAGACTGAGAACTGGCTCTGGACTCAGTTGCTTCCCCTTTACTTACTGGTAGCTTATTAAATTTTTCTATGATCTTATGCAACTTGAGGCATCTCTGGTGATTCATTTAACAATGATTGGACTTCTTTCAAAGCTGCTTTAGTGGCACTAGCTAGCATTAACACGATGGGTGCTTTCTTTTTTTCTTCTTTCTTTTTCAGAATCACAATTGATATATTTTTTCTGCTTTCCGTTTTATTCGTCAACCGTTTTATATATGTATTGCGGCAGCAAATGCCAGTTGCTATCTTGATAATTGAAGACTGACCCTTTGGGCACATGTATGAAGAATTCTTTAGTTGAATTCTGTGGGAGATTATATGGTTGACATGGGAAGGCTCCCCCCCCACCCCATGATAAGTGCAACTATTCCCTGGGAGAGTAAACAAGATGGAGAGAACCGGTTCGGTATTTTGTCAGTTTGGCAAGGTAGAAAGTATGTCCCTCTCTCGTCTCTTTCTTGGTGCAGTATAACCATCCCCTTAGCTCCTGCTGTTGGTATGACCTCTCCTGCCACGCTGATAAACTTTAATCAGAAGTTATAATCCTAAGATGATTGGATATGTATTCATATCAGGAACAGAAGAGAAGCTGGGATGTGGATAGAATGAGTCTTTGTCATGTTCTCCACACTGCCTTACTTCATCCTTCCCTTCCCACTGCGGAGGTTCTTCTCAACCAATCTCTCTCCTGCTTCCTTGCCCTTTGCTGTGTGTGAGACCCATTGAGTGTAGAAAGGATTGCCTGCAGGAGCACACCTACATTTTTAAACTACAGCAATCAATAGAAGCTTCTTCAGGAAAGGACACTCTAGAAGACAGGCTGATGCTGTGAAAACCTTTCACCCATTTCTATCAGCAATATTAGCAATGGCAAGGGAGTCATTACCTTCTACTGTGCTGTTTTCTACATATTTTATGGGTTTATTCATGAAATTACTTGTATTATTCTATAGTACAGATAGTAAAACTGAATTCTGCATGGAACACAATGATTTTCCCTCGATTATACAATTTCCATGCATTCAAAGCAAATTTCATATCCAAGGATACCTGATTGTGGAAGCAGGTAACTCATACTTTCTATTAGAAGGAAACTCATATGAAATTTATGTATTTGGCAAATGTCAAAATGGCATGAAGAGGAATTTAAATAATATAATGTTTTAGTTCTCTCAATGGGGCAATAATTAAACATTTTAGCTAGAAATTTGTACTCATGCTAAGATACCACTTGAATAGGCATCATGAAACTTCATCTTGTCCCACTATTAAGAAAAGAACTCCACTTAATGCATCATTATAGCATCTTAGTCCTATCATTTTTTAAAAAACTACATTGATCTTACTCAAAAGATGAAATACAATTTTAAAACCTAGTTAGCCACCAACAAGATCACTAACTGATGTACCATAGTTCAGAAGTTGTGATATGTAGAAATGATTTGCAGGATGTGAACACTTTAGTAGAGCACATTGGTTCAGCACCGGCGTGTCCAAACACTGCTTTACCAAGGAACCTTGGCAATTTGTACCTGTGAGCAACCTGTGGACTCCATCTACTGCACTATTATTATTCGCAAGGCTGGTATTCAGTGAACACTTCCGAAATAAACACTTCCTACAAATCTCTGTCTATCTTGAAAGCATTCAGTCCTTTGGACGGAGTTTAGACACAAACAGATTTATATAAAGAAGGCACAGACAGGAATTTCTAAATGTTCTTCCAAGTGCATTTTTGAACTAGAGCAATCAATGGAAACTTCTTCAGGACTGGATATTCTAAAGGGCAGGATGGTGCTAGGAAGGCTTTTCACCCATTTCTAACTTCTGTACTGGCAAAGGGAAGACAAAGGGACACAAGACACACATGCAGGGAGAAGAGTGAAGGCTTCCACCAGTCGCTGGGCTAATCCATGACGCTGGAATCATTTGGACATGTGAAGTCTCACTTGTGAGTACTTTGCTCTGATCTTTTAAAAGGCACATCCAGAGATGATCGATTGCACCTTGGTCACTTTAAAATTCCAGGCATCTGTGACATCATACAAACCCTTCAGTCTGCCTCTTGCTGGGTAAGGCGACACCCGGTTTTCCAGGTGCTGAAAGATTTAGCTATTGTGACTTGAGAGACTTGACAGTATGGACTGCGAAGCTCTCTCCCTGCAAAGAAGAGTTGTAATCAATGTCATTGTCATTTGAACCGCATTGTTTGCAGTGTAACCAATTGTGAAACCAACATAAATTCACAAACTAAATTAGAAAACCAGATGCTTCTTTTGTTTAGTGAATGAAGTCCCATCTAGCCCCATTGTAAACCACTTTCTTTGACTTACACACATAGAAAGAAAAATCACAGAGCATAATGCAAAAATGCAGAATCATATTTAGCAAATTTGTGGATTTCATAAGTCATTTTTAAACTTTGGATTTACAAACAATTTCAAAGCCTTCTGAAAATATTTATAAACACAAGAATCTCTATAATGCTACACATAATTATACCATGCTTTTTCAAAGCATATTTCAGCGATAGAGTTTATGCAGAATATCAAGTTTCCTATTCGTGGTTTGTCTTGGAGACAGTGAACAATTTATTTTTCAATCTGTCTCCAGCGATGCTCGTGATTAAGCTAAATACACTGGCGCAAGGAGAGGGAAGACATTTATCTTGGGCTTAATTTCTAAATTGACTTGTGGCATTAGGAAGTCAGTTTGGAGAGTGGGATTTATTGTATCAGTTCACTAAGTTACAAAAAATATTGTGTTTCTCACCATTTTAACTATTTTTAAGGCAAATAGAGTGGTTTAGAAACTAATATCTCTTCCCATTTTAGATGAAGTCGCTGACATTATAGAATCAAGTCCACTTCAATTTTGACTGAATATGAAAGATTATTTTCATAAGAAAGTGCCTAAAAATACTATTTGCTAAAAAGGAGTTAGTTCACCAATTTATATTTGAAAGGATATTTGAGTTACAGACATGAATACATGCACAAACATAAACATGCACATGCACATACAAAAATGCGAATGCACACACATACACACTCAAATACACACACACACACACCAACAGGCATACACACACATCTGCTAACACTAAGGAGGAGAAACACACTTTAATGTTCATGATGTTAAACTGTAAGTAATCAAAAGTATAAATGGTACCATGTTTTCCTAAGTTTACAGCACATCACTGTGGGTATAAACCTAGGGATATAAATTTTGCTTTTCATCATACAGTTTGAGGTTCTTCCATTTTGTTTGAATCAACAACATTTACTTCCAGTAACATTTCAAAAAAAAAAATAAAGTCATCTGGATTACAATCCAAACAGTTCCCAATAAACACTGAATGATATTGCAAGCAGAGTACAAATGAAACAGAATCACAAAGCATGCATTTCCTGTGTGCAGCAAGAGAGGAAGCACTGTGGCGTGTAGACTGGAAATCCCACTGGCCTTTGTCTTATTACAGGGATGAGAACAAGCATCGGAGGACTAGGGACTGTCTGAAGTAACTTCGGCTGTGTGTCTTGGGGAATAGATGAGTGTTTCCCAACACAGGACCTTCCTTGAATCTGTTCTCTTATGCATGAAGGAAGAGTGCATGGTGACTTCAACGGAATCATGGATGTAGAAGGTATAATCATCAAATCTCAAGGATTCTTCCTTCTCCAGGTTTATGTTTTCTGATTTCCAAATAGAGTAAAATGAATCTAGAAATCTGGAACCATATGTAAGAAATGCATAAAATAAGGATATTCAGGGCTGGGTGAATTGGTCAGTTGTTAAAGCATTTAGTGCATGTAACAGTTACTCTTTACTGTTGTTGTGAGAGAGAGCACCCAAAGTCAAGCAACTGTAGGGAGAAAGGGAGATTTATTTAGCTTACGGTTCCAGGGGGAAGGTACAGTCTCTCAAAGCAGAGGCAGCATGGCTGGCTGGCCAAAACTGGAGGAGGCTAAGTCACCGCAGACATCTTGGAAGCTGAGCGCTGCAGACTGCTTGCTGCAAAGGCAGACTCTCCTGGAAGTAGGGTGGGACTAATCAAGGCCCACCCCCTGTGACTGCCTTCCTCCAGCAAGGCTCTGCCTCTCAAGGTGCCATGACCTTGCTAAACATATGAGACTGTGGGGGACACATTTCAAATCATGACAGTACACAAGTATAAAGACTTAGTTTTGGTTCCCTAGAACACACACACACACACACACACACACACACACACACACACACATATATATGTATATATATACATATATATACATATATATGTGTATATATATATATATATATATATATATATATACTGAGTGGGTGTGGGAGCTTCCCTGTAATTCCAGCCTTGGAAGGTAGAGAAAGAAGATGGCTAGTGAGACTAGGGGAAACCAGGAGCTCTGGGTTCAATTGAGAGCCCTGGTTCAATCAATAAGATGGAAAGTGGTTGGAGAATTCCATGAAATTAACATTACTTCCACATGGGCATGAGCCACAAGTGCATACATGTGTGCCCACATACATGTAAACACAAACACACACACACACATGAATACACACCACATGCATACACACAAAAAGAAAATGTAAGTATATTTAATCTTTCCCCTCCCAAGGTTAGTCCAATAACTAATGCAGCAAGACAGCCGTTAGAATAGACTCCTACCTAAAATTTAGCAGATTCAACTTGAATACTGAAGAAAAGAGAAAAAACAAGCTACAGAAAAAGAGAATGAAATTGCTGCAGGAAGTTCTACATGCTATTCCCATAACAGGGCATGACTCCCCACCAGGCAAGAGGGGAAAGGGAAATTTGCCTTCGCCCTCCAACACTGTCTGTTGCTAACATTTCCACTGCTTGGAGGATCCTTATTTTCTGTCTACTATGGCACTTAAGTTCATGCCGACTGTTTCACCTGCAACTCTCCCGGCGGAGCACCAATCTGTTCCAATGCTGAAGGAAAATATTGGTTTTCCAATCTTCAACGTGACCTTTTACTGAGAAATTTTCAACAGCTTCTTCACTTAATGAGAGGAAGAAACCGATAAAAATGGTTTCTTCTCATTAAGTGAGGAAAATGGAAAATTTCCTCTCGCTTAATGGTTTTAGAGAGCTTAATTCACATTTAATTTGTCATTATACTGCATTAAGATTTAAGTACAAAACAGAATTTACCATCGCGTTATGGTTAAGGAACATACAGAAAGTGGAGCACACTAAAATACACTACTAAGTACTGAGAAGCTGTTCAGACCAGTTCAATTTATTGTTATTGAAAAGAAAAAAAATTTTAGTGGATTATCAAACCTGCTTAAAGGATATGTCTTGGGTTTCCTAGTTTGAAACTGAAATTGAAGGAGAACACAAATCCAGATAGTAATCGTTAGGAAATGCCGAACTAATTAGGGAGACACTGATTAGATTGGAGAATTTGGAAACAAGAAGCAAGTCTATCTATAATATTTTTCAAGTAATGGGAAAGCAAAATATTTATAATGAATTTCAGACAGGGAAACAAAGAAAATACTTGGGGGAAGGTAATTCACAAAGAAAACTTCTTCTGTGCCACCTGTGCCCCGTCACCCAATCCTGTCAGTGCCATCCATGGGTGCCCACCCCTCCCTGCTGAACTATTGACTGTTACTAGAGGGAGAGCTAGTGTGCTCGGGTGTGTACCTACTGATGATCCTACCTGGCTCCAAGGCAGAGTTCCACACTCAGGGTCCCACAGGTGACCTGAATAAACACCTGATCACAAAACAAAGACAAGAAACAAACAGACACCATCAAGGGCATGGGCATGGGAAAGGCATTGTAAGGCTGTAAGGCTGACAGGGCGGGGAGAAAAACAGGTGAGGTTGCATGTACTTAGGCACCCAGTGCATGTAAGAAATTGCCAAAGAATAAATTGAATAATTAAATAAGGAAAGACAAAAGCAAACAAAGCGGAAGAGAGATCAGAGCTAGAAAATATCAAATAGACTGCAGGCGAGTAGAAGTGTTTTGAGTTCTTAGTGATATGGAGGGCGAAGACAAAGCTTTGTTGAAGATGAAGAATCGGATGTTCGTTTTCTCCTCTCAAGGTTTTGGGGCCGTGAGTCCATTTAAAGGAGAGGACATTTTGAATTTTTTCCTTTCATATTGCTAGAATCGATCAAGATGTTTCTCAAATCAAGACATAGGAATTCTATTTTCTGATCTGGTATAAACCATTAACATTAGCAGTAGACATGTGTTATTGTTACCCAACTGTCCTTGCTACTTTGATGTAACTGACCGCAAAACAAGGCAGAAACACTTGAGAGGAGGAAGGGCTTATCTTGACTCAGAGTCTCAGAGGTGCCCATCCGTAGCTGACTGGCTCCCCACACTTGAGCTAAGCACCCTGGAAGAAACAAGTGTGGCAGACAAGGGGCATTCCCACCGAGGGGCACTCAGAAGCAGACACCTGCTGCAACCAGGAGCACCCCTGCAATTGTTAAAGGTCTCCCCTTAGTGACCTACTTCCACTGCTTTGCACTCCCTTCGCAAGTGCTTTCCAAATACATGATCTGTTGGCGAACCAGTGTTCAGAAAACAATTTGATGGGGGTCATTTCCCAGTCAAACCACCCCAGTTGCCAAAGGACACTCTTCTCACCTAGTATTTACGAGCTGAGCCCACGGTGCAAAGCGGGTATGTGGAATAAGGAAAGGAAGAAGAATCAGCGAAGGAGATGAAGAAGGTATGACTGGTGTTTACAGAAAAAAAAGAGAACTTGACATTATGATTTGTTCATTCTGGCACTTGCTCACTGGTAGAGTGTTGAAAATATCACAAGTCTCTTGATTTTCTATTTTTTAATGCAAGCTTCAAAAATTGTTTTATGTACATATGTATGTATGTATGTATGTATGTATGTATGTATGTATTTGAGACATGGGGTGGAGGGTGAAGAAACAGAGAGAAGCACACACATACGTTCTGTGGTTCAAGGATAGAGTCAGGTTGCCACCTTTGAAAGCAGGTACCTTACTCGCTGAGCTCTATTATCAAACTCTCTTTTGCTATTTTTTGTTCGAAGAGAGTTGCATCACATGTGTCCATGCAAGTGTGCAGATGTATGCGCACGCACTGGAGGCCGGAGGACACCCAGGTCTGTTCTCCTGTCTCTCCCCCTTATTCCTGTGAGACGGAGCATCTCACTGCACCCCACACTCACCACTTTGGTGATGCTGCCTGACCAGTTGAGCGAGAGTCACCTGTCAATCTCATCCAATGTCAGGGTTTTAGAGAGGCACAGCTGTGCCGAGCTTCTTCCTGGGTGCCTGGGATTCGACCTCAGGTACTCCAGCTTTCATAACAAGCAAGTCTTATCCACTGAACCATTTTCCCAGCCCATATCACAGGATTCCATGACTTCCTAGATGATTTATTATCTGCAACATGTACAACAAGTTCATCAGAAGATCTCCAAACACCATCAGACACTTTGTTAAAAACTTCGGGAGCCTTGATAAATGAAAACCACCTTTGCATTGATCTTAATGCTGGATGCTAGAGGAGAAAAACACTGCAGTCTCCATGCTCAGGGTGTCACACAACAGGAAAAGGGGTCTTGGCCTTTGGTTCAAGGTACTTTAAAGACATTCTGAGCTAGTTGCCCAAAGAATGAGTTCAGGAGCTGTTACAGCTGAAAATAAATTGTGGGGAGAATAAATGGGAGACATTTTTAATATAAGTTATTATAAAGGACACAGAACATAAATCAGAACGATAATAGCGGAAGAGATGTCTGGTAATTCAAAGGCAAAGGCAAATGAGAAAAGAGGTCACCATCCATCTTTGAGGTCAAACAGCCTAATAATTCCACAGTTTGGGAACTCAACAAAGTAACTTTCCAATCTTACTGGGATATGGTAAATGGTTATTATGAATATTTAATCAGCTGGGTTGTGCATCCCAACCCTGGCCCCTCGGGTTGAATGACATATATCAAAGGACAAAGGCCACAGAACGTAAATAAAGTGAGATAGATATGTCTGTCCCTGAAATACAAAGTTGAGGGGAAAAATAAATGAATCAGAGTGATTGCAGCTGGCACTATCTTATTGGAGGCCAAGGAAAGAAGGCACACAAGTAATATTTATTTATGTGGGATGCTTAGAGCTGTTCAGTCAGAGAAGATGGAAAGAGCGTTACTGATATATATCACAAAGTATGTGTAAAGACAAAATATGATAAACATGGCGAGTCTTATGTATCTGGATTTGTTAGTTTTCTACTGCCATGTAATGAATTACCATAAACTGTGGGGTGAAAGGCCCCCGTTTATTTGTATAGTGTTCCATGGGTCAGAAATTTCACCATAGTATTGTTAGTTTTCAAGTTCATAGTGCCATGAGGCCTAACTCAAGATGTTCTTTAAGTTGAATTTTCATTTGCACGCACTGAGAGCAGATGCTTTTTCATGATTACCCAGGCTTTTGATCAAATTCAGTACCTTCTGGTTTTAGGGATAAGATGACAATTTCCTTTGTGGCTATAACACACAGCTTCTCTCACGTCCTGAAAATCATCTGCATGTGTCCTTGCCTGTAACGGCCCTAAGTCTATGTCCTGCTCTCGATCTCTAACGTCCCTCTGTGGTAGCCCACATTAGGAATCTTTGAAGCCCATCTTATCTCTTTTTAATTAAAAAATTAAAAGAATTTATTATTTTTCATTGTTAAAAATTTGATGCAAAAAATCAACATTTTTATGAATCTAATCTGTTCTTTGATAATTACACACATGTGTGCAATGCATATTGAGTACCTTCACCGCCAATCTACCTCCCGCTACTTTTGCCTATATCCTACTCTCTCATTACTACATATCACTTTTTGGCATTACACCATTTATTGTGTTCTGTGACCCCCACTAAGCTTAACCTGGGCCATCTGTGTGGACTTGGGGTTGGTGATTTCCAGTTAAACCTTGTAGAACTAGCAATGAGTATCAATAGAAGACACTGGCTGATTGGCCTCCCACTAGTTCAGCAGTAAGTGAGCCCCTAGTCCATGATTGTTTGTATGATGTCCTCGTCTGCAGGTCTTCACAGCTGCCGTGTGTTCATTAGTTACAATGGTTGACTTACAAACACATCTTATTGCGTGTCACGTATCGATGGTAATAATGAATAAGTGAAGAAAACAAGTGCAAACTCTAGTCAAGGAGAGGGACGAAGAGTTCCCCAAAAGTTCTGTAAAGTCTCTGGAGATTTATACCAAGGATGTGCAACCATTTAATTAGAGACTTTCTTCTTTAGAATTAGAAGTAAATAGAAATTAGAACAAAAGTGGATTTGTTAACAAATTTGTATAGGAGACAAATTACTGTGGACTGAGTAAATGTACATATACTTTCCTCACACTGTAGATTCCACTACAGGTTTTAATGTGGCTCTGTGATGCTTTAATGGAAGGATGGATAGAAAATTATCTAAATTAATTGAACACTAAACTTTGCATTTTTCAGTTAGATACCTCTGGGGCGAATATTTTACAGACTTTACTGAACAGACTGCTGTGTTTGTGGAGAATTTGTAGAACAGAACATGGTTTCCAAGTAGCCACTGTAGGCTCTTTCCTGATTTCAGGGTACATTTGAGGGCTTCCATAGAAATGACTATCCTCTCCAGAGTGACCCAAGCATGTACACAGAACTAGTAGAAGATGAGCAGTGTCTATTTGAGTGCTTGTGGAAGTATATTGAATTATATATAAAACATAAATTCACTTAAAACAAGTTAAAATACTTGTGCATAAAGTACAATAAAGTGCAATTCAATGAAAAATGGCATGCACAAAATATATCCTGGGGCACTCATCCCAAATGCAACAGAAGTTATGAACACTAGAAGCAAAAAAGAGGACATTACTGTCATCTGTTACTATTGGCAAATAGTTCAGGAAAAGTCTCAGACTTTCTGAATTTAAGTGGTTGGAAGTTAATGTAATTTACAAACTCAGAAACTAACTTTATTTTTACCTTGACTTCTCTATTTTTTTAAAAGTCCATTGCTATGAAAACATGAGAGGCACTGCCTAGTGTTTTTTGACAAAAGCACCAAACATACATATCGGGGAAAGACAAGCATCTTCAACAAATGATGTTAGGAAAACTGGACATTTACATGGAGAAAAATGAAAATTCACCTTTATCTCTCACTTTGCATAGAAATTAATTCAAAATGTATAAAAGACCTCAATGTTAGACCTGGAGTTCTGGAACTTCTAGGAGAAAGAATAGGGAATAAGCTTCAATTCACAGGTCTAAATAGCTTTCTGAACTGACTCTATTTGTGCAGGAAATAAGACCAACAATCAACAAATGAACTGCATGAAATTAAAAAGCTTCTGTTCTGGAAAAGAGATTGTTAATCAAGCAAAAAGGCAACCGAGAGAATGGGATAAAAATTCTTTGCTAGCTATGTATCTGACAGAGGATTTATCTCCAGAGTATAGAAAGAGCTCAAAAAATTAGACATCAAGAAAGAAAACAACTCAATTAAAAAATGGGCTTTGGAACTGAAAAGAGACTTTTCACAAAAGAAATTCAAATGTCAAAGAAATATCTCAGAAAGTGTTCAATTCCCATACTCATCCGGGAAATGCAAATTAAAACTGCTCTGAGATATCGTCTTAGCCCAAGAACTCAAATAGCAGTGAATGCTGGCAAGGATGTGTCGAAAGGGAAACACTTCTTCATTGTTGGTGAAGAATAAGCTGGTACAGTCATTTTGGAAATCAGTGTGGAGGTCCTTCAGAAATCTAAAAATTGAACCACCACATGACTCAGTTATATTTCTGAGAATATTCCCAAAGAACTCACATCTTATGACAGAGACGTGTACATCCATGTTCATTACAACTCTATTTACAATAGCAAGGAAGTATAATCAGCCTACATGTCCATCAGCAGTGTTATGTACATATACAATGCAATACTATTTACCTTTCGAGAAAATAATATTATGAAATCTTAGACACAGAAAGGCAAGCACTACATGTTCTCTTTTATACTCAAATTGTAGCATTGAGCTTCTGATTTATGTACTTGATTCGAAATACCTCTACCATCCAGAAAACCTGCAAGGGATTCTTAAGGAGAAGGAGGAATGAGGAATAGGCTCAAAACCTTGAAGGGAGAGAAAGTGACAGTAAGACCATGTTGCTGAAGACACAACTGAACTATGTTGGCGGAGAATCAGAGCATGTTTCTAAGTAGCCACTGTAGGCTCACCTGTCTCAACTGGTTGAGAAGCCCTCTCCTTGCTGGAGAGCTTTCATGGTAACACAAAGTACAGCACAAACTTTTGGGAGAATAAAATAAGCATTAGTCTCAGCAACCTGTGAAAGCTGCAAGTTGCAATAACAACCACCTCAGGCAAGACGCCACCATCAGTGCAATAGTGACATGAATGTCAAGGGGGCAACAAACAGTTTTCTGCTTGGATTTAAGGCCCACTTTTCAGCAGGGGTCACATTCCTGGTACTGCAAACCAGAGCAAGAACTTAGGAAAGAGGAAGAAATAAACCCCAGATAGAAGGTACAAACTACTAAGGTTTTGCTATAAAAACACTGTATTAAACTGCATTTTTAGCAACTAGCATTATACCCATATATTCAACACTCAGCCTACAGGCTTCCTTTTGTAATGGAAATTGTTCGTTATGGATAATCAAAACTGGACAAAGTGCAGAAAATAAATACCTGTGGACTCTTTGGTTCTAATCAGACCATCTAAATCATAACCCCAATTCCCAAAGCTGAAGGAATATCCGGAGAGGGAACATCAATTCACCAAAGCTATATTTTATTTATTCCCACAAAACCTATCAGCATTTCAGCACCAAAGGAGAAAGATTTCAATAGATTCCACGCTTCTCTGCAAGACTGATGTTAGTTAATGCTGATGGGAAGGGAGTGCCATAGATGCTTTCCTCAATGGTAATCCTGCTGATATATGAGTCATGCTACGCACATGCCATCTCAGTCAACGCAGATGAAATTCAGTGGACCACACATTTTAAAAGAAAGAAAATAGGAGGCAGACCATCAGGGATGTACAAAAGTTGAAATGGGAAAAAGAAAAAGAGGAAGTATGGGATTGGGGATTAATGCATGAAAGTCATAAGTTCACTATATTCATCTATGAAAGTCTAAAAGAATGAAAAACTTTAAAAAGAAGTCTGATATCTACTTCTATGGTATATAGGCAATGAAATGAAAACTATCTTGCTATGACTAAATATTACTCATATAGATTTTTTGTGGTTCCTTTCAGAAGTGGCTGCAGTCCAATAAATTCAGCAAGTTTTCTCATCTGAAAATTTTTATTAAAAAGCTTAAGATAAAATGTAATTGACTTGATATGTCTACTGTACCAATAGGAGATATTGGCATCAAAAATTACAAAGGTGCCTCTGCTGAAGGAATCTTCCAGTTTCTGAACTAAAGTGATGGATGGCTTCTCAAGCCTTGCGCTATGTGTTACAGATGTGAAAACTGTGCCGAAGAGTAGCAGGACACAGGACTCTGTGACTCTCTATTCTTCCAACTCTTACTGCAGATGTCTCATGTTAGATTTCATTTTCCCAGCTTGGTCCCATTGTCTGATCCTCACAATCTTCACTCTGTTGTATATAATATTGAACTGTGAATATGCTAAATTAATTTTGAAGTGATCAATATTATGCTGTAGTCAAATATAGCCAAATAGTCAATATAATGTAGTTATGGTATTATTTCTATTAGTTAATATTATCAGTTCTTATGGCAAACTTAGAATTTTCTAAACCAGTGTTCTCAACACTTGTATCTCTTCATGGATGATTTTGAATTTGTCTGCTGCCTTCAACACCACAAGAAACATTGCTTCCAAAGATTAATCTCATATCAGTTTTCTCCTACTTTTACTGATAAATTTAGTTCTCTAACCATTTCATACATGTATAATATATTACAATTACTTTCCCCTCTATGTTTTCTTATCCCTCCCCACCACCAATCCACCTTCCCTACAAGTTTTTCTCCATGTCCAAGTCCTCATCTCTTGTATTTTGTTTTGTGTCTTACTGGGTTTATCCCTCACTTTTTCAGTGATCTTGAGCTGGGAACTATTTCTTGGAGTCTAGTAGATGAGTTGGTTCCTCATGGCTTCCAAAGTGAATACTCACTCCCACGTCCTGCCAATTTTGTTAGATGTCAGTCGATCATCAGTACTCTATAAGGCTACGTGGATTTCTCCTCTGCTCATAGCTGATCCCTGACCAGGTAGATTAACTGTAGGTTTGGTAGTTACTAAACCAACTTTCTTTCTTGTGGGTTCATGATTGTTATGATTGTACTGTTCTTTGGCATTCAAAAACCCCTTTTTTCTGTCTTGTGGCTCTGGAATTAAGAACAATTTTCCTTAGCAAATTTATGTAAGTATAAAGTATATACTTTATAAGTACTGTGCACATCTGTCCACCTCTCTGAACGTCTTATCCATTAAAGGAGACAGAAGCCTCTTAGATAATTCCACTGAGGACACACTTTCTCTTTTATATGAGACTTGTCTTTTAGGTCACATCTATGCATTTAGTCTGGCTTCCCAATTTCAGCAATAGTAAAATATATTATTATTATTCCCGTGAATTACTGAAGGTTTGGGGGGAAATTGGAGGGAGGAAAGGAGATTGGAAAGAAGAGATGCTTTCAAAAGGAAGTCCTAAATAGTACACGTTTTGAAAAAATAAAAAGAACTAGCCAGCAATATAATATTCTTAAAAATAGAACATCTCAATTTATCCAAAGACAGGTAATATCTGTGTAAAAATCTCATCGTAACCCACCAGTGTCCTTTAGCCTGTGCTGAGATGCACCAGCTCTCAAGCTAGGGAATAGCTTATCCTCCCAGGTCCACTGAATTCTTGGCCTATAGGCTGAGATTGCCATCGAGGGAGCCAATTAGTGCCAAATATGTTGGTGGTTTTTTGATGTAGGAAAATCTCCCCTAAGAACTGGACTGAGATGAGCCATCAAATGATACTGATTTTCAGTCACTAATGATCCAGGATTTAAATAGAGACTTTTAATTGGGTTACCAAGCAACCTGCAAATATTTTGGTGATACCTGCTGAGTCAATTGGGTAGTTTGTCCTCTGATTATATCATCTTTGAGATGAATACATTCCATATTATCAGTGATCAGCATGGATTGTTTTTTCTTTGCCATTAGCCAAGAAAAGTCCTTCTTGAGTCCTTTGTTCATTTCTTGTGTGATGTTTCCATATGTCCAAAGGAGAATGAAGAGAGCAGTGTGGAGGGGAACTATGGGGAATATAGAAAAGTCTTCATTAAGCTGTCTTCTGAATGAAGCCCCAGGCTCCTTCCAAGTTCAGTTAGACCTCCAGAAATCAGAAAAGCTACAAAGCATTGTTTCCTAATTCATCACTCCATTTAATTACCAAAGCCAGAAATTTCTGTTTGGTTCTGAGATCCATTTCAAAAGCATCAGAAAAGTGAAATGTTGACAATATTGTTATTATGGCTTTCGTTCCACTGGAGAATTATTTTCAAAGAAAATTTCTTAAGAAAAAAGAAATTCTGCCTTTTATTGTTTCCAGATGCCGCCGTCTGTCCTTGTGGCCAAGTACAGTAAGTTTCTTGTGACTGCTGCTGTCACTCTGTGCTCTCTCTCTCTCTCTCTCTCTCTCTCTCTCTCTCTCTCTCTCTCTCTCTCTTTCTCTCTCTGCTGGCTCACAAAGGCGCCTTCAACTACAGCCTGGCATTGTCTGGCCCACACATGGGGTTGGCTTTCTTTATCCAGTCTTACTCTGCTGGCTCAGGGGTATCATTTCACATTGGTTTTCAACCTTCTACTTGTCTAAATACAAAGCGAGCTTTTTCAGAAATGCTGTTTTCTCCCTTTGACACGAGTGTGTGGTGTCAACGCCCCACCGCTGATGAAGCACGGGAGGCTTTGGCTTCTCCCACCGTATCTCGAGACCCGCAGGCTTCTCCTTTTTCCTGTCGCTCATTTGAACTCTTTGTGAGGCAGGATCCCAAGGGGAAGTGTGTTCTGCCTTTGTGTGTCTTTGACCATTTCCTTCCTATCTTTGAGAACTTCTTCTGCCTGAGAAATAATATCGGCAGCCCCGACTTGGCCATTTCTAGTCACATGAATCATGTGGATGTTTCAAAGATCAGCTGGAAGGGTCCTTGTAATTGACCAATGAAATGGGGACAGCTCGGGGCACAAGGCTGACCTCTCTTACATCAGTGTCTAAACTGACTGGGATTTATACAACTGCCAATCACACATGCTGCAAACTATGTCATGCTATCACTAATATATTATACATGTATGAAATGGTCAGAGAACTAAATTTATCAGTAAAAGTAGGAGAAAACTGATATGAGATTAATCTTTGGAAGCAATATTTCTTGTGGTGTTGAAGGCAGCAGACAAATTCAAAATCATCCATGAAGAGATACAAGTGTTGAGAACACTGGTTTAGAAAATTCTAAGTTTGCCATAAGAACTGATAATATTAACTAATAGAAATAATACCATAACTACATTATATTGACTATTTGGCTATATTTGACTACAGCATAATATTGGTCACTTCAAAATTAATTTAGCATATTCACTCCAAGAGATAGTTCCCAGCTCAAGATGCTTTACTTGCCAAAATAGAAATTAAAATAGAAGCAAATGCTACATATTTTCAATATAGGTATTTTCATTCATAAAACACAAACTAATGATCATATTAAGGGAAGCATTTGACTAAGATAATGGGAATATTTTGAGAAATACTATTTAATCATGAGCTACAGTTCTCAGAGGAATTGTCTAAACTATTATTGGTATTGAACTGTGAATAGTGACAACCTGTCAGACAAACTGTGGAAGACTGAATAGAATAAAGACCAAGACAAAGTACAGACCTAAAAAGATCCTCTTCCAAATAATTAGCCTACATGATCAGTTGGAGTTATACAAATAACTATGCATTTATTTTTAGGCCAACTTTCAGAAAAGCGGGTTTTAAAAGGAAATCATTGCTAAGTTCTTTTCAGACTGAATATCAGTGAGATTTCTGATTAGAAACCCTAAAAACATCTCGTGTGTGTTCACTTGTGTGCAGATATACGTATGTTCACCTGTATGTAGGTGTAGGAGTCTTCACAGTATGTGCTTGTGTGTTCATATATGTAGGTACATGTATTATTGTTCATACATGTGTAGGTACAAATGTATTCACATATGTAAGTGTGTATTTGCATGTGTAAGTAATATGCATTCATGTATGTAGTTATATGTCTACCCACATGTATACATGTGTGTGCTCACATGTGTGTAGGTGCATGAGTGTTTTCACACATGTGTGAGTATATGTATGTTCACATGTGTAATTATGTCATGTTTTCACATATGCAAGTATGTGTAGTGTTGGTTCATGTGTGTGGGTACATATGTGTGTTCATGCATGTGTAGGTATATATGTGACATCATTAGTACATGGGTGCATCCTTATTAACATGTGTGTTCATATGTGTGTAGAAATGTGTGCTCACCCATATGTAATTACATATGAATGTGCATGTGTGTAGGTACCTGTGTGTGTACACCTGTGTTCAAGTTTGTGTGTTCATGTGTGTGTGTGTTGATGTGCGTATGTGTGTTCATGTGTGTGTTCATGTGTGTGTGTTCATGTGCATATGTGTGTTCATGTGCGTGTGTGTTCGTGTGTGTGTTCGTGTGTGTATGTTCATGTGCGTATGTGTGTTCGTGTGTGTGTTCATGTGCATATGTGTGTTCATGTGCGTGTGTGTTCATGTGTGTGTGTTCATGTGCGTGTGTGTTCATGTGCATATGTGTGTTCATGTGCGTGTGTGTTCGTGTGTGTGTGTTCGTGTGTGTGTTCGTGTGTATGTTCATGTGCGTATGTGTTTTCGTGTGTGTGTGTTCGTGTGTGTGTGTTCGTGTGTGTGTAGGACAATCTCATCCTCAGCTACTATTCCCCAGCTATCTCCCATTTTTAATTCAGACAAAATCTCTCAATTGCCTGGAACTTGTCAATCGGGCAAGACTGGCAGGCAGCCAGCCCGCCCAGTAATCCAGCACTAGGACTGCAGCCATACACACTCTGCCTGACAATTTCTTTAATGTGGGTACCGAGACTCAAAGTTAGGTCCTTGTATTTGCAAGGCAGATGCTTTGCCTACAGCGCCCTTTCCCCATTCCCTCAAAGACAACTTTTAAATGTGAGTTTGCTAAGGTGTGGAATGTGATTTCTGTGTTTTTTATTATCGTTTCTTTGTTCCGCTTTTATTTTTCTTCACATCTTTCTCTTCCCTAACTAGCCTGAAGAGCAATGCGTAGCAGGCTGAGACTGGCAAACTCACCACAGGGTAATATCCTAATTACCCTCTCCTAGTAAGGGCGCCTTTTGACAGGTGTAACTAGACTTGAGTGCTTGGCTGCTTTCTTTCTCTTTCTTTCTTTCTTTCTTTCTTTCTCTTCCTTCTTTCCTTCCTTCCTTCCTTCCTTCCTTCCTTCCTTCCTTCCTTCCTTCCTTCCTTCCTTCCTTCCTTCCCTTTTTTTGCTACATTGTCCCATCTTGAAGTAAGGTTAAATGATGACATCCCTTTGTGCTAAACTAGAGATAACTATCAAAGAAATGTATAAATTACAGCTGCAGGTACCCTGAGCCAGTAACTCATCTGCCTGTAGTGACCACAGAGGTCTGTGGTCAACCCAGGCTATTATTTTTCTGAACAGAATTGTGATGTTTGTTCTTGAAATCTCAAGTCCACACGGCTTCTCCCGACTTCTTAGGTACTTGCACAGTGGTATAACCTAGCTAGCTTCTCTATCTTCTTATCTCTTGCATGAATAAATTAGAGAATTCTGCTTCTTATCAAAGAAAGCATTCATTCCTCCTGTTGGGAGCACAGAATACTGTTTAACGCATAAATTATCCTGAAAGAAAATCTTAGAGGAGCTGGGAACTCTTTAAGGTGTATGTAGAAGTGTTTGTAAGAGAGACAGGAGTCGTATCTGCCTGGCAGCATTTGTGCTAAATCTGATGGACAGATCAGCAGACTGTTATCTTACCTGCCAGTCTTTCACAAAACTCACCTGGACAGGCAAACAAGCAAACAGCCACCCAGATACTCACCCTGACTCCTTCATCAAGAGCGGGGAGTGACAGAATACGCCCAGCTCTCCTCCATGCAGCCTGCTTGCTGCTTATTGGCAGAGGGTGCGATTTCATGGTGGAAGATTGGGAAATGACCCCTTGTAATGATGGAATTTACATAAATAAATGCTGATGGCACAAAACAGATAATATCGTCACAATAAGTTGTCTCCTACTGACACGGACTGGAAGTTGGAAAAACACAATTATGCAAATCAAACTAATGCCAGTTGCTCATTACCACCGTGATGGTAAAGGCAAAAACATATCCTCCACAGACTGCTAGAGGCTGGGCCCCAGGCCAGAATGTTTGGTTTTGCTGACAGAGTAACTGAGTCAACAAAAATAGGATATCATAGTAATATATCAGAGAGATCACATCAGAGCAGACCTGAAGCTTAATGGGCTGTGAATCCTACGGCTGCATGGAGCACCCTTCCACGTATTGACCCAGAGTCCGTCCGCATCCACATCTGCAGACGCTGTAGAAACACGTTACAGAAGCAATTTCTCCTGGACCTGAAATGTCTGCAGGACATTCTGTTAGCTTTTCCTCATGCACACGCCGTGACATTTGTAAATACTTACATAACGTCGCATAGTCCAGGCTTAGACGCTTCCCAGAATTTGGAGTACCTGACCACAGTTTCATCTAGGTTTGTCCCGAGTTCTCATTATGACACTGGGATGTTTTCAAATGATACACTATTCACTTGTCACGCATCTTTTCTTCTTTAAAAAAAAAAAAAAGACGGGAATTGGTATTTCCAGAAGAGTGAAATGGAGAGGGTCCTGATGGATCTGGTTTTCACGCAGGCAAATCTGAGAGCAGATGGATCCCTGTGCAGGCAGTCAATGCAGACAGGCTGCTACCAGTCAGCTGGGATGCTCCTCTCCTGTGCAGAGACTAAAGCCGGTAGTGTGAACAACTGCAGAATTTGCATGAAGTTTCAGAATATGAAAACAATGTAAGGAAAATATACCCTATGTGTAATCCAAGTTTATTCATCTGTCGCCTACACAAAGATGCAGACAGGTAACGACATGTCCCTTCTCCTGCGTGAGCATGACCAGAATGGCTGCTAGATGGCACCTCCTGGTAGAGGGGACTCAGGGACACTGAAGGGCTCCGACCTTGCTGGCGGGAGGATAGAATGGAGAAGCCATTGTGGAAAGCAGTAGAACGTTCCTCAGAAATTAACCAGAGGGTGGTCTCCATCGCTGACATGCAGGCTTTGCTGTGCCATGGATTTCCAGGGCCTGTGGGTCTCGGACCCCAAGAGGTCCAAGCTGGGACTGTGCTAAAGTTATCTTGGGGGGGGGGCTTCCCCTCTGCAGCCATCTCCCAAATCTGAACAAGACGATGAGATCAGCAGAGTCCTTGCATCTTGACCATCAGAAACTGAAGGACAAGAGAGACGTGCTGGACAACAAAATCTCCCAATTACTCTCTGACTGTGATCTGAGGCGTCACCACCAAGTTGTATCTGGACAACATTGTATCTCAACAACAGAAAAGACTGGAAGACTGATGTATGTGTCATCTTTCCAGAAAGATCCAGAAAACATTGCTGTAAGTGAACAAGCCACTCACGGCACGGACTGTAAGATTCCGTTGATGTAAAACGTCCAGGACACGCAAACTCAGCAAGAAAACAGGCAGCTGCCTGAGGCCTAGGGTGGGGGGCGAAGGCTGGAGGGGCATGGACAGTTCCTGGAAGTGAGGACTGTAGGGCAATGAAAGTGTAAAATTAGCTCACGCTGCTGGTGACATAGCTTTGAGCACACTGTAATTCTTTTGTCATCTTTTCATAATTTTATAAAATATGAATTATATCTTGGTAAAGCTATATAAAAATATAAACAGGGGCTGGAGAGGTGGCTCAGGGGTTAAGCCTCCGCCTTACAGGCGGAAGGTCCTGAGTTCGGATCCTAGACCCCACATATAGATGCCGGGCGGAAGTGGGGGCAGCCTGTGCTTCTGGTCCTGGTAGGGCGGAGCCTGTGAATCCTGGGGCAGAAGGAGGTGGAGGCGTCCATGGTGGTTCCCGAATTCGTCCGTGGTTCTACACACACAGACACACACACACACAGACACACACACACGCGCACATACACACGCACATGCGCACAGTTGAATAAATAATAATAAAAAAATTTAAAAATATATATATATAAACAGACACTTAAGTCATATCTTCTGACCAAAGGACTGATTGGTCTTGAAGCTCCCCCTTTCCCCCTTACTTCTCTTCTTCTCCTTCCTCTTCCTCTTCCTTTTTCTTCTCCCTCTGCTGTTCTTTTGTCCTATTCCTCCTCCCGTTCCCTTTTTTCTCCTCCTCTCTCTCTCTCTCACTCTCTCTCTCTTTCTCTCTCTCTCGCGTCTCTTGGTTGTTCTCTGTTTAGCTCACACAGACATGCAGGTATTGATTGAAGAGTTTTCTAAAAGAAAATACACCTTCTTGATACCACGTTTTTTTTTTTTTTTTTTTTTTTTTTTTTTTTGCTGCTTTTGACACATGAGCAGGGGAAATAATTGGCGAGCGCTTGGCATCGGGTCATGGGGCGAAGCTCACAGGGTGCGGGCTCTGTGTTTCTTCATCGCTTTTTCTGTGATACTCGTGCAAAGGAAAGAGCACAGCTCGCTGCTCTCGGGGCTTGCGAGTGCTGGTCAGCTTCCGTGTGTGACCGTGAGCTGCTTCTGACGGTTTGCATTGCCTTGCCTCAAACAGCAGGTCTGAAGATGAACTCTCCTTGTCTCGAGACACTGAGTAAGCAGAGTCTCTCAACCTGTCCCGGCTCTTCTAGTGCCTCTTCTCTCCAAGCCAACCCTCTGCGCCTCTGCCCACATTCTCACGATTTTTGTGTGAATTACCTCTTTACACTTGATAAGGAGAAAACCCACAGGCCAGAGAGCTAACAGTCGCTTCCCATATCTGCCCTTGTAAATCTCAGTCAACCTACCCTGGTTCATTCTTGGTGTGGCCTGGGTTAATCCTCGGCCCAGGCTGGTTGAGAATCCTCTTGGAAGTTTATTGTAGGAAGAACCACAATTCAAACTGTCATAAATAAACTTATAAGATGAAAGACTATGGATGAGGGTTTAAGTACCCAAAGTTGATCTGGGGGGTTGGCATATACCTCTCAAACAAGAGAACTTCAGACACCCTTGAGAACAGGTCCGTGTCAGTAGAGCTAGAAGCTGGTGCCCAGCCTTGGTGGTCCCGTGGAAATCCTGTTTCTCTTTATTATTTTCTTTTTCACAATCCTTAGTCCATAGATTCTGAGCTTACTGCGCAGACTCTGCACCAGCACTCTAATATCAATGCTCCTGATAAAATCCAAATTCTGCACTGTAGTTTTCCAAGGCCTTTTGTGGTATATAACTGTGGGTTTTGTTAGGCCCAAGGCCTGCTCTCTGGATGATACATTAGCAACTGAAGGGCCCATTGAGTGACTCCTCCCTTGGGGGGTTGAGTTTCCCTCTTGTCTGCAAGACAATGGCAGGCCAAACTTCCCCTTTGGGAGTAGAGAGAACTTCCAAGTCCTTTGGATCGCTTTTGTTTCTCTAAGAAACTGCCTGGGCTGTTCCTCCCCCCATCGGTTCTTTCCTGCTTGTCTAAAGAGATGTTACTGCAGGGCCAAGTAACTGTTTTGAGGCTTACATTCCTTTCTCTTTTAGCAAAGAGCTGCCATGCCTGTTTAGCATACCTGGCGACATTGGGTGTCACTGCTGACTTTTCTTTGTTAACCAAAATGTATGTGTTTTACACAATCCTGTAAAGAATTTGGCCCTGCTCCTTGATTATGAAACCCCTGTATGTTACAATAAAGTTAGGTTGGGTGATAGGGGACATCTAAGACCCCCTCTGACCCAAAGCCTTAAACTTTTAATTCCTACCGCTCCCACTTCAGATTCCTGCGTTTGTAAGTCTGGGTTCATGCTGTTTCGTGGGCCCGGACATATGACAACCATGTGACTCTTCCCACCCCTCTTTACGACTTGAAAAGATACTATGGTTCCCTTTCAGTGATGTAAGTCGTTTCTGCTTAGTGTTTGTGTTAGAAGCAGAAATGCTAAAATTAAAAATACATACCCACGCCGTGTATTGTAACAGTGTAATCGGTCATTCACAGTTATGGGACTTTGGTAGTAATTAAGACAGTCACTTTAAGATTTATTAAGTGGAAATCTCGGATGAGAACTTTTCACAAAGAAGGAGATGCATATGTCCTATTTACGTGGACAGCTGTCACTCAACAGGCCTAGCCTCATGGCACAGGCCCCTTCCATCCTCTGAACGCTGTGTGCTGATTCTGCCATTAGTCTTTTTCCAAACTTGGGATGTAACTGGTTCTCCTCTTTAAGATTCACAGTCTGAAACTACTAGCTCATAATGTATCTCCCAAATTAACCTGGACCAAACACTGTCCTGTATGTCACCAGCAACACAATGGACACTAACAGCATTACGGTATTTCCTGGATTCTTTTTCTAATTTCAGTTTATAGCAGAATATTACCAATCCACAGCCTGGCTTCTTTTTTAACTTTCATCCATCCATCCATCCATTCACGAATCCTTGTTTCTTTGTGTTACGTCCTCCCTCCATACAAAATACTAAATGTATAGTGTTCTTTTCTACAAATAAATTTTGTTGTTAATGTAAAATTAAGACATAAAACATAGGACAAGATACCTACAGATGATAAAAAGATTACTATTACGAAGCAAAAGACATGGCAACCAGCTTCTGTAGTTACCCTATATTTCCGGTGTTAGAAGTACCTAAAAACTACTCACTTGCTGGGAATCTCAGATGTAGTCACCTACACATGTAATCCGTATGCTGTGTA
The DNA here is from genome assembly GCA_023101885.1 of Typhlomys cinereus. NCBI lineage: Eukaryota > Metazoa > Chordata > Mammalia > Rodentia > Platacanthomyidae > Typhlomys > Typhlomys cinereus. The sequence continues at coordinate 338,150 of JALPQD010000551.1, forward strand.
CCATGAGACTTGTTCATTCTAGGTTCATTAATAAGCCTGTGTTCTATGACAGGTCATATTTTTATGTCTGTGTTTATTGTCTGCTTACCTGTTTTCACTGGATCGTAAGCTACCTGAAGACATGTGATAACTGAATCCTAACTATCCTTCAGAGACTTCTCTGTAGAAGCCATGATCTCCAGCTGATGAGATCCCGAGGGGCTACATAGAAACATTTCAGGTGATCAGGCGTAGTAGGAGAAAGTGAGGTGACCAAGAACATGTTCGCTGGAAAGGGGGTGGGCCCCGTTATTGCCTCCTGATGAGTAACTTTTCTCTGGCCCTGTGCTCTGTAACATGCCTTGGAGTGGCCATGAGCTGAGATCTCTGAAACTGTGAAGCCAAAATAGCCTTTTGGCCTGAAGTGAATTCTCACAAGTACTTGCTCACAGTGACGTAAAGGAGACAAATAGGGGTATCCTAAAGATGATTGACAGCAGTAACCCGTAGATGATTGACAGCAGTAACCCATAGATGATTGACAGCAGTAACCCGTAGATGATTGACAGCAGTAACCCGTAGATGATTGACAGCAGTAACCCGTAGATGATTGGCAGCAGTAACCTGGACTTCTCCTAGCCTGAACACCTGGCACAGTATCTGGCATGTAAGAACTCAGTGAGTGTTTCCTAACGTGATAGACTAATAAGGAGGACGACGTTTTATTTGAATTTCTAGTACTACTTGGTAAGCCTCTCAAGAATTGATTGTCAGGAATCTACTACGATTACAATTGGGAAAAATATTAAAACCTGGGGCCATTTGGATTTTGGCCTCCTTGGCTACCCAATTCCTCCTTGTCCTTCAAGCATACGCTCCCAGCCAATGGGAGATACATCTAGGGGATGGTAGTTTAAATAAATGTTTGGCAGATTTAGTTTTTGCCTCTTTCTCAACACAGTTAGTGATTAATAGCTGAAGTGGTCAACCCCAGAGGGCGCCTGAGCATTCCTGCCAGCTCAAAGCCAGTTTCCTAGTTCTCATTATCCACTAGAGGACTGCAAAGATTTTTTTTTTCCCCTCTTAACTTTGAACCAACGGTTGGTTTCCCAGTCTACTTGCCTGTGGTTTAGAAACTGATCGTGTCAGCATTCCTTTCACTGCCTCCTTGTAGCAGCAAATGGGCTTTGTTCTCTCCTCCCCAACGTGAAGACTGTGTTTTAAAATCACCGTCTCCCCTAGGGAACCACTCACTCCTGACTTCCTGACAGACCATGAGAACCTCAAAATTAAGAAAGATGTCCAGAAGTGCGAGTGTGTAGCAAAAAGGAGGAGAAGAACCAGCCAGACCCTGAACGGCTCTGTTACGTGTCTGGCTTCTGTCAGGAGAAATGCGTGTCTGAATTTTCAGCCTCATAATAGACATGTACAGCTAACTGACTTTTATCTTGTCTCTGTCATATTGATCTATCAGTGAATCTGCAATAGAAGATGGAAGTCTGCAACAGTAAAAAGTAATAACCATTGAGATGGATAGCCCGAGCAAAAATGTAGCTTCACGGGGACACTTAGTGCAGAGAACTGTAGATTCATGTCAAGGGGGCATAAGTATCCCCTTCAAAGCCAACTGTTAAAAACACCTAGTGCACAGTTGACCTGCCTTCAGAATATCATATGGCTTTGTATTGATTTTTCAGAGTTTCAAAACAACAGGAAATAGCCCAGTGAAAGTTTCTTTGCCGAACACTAAAAGTAATTTACCTTCTTCCTTTGATTTTGGCTTCAGATTTTGTTTTATGGTTCAAAGTACAAGTACTTATTTTTAAAAATTCATTTCTGGCGTGTGATAGAGAAACATCATTGGAAACCAAGGAAGCATGAAGAAAGGCAGGAGTGGCCAACGCAGCACAAGGTCCCTCAGCTCTCATGAAAGGCGTTAGCAGAGGGCATTTCATGATGACGTCTGTCTTCGGAGGATGGATTTTTGATGGGCAGAATTTCCCCATTGTCAGAGTCTTCCCAACATAATTGAGAGTCTATAAAACGTTCAGTAGGACAACTTTGGATTCATCTGAGTTTGGCTTCTGAAACTCCATTTATATTCCTTCTTATGAAAAAAATATGGGTCATATTTTAAAAGAAAAAAATATGGCCTTTGAAGACAGACACAAGACAATTTGCTTTCCAGGGCAAATTGGTAAGCCTGCATATTGTCCATGCATGGCAAATGCTGCAGATGGTGCAATGCTGGCAACCTGTAGCTCCTAACCAGACCTCCTTATCTGCCCCCTGTCCCCACAGCCCAGATCACAGCCTTCGTGGTCACACACAGTTGCTTGATGGGATGCCTGGAAATACAGGAAGCTAACTGCTGCTCCATCCTTGCCCAGATTTGCTATTTGCTATCTCTGCTTTCTTCATTCGTTACATTTAGAAGTTGTATCCATCCAAGTTTTGTCACGAAACCCATGGCGCATTGAAAACCAAGGAGTACAGAGTGTTTTAACCAAAGCCCAGGGGGAGGGAGGTGAGGGAACCGGGAGAATGTAACAGGGTCCCAGAAACTCTCAGTTACCTTCAAGTTTGAAGCCACAAAGAAGAGGGGTGTTTGGAGCGTCTGTGATGTCTCAGGCTGCCAGACGGTTGCCCAGTTAGAGCTATGGCTGACAGAAACCCACCATCTCATAAACTAGAGCAGGGCATAAGAGAAACTCGGTCTCCCCCCACTATCCTACAAGGTCTCCCACTGGCTAGACCCCACAGAATGCCAGAGGAAGAAACTATAGTTTCACCATCTCTTTATACCAGAGTTCAAAGCCAGAGGAAAGAGCGAAGCCCCATCATGATATGGAAGAATACTCTGGAAATTATCCCAGTGTGGGAGTCTATGGGATCATAGTTACTTTAGATAATTGGCTCTACACTTATGAAATCACCATGGTATTTGTGGTTCCTTAATTCCCCCTACAAGGGGAAAACATAACTTTTGCCTATTCATAGGTAATACCTTGTTAAATGAGTTCTACAGCTTTGAGAAGAATTAGATGCAGCAATAATACTTGTGAGTATAAAAGAAATGTGCTCAAGGTCTTCAGAAATATCAACGATGCCCAAGTAAACTAACTAAGTACAACAAAAGAGGTAGGAAGGAATCTGCTGCCCTGTGCAGTAGAGTCTAGAAGATACCACCTCACAACACATACAAATGCCAGGGGGATATGGAAAAGAATAATCTCTTCCTCCCCTCTTCCATTTTGCTACCCCTTCCTCCCTCTTATTTCCATTTCCTCCTCCCAAATCCCTTGTAGTTTCAACTTCAGAAATACATACTTCAGTTCATAAGCAAAATAACGAGAAAAATGGTACTTTAAAGGCATTTGATCATAAACTGCATTTAAAAATAATGCATTACATCATAAAAAAGAAATATCTGTCATAGGTTTACCAGACCAGGATTAAGATATTTATGAACCCTAGGCTATTTTAAAAAATTAAGCTATCCTCTTGTAAGGAGGTCATTTGTTATAAATGTTAATTCTGTTAGGTATCATATATGAGCTACATTGTTCTTATTTTGTATTTGTGATATTTCTTCATAAATGTTCTCATATTGGATTCTGTAATTACCTGGTCTGGCCAGGAAGATGAGACTATCACAGGATCTCACTTAAAATATACAAACTTAGCTTTTTTTTTTATTAGAAAACTGATATTGTAGGTAGGAAAAGTTACATTCTATGCAGAATCTGCCTCTTAGGTTTCCTATGTTGATGACATGTTAAAGAAAATATCATAGGTAAATTATCTATTCATCTATCTCTGATTCTGAATTTATAATAATCCAAGTTTAAAAAATAGTCTACTGGTAGAATTCTCTCCCCAAATTGCTAGTGACTAGAAAAATATTTAGTTCTTCAAGTCCATTAAAATGTTTGATTCAAATTGCAGACATAATGATAGCCATGTATTTTTTCTCCTGTTGCTTTGCTTGCTTTTGTTTTTTTTTTTCTTTTTCTTTCCAATGTACTTTATCTTATGAAAAGTAACTTTTTAAAGCTTGACGATTTCACAAGCAGCTTCTAATGGCTTGAATTGTTTTCTTTTCTAAGTATAGGTAAGGATAGATGAAAATATAACTGAAGACTTCTTTTGAAGTCTGTTGACATTTCCATTCCATTAGAGCAAGATTTAAATGTGTATCCACAAGTAGCTTGTAAAGAAACTCCCAGCTTTCAGAGGAACAAGAGTGTATGTGAAGGATTCATTTCGACATATGATTCTTCAGACACACGAAATGTGTATGTCTGGGTGCGCAGAGAGGGGGACAGAGAGAGAAAGAGAGAGGTGCTGAGCTGGGTAAGACTACAGTGATGAAGGATAGGATTTTTCAAATCAGCTCATTATTCAAATCCAATTCCATCCTTCTTCATGCGATCTGAAAGTCAACTCCTACTCCACCAACTTTGTGTCCTGTTGGTACAAAGAGCTTATTTTCTACTGCCCCATTACTATTTTTCTATTTTTGAGATTTTTATATACGAACAGAATGAGTTTATGCCATTGACCCCACCATACTTCTCCCATCCCTTCCTCCCTTCAGTTCACCAATCCAGTCATGTTCCTCCCTTCTCGTGTCTCTCTGCAGGTGAGGACCACAGGGGTCTTTTTGGGGTACCTGTGTAGCACAAGTCTGGGCATCTGTGGGGTGCCAGGGGACAGACCTGTGGTTGGGAAGCTCCTCTTGTCTTGTCCAGCGATTCCCTCGGGGCATAGTTTCTCCTGTGGTCTTCCCTAGTCCCATTGGTAAAGTTGACATGCCGCTGTTATGCAGGTTTGGGGAAAGCAGATCTTACTGCGGGGGCTCCTGGATGCATGACATCTGTTGCTTCTCTTTATGTTCATTATTCGTCTGCTTCCTGGTGCTTTCTCTCGACTTCCCTTGTTGATTTGATTTTGCTAACTTTTCCTTCTTTAACTCTTTCTCTAGGATCCTTTCTCCTCGGTACCCAGCAGAGAGCCCCAGCTCTGGCCTCCTCAAGCAGCATAAAGGGTGGCAATGGTGCCCTATCGTCCTGAGGATTTCGGTTAGTTTACCCCTCTGCTCCACTAGATTGGACTGGCGGGTGAGGAGAGTGACTTGCTCACCTTTGCTTATATTTGCTTTTCGTTTTGCCATAAGACATTACTCAGACTCAAGCAACTCCGGGAAAAGGGGATGCCGAGTTGCGGTACAGCTCCACAGGACATACTGTCCGTTATGTCACAACAGAAGGTGTGGCTGGAGGCAGAAACAGGAGGCAGCTCATTGCAGTTCATCAGGAGGCAGGGAGAACAAGAGCAAACGTGGAAGCAGGGTCAGGCTTCCACCCCTTCACGGCAACCCCTCAAATGTGCCTTCCTCCAGCGAGGTTCTCCTTCTTGAAGGTGTCACACACGGGACGACCAGCTGAGGATTTGAACTCATGAGCCTCTGGGCAGCAATTTAGATCCCAATCATAGCAATCTTCTTTCCAGTATCATCATAAACAGCATGCAGAGGAACTTCAGTGAAACGTTTGCAAATAAACGAATCCTGTGTGCACTCAGTGTGACGTGTGCAGCCCCAGACCTTTTATCATTCCATAAAGAAATGGGGCAAAACACAATCCCAGAGATTTCAGCAACAAGCCAAAGTCCAAAACAATGAGGATGGGGAGGAATCTAGTCCCTGGTGGACCAGTTTTGGAATGTGTTTCTTCTCCAGGCTTGTTTCTCTAAGAAGCGGGGCTAGAAACCCTCCTGTCCCACAAGTAGACAGTGAGGGTAGGTGAGACCACTGCATTGGTCACTCTTCTCTGTGGCTGTGAGACAACACTCAAACTCAAGCAAATAAGGACAGAAAGGGAGATTTATTCAGCTTTCGGTTCCAGAGGGGAGATACAGTCTAGCATGGTGGGAAGGCGTGGCTGGCTGGCAGAAGCTGGAGGCGGACTATGTCACATCCATCAAGGAAGCTGAGAGCTACAAAACTGCTAATTGCAAGAGCAGACCTCTCCCCAAAGTAGGGCAAGGCTAATGAACCCCAAGGTCCACCCCTGTGACTGCCTTCCTCCATCAAGGCTCCACCTCTTAAAGATGCCATGAACTTTCCAAATGACTAAAGATTCGAGCACATGATCCTATGGGGGGCAACTCACATTTCAAACCATGACAATCATGTTACTTCATAAGATAGGAGAGAGTAACAGAAAAAAAATCTAGTGTCTTAGAAAGATGAACATATCCTAAGAGATTACGTTCTTCTCCTACACTAACCCAAAGTTTTGCTTAGAACCCGGCCGATTCTAGAGACTGCCCTTGCATTGGACTAAAGCCAGCAGCTCCTCTGACAGAGACTGAAAAGGAAAGTTCAGTCCTTAGCATATAACGGAAAGAGTGGATGCCACCAGTCTCTAGTCTAAAGAGGGAGACAAGCAGGAAGAATAAAGATCAGTTGCTCTTTCATTTGCCCTAATTAGCAGAGTGAAAGCTGTTTGTATGGAACAAAAGCTACCTTTCCTTTGCTGTTGTGTTTCGGCAATTGAGATAAATAGTCCACAGAGATAGTTACCAGGATTGCTAAACGATCTGTCCAGAGACAAAGGCATGCAATTTCAGTGCTGTTTTATGGAGCAAGTCATGAGTTTAGAGAAGTTTTTACCCATTTAGTAATAATAAGCATTTCAGCCAACATCCAGGGTTGTCTGAGAGTCATAAAACTGAAGGTTGCCTATGGAAATTAGTACAATCGATATTTTTACAACAAAAATTAATTTATGAATCCACTGTAGCTTCCAAAGCTCTGTGTTGCAAGCCTGAGATGCATGATTCCTTCTCGGCAATGCTACATGCTCCTGACAACATAATCTTTAATAGCTCTGTCTAGAGTCTAATAAGATCGGTTTTCAAATGAAGGCATTTCGGGAACTTACACCCACCACATCATACCTCTAAGGTTAGGTGGTCAGAAGGAGCCCCCCACTCCCAGCCACAAGTCCCGTGTTGGAAAAGAGGTCTTGTCTTTCCTTGCCCACCCCTCACATCCACACCAAGGACTGGTATGTACGTCTCATGGGAGACCCCAGACTCAATCCAGGGCGCAGCACTTTCTTTTAAATGTTAAACGATAAAGGGTCAGAATGGAGTTTTAGGGGTTAGTCTGAAGGCAGTTTTGGATGGGGCCCTGAGGGCAAGGGGGGAATCAAAGGCGACGGAGGGCTGGGGGGGCTTCATGCTTCCTGTCTCATTACATAGTCATCAGTAGCTTTTGCCTGATTTTTAGTCATTTTCTATCTCTTCTAACCAAATTCCCAGCCAACTCCGACGGGCCGGCCCTGAGTATCACTTTCTCCACTGAATTCTTTCTTTCTTAACCGATGTTTTGTGGTTGAGCAGATGAATCCCAGATGTGAGAAGAATAGCTCACATTCATGAGGAATGCGGCCTCTGCCTCATTAAGGGAAAGATACCATTGCGTTCTGGCTCTGAATGCCAAGATTGCATTTCGTAGACTTGAGAGGCAGTAGAGAGACTTAACAGAAGCCATACGGAATACTTCCTGGGTCAGCAAGAAGGTCATGAGATGAAAACGCCGTGTGCTCTCCGGCCCACTTCCACATGCTTGTTTGGCGTGTGGAGCAATCTTCGCACCACACCTTACTGACCCTTAGTCAGAACCAGCACTGCCACCATAAACCCCCTTATCTGGGCCCCACCAGAAAGGCAGTGGTAGAATCTCTAGTTTCTGGAATGTTGAATAGAGAGAAAGGAGGATGGGGAAGGAGGAGAAAGGGAACATTCCTCACACCCACTCAAAAGTTGGGATCGCAACATTCCAGGGAGACAGAAAAATCCTGAAGACACAAGAGGAAGAAACAGCCGGACTCTGCAGCCGTAATCCACTTTGCTATGGTTTGCTAGTTCCATCGCTCAGAAACCCTCCTACCCAGCCCAGGAATTCCGAGCACTGGCTCCCTCTCCTCTGCGAGTCAGTCTTGCTGGTGGTATTGCTAGAAGTGTTGGCTCTTCACCAGCAAACCCGAGGTCCTCGCTGAAATACCTTGGAGAAAAAAAGTGAAATGTCTTTCTTTGTTTTGCTCTGTGTTTTTTCAGCAAAACTCAACTATGTAGTGGAAGAGACGTGAAAAAAAGATAGTGCTGCGAAAGGATGGTTTTTAAAGGGGTAGACAAGCTTTCTTTTGAATCCACAATTTGTGCAATGCAGCAAACAGCCACACTACCTGATAAGAAGGTACCAAACCTTCCAGTGTCACAACACATCCTGCAATGAAGATGTGGGAAACAAGTGCTGTAGTTGGACTGATGACAGTCTAACTGAATATGCAATTTCCCAAATTAAATCTGGAGTCTATTCCACCTTTGAGATCAAAGCAATACATGAAGATTGGTCGATTCATTACTACAGCTCCCTGTATTCCAAAATCCACTGTCTCCTTTGCATACACTACGTGGGGTTACTATATTGGGACAAGGCTATCAAGTAGATTCAAGATGCAGCCAAAATACCCAGCGATCTGTTAATTCTGCTGGCCCTATGGAAAGCACGCAGAATCCCACCTTCGGGTGTGAGTTGGGGAGGGGCAATTTTCAGTATCTCAAGAGATGTCGCATGACACAAGGGACTCCACAGAAAGTCATCAACTCACACAAACAGATCCTTTCTCCATGCTTCAAGTGGATGTTAGTATAGGGGTCAAGCAGAGAACGAATTTCTCAGACATCACCGTCCCTCCAATAAGCCGCGACACAGACTATATTTTTTCTTTTAGAATCCACTGGACTGCCATGAAATCGAGCTCTGTAGTTTGGAACAAGGGGAGAAACTGGCATCTCCTGCTTTGTTCTTTCCCGGGCTCCTTAAAGCACCTGCTTTCGATTAGGCTGCCCGAGGCCAGAAGGGCCTGCCTTTATTATACGTTGGTAAATAACAGTCACACTTCCCGAGAATGTCACTAGCCACATGTCAGCGGGGTTCTTTGTCTAATTTCTACAGCTAAGGTGGCGAGAAGGTTATTAGAAGTAATAGCAAATTTAAACTTTTATTAGCAGTAAACTGCAAGAGCTAATAGTGATGCCAACGCTAGATAAAATCATTGTCACAGTTAATTCTGAACTCCTTATTTCAAGCTTAATAATAGGAAACTCAATGGAAAGGATATTACACGGCCCATATCACTCATGAGTGCCTCAGGCTTGAGTAACTTGTTATTTTGCTCATGAGTGAAATAAAATGCAGATTACACTGCCTGCTATCAGGGGCATTGTTTTAATTGAGGGTGCATGCATGGCGATGAGGGGGAACCCAAGCGGAGTCTTGGTTTTGTTTGTGTTTGTTTTCTTTTTCTTTTGTGACTGTGGTAAGAAAGTCTCCTTTACATCTGTGACTCTGGGCGTCACCTCTATATTACAGGATAGTGTGTGTGTGTGTGTGTGTGTGTGTGTGTGTGTGTGTGTGTGTGTGAATGAGAGAGAGAGAGAGAGAGAGAGAGAGAGAGAGAGAGAGAGAGAGAGAGACAGTTTAAAGTTACCTTTGTCCCAGCTACAGAGAAATGGAAGAAAGCTGGGGGAAAGGAGGGAAGTGTTGAAGTGTTGGTGTTTTGCTTTTGGATTTTTGAAAACCAAGAAAAATAGCTTCTCCAGAATTCTGGAATCTTTGTCTTCAGCTCCTCAGCCAACAAGGCAGAGAGTGGAATATCTGTGTGCTTCTGTTTGTCTCATCCTAATCCTGTATTCCAGTACACATATGTACAGATTGACTTGTGGACCCAAATACACACACACCCAAATACACACAGAAATGCACAACACACACACACAAGTCAAACACGCACAACACACACATACACACAAAGATACACACAAACACATACACACACATACACTCACGGACATACACACAGCACACACAAAGATATATACATATAAGCATACACAAAAGCATACCACATACACACACAAACATACACAAAACAACAGAAAGACATGTGCATACAAACGTACACACACAAACCAGCACGAAAACATATACATACAAGCATATGCACAAATGCAAAGACAAATGCATACCAGCGTATGCACAAACGCACGCACAAACACCGCTCTGCATCTCTGACATTCATTCCCAGTCAGGAATAAATAATTTATTTATTTATGCTTTCCATTTATTAAGACAATAGGTGCTTCCAAGAAGTAAGATGGCATAGGATTTTGGGTTCTTTTTCTAAAACGGCGTTCATCTGTCCTTGCAAACAAGTTACAGCAGTTTCTGATCACTGGACCACAATTCATGCCTATGTGTGACCTCAGGAGCCACGTACGGAGCTACGTACCCATTCCTGCTTTAAAGGAGTCCTCCGAGGCTAGCCAGCGACCAACTGGATAACGTGGGTCACATTCCGTCCTGCAGTGTAAGGGGAACAACTACCTTTTAAGCAAGCCCTGTTCTTTTTTATTACAGTTGAAATCCAGAGACTTCCAGAGCCAAAGACATTCTTGTTTGGTTCTCTAAGTTTCAGTATTTTCTTTTGAATATTTGTCTCAGGATACACGCTGTGAACAGAGGCACTTGTAGATCAACTTCAGAGCAGTTAGTACTTCATGGTAGTTTCACTTTACCTGGTAGTAGAGAACTCAAACACCTCAGAATGTACATCAGCCTAACAAAAATCTTCCATAAATCAAGGAGACAGAAAGATATAGGACAGAGAAGTCAGAACTCTGCGATTTTGTCTTTTAAAATGCACTTATTTAATATGTATGTGTGTGTGTGTGTGTGTGTGTGTGTGTGTGTGTGTGTGTGTACATGCATGTGTATGTGTCCACTTGCATGTATGTGCCATGGTATCACATGTCACAATTTGCAAACGTTGATTCTACCCTTCTACCATGTGGGTTCTGAGGATCATGTAGCTTCCAGGAATCGAACTCAGGTTATAAGGTTTGGCGACAAGCACTTTTACACACAGAGCCATGTGGCCTGCTCAGATCACTGCTTTATCTTTTAATGTATTTTAAAACCTACAGGATCTGAGTTCGAAATCTTAGGTATTGTGGATTCAGCCCAGCACCTCAGACTTCAAGGGGCGGGCAATGCCGCTCAGCTAGGCTGGGCAAGTCTGAGGCGCTACGATTTCCTCACTGTCTTTTCCTGGCCGTGCATATTCCTGTTTGCAGACTCTGCTCTGTAAATGGAGTTTCCTTTCATCTGAAGCATCAAGCTGTGAATTTATTGAGAAATACATGTGTTTGCAATAAGATGATGCCGTCGCTAATAAGTCCCATTGGTTTCAGGAAAAACAACACACTAGATTCCTAAATTACAAACAAACAGTCCTAAATTCCGGGCATTATTACTACCAGGAAGGCAAAGGGCAAGGCCGTGAGAATTTGTAAATGCCAATGCTTTCAGAAGATTGAGGCAGACGTGAAGGTAGGCTGGGCTCGTCTCCATTTATTTACTATTCATACACACCATGCCTGCTTGGAAATGAATATTGTATTGTGACACCTGAAATCCTTTTTTATTAAAAAAGAAGAAGAAGAAAAAGAAGAAGAAGAAGAAGAAAGGCTGTCAGTTAAACATGTTATTAGGATTTCTTCCTTTTCTTGATTTGTTTTGCGGTCCTTTCCAAACGACACTTTTAATGAATCATCATACCTAATTTTACGTGGATGCCGACATGTCTGGCTGCTTCTCTCGGCAGTTCCTTGAGGGATCTGTAGAGATGCCCTAATGGTCATGAGAAATTGCCTTGTACTGAGGGATTGAGAATTGTCTTCTGGAACTGTCAGCTTACTTCTCTGTGGCCACTTTATTGAGTTTTTTTTAAACATTGAAATCTGATGATGGTCATGCCAGCCAAGGTAGCAACACTATAAACCCAAAAACATAATTGATGCAAAGTTTCTCTGCCTGCTTAACTGTGGCGCCTTCAAGTTCTGTAACAACTTCACGTAAGCAACAGAGATCGTCTTTCCAGCATTTTACGAAACTGTACTGACTATGATTTGCTCAATGTAAGTATACAGAGCATTCATTATGCTCCGACCATTGCCCATTTATTAAGTGTGTAATGCTTCTTAGTGTGCTCATGATAGTCATTTTTCTAAAAAAAAAAAAAAAAATAGTTTTGTCACAGAGGCCCATCAATGAATAAAACTACCCCAAATTCATGTCCCATACAATTTACATGCGAGTACGCAGAACAGAAGAGGTGTATACTGCTTGTGGGCTGATGATCAACCCCTAGGGGGAGAAGCCAAACAGAAGCAAGAGTGACTGAGGAAGGCCTCTTTGAAGGGACAGCATTTGGGTAAAAAGGATGTTAAAAAGCAAAGCTTAAGGCTGAGACCTCCAGACAGAGGGACAAACACATGCCAAAGAGCCAGATGGGACAAGCTCTGTGGAGTTGAGAGAACATCAGGGCAGATGTGCTCGAGGCACCGCCAGCACGGAGGGGGAGCTTGTCTGGGGCAGTCAGGGAGATCATGGTGCGATGAGACAGTCAGCGTGTCTTGAGGTCTGGGAGTTGAACGAATGGATCCAACTCTGAGTTAGCTGGGTAGCCATGGAGACATTCTGTGCAGAGTACCACGGTGCTTGATGCCTCGTACCCAGGCTGGTAGCCATGGGAGTGTGGAAGCCAAGAGAGCAGCTAGAAAGCCAACGAATTGAGCCAGATGAGAGGAGGGAAGCTTCTGTCGCTAGTGGTGGGAAGTGGAGCTTGAATCTGGACCCGGTTAGAGTTGGAACACACAGCATTTGCCAAGAAATTGGATTTAAAAAGTGTGTACATGTGTGAGTGTGTGCATGCGTGCATGTATGTGTGTGTGTTGTGTGTGTGTGTATGAGAGAGAGATTTCAGGATGCTTTTCAAATTAAAATCTGAGTAGATGTGAAGACAGAGTTGACATTTTCTAAACAGAGAAAAGTTAGGGGAGGGAGCTGGCAGAAGCGAGGAGACCAGGAGTTTGGACATTAGCCATCAAGAAGGAAAAGATTAAGTGCATAATTGCATCAATACACTGTGGGCTAGGGCAATCCCCACTGGAGGTCATTCAGCTTTGGAATTTTTGAGGTCGTGAGTGCAAACAGAAAAGAGAAGTCCAAACCCTGAGTTTGGAGGTATTCTCTATTTAAGATCATGGATAAGAAGGACTTTCAAATAAGACTGAAAATGATTACCAGTGAGGAGGGGAAGCACTGCAGACAGTGCTGTTTCCCGGGAGTCATGGGAGACAGGGAGTGATGATGCACTTCATCAGCATGGAGCGCAGAAAACCAAAGGGCAGGAAGATGTTTCCACTCCGGTTTCAGACGTTTCCATCAATAGACCTGGGTTCCAGCGACTCTGCACCACGGCGCAGCTGAGCACAGAAGGGGCAGGGCGTGGATCAGAAGCTGCTCGCCTTATAGCAGGCAGGAAGCACAGCAGACCAGTAGTAGGAAGGAAACAGGCCAGATGCAGCCCCCAGGGACATGCCTCCAGTGACCTGAGTCCTCTAACTTTCTGCGACTCCAGTTCCTTATTATCTACTCAAGCTTTAAGTCCATCAGTTCATTAAACCATCCATTATATCAGGTCCTACCTGATGGTGTCTGGAAATGCACACACACATGCACGCATGTACACGCATGCATAGACACATGCACACACACTTGTATACACATGTGCACACACATGCACGCATGCACACATGCATGCACACATACAGGCACATGCACAAATGGACACGCACACACACATACACACGTACACATATATACACATGCACACACATAGGCACACCCACATGTACACTTGCATACACACATGAACACAAGCACACACATGTACACATGCACGCACACACATACACATACATGTGCACACACGCTTGCATAAACACAGCACACACATGTACACATGCATACATATACATACATACATGCACATACAGATACACTCATGTACACACATATACACACACGGACACACATACACACATACACACATGGACACACATTCAAATGTACACACGTACACATACATACACACATGTACATACATGCACAGATGCACACACACGTGTGTACACACATGCATACACATACACATGCACACGTGTGTACACACATGCACACATATACACACATGCACACCCACATACATGCAGAATTAAGTGGTGAAGGGAAATAGTAAACCCTAAATATATTTCAACAACTAGTTGTGTTTTAGGGTCTAAGTTACCTGAGATTCTGATATAATTTGAAGACATGACTCACCTCGTCAAAACTTTGGATGTAAATCCATGTGGAAGTTTAATGCCACTGTGAGGTATTAAGAAGTTGATACTTAATCCAGCTATGGTCTTCAGATGCTGGGAATGGAATACTGGGAGGTGACAAGGTCGCATAGAGTATTAGGGCAGCACTTCATGATCAATGCTGGTGGCTTCAGAAGAAGAGAGAACAAGACCTTAGAGAAGATGTGAATGCCTGGCACCCCTTGTTCCTTGCCATGCTATTGCCTTTGTCGCTTTGCTTGAGAAGTAAGACCACCATCAGCAGACCAGTGAGCCAAGATAAACCTCTTTTCTTCAAAAGTAAGTCAGTGGTATTGTATTGTTATCACTAGAAAACAGACCAAAGAATAGCAAAAGGAATATTAGCCAATTTTATCTTATTTTACTTTATCTCATAGTGGCATAGTCATTCATAAGTTTGAAGTATCATAATTCTCATTGTATTATTGTTTTATATATAATATATATATATATATATATATACCCACATATATAAAACATGAATCTTGCTTGGTTTAAAATTTCTAAAACTTGACATTTAAATAAAATCTCAAATTCCTGCTCAACATCTTTTAGTTTTTTCTCAGTTTAGATTTTGCTCACTCCAAAGGCTTCATTTTTGAAATTCCTATTCTTGGCATGAGTTGCAGAGTTTGAGCTTTGAAAGATTTAGCCCACACAAACCATTTTTATGATTTCGGCTTTATTTGCTGCTTGCAAGTTTATGCATCAATTTTGAGGTTTTATTAGCAGCTTCATAACATGAAGAAGCAACAGAGAGGATACTGGGTCAGTCAGCTGTTTGTTGCTGTGATGAAATATCTACAGAAGTCAACTTAAAGGAACAAAGGTTCATTTCGAGTCAGGATTTCATAGATATCATTCCATGAGTATTTGACACATTGCTATATGCTAGCAGTGAGGCAGAATATCACAGAAGCCAGGTAAAGAGGATTGCTCCCCACACCCAGGTCAGACATCTGGGAGGAGAAAGAGAGCCAGAAACAGAGATACACACACACACACACACACACACACACACACACACACACACAAAGAGACAGACAGACAGACAGACAGACAGGCAGAAGCTAAGTTACAGATAAGCTTAAATAAGTTGGTAACTATCCCTTCGGTTTCATCCTGTTAAACCATCTCTGTATTTGAAAACCAGGTGGAACAGCTGGGCAACCCAAACATTAAGGTCTCCTGGCTCTGCTATTCAAAAAACCCTCTCCAATTATCCCCCATGGGCAGGACATCTTGTAGCAGAAGGCGCAGAATGTCTTCTTTCAACCTGAATGTCTAGCTTTTTCTGGTGTTTGTAGCAGATTTTGTGTCCAGAGATGCACGGAGATGCGCAGAGCGCCATGCCCAGCTAGTCTCTCCGTTACTAGCCCTCTGGTCTGCATGCTTACGCTTTGCTGAAACGACACAGTCACAGCTACTTTCTAGTTCTTTGACCCCCTAAGACCCTAAATTCCTTGGACATGTGTGTTACAGCACATGCCCAGCATGTGATATCACAGTAGTCATGCTCAGATCCATGTTAACATAAAGAACAGAGATCTGGTTTAGATTCATGACTGAATGAGTCAAGCACCTAAAGTGAAATCGTTTGAATGGCTTGTGATGTGAGATCATGGTCTCGTACTACAGGAAATCAACATGCAGGAACTTGAAGCAGTGGACCACGGCATATCCATCAACAAAGTCGGTGAGGTATAGCAAGGTGTAAATATCTTTTAAATCACAACTATTACCCTTTTTGTAGCTCTTTTAAATTAAACATTACCTAGCACATAAATGGGTGAGAAGATTTCAGATAGCTTAGAATCAGTAGAACACAGTACTGAGAGAGGGTGAGCTTAATTATACATGTGTGGTCAGCATGTCACATAGAAAGAAACATCCACAGATGCTAGTGACTTGTTCTGGGATATGTCAAGTATTTTACACAAGATCAATTTATGAAGATAGAGAACTTATTTAGTGGTCTGATTTTGTTTTAATAGCGGTGACTCTCAGTAATTTGTGGCTTGAGTGCAAAGAATAAGATAGAGCAAGAATAAACAAATGAGCATATCCCCTGTTACAAACCACACGCAGTAAGGGTGTGTCCCTATGCGGTTCTTAGACTCCTCTAGAGAAACTGCACATGAAGTCTAAACATCATTAAGCAACTAGAGTCAATTTTTATTACTTCATAATGATTTTAGGTAAAGAAGTGAGAGAGTGAACGATACTACTGGATGAGCAATGGGGGAAAAAAATCAGTCTCTATCCCAGGCTAAAGCTCCACCCACTGAGGGCTTTCAGCATTCCTGTTCTTTTCCATGCTGTGCTGTGGCCAAAGTCAACAGCAGACTGTGTGTCAAATCCTGGGGGGATGTAAGGGAAGAAGAGAACTGAGAAGCCAGTTGTGAGTAGATGGGGATGATAAATAAAAAATACATAGATAGTAGAAAATAGAAGATAAGTAGACAGATGGATGCAAGATGATAGATAAATGATCGAAAACAAATAGATGATCACTTGAAGATTGGTTGATAAATAAATAGATGATCTAAAGAAAGAAAGATGGATAGATTGGTGGGAGATTACAACTGGTTTATAGATAATAGGTAGATTTTATGTATGTGTATATTATTTATCTGTTAATTACCTGTGACCTACTAATCTTTTCATCATTTATGAATTGTCTATCATTTATCGATCATCTATATCATCTTTCTTTTTATGTCATCCATCATCTATCATCCGTATCACATATTTCTTTATCATCCATCATCTGTCTGTAAATACATCTATGTATTTATCAGTGTGAATCTATCTGCTGTATATTATCAATCAATTATCATCAATCTTTCTACATTATCATCCATCTATCATTGTGTATTTTTCTGCTATGTATCATCTATTAACCAATTATTATATAGTCATTTATCAACACTACATAAAAGGAGATTAGAAACGACAAGTTGCAGATAGATGATAAATATATAAATTAATAGATACATATAAGCTTGATATACAGCAGACAGATGCAGGTGTAGACATAGATCCACAATAGGCTTATTCCACTTAGGTACCAAGATGTCTTGAAGCCGTTCCAAGACCAGGCGAGGTCAGCGTTATTAGCCTCATTTACAAATGAGAGCGCAGAGAGGCTAAACATCCTGAC
Source organism: Typhlomys cinereus (assembly GCA_023101885.1). Classification (NCBI taxonomy): domain Eukaryota; kingdom Metazoa; phylum Chordata; class Mammalia; order Rodentia; family Platacanthomyidae; genus Typhlomys; species Typhlomys cinereus. The sequence continues at coordinate 355,635 of JALPQD010000551.1, forward strand.
ACAGACGCTGAAAGCGACTCTGCCATCTGGCTCAATTGCTGCGGCACACTCCCTGTCTATTACTCTCTTCCTCGTTCATTCATCTCCAGCCACCCTGGCCACCCTGCTGCTCCCCAATTGTTCCAGGCAAACTTTCACGAGAGCACTCTACTTACAGTTCCAGTTATTTCCAATGTTCTTGCGCTGGAGCGCATGTGTTTCATTCTTTCTGCTAAGGTCTCTGACAAACGTCTCCAGTTCCTCCTCCTCTCTTTGATTTTCCTCAAAATATTCCCGGACATTGTTTCCTGAATCTCCTCTTTATCTTCCATTCTTACAACAAAGAAGAACCTGAGAAAAAATAGCAGGTATGCATAATTTATTGGATTTTTTCTGGGGGGGGGGATCGTGCTGGGGAGCAGAGTAAGAGATAAGAGAAAACAAGAACGGACAAGGACAGACATAAAAACTCATCTGCCAGTGCCTCATGAACTGTCTGGCTATTGGGTGACATGGGATCAATGTGATCAGTGCTCTAGAATCTTCTGTCTGAGTCACTGACTGTTATCTCTTGTTCTTCGAGACTAGCATCAGGCCGTGTGTACTCAGGTGTTTGACTGGACTGGCTAAGAGGATTCCACAAGTTCAAGCTCTACAGAGCAGCCCTGGGCCAAGATGTGGCTGGGCTTCCAGGCTGTCCTCTACTAGAGGTGCTCAGCAGAGAAAGTCGGTGGGAGGGGCCAGATAGAGCTCCTGGAACCTCTCTCCAGGATATAACTGACACTGCACGTCTTCTTCACACACACCCACTCAGCGTCACTCTCCAATATTTATCACACCAGTTGGTCTAAATGCTCATCATTGATGAAATGACTCAGAGCTTCCATGCCAAGGGTGGGTACTTTGAATGGCAGCCCCCCGCGTCTGATCACTCTCAGAAGCAGTCCATCCTCTGCTACCACAGGGAAGGTGTGGGAGGCGCCCCCCGTGTCTACGCACGCTCCATGATTCTGTCACTCCGCACCTGCTCCTTGGATTTAGGTTCTAATATCTCTACCAACATGGTGACTGATGTTCTGAAAACAATCGGACGACCATCGTAATTTTAGGTCACCAATTACAGAAGTTTTCAGTGATGTGCACACTGGTGTGGGTTTCTGCACACTCCAAACCAGCACAGCCTAACAGAGACCAGAGAAGAACCAACACATGTATCCATGCCTGCAGCCAGCACTAGGGCCACCTATCAGCTGGTCCACATTCACAGCCCAAACAGTGCCCAGCCCTGCAGACTCCCACACTGCACCCAAGACAGGCCAGGAAGATGCTCTTTGGTTACTTCTTTTTTTAATTATTGTTCTATTTTTCTATTTTTACAAGCATATTGAGTATTTATCCCTGATTCTGTCCATCACCTCTCCCTCCCATCCCTTCATCAATCTATCCTACTTCCTCCCACCCTCTTGCCTGTTTGCTTCTATTGACCCCAGGGTTCCCTCTGGTTTATCTACTTTTGTGGATGTTTAGGCCTCATGTGACATACTAAGTTGCCTCTTCTTGGGCCATTCCACTGATAGGGGCATTTCTCTTCACTCATCCAGCTTTAGTCCCCAAGGTTTCCACTATAGGTTCTTATCTCTCTTGAGTTCCTTGATAGTCTATGGGAACGTGTTGGTTTGTCAGTAATTATGCAGGTCTGGTAGCATTCAGTTACCTCTGAAGCAACTCCTGCGTCTAACTACACCCTCCCTCTATTGTGTTCCCACTATATGGCTCAGAGCTGGAATACATCAGGTTGTGATCAGGATGTATCTCCAAACCAGTGAAAGAACAGTGTCTCAGTCAGTCAATCTCTACACATTAGATGTGTTCAAAACAAGAAAAGAAAGTTGAGATTGCCTATAAACTTGTATCTCACATGATTACAGTTTGAAGGAGATTACAGTTTGAGGTAAATGCAAATGTAACCAGTACAATAAGCCAAAAAATAAAATCAGAGGGGTTGGGAAGATGGTTCAGTATTTAAAAGTCTTTTCATTGTAAGATAAAGGTCCTGAGTTCAGATCCCAGATCCAGATAGTTAAGCCTGGGTGTCAACTTGACACACCTGGTATTAACTAAGATCAGCTGAGACCACACCTGTCATTAAGTAAGATAGTTTGAGACCACCTGAAGAGATTATTTGAATCAATACAAAGACCTGCCCAAATCCAATTGGAACCTCCCAGTGGACCAGATAAAAGGGACCATAGAAGGGAAGAAGGAGAGAGACTTTTCAGGAATGCTCCAGCCAGTGGATGTCGCTATGATTTAGCCTGCCTGCAACTTCAGCCAGCCAGCCATGCCGCTTCTGCTGTGAGAGACTGTATCTCCCCTCTGGAACCCTAAGGTGAATAAATCTCCTTTTCTCTCTTAAGTTGTTTGACTTTGGGTGTCTCTCACAGCAATGGTTAAGAGTAACCTTTACAGAGATCCCATGAAAATAATGATGTCAGTAGCCTGTAATTTCTGCCCTGGAAGGCAGAGACTGGGAAATCCCAGAGCAAAACAATATAGACATAGAGCAATCCCGGAGAATTCCTGATGTTAACTTTGGGCCTGCACAGGCAAATACAGTCAAGTGTTCATTTGTACACACACACACACACACACACACACACACGCACGCACGCACACACGAAAAACAAAATTAGGAAAATCAAAAATGTTATACTTTCATAGGGGATGTTGTATCTTTAGATTTCCAAACCATATATTTATTTTTAGTAGATAGCAAATCATAAGTGAAGTGCTATAGAGGTACAAATTCCCTTGTTTCACTTTGCCCTAACCATGAATGAATTTCATGTATGGAAAACTTTGTTAAGGAACATTACATTCAATAATGAAGTGTTAAACCCCTACTATACCAGATTAAATGTATGATAAAATATTTAAAGTGACATTTATTGCATCAATTTTTAACTAAAACTAGAGAAAGCCGTTAATATAACTTAATAATCCAAAGTCTTGTTCTTTTTTTTTCTTTTCCAACATATTTCTCCAATAATACATTTTGCCAACTGCTGCTAAAATATCAGAATATAACATAATGCCTACAGGACTAAAATGAAGTTTTACAGAATTAAGAGGGAAGCTGTAAATGTGTAATGCTTTATATGCAGTTCTGTTGAATGCTTGATATATTGTGTTGGGTCCCTTGCCAGAGGGTTTCAAGTGCTAGGGAAAATAAAGTCAGTACAATTTCATTTTTGTGAGGAGTCACTTTATTATTAATCATGGGACAGTTATTGAGCTCTGGTAGCTCTGAAGACTGAGACAAATCAGAGAAATTTCATTTTTGGCCCAATCATTACCTGTCCCTGGTGGTGGGAAGTAATAGGTTCTACTTTCCTCTCTTAATGCTATGCTTCAGTTAGCAAAAACGTTGATGTATGTTTGTCCGTTTAAACAGTTCATCACCATTCAAAACCTATCACGGGACTCAATTTATTTCAATGAGCTCTTAGATCTTTAGAAAACCAAGCTCTAAGAATTAACGTATCTGTGTAAAATAAACATGCCCTTCTAATATATCTACCCCACACAAGAAAAAAAAAATCCTAAAACTTGCTTTGTTTTGTGTTTTCTGTTTTCTCTAAGTTCAAAATACAATGTTTCTGCACAAATGGGCATCACAGATGAATCATTGGGTTGGGCAAAAACCTTCCCTCCTCTCCTGCCAGCATCTTGTCTTGGAAAGCACCGCCTTCCCAGCTAATGATGTCATCTGTCCAAAGATGGCTTGGGCTTCATTGTCTATGAGTTTGTCGCGAATGCTATTGAAAAGAGGACAAATTGGATGCAAGGGAAATGGGAGCGATGAGGTAGTGACTTAAGGCACTGGTGTCTGTTTCTAAAGTGGGAAGTCAGGTGGAGAAGCCTTAGGTTAGTCTGTGAAGATCACACTTTCTTGGCTCTTGTGAGACACTGTGGTCAGCTGTGGTGATGCGCCCTGTAATCCCAGCACTCTGGAAATAGAAGTAGATGAGTCAGAAATCCCAAGTCCTCCTCAGCTACACAGTGAGTTTGAGGCCATCCTGGGACACAGCAGACCCTGTCTTAAACAAACAACAATAATAAAAAAATAACAAAAAGATATTGCTAAAAAAAAAACACACTCCATTCAAATGATATCCTCATTTGCAATTCCAAACCAATTCAAAGCAAACCACCCATGGAAATGGGAGGTCAGAGACAAGAGAATTCTAATGTCTGGCATGTACATTAAACTCAGTTACATTTTTTGCATGATTGTAGTAACATTACCCAGAAGAATCCCAAAGTATGCAACTAGATCAAATAACCCAAGAATATTTCCTTACCCGTCTTTGATTATGCATAGTAATTGGTTTCATTGTGGTATTTTCATTTTGTCTTATTCACCCTTCCCATTATCCTCTTCTATTCCCCTCCTCCTCCCATAATCCCTTCTTCACTCCACCTAGTCTCTTCCCTGCTTTCTTTTACATATGCAAAATGTACACATTTGGTTTTCCATTGCGTTTCATTACTTGGCTTACAGGGTCCTTAGTGAGGATTATTTACAGGAACATAAACTCCTTATTATTGGCTATACACAGAAGAAAATACCTTTCCTTTCCCAGCAACCATTAACTTACCATTACTGCCCATAGATACTCCAGGAGGGGTGGGGGGGGCTGCATGAGCCCCATCCCCAGCAGCTACCATTAACTTTCTATAGTCTTCTGACCCTCGTATGGTGCGCTGTAGACCCTTCATTTGTGGTTGAGCCCTCAGTCTCTAATCCTCCACGTTTTGGCCATTTAGGAGTCGTTGATGCCTGTACAAGGAGCTTCTCCGACCAAAGCTGACAGTCAACACTGACCTGTCGTCTGAAGGGTTATGCACATGGCAGATTGAGAGGCCAGTCCTGTCCCCTTAGCACAATGAAAACAGCAGCCTCCCATGATAAGTTCCCTCACCATGGCCTTTTGACAAGGTTTAGGGTACCAGACGTCAATTCCCTCCTGTGGAGTGATTCTTAAACAGCATGCGATGGACAGTTAACCCCACTGCTGGCTTCAGGACTGCTCCAGGGCTCGCTGTTGAGTGGCGCAGCTTAGAAAGACTCCGGATGGTAATTCTGTTCCCACAAACTTCACCACACCTTCTCCTCGGCTCCTTCTGGTCTGGTGACTGGTAGCCAGGAAGGGAGATGCCCTCAGGTGGGCTCCAAGGTCATGTCTCTCTCCTACGACCAGAGCACCTGTGACCTTCAGCAATGGGATCTTACCTAATAGTTTTAGTGAGAATCCAACAGCTATGGCAAATGCCTCTGTTATTTGGGGACCTGGGAGACCCCTTTTACCAAACATTCATGGAAAGACACTGGGATTTTCATTTAATAACCTATGATTTCTGGGAGCAATGTCACTCATCCACATGGGTGTTCCCATTTAAACTCATTATTATTATTACTATTACTATTACTATTATTATTATTATTATTATTACATTTATTCATCCATAGTCATTTCCTTGTGGTATTTTCATCCTTAGTTTTGGTTGCTCCCCCGTCTGCCCCTTTTGTATTCCCTCCTGTAACCCTATCCTGTCCCCTTCCATTTTCATCCACTACACACCCCTCCCCTTTCAAGTCTCTTTCTATCTATCTCCCTCTCTTGGTTCCCTTTCTAACTTTCTAGCCCTATACACAACTCCTTCCCACTTAGATACTCATACATAAAAATCAAAGATAAAATTAAAGATAAAAAAATAAGAGAAAGCATGAGGGTTTTTTTTTCCCTGACCCTGGGAATTTCTTACCTTTTGAAAGATAACGCCTGTGTTCTTATCTGCTGCTCTTTTTAGTTTCTAATGAATACCCATTTGTAACTTGACTCATTAAGAAAATTTTTTGTGACTTAGAAAGTTCATACGGATTCTAAAAACGGTGCTTTGGAAAAGCTTTAAGAAGAGCACCACACTAAAGTTAATAATTCATCTCTGCTCAATAGCGACCTGCAACCTCCCCAAGTTCTAGAGGTTTCTTTTGTGAGTACCACAGGGTATCTGATGGAAAATTTGTAGAAGCAGCTCAGCAGAATATGTGTGAATTCTTGAAATGCCTGGGTGTCCTTTGCTTCAAATATTGAATGCCCCAGAGTCTTTACATTTTCGAGCCACTGAGAAGAAGTGTCATTCTCAGGTTTGCTGTAGCTCTGTTCTCTCCAGGTTTCTGGAAAAGAATTCGCTCACTGCTGCCATTCTACCTCAAATTTGAGATTCAAGTTTCCCAGCCTGGTCAATTAGCAGATGCTTGGCCTTACTAGAGAATATAAATTCTCAATTTTGCAAAAGTTGGAGTCAATAGCATGGGGGTTTTAAAGAAACATTGGTTGTTTTTTGCAGCTGATTCTTTTTCTTTCTTTCCATCTTTTTTTTTCCCCCTCCTCTTTCGGTGCATTTTGAGACCACTGCTGGGTTTCATTCATCGTCATTCATCTCCCTTCTGCGGTTTCCGGTGACATTTTAGGGCTGGAAGCGCAGTGTGTCAGAAGATAGCTACAACTTCCCACTGGGCTGCTTATTGTCTCCTTTGTCCGGAGGTGAATGAGCACAAACATTTTCCAATTGCTCTGATTTTCAGACAGGTTGAGATCTACTGAGCCATCACAGATCTGCACGCCTCTGCCATTTAGAAACAGTTGAGAGCGATTCAGAGGCCGGTCTGAGTCAGTCCTACACACACAGGTGCTATCATTTATTCTTTTCTTTTTTCCCAGAAGAGGCACAGATCTCAGGTCTTTTCCTCAGTTTACCCTGCTCAGGACAAAAGAAAGCATTGGATGCTTGTCCAAGTCTTTCTCAGCTGGGCTTAGAGACAGCAGCTTACCTTTCTACTGCAGGCAAAACATTATCATGATCAACGGAATCCAACCCTTGGGATTCGGCCATGCAGGCCTTTCATGGGTAAAATTCCCATCAGAATCAGAATTAAGTCCTCAGTGGAACTTAAATTACATTATAATATTCATTATAATATCATAAGTCCCAGAAAGGCTTTGCCACAGGCGCTGAATGATTCATGATAAACTTGAAAACCTCACTCTCCTCTTCTCAGCGTGGCTTCAATTATTTCTGACGAACTCCGCTCCCGATACCTTGTTGAACTGAAGTAATAAGGGGTTTAGGACCTTTATAGTCTTCCCCAAACTTTTCCTTTTTAACTTAAGACTATCTGCAAGTAAAATATCATTGATTGGATCTTGTTAAATGTGCCTCTTATAAAATTATGGTTAAATATTATCTTACTACTACAGAATTTGTACGCCTTATAAATGTAAATGCTCTGTAATATCATCTTAGCTATAAAAATCATATCATTAAAAATTGCTCAAACTCATTTTACATCAGCCCGGGCAGTTAGTTGGGTTAGAAAATAAGTCTTGATGAAATTTCATCCTGGTTTCAATTTGATTTCCTGGCTACTTAGGATCTGAATGCATGGCGCTGCCAGTAATGAGAATGGTATGTCTAGCAGATGCTGCAGAGTCTGAAAAGTTCGAATTAGGTTCTTTTAGGAAGCAACTGAGTCCTGGGAACATTGATGAACCTATCCAAGGTTCCTCCTTTCCTTGAGAGTGGCACGTGTTCTATTTTCTTTGGTGGACTGCAGAGTTAAATGTGGCTTATTTGTGGACATACTTAAGGACCACACCTTATAACAGCAAAGACATCTGCAACTCATGGAAATTGTTAGGTTTCATATGCTTAACCAGTAAGTGGAAGAGCCTCTTTCTAAGGTAGCTGAGACAATGAGAAAATTACATATAGGTAGGTGTACATGCACATATCGGGCATTTGATGATGGCCAGGAATACGGTCTTTAGTATTTTTATGCCATTAACCTAAAATCATTTTCTGCCTGCTTTAGTCTGTTATACTGCTGTAACAGAATATCAGGAATTGGATGATATAAAAAGAAATGCATTTCTTATGGTCTGGAGGCTGAGCAACCCAATAGCCAGGTGCTAACTTGGGGGGGGGGACTTTGTGCTTTATCATCCTGAGAAACAAGGCTGAGAGGGAGAGAGATGGGGTGGGGTGAGAAAGAGAATCTATCCTTTATAAAGCAAACCCACCCTAGGATACTGAATATAGCAACAGCATTCATCTATGTATGAGGGCAGAGGGTGCGTGGCATAGGGGCCTCTAAGTGCTTCTGACTGGAGATTCAGATTCTTTTTTATTATTATTATTATTTATTCAATTGTGTGTGTATGCGTGTGCGCACATGTGTGTATGTATGTGTGTGTGTGTAGAACCAGGACGAATTCGGGAACCACCACGGACCGCCTCCACCTCCTCCTTGTTTACTCTGCCCCTGGATTCACAGGCTCCGCCCTACCAGGACCAGAAGCGCAGGCCGCCCCTGCTTCCACCCAGAGTCTATACGTGGGGTCTAGGATCCAAACTCAGGACCTTCCGCCTGCAAGGCAGAGGCTTAACCCCTGAGCCACCTCTCCAGCCTCTGGAGATTCAGATTCTAACACATGCTTTTGCCCAACACATTTAAAAATCAGCGCTAGCTTGTCAGATCACTGTTGGTGACTAGTGGGCGTCCACCTAGTGGGCGTCCACCTAGCCAGCTAGCCTGTGGTCAGATCACTGCTGGTAACCAGTGGATGAAGACCACTGTCAGATCACCCTCACATCTGATTTTCTTGCTCCTAAGTGATGCTGTTTTGAAATGAAGTCACTGTCTCTCTTCCTAACTCCCACTAATGGGAGCGCTAATGTCATCTCAGCTTCCGTCCTCTGTTCAGGCTGCTTCAAGCCTGGTCGAAGGGCCACCCCTTCCAGCGTGTCTCCCCATTGTCAGAGACACTATGGCATTCTGTTGCAGGCGCTGGAAGAGCAAGAAACCAGCAGTTCTGGCAACTTCACCCCAAGCTGGGTTCTACACTGCAAGCATCTTGTTCTGCTTTCGCTTCAGTCTTTCCTGTCCCTCCCTCACTTAATCTCTCAGACGGTTGCCCACTGAGGGAAGAATTCACGTCTTCACCTTTAGCATCATTCTTTGACAAGGAGGAATAACTAAGAAACAATACTGATGGAATACCTTAAAATAGTAACAGGCAAAGTATCAGCTATAAGAAGGGCTGGGGTGCATTTAAGGGAACTTGCAGGACTTGGGGTACAGAGCTTTCCTTCTTCCATTTCACGTCACCAACAGGTCTAGGTCTTCATAGCAACAGGGACCTGGAAGCACAGAGTATCATGGACAGGTGGCAGTGAAATGTGACATTGCTGTCCTCCTCTCTTCCCTGGGCTTAATCGATTGCATGAAGAAATGCGAAAGTAAATCAAATAAACAGCCTCAATCGGCCTTGAAAATATATGCAAAATACCTGCATCAGCCAGATGTGGTGCTGTGTGCCTGATGTTCTAGTATTTGAGAGGCAGAGGTATGAGGCTAAAGAATCCAAAGTCATCCTCAGCTACCCGGCAAGTTCACTGCTAGCCTGGGCTACATGAGCTCTCATGTCACATTAACAGCAAACCTACAGCTTCATCATTAGAGAATGAGGACTCAAAACAGGTCAAAAGCTAGAAAAAATATTCTCTAAGCACATTTATTAGGGTGCAATGCATTTTTTAACATATGTAAGAAGGCTCAGGTGATGAGTGAAAAAGTTGAGTTTATTGAAGAATTTTGTCTGGGCATCAAAACTAAGTGTTTCTGTGGCCACAAACTGCCACTTGTTGGAAAACTAAAGTATAAATGTTAGTGCACATAGAAATAAATATCTGAGGAAAAAGGTAGTCATAAAGTATCTCTTAGGGGATATTTTTCTTGGCATTTTAATATCAAAGGGCCACTTTATTTTAGAGAATAATTTCTTGCCACTGGTATTTACAACTTCTAAAACATTCTAACCTTCCAATATCATCTGATTTGCCAAAATGCAAACTCCCAGGCAAAACCAATCTATGCTGACTTTCAGGCTTGGTGACTGACTAAAGGAGACTCCCTCCCATCAGAACAGGTTTGGAATAAATCCAACTGGCATTCAACATAAAGACCACCCTTGGCTGAACCTGGAAAATCTTCAACATGGAAACTCATAAACGAGAATAAAAACAGCACAAATCCACATTGTGGTAGGACCAGTCAGAAACTCTGGCACAGATCTAGCAGCAGAGGGAGAAGAAATGCCAGGGGGGAAAAATGGAGGGGGGGGGCAGCGAGAGGGCGTGGCCTGTGAAGGCGTCTGCCTGAACTTGCAAATCTGGCTGCCCAAGTCAGACCCCTGGAGTCTTAGTGAAGGATGGAGAGACTCCAGGTGAGAAAGTTCCCCTCTGACCTCCGTGGGCTCCCTGGAGGACAAAGCAAGCGCACGCACATGTTCTCTCTCTCTCTTCTGTAACTCTCTCTCTCTTTTCTTTATCTCTCTCAAATAAATAAAACATTTAAAAAGAAGAAGAAGAAAAAGGAAGAGTGAATATTTTGGAATCACAATTTATCATTTATTTAGGATGTCAATATTTAGGAAGAGCACACAATTTATGTGCAGAAGGGTTTAGAACGGACACCATTCTTTCCTGACATTCAAAATCAACTGAATCGTTTGGAGGGATGTCTCTTCTTTTCACTGCTCTCCTCAATAGATGCACTGCTTGGTTGAATTACTCAAGAAATCATGGAGTCTCTCTCTCTCTCTCTCTCTCTCTCTCTCTCTCTCTCTCTCTCTCTCTCTCTCTCTCTCTCTCTTTCTCTGGCTCTCTTTCTCCCTCCACATTTCTCTTCCCACAATTTGCAGGAGGGCCTCACATTAACTCTCTCAGTGCCTGAATTTTCCTTCAGGAAATCACAGCAGTGATTTAGTTCACCTGGGTAATTTGGCTCCTGTGAGAATGTGATCAATGTGTTTCTTTCCCTTGAAATGTGTGGAGCAAAAGAAGTGTTTTGTTAGGAACAAGTCAAGTTCGTGCTTCTCATTAGCCATCCGTAGGAAGAGAAGACCCCCTTTCTGAACCCAGTAGGGCAATCGAATTACAAAGTCATTACAGTCCATTGTAAGGTGATTCCCGAAGAGTTCCTGTTTTCCTAACAAGCATTTTCTGTGTTCATCCAACATATAGATTTTGGCCTCTTGTGTTAGGTTTACAAGGTTTCTAATTAAGCTCCAGAGAGAATTATATAGTTCACTGAGCTGAGTCCCTGTGTTACAACTAGGAAAGAGGAGACACTCGTATTTTATCAGAAAAGTAAACATCTTGGTTTCATTTCTTCCTCCTCCTCGCACTATCTCTTTGTCCTATCACAATGCTTTTTATAGGTTTTTATTTCAAAGGATTACCTTGAGATTACTGTCAACACAGCCAAAGGGAAATCTCCCTGCAGAATGTAGTAGGTGATTTCCCCTTCTAAAAAAAAAAAGTCTCGCTTCAGACAGCATTATACCATACAAAAATAATCTTCCCTATTATGGGCAAAGAGGCGCAGTTTCAACAGTGGTTTAGTCTAAAATTTGGGAAAATTTTTGTGAATAACAAAAGCACAATTTATCACCTTGATTTTTAAGCCAAGACTTTAACTTTTAAAGTCAAAGTTGTCGCTTCTGCGGAGAGAAAAAAAAAAAAATCTTCACTCTGGGTCCCAATTCCTAGGTTGGCAGGAGGGAAAATACTTTAGTTGCCGTTCAACAGAAGTGCGCGATCATAAGCGTGGAGTTCAATATTTCTGAAGGGCTCATTCCTGAGCTCTCTGGGTTGAATTAGATGCTCTCAGAACTCTGTTCCATGTCACCCACATGTCTGCAGAACGAGGCCTCTCAGCTGTGCCTCCTTTCCAGACATGCCGGATGTCTAAGCAATAAGTGCTCTCGACTTCAAAGAGTCGCTCAGCATTCTGTGCCTTCCCTTCCCACCATTCCACGTAAACACCATTCGTAACCAGACCGCCCCTCGGCCAGAAGTCAGTTAATTGTCCATGCTTGCTCTGCGTCTTCACTGTGCTTGGCGGAACCAGTTACCGCCACATGTGATCCTTCAGGGATGCAGATCCGGACACATGCAGGGGGTCCCCATCTCTGACTCCTCACTGCAGCCAAAGCCTCCTGTCCCCACCAGAGCAGTTTTAGGAAATTAAACACGTTTTCCGAGTCTGCCGTGGACCTGCCATTGGAGTTGGTGTACGGCACATAGGTCAGTGAAAAAGGAGAAAGATGAGTGACAGGTGAGCACTACCGAGGCATACTGCATGTGGCATTCGTCGGGAAGGCACAGGTCCCGGGTTCGATTCCCAGCAGGCACCCCACCCGCAGCCAATAAAATCAGGAAGCAGAATTTTAAACAGTAACAGACATTCCTTCTTCCAATAGATTCAAATTATGACGCAGACAGATGCAGAAGATAAATAAATATAAGGAGATGGTTTCAGATAGTCACAAGTCATGGAGGAAGGAAATCCTGGGAAGACATGAGAGGACAGCTTGCAGGATCCCAGGTGGAAAGTTTGTGGGAGACCTTTCTAAGGCAGATGGTGTGTGAGCTGAAACTCGAAAGGGGGTGGGGGACAGAGGGGATCTAAACAGACACACAAGGGGCTGGAGAGGTGGCTCAGGAGTTAAGCCTCTGCCTTGCAGGCAGAAGGTCCTGAGTTCGGATCCTAGACCCCACGTATAGACGCTGGGCGGAAGCGGGGGCAGCCTGTGCTTCTGGTCCTGGTAGAGCGGAGCCTGTGAATCCCGGGGCAGAGTAAGGAGGTGGAGGCGTCCATGGTGGTTCCCGAATTCGTCCGTGGTTCTACACACACATACATATATACACACACATACATATGCACACATACATACGCACACATACGCATACACGTACAATTGAATAAATAATAAATAAAAAAAATTTTTTAAAAAGTTTAAACAGACACACAAAAGGGTTCAACACAGGGGAAAGAAGAATAAAGCCCCGGGGATGTGAGAGCTACTGTGAGAAGCCTGGACCGAGACCCAAGGACTCACACATGGAAATTGCCACGTGAACAGTTCAGCCCTCCGCCTGCGAGAGCCCCTGACAGCCGTGGGCATTTCTCTGATGCATACTGACGGCGGGGTTGTTTAGCAGATCCACCGCACCCGGCCGGGACAGCTTGAGCACCAACGTGATCTCTCGTCCACGTGCACGGGAAGTCCGTTGGAGTTGGTCTGCAGCACGCTTCACACCTCTTGGGCCCTGCGGTGAGGATTACCATGTGCGAGGGTCCATCTCTCTTGACAGCCCGACTGGATATAAAAGCACCTAGTTGGTCCGCCTCTGGGTGGGTCTGTGGGGGCAGTTTCAGAGAGGATGAAATGAAGAAGAAACGCGGCCGCAGCATCCTAGACCCAATGCACAGGGTAAAGGAGAAGGCGAGCCGAGCATCGCGTTCGTCCCTCTCTGCGTCCTGCGTGTGGGCGCAACGCAGCCAGGCACCTTGTGACCCCACAGCCACGCTTTCCTGTCAGGACAGGCGACACCCTTGAACTGTCACTCGAAACTTGTTCTCCAATCAAGATCCTTTCTCCTGTAATCAGAGAACTGAGATTTGGATCATGGCTGAAGGGGGCTTGTCCAGGGGACCCTCTTCCGGTGTCTGGCATGAGCAAAGACCACAGGCCATGTGCACCCAAAAGATTGATTGCAGGAGCAGAGTGGCTGCCCCAGCACAAGTGATGGACAGCGAGGTGCCATTTTCTCTAGGCTTAGATACAGCTCGACCAGGGCGGCATCCCGGACACCAGCAGGGCATGGACATTTGGGGTTTTTTACCCTATGAGAGAAGAGATACAGTTATCTGAAGAATACGTGGGGTGAGCCGGAGCCTGCCAGCAGGAACACATACACAAGGAGAAAGAAGCCCTGGGGGTGCCATTTCAGGAGGAGAGAAGAGCACATACTATTTGGAGGTGTCTTTCTATGAAACGGGGCGGTTCTGTCCAGGAGGAAGGGTCTCCACATGACGCAGTAGCCCAACAAAGGCACTGCGTTTTGAGCAATACATGCAGGTCTGTGTGGTTGCTTTGTGCTGCCTGCATGTAACCTGCCCGTCCTCGCATGCTGCGAGTCGGCCGCTGTGCCGTAGGCAGCGCAGGGCTCCACGAAGTGTAAGTAGTTTGGCTCTTGCTGTGCAAGGCGGAGGGCTGGAGCTCTGGTTTGTAGATGGCACATAAAGTGCCAGGTAGTGTGGAAACCCACCTGAAGCACCTCCTCGGAAGGTGGAGACGGGGAATCCCCGGAGCATGTCAGACTGGCTCTATTGGCAAGTTCTGGGTGGATCTCAAAAAGAATAAAGCAGAGGAGATATAGAGGATGATTCCCAGCATCAACCTAGAGCCTTCACACACACACACACACACACACACACACGTGTGTACACCCACACATGAGAACCCTTAGCACCACTACCACCTCCACCTCTACCACACATGCACAGAAAACAGGAAAAGCAAAGCAGATAATTGAGGAGACAGAGCTGATCTGTGCACGTTGAGCGTCTCTTTATAATTCACTGTGTTCTTGCCAGGAGTGAGAAGCCATCTCATGAGCCTAAAGAGGCCATGAGAAGGGAGCACAGATTCGCACGGCTGAGTGCACAGTTTCAAGAAGCCCGGAGCTTCCAGTGTCACCTTGGAGCCATTGTCTAGTCCTGCATCTCTCTCAAGCGCTTGTGCTCGAGGAACAAACAGAACCCCACACAGGAGGCCTCGTGAAGTCTTCTGTGTGGCGTCCCAAATGCTTGGTGGCAAGAGCAGAAGCATTGGTGCCAAATGCCACACGCAGATCTAGCAGCAGCTGATGCCTTTGTCGCTCTCATTGCCATGCATTCTGCTCACGGACAGGAGTTGATCCAGGAAGGGTGGAAGGTGCTGCGGAGAGGGATTTCAAAATCAGACCATAACGGAAGCGGAAGAGGTATAGAACATGAACCCTAACTCTGCTTAGAAGTTATCCAATAGCTATTTGATTGCCTAACTATATGGTGAAACTCCAAAATACCTGGAGTTCTGTGACATCAGTGCTAGCTGTCACCCTGACATCTGGGGGGGGGGTCGGAATCTGAGCGCAGTGAGAAGGGTATTTTAAAATTGAGGCGGCCTTTGTGCAAGCCTGAGGGAGACTTGACTGCCTGGCTCGGGTGGGAAGAATTGCCCTTTGTGAGTCACAACGTCCCTGAGTCGGAAAGCAAACCAAGGGCTGGGGATGGCTCGGGGTGGAGCCTTGGCTCTGTAAGTAAAGGACCGGAGTTCAGAACTCCAGACCACACATTAAAAACACTGAGAGGATATGGCCGTGGCCTAGAATTCCAACCTAGTGAGAACCCCCCAGAGCAAAGCAATGAGAAGGCAGAGCAATCCAGGATGATTCTGATGTCACCCTCGGGACGCTACAGTATACACATTCAAGTACCATCTTACACACACACACACACACACACACACACACACACACACACACAGACACACACACACACACACAGACACACAGACAGACAGACACACACACACAGACACACACACACACAGAGACAGACACACACAGACACACACACACAGACACACATGCACACACATGCACACACACAGACACACATACACAGACACACACACAGACACACACCCACACACACATACACACACACAGACAGACACACATACACAGACACACACACACACACAGACACACAGACACAGACACACACAGACACACACACACACACACACACACACACACACACACACAGACACACACACACCATAAGCATGCAAGGAAAAGAAGCAAGGAAAGAAAGAAGGAAAGGAAGGAGGGATGGGGGAAGGAGGGAGGAACAAAAGAAGGAAGGGAGGAAGGGAGGAAGGGAGGAAGGGAGGAAGGGAAGAAGGGAGGAAGGGAGGAAGGAAGGAAGGAAGGAAGGAAGGAAGGAAGGAAGGAAGGAAGGAAGGAAGGAAGGAAGGAAGGAAGGAAGGAAGGAAGAGAGGGAGGGAGGCATCAGCAAGCCTTGATCCTTGCCCTCCGCTCTTGGTGTGGATGTGTTGTGACCAGTTCCCTTGACTCCAGTTGCTGCTCAAACCCCTTTCTTTCTTAAATTGTTGGATCAGACTTTTTTATTGCAGCATAAGATATGAAGCTAGAACAAGTTCTAAGAAGTACAATTAAATACCATTCTGGTGCTGACTTCGAGCTGTCTAGCACAGGAACAGGGAGAGAGTCGTTTGTCTTTTCCATTTTCACCAAGATCAATGGTACCTGGAATCTCTCCTGTATTCTGAATGAAGGGGAGAAAAACTTGCCATTATCTAAGTAGTCAGAAATTGTCTCAGGAGAGAGACACGAACCATCGGATTCAATGAGCAGCAATGATAAGAAAGATGTTCGCAGCCTAAACCTGGCGCAAGACAGGTCTAAGATCAAGGACAGCACCACAGATGGATGAAAAATTCTTCTGGGCTGAAAAATGTTTGCTGTTTACAGCTCTAGGTCATCACGTGGAAGCTCGCTTAGGAAACTTCTCGGGGGACCTTTAATAAGTAAGAG
Organism: Typhlomys cinereus; assembly: GCA_023101885.1. NCBI lineage: Eukaryota > Metazoa > Chordata > Mammalia > Rodentia > Platacanthomyidae > Typhlomys > Typhlomys cinereus. The sequence goes on from JALPQD010000551.1 coordinate 372,195, forward strand.
GACAGCACTCTAAGACGGACCGTTGCTCCCTGTCAATGCCGGCTTATTTCCTCACACTCCCTGCTTTTGAGATGGTCATTGTAAGCACGTCTCACAAAGGATCCCCATGCCCAGTGCCCTGTGGTGGCACAGGCTGCATTATATCCATATTTCTTAATAGGAGAATTAACAGTTTCCAGATAGATAAACTTAATTGAAATTCTGGCACAGACATGTGGGGCTGAGAAGCATTTGAGCCTTTCTGCTTTGAGCATCAAGCCAGGTCACTGTACACAGCCCGCTCGCTTCTGTACCTGACGCTTACTGACCAATGGGCGAAGATGCTTCGCCATTGGGACGCCTGTTTCTTCAGCCACGTCTGCAGCAATTTTACCCACGGTTCTATCAGGAGCGACTGGGCATCCTCAGGGTAAGACATGTCGCAGGGCCCAGGGTGGTCAGCCACAGCAGGTGGCATTCAAGCTGGTGGTGGTGCAGTTTACCTATTTCCCAGGAAAATACGTTTGATGAGATGACAAATGTACACACTTCAGATGTTTTACTAATAGACTTCTCCACTTTGACTTGGCAGCAGCCAAAGCTTATTTCTACCTCTGCCCCTTACAGTTTTACATGTCTCAAAGTTAAGGGCATTTTTGACCATCTAGTTCTTAACTCCAGATAGTTCATATTTTTCTCTTATACTCAAAATCTTTAACGTTAAGCTTTGTAGCTCACTTGCCAACTCAGTCCAGTGGGCAGCAGGCATTTTCTTGAAAGGCATTCACATTCAGATGAACGGAGACTGCATTATACCTAGTTCACATCCAAGCTGTGCGCGTGTCTAACCCAACTTCATCTTCACGGCATGCAAAAAGTTGGAAGAGAGGAAAGAAGAGGAAAGAGAAGAAAATCAAGAGAACTCGATAGGGGGAAGAGTAGAGGAGAAGAGGAGGGGAGAAAGGAGAGGGATAGGGAGGGAGAAGGAGAGAAAAGGAGTGATAAAAGGAGAAGGGAAGGGAGGGGAGCGGAGGGAAGGAGGGAAAAAAAGAGGAGGTAAATGGCACAGGAGAGGGGTGGCGTTGTGGTTAAAGCATTCCAATTTTGTCAGTTTGCTATCAGTCTTATCACAGGAGTTACATCGCTAGCTCCTGTCTAGCAACCTGGGATGCCCCTAACGGAGGTGAAGGGACCGAAAGCTTAGGCGTCTTCACAGTAAGGCTGCTGCTAGGAGTTAACAAGGCCTCTTTGTGAACAGACGTGGGGAGCTGCCACACATACGTCCCCAGGGAGAACCGTGCCTCCAACATGTAGCTTCAGAGGCCGCCTTCCACAGACAAGATGAAAGATGCTTACATTTGAGGTTGACGCCACGGGAACATGCACAAACTGTCCTAATGACTTGACCTTTGCAGAACTCCCAGAAAAAAAATTAAAAAGAATTTGAATATCCCACATGAAAAGATTTGTTTTGATTTATGAACATTTGATCCGGGGCGGGACGGAAGAGAACAGAAGAGGGAGGGAGTTGAGGACGGGAGGGTTCGTTCTTTATAATCCCTAGCAGAAATGCCGGCAACAACAAATACCGTGTACGGAACATTTCTCCTAGGTTGCTAGTCTACCATCATTTAACTTGTGAATTAATACCTTGAGATAAGTGTCTCATGGCTATTTAAAATGTGACAGATGAGGATGTAGCTATTGGTCCTTCCCTCCCCTTGAAGCTGAGCAATGATTATGCTCACTGTGGACTTGTGTGACTTGCCTCTTGGCTTTTCCACACCAAGTCCGCTTATCACCTTGGCACATTCTGATTAAAGCCTCTGACCTTTGAATGGGATTACACTGAATCCTTGTGTAAAAAATGAAATGAGGACTGTTTGGAAAGGGAAGAGGGCATACAGTAGGGGTAAGTGGTAAGAAATAGAACATCTCTTTCCATTATCCATCTATCTACCCTGTCTGTCAATCATCTGTCTGTCAATTATCCTGTATGTTAATTATCTTTCCTATCAATCATCTATTAATCATCTGTCTATCCTACCAATCATCTGTCCTATCAATCATCTATCTATCTTATCGATCATCTATCAATCATCTTCTGCCAATTATCTGTCCTATTTATCAATTATCCTATCAATCATTTATTAATCATCTGTGTATCCTACCAATCAATCATCCATCTATCCTATCTATCAATCATCTGTCTCTTTCTTTCTAACTTTCCATCATCTATGTAATCTATCTTTCATCTTCCTCAGTATACCTATATTGTCTTTTCTTTACTATCTATCTATCTATCATCTATCTATCTATCTATCTATCTATCATCTATCTATCTATCTCCTTCTATCACTTTTCCACATCTATCTAGTCTATCCTTTATCTTTAATCTTTTTGTCTTCTATTCAGTTCATCTATACCTGTCTTTTCTCTATCTTTTTTCCTTGGAATATTCCCTATTCTCTATGAACTTTCTGCGGTCAAGTCTCCCCCTCCTTTTGCGAGGCCATCGGCCTCACGTGGGTGAGCTCATTTGCTACCATCTCGTGCCTCAGACTTTGTTCTGTGTCCATGTCGCCAGGTTCATCTGTCCTCCAGGTGATAAAAACTTTTCTCTGGGGCCTTTTTTCTCTCCGGAGGAGCTCCTTCCCATGACTTTGTAATCCTTCATGTTTTGTATCTACACCAGTAAGACCCATCTTTCTAAGCATGTTGAACACCTATGCCACTAAATCCTTTGACATATCAGTCATACAGTAGGCAGAAAGCACAGGGCCTCCACGGAAATACTCCGTGTGTGTGTGTGTGTGTGTGTGTGTGTGTGTGTGTGTGTGTGACATTTAGAAGCTAGAGGACAACTTGCAGGAGTCTGCACTTCCTTCTACCAAGGTGTGCTTCAGGGATTGAGGCTTAATTCATTCTCTTTTCCACTTCAAATCAAATTCTCCTGAGCAAATTTGACTGATGTGTGTGTGTGTATGTGTGCTATTGTGTGTGACGGGGTGTATCCTCGAGCCCCGTTGTGTGCAGGTGCACTCGTGTATGCTGTGTGAAGGTCAACGCTCAATGTCCAGGGTCGTCCTCTATCACTTTCTACCTTATCGTTTGAGACAAAGTCTCTCACGGAACTCAGAGCTCACTGACGGGCTGGAATAGCTCAATATGTGAGCTCCAGGGCCCAACCTGGCTCTTCCCTGACCCCTAGTGCTGGGAATATAGCTGAGCCCAGCCACCAGCATGTTACATGCGTGCTAGGTTCCAAGCTCAGGTCTGCGTGCTTATGTAGCAAGCAGTTCACTCACGAAGCCATCCCTCCACTCTCATGATCATAGTTTAGGTCAAAGAGCAAAGCAAACAAAACCTGACATAGTGCAGAACTTCCTTAGAGCAAAGCGGGCTTTCAGAAATGTTTCAAGTCTCTCCGCCTTTTCTCCCTTAATGTTAATAAACATTCACCTCGATCATCCATGCTCTTCAAAACGTTAAAGTTTGTCGGTCTCATTACTGTTCTTGGGATCAGAAGCTTCATCTTTTGATGCAAAAAAAAAAAGGGTGATTTTGCAGCTATCTTCATCTTGCAGCAAGGGTGCAATAGCGTCCTCTGGAAGCTTCTCTTCATTCTTAGCAGAAACAGCTAATCGGGGCTTCTCACGGAAAGGACTGGAGACAGAGGGAGGCCCAGCACCTTGCCTTGAATTGCAGATCTCTTAAATGCCATAGCTGCAACTTTAAGCTTGGGTTTCCCTGAATTAGCAGCCATCTGTCTCAGGAATCCTGTGTTATCTTTTCATCCACACACCTTCTCTGAGGCATCTAATCTCATCAGAGCAGCTGTGTCCCTCCATATTCACTGGAACACTGGAATTAATGCCATAATTATTCAACAAATCAACAAAGTAGCTTTCGATGAACTCAAAGTCTTATATACTTTTTCCTTTTCCAAGTGAGCATGCCTAGAACATGTCTGCCATTCTCAGGGGCTTGAGTCATTTTAGAAAACAAATGCCAACATTGGTGCCACTACTAAAGAGACCTAGGTGGTGGTTTAAACACGAGTAGCATCTGCTGCTTTGTAGAGACGCCTAGACAAGACCAGTGAAAATCATCCTGCATGGGGTTGAAAAAGAGGGTGGAGAGGCAACTTAGACTCTGTGACCCAAGAGAAATGGCTTAGAAAGATCCTATTCTGTTATCAGAGAAGTTTGAATTCAGAGACCAAAGCAGAGCCTACATACCAAGGTCAGGAAGGAGGGTAGAACTTTTGGCAGAGACAGAATGGTGGTTGAAGAACTCTAAGTAGAAAATTCATCTTATGTCACCTGCAGAAATCATACGGGTAGTTTTGGAACCTGTGAGAGTCTGCCTTGCAGCCAGATGACTCTCACGCCTTGGCCAGACATATATTGGCGCAGCATACTTTACCTCGTAAACCACTTACTCGTGTTATCTTATGTGAAATCCATGACAATACTCTGCAGCAAGAAGAGAACCTATTGTTCATCCTATTTATGTTAAGAGCCCTGAGAGAGAACCTGCAAGTACCTCGGATTTTCCAACCTCCACCTTCCAACCTCTTTCCATGAGTCTGAATATGCAAATGCGTATCCATATATTTCCTTCCAAAGTGTATAAAGAATTGGATGCACTCTCCAAGTGTTAGACACACATGCATGCATGCACACACGCGCACACACACATACACACTGCTACTTAAAGCTTCACCAAGAAGCCACTAATGAATCATTCCATTTCACAAATTGCAATATGATAAAGGGCAGAGATTCGAAAGGGAAGCCTCTTCTCCCACGCTCAGGCAACAAATCTTCATGTGATGCTGGGGAAAGGAAAATGTTTTACAGCTCTCGGAGACATAAATCACAACCTCCCCACCAGTACTTGCAACCATTTGGAGGTTTTATTAAGGTAAAAAAATTATCTGCAAAGTCATTGCTGAGAAGATGGATAGGATTAAGGAAAAGAGAAATGACCTGCATGGGGTAGGTGGAAGGCACTAGTGAATTTTTGGAACTTTTTTCCTTAAGCCATTCTCTGAAGTACTGGCCTGCATCGCAGTTAAAATGTCTTCTCTACCACAGCATGACCTTCTTGGACGTCTTCAAAGGGCTCAGCGGAGGGCCTAGGTACAGGAATCACTTGGCAGTGTGTGGTCAATGATGGAAGGGAGTTATCACAAAGCAAAAAGACCTCCACACATATGACAGCGCTACACAATTCCATAGGTGTGTATGCAGTCATATATGTATTTCGCATGTATGTACATGTATGCATTCACAAAATACCATTGACTATGTTATATAAACTTCGTTATGTATGTGCACATGTTTACAAAATTATAGTATTTATACACTTTCCATAGGCTTATGGAAGTTTCATATATTCATTTCATATGCATGTACTCACAAATACTAGTGAATATATTATATAAATTTCATTATGCATATACATACATATTCATACAATGAAAACATTTACATAATTCCATAGATATATACATTTCATAAATATGTACATGTATCTATTCACAACATACTATTGAATATATTTTGCAAACTACATATCTATGCATGCACATCTATTTTTTCAGAAGGATAGCATGATGCGAGCTATCTAAAGATCAAAACTATCATATACATACATGCACTACATACACACATATTGAAAGTACAGCTGTAACATGAAATTATATCAGCAATGCTACGTGTGTGCATTCCCACAAAAGCATTTTACATATATTTGTAGACACAGTTGAATGGTTAAATTTTTTTTGTCATTTTTTAAATTTCAACTTAACTTGAGTGAAATGTATTAAAACAGCAAGAATAAGTGATGCTCATTTTGACCTATAAATTTTCACAATTAAAAATGCAAATCAAAAGTATAGAGTGCCAAATCCAAGGCAGATAATTCTGAAAACCTCTGTCACGCTTTACAATGTAATCACAATCACAGATAATTGGAAGTTATTAGACACTTATCAGGCTTTCCTGAAATCAGGAAACCCCGACCCAGCAGTCAGCTCCAATTGCCTGTTGGGATCTGCAGAGGGTCTCTGGTGTCTGCCTGTAGTCGGCTGTCTGCCACGTCCCAGAGATGACTGGGGTGCACCGTCTAACGAGGTCCAGAGAGTGACTAGCGACTCGTCCTCACACCAAAGGAGCATTGCACAGCTTCTGCGTGGAATGAACTGTGGTGACCCTGGAACTTCTTCGCTGTCCTCCATTCATTTATTTCCTCATTCCCAAATCCGGAGCATGTGTTGTTCTCAGGTACAGCGTGAAGCTCTGGGAGTGAAGGACGCAGAGTCACGTCCTACTTCGCTGTGTCTCGGGAGATGCCTGTTTCCTTTTTTTTTTTTTACATTTTTTATTATTATGTCAGCTCATACAAACTTAATAGGTACACCAGTTCCCTCCCTCCCTCCTCCTCCTCCCAACCCCCCTGCTCCCACTCCCCTCACCCCTCCCTCCCCATCCTCCAGTGCCTCCCGCCCCAATTCCCAGAGAGTCCTTTATTGTGCATCCCTGACTCTCCTCTGGGCCCTCCTCTCCGATGACGTACAAGGACCCAGTGGCCATTCCTTGAACCCTTTCCCGTGTTCCCCTTAAGCATAGGAACACTGCTGTGGCTGCCAATTCTTTGCCTCCAAGGATCTTGGTGCCTTTAGCAGATGCTAGACTTTGTGAGGTCAATAGTGTGTTGGACATTGCGCCGGGCATGCAATGTCCAATTATGATTGCTTCAGCCCTAACTTGTGTGGAGTATCTTGCAAATCATTGCTCCTCCCATCCTTTTGCTCTTACACTCTTACTGCCCCCTCTTCCGCAAATGTCCCTGAGCTTCAGGATGGGGAGAGATTAGGTTGGCCTAGTTCTAGGTGGTTGATATAGAGTCTCTAAAGTTCTGGATTGTGGTTTGTTGATTTTCTTTTGCAGTTTTGCTGCTCCTGCAATGCCCTTCACTCCATCCTGATGGGCACTGTATGTCATCCCCTGGCTAGAGACAAAAAGCTGTTAAACTAGAGTCTTGTTATAAGAGCACATTCAAAGGTAGATGTATTAAAAGTAGGAAACGACAGTGAGGGACGGGTCTATCACCCATTTGCAAAATGGTTACTTTTTATCTGCCAGACTATATGCCCTCCTCTTCTAGTGAGATCATACCTCCTCAGTAGTAAATGATCAGGAACGAAAGTCTGTGAACTTAATCAGATGTCTCATTACTTATTTGAGTCCTTGATGGAGGCCTATTTTCTCTGCTGTAACATGGTCCCCTCTCTCCTTGTTTCTGGTGTGGCCCCCCTACCCATCCCTCCTGTTCATAATCCTTGCAATTACTGTAGGTATTACAGAGATTTTCTTAACCCTTCACTCGCTGCGGCGCTTTCAGAGTGCAGTGCATATGCCTCGGAGATGTGTAATGAATGCAGGCTCAAACAATTACATTTAATCATTTCAATAATCAAAACTTCAGGTTGAAAAATGCATCAGAGTACAAACATGCGATATTTAACAATGAAGAAAAATGCACGCAAAACATTGAAAGCAGTACTTCACGATTGGAAAAATGCCCAGAGAAGTCTGCGCTCAAAGGTGATTGGAGCATGTTTTCAGCACAGAACAGATTTTGTGTTCAGCATAGCACTGAATATAGTGCCTTTTAATTCCCTTATTTTAACTAACACCAGAACCTTAAGGCTGAGACTAGATAAAGGTATACTATAAGTAGATTGCAACGTGATGGAAATTCCTTATGAGTCATTCAGCATCAGTGTAGACCTGTCTTTAATACCCAAAAGATGAGGTTCCTTTTGCTGCGACTGCAAACTTAGAGTCTGAAAACTGAGGTGGTAATTCCTTTCCAGCATGTTGGTTTGGCGCTTTGGTTTATAAGCCTGGCTGAACCTCGTAAACTAAGAATGGATGGTCAGTATAAGTAAGCCGCACTCGAGAGACTTCAGACCTTGCTTGTCTGATGTTTCCAACACTCTATCTTGCTAGTTCTTGTTTAGTTTCTTTGTGCTAGAACTGCCAGGCTGCCCTAACTTCTTTGACACCAAGAAACGTCTCTTTTAGTCACGGGGGACTTCTCTCTTATGAGCTGCTCTGCATTGCAGTGTGTGAACACACAATTATTCAGTTATGTTTTATGGCTCAATGCTAATCAAATTGAAAACTGATCTTTGATTCAAAGTTACTGTTATTTGCAAATTTTCAGGGAACATACATGTTTGACAGGTTTCGATAGCTTCAGTTTGGTCTACCTGCACTTTCTTAATGATATCCTGTTATCTGGCATGAATTAAGTGAGTTCCCACAGACAAATAAAACCGTTGGAGTTATATAATTCTTGGAATTTCACACTTCATGGTCAGGAGGTCACATATGTTAGGTTGCTTGTTATGTTCCTCTTGAAGTGCAAGTCTGTGGGCAGGAGATGCCAAGCCTCACTGCTTACTGAATTAATTAATGAAGACTACCTTGTTCTTTTTCTTCATGTAGATAGACTTGACAGCATTGGAACAGCAAATCATACTGAGTATCACCAGGCACACCGCACTTGGAAATTATTTTGGAAATGTATCTGTCTTATGATTTTCTTTTTACATGACAATCATCTACTTTAACCAATGAGATTTAAGAAGTATTTGTTATTTTTTGTTCATTTTCATGTTTTGTGGGATGCATGTGTATGTATGTGTGCATGTGTGTGTGTATGTATGTGTGTGTGTGTGTGTGTGTGTGTGTGTGTTTGCAGGTAGCACGTATGTAGGCCTGAAGTTGTTGGCACGAACCATCCTCAATACCGATTGCTCTTGCACCTTGTATAACTAGGCTGGTTTTTCAATCAAAGCCAGAGCTTGCTGATAATGCGAGGATCCTAGGCAGCTGGATGCAGGGAATCCCCTTTCTCTGCTTTCCTAGACTGGAGTTGTAGATGGGATCCTGCACTCGCCCAGGGTCAGGGTGGGTTCTGGGACCTTCGAGCATACATTCTTAACTGGAACACCATCTCCTTAGCTCCAGCGAGTATTTCTCAAAGCACAGGAGAGATAGTATGAAGCAAGTCCTGCGTGTGGAGCGCACAACCGTCCATGCATTCCAGAGAGGAACATGACAATGACCAAAGAAATGATTATGCTGAGGTCCAACTTGAGGAACCAATGAGTCTATCAGGGCTCCTCACTTATAGTATGAGTGAGGGTTGCTTTCCGGAACAGGGACCACGCAAGGACTACAGCACCAGAAGGCTCCCCGGCCCAGCATGAATGAGACCCATAGAAACAGCCCCCCAGGAGCTGTCTGTTGTGTGAATCCTTAGGAGATTCTTCCTCAGGCTTATCTCTTCCTGACGCGCTCCTCCCTTTCACACCACACAGCCCTCTTCAGATCAGCATGCCCAGTCAGAAGAGTTGTGCCCTGCTCTTGGCCTACAGCTAGGAAGGAACTGAGTCAGTATTTGGACCCAGACTTCTTAACCTGGCATCTACATATTTTTGCTCCAAAGTGTACTTGTTCCCCTCCCCCCTTTTTTTGAAGAGGAGAGAAAGAGAAAGAGAGAGAGGAATCACGTGTATCACGTAGGCTTCCCGGATTGAACTGAGGCCCACAGGTTTGTAAGCAGGATCCTCACCTGCTGAGCTGTCTCACTGGCCTACACGTCATAAGCCTTCGTTGATCATATGTCATTGAGCTTTGAGTCGGTTTGAGTCAGTGCTATACTTTTTCACTTTAAAATAAAAAAAATCACCCCTTCCTCTAAATGTACCCAGAACTTATAAGTGTAACAATAGCAACGTGATAGGGTAAATCACCTTATTTCTCTGAGAAAGGCAACTCTGCGTGCTGGCACAGACAGGAGGCAGGCAAAGTCCCCCTGCAGTCCTCATGGGTGCCACGCGCAGACCGGCACTGCTCCAGCGGAGGCCTTGAGTGCTTCTCTGGTGGGCAGTACCCTCACAACAAGGACAAGAACAGGCGTCTCTCTCCTCCCGCTAAGGAGCTAAGGAAGGTGGATGTTTTGCTCTGTCTCCCCTGCAGGCAAACTGGGGAGATGAGGCGCTTTCTGTTTTCTTGTACCAGGAGTGGCGCCGACCTGCCTTGGACCCGGCATAATGCGTTCACCAGCCTTGTTTTTGCTTTCGCAATAATGTCTTCTCATAGTCCTTCAGAATATGTTAAGGAGGTCTCGCTGTATATCACAAATCATGGTTTAAATTTCAAAGTACTAGAGAAAAATGACCTTACACTACATTTGTAGATGTCACTCTCAAGCCATCCCTACTCAGTTTCCATGGGAACTAATGTACATCAAAGGAGGAAGAGAGAAAGGAGAGAGGCTACAGGAGAGACCAAATTTTCATTCCCAGCCACCTCTCTCTTTGGCAAAACCAAATAGGTCCTGTGTTAATTACAGATGAATTTGATACTGAATCTTGATTTTGATGTGAATGTTATTTCGTGAGAAACATTTTAAAAGAATATGCTACATGTCTTTATGTGAAACTTTTCCAAATGATCCCAATACACACTGTATAATTTTATACTTAGAACTTCAGAAAGCACATAAAGCCACTATTAGAAATTTTGATGCCATCCATTGTTTCTTGGCTTTTACGCCAGACCAAGGTGGTTATTCTAGACGTGCAACGTACTTTGATTTTTTAAAATTTCGTGTGGGGGGCCACGCATATGCCGTGGCATGCATAGGGAATTCAGGGGACAATTTTCAGGCGTTGGTTGTCTCTTTTTACCACATGGGCTCTGGGTAGCAAGCTCATGTTGGTAGGCTTGCCTCTACCCGCTCAGCCATTTCACCAGGCCTATGCAGTCAACTTTAGAAGAGTTGTTATAGTCACCATTTGAAGAGTAGCTACTTCGACTTAAGCAATATCATGTCAGCATTAGTGAATGTTCACAATTACATTAGAACACGTGCAAATAATGGATATATATGAGAATACAGATAGATATATAGCATATTTAATGTGTATAGCGTATGCATATATGGCTCATATATAATGCATCTATTACATATAATGAATAAATATAGTGTCTTTCTAAGTTGCCTGAGGCAATGCATTGTGTTTAACTATCTTTAATTTTTTATGAAAAAGAAAAGTTGCTAAGTGGTGTCATTAAAAAATGCACTTTAGAGACATTATGCCTTAATTCATTGCTATATTTCAGACTGCCATTAATTCTGATCCACAGGACAAGTCTGAATTATAAACTAAGTAAACAGGTTCAATAGTATGTGTGAGATGTTGGAAGGTGAGATGACATATACTATCTCAATTATAACTGAGTATGGAGATATAAAACAATCAAAATACATAGGTAATTAATACACAAATCAGTTATAGTAACTGAGAGAATATCTGATCAAGTGACACAAAATGATAATCATGTTAAAAGCTCTAGCCATGGGGCTGGAGAGGTGGCTCAGGGGTTAAGCCTCTGCCTTGCAGGCCGAAGGTCCTGAGTTCGGATCCTAGACCCCACGTATAGAGATGCTGGGCAGAAGCAGGGTGGTCTGTGTTTCTGGTCCTGGTAGGGCAGAGCCTGTGAATCCCGGGGCAGAGTAAACAAGGAGGAAGTGGAGGCATCCATGGTGGTTCCCGAATTCATCCGTGGTTCTACACACACACACATACATACACACATATACATACACACACACGCACACATGCACAATTGAATAAATAATAATAATTTTTTTTAAAAAAAGCTCTAGCCATAACTTTCTTTAAAATGTTTCAAGTTGGATATTATTCTAGTCTTACAATAAAATTAATGAACAATGTTATCAGCATCATTATCACCAACATCATCATAATAAAAATTTCACTTTAACCCAACATATATATATTGCTAAGTATGTCAGTCTTTTGCTCGACATTGGAGATGCAATGGAGAACTTCTAGTCAGTGTACAGTTCAGCCAGGAGAGAGAACAGGAAGAAAAGAAGTAGAAGTGAGTTGTTATTCTGGGGCTGGCGGAAGCTAACTGACCCAGGAGTAACTGGCATCTGCAGAAAAAACAGTAAGATGAGTAAGAAAGTGTCTTCTGTTCTTAAATAGAAACTGAGCAGATAGCCCAACCAGGGAATTTTCTGCCAGGAAATAATCCAACAGAACTATCAGAGAGCAGAGAACACTACAGAACATGGTGAGAGGTGATAAGTAACAGGAAACAGAATGATGAAGGAGGATGCAGAAGACACGCCCCTTATGCACAAAAAGCCAAGGGCTCTTTCAGTGGGCTGTGGTGAGATGCGAACTGGAGGACCTCTTGGCACACTGCTTGGTCCATCATGTGCTCTTGCACGTGTCCACCAAAGACATACACAGGACAGCAGCATAATCACTAAGCATTATTTTGTTGTCATGATGAGGAACCAGGTTTAAAAATTAAAATAAATGAAGCCCATGTGCGCATATAGTGTATTATTAATTCAGTTTAGGGGAGTTGCTAGATTTGGGGTGTGAATGGTATGTCACCATGAAGGACTTTGGTATCAAAAAGACCTGGCTTCAGCTTCTGCCGCTTTGTTAATGCTCCGCTGGTGATAAAGATAAATCAATTCACTTCTCAGAGCTTTGGATTCTTCATCTTTAGAATGGGGTGATAATTGCTCATGTGCCATTTACTTGTTTGAAAGATTTGAGATAGCAAATAGGGGGAGTTGTTCATCCTCTCTTGTTTTTCTGCTTTCTTTGATGCAGACCAGCTCTCTGGCTGTTCTCTCATTCTTTATTATTATTATTATTATTATTTATTTATTCAGTTGTGCATGTATGTGTATGTGTGCATGTATGTGTGTGTGTGTAGAACCACAGACGAATTCGCGAACCACCATGGACGCCTCCACCTCCTCCTGTTTACTCTGCCCCGGGATTCACAGGCTCCGCCCTACCAGGACCAGAAACGCGGGCCACCCCCGCTTCCACCCGGCATCTATACGTGGGGTCTAGGATCCGAACTCAGGACCTTCTGCCTGCAAGGCAGAGGCTTAACCCCTGAGCCACCTCTCCAGCCCCTGTTCTCTCATTCTGTGAGACAGGTAGATGGAGCACAAGGACCCAGAGAAGTGAAGCATCCACAGGAGACATGGAACGACGTGAGTAGGGAGAGCTCCCTCACTTTGGACCTAGGTGTGGCTAGAAAATCCCATTTTCTCAGCTGTACTAGAGACTGGATTCAAAAGCTCAATTCCCTGGTTGAGTATTGTAAAACCCTTCAGTGCTAGACATCTATATTCTTCAACAATCATGTTAGAAACAATAAAACTTAAAATTTAACTTCTGTCTATCAATCCTTATGATTATGTTTAGTTCTGATCTCAAGTAGAAAAAAAAGAAAGTATTTGCTAAACCCCTGAGAAACATTGTGGTTCAACAAATTTCAACTAAAAATAACTGTATAAGTTATAAAAGTGATAGCTAATGAGTATTAATCATTACATTTGAATTGAGCCTTACTGAATTGTTCTAATTTTCTTTTTCTAAATGAGACAAGATCTACTATAAACCAGTCTGGTCTCAATGTCATTGCAGCTAAGGATCACCTTGAATTCCTAAACTTCCTGCCTCTACCTCCTTAGAGATTGTAATATAGTGTGCACAACCACACCCAGTTTAATATGTTCCTTACTTTATCTTAACAATAACTGTATATGAAGTTACTCTTGCTTTGTAGGATACTTGAGGACATTAGATCTAAGATAAGTTTAAAAATGTATTCAAAATCACATGACTTCCATGTGAACTAGATGGATCCAAAATCCTACCATTTTAGGAAAGGAATTGTACATATCTGAACAATATTTTCATTGAAATATACCACAACTCAAGAACATAAAAGAAAAAGAATTTGAAAGATTTATATTTGAAAGATCCAATACTTTATTCCCCTCAGGAGTTGCTTACTTAGGATTACTTATTTGCAACTAACAGCTACCAGACATTGGGAAATTTAAATGACTAAGATAAGGACAGGTGTGGTGAATTTTATGGTATTACATTACCACATCAACAAAGGAAGGGACTATGAAGAATCTATTATAAATTGATTCATTTTACCTAGAGAATTACACACACACACACACACACACACACACACACACACACACACGCACATGCACACGCATGCATGAAAGCATGCAGGACCTTAGATGTTGAGACAGAAGGGGAAATCATAGCCCACAGGATCCATGAGAGAACATATGATAAAACACGCTACAAAAGAACACAGAAAAACTCTAATGTGAAGAGGGTTGAATTGTGAAGATTTTTACTTGCTAGAAATGGAGACCTGGCAGATATCATAAAACACAAGTGCAAACTGTGTGGTAAGTATGTAGGTAGCCCACCGGATGGCTTCATAAAACAGGAGTGGCAGCCTGGCCATTACAGTATTGTAGTATGTGTGTTAATTCCTCCCAAAAGATATGTTGTAGCTCTTAAGCTTTAGTACTTGCAAGTATGAGTTTATTTATATAGGTGCTTTGCAGATGAAGCCTCCTAGTTAAGATGGGGCTACTTGACTAGGTCCTGGTTCTTTATGATTAGCATCTTCAATAGAAAAGAAGGAAAGACTCATGGAGAGAGAAACACGATGGAATATCTGAGGCCAAATTTGAGGTTATGCAGCCACACGCAAAGAAATACCAAGTATTGTTACCAACTAATACCACCATCAGAGTTAAGATTCAGACCCGGACCAAAAATCTGCCCTCAAGCATGGACAGGAGGCGTGGTGCTATCCACACCTCCATCATTGAATTCTGGCCTCTGATACAGTCAGAAAACTGATGCCTATTGTTTTAAATCCCTTGGCATGTAGCACATTTTTTAAATTGTTGACCTTGGGTCATAGATGTTAATAATATGAGAGGCTACAGTCAAGAGGCAGCAGGCTCATGAACCAAGGTACCAACAGTGAAAATGTTGAGCAGGTACATGAGGCCAGGGTTAGACTCAAAGTAGGACTAAGGAATCAGGCTGATGCAGAAAGAGAGTGAATGATAGCTCCATAAGGAATCTCTGAAGTGGTAACAGGGCACATGCTTGAAGACGATGGGTCTCTTTGGCCAGCTGTCTACACTACAGCTCTCACTAGGACATTTTCAGGGGGCTATGAAGCAGGAGACTTTTCAGGGTCACCAATTATTCCACCGCCAATTAACAACAATCTTGTGGTCTTTTAGGAAGAGAAATGCGGAGCCTCGAGCAAAGATTGGCACTGGCTTGCTGTTTCCATCTTCTCATGTTACCTTCTTCATCTGTTGGGGGAATGCATTGAAAATTTTCCCGGAAGAGGGAAATTAAAAACAGAAAGTCAAAGACGCTCCTCATAAAAGATGGGAAGTGACAGAACGGAAACAGGCAAGTCACGCCAAGGCAAGGCCAGTGTGTCAGAGAGAAGACCCCGCACTGCAGTACAAAGCTTCCAGAAAGGGGTACTGTGATTTGGGGGGGGGGGGCTTTTGTCTTTTGTTCCATCACTGATCAGAGGACAGGAGAAAAACCTGAGGCTGAGACAACAGTTCTGCTAAGGTTGGTACCGTTCAGATGTTCCACCCAAGTCAGCAAAGAAGACAGACGCGGAGAGAGAAGAAAATAAGGAGGATGGAAAAGAGAAATGAGAATGATAGGAAACGTTGTTTAGGCC
The DNA here is from genome assembly GCA_023101885.1 of Typhlomys cinereus. Taxonomy (NCBI): domain Eukaryota; kingdom Metazoa; phylum Chordata; class Mammalia; order Rodentia; family Platacanthomyidae; genus Typhlomys; species Typhlomys cinereus. Next base: position 387,872 of record JALPQD010000551.1, read on the forward strand.
CAAAAGAATGAGAGATGAGCAGACGCGCCTGAGGGGTCAAGCCATGCAGGTCTTTAGAGACGGGCCCTGGGACGTTCTTTCTCTGTGGTGCTTGTGGGAAGCATCGCTGCGCGCACTGGGCAGCTGAGAGCTGTCCATCACTGATCGCGTTATGACTTGAAAGGGAAAGTGACTGTAGCCTCTTCCCCGTGCTCAACAGCATAAAGACAACCCCAAGTTTCTCTTATGCGTTTTATCCATGCAGACCTATAAGCTTCCATTTTGTACTTCTTTTCTCGAATGATCAGATCAGTGAGAGGAGAACCTCTTAGTAGGACGAGACTTTTAACCATGTCACTGAGCATGGTGGTTTGTTCTAGTTATAGCCTCCTGGCAACTGGTTAGGAATTCTCGAGGTTAAGACAGGTCCCTGTAAGCCTGAAGTGTTTGTCTTGGCTGTACTGGTTGATGTGGGAAGAAGGCGCCATCTACAAGGCCCATTTCCAAGGGTCTGGGGTGAATACGGAGAAACCAAGCTGAGCGATGCCTTCAAAGTCTCTGCTTACTCATGATGGGCAGGTTATGACGAGCTGTTCCCGTTCCTGCTCTCTTGACTTCCTCGAAACGATGGTCTGCACCTCGGATCGCGAGTCAGAAGAAACCCTTCTCCTTTTGGCTGTTTTTGTCAGGGTAGCTTAGGACAGCAGCAGAAAAGCAGCTAAGACGCTGGGTATCTGGCGCAGCCCACGGCAAGCTGTCCAGTGTCAGCGAATTCTGTGCTGAGGTTTTACCGGTGTCCTGTACGAAGCATCTGATCCCCCCCCCCCCCCCCGGCAAAGCTAGTCAATAATGACACGAATTCCAGGCTAGAGAGTGGGAAACTTCCTCAGAAAAACAGCAGGTCACATAGAGTCAGCAACCAGAGTCAGCGGCCAAGCCCCTGGGCTTACTCACCCCTCTGTGCTGAGTCCTGAGTGCTGAGTGCTGAGTCCTGAGTGCTGAGTCCTTAGACACGGTGCCGGGACCGTGTTCTGGGAGCTGGTCTGCTTGTCGTGACTCAGTCAGCTGACCTCTTTGTGCACGTCTTTTCTATAGATTTCCCTAACACACAGACACACAGGCACACACACATAGACACACACACACACACAAACACACACATATACACAAAGACACACACAGACATACTCACACAGACACACACACACACACATACAGACTCACATATTCACACAAACAAACACATATACATACAAAGATACACACAGATATACTCACATAGACACACACAGAGACATGCAGACATACACAGACACACACAGACATATACAGACATATGCACATACACACACACAAGCATACACATATATAGACACACACAGACATATACAGACATATGCGCACACACACACACGGAGACACAGACACATACACACACACACACACAGAGACACACAGAGACACAGATTCACAGACACCCCACACACAGACACACAGAGACACACACACACACACAGACACTCTGAAGTCCTTCCTGTCTTCACAGCTCATGATGACTTTGGCGTCCTGCGCATCACAACCTCTGGCTGATCTACTGTGACAATTCGTGCTCAGCAGTCCTCACAACTTCTAATTCCGCACCTGAGGGGAGGTGACCTTGGAGAGGATCAAAGAGCACTTTTAAAGCCGTGGTGGAAAGGCACTGGCTCCGAACTTTCTGCAGAACTGTCTCCAGCGCTTTCTGCAAGCTGCTACTGGTGTCTTTATTTAGGCTGTATTTCTTCATTTCAGTGTCTATGTTTAGCAGATATATAAAGGGACAAAATGGGTTTAATGGCCTAACCTGGCAAAGCAAGGATATGCGATCCTCCTAGGAGCAACAAAAGCTGAAAAGACCATGGGAAAGACTTCTGTTTCCTGGTGACTCCGTGGCAAATAGCTTTCATCTGTCTGTGAGTCAAGAGTAAATTCATGGCCACCCATATGCCTTGAGATCTGTCTTTGAAAGTCTTCCTCCGGGGAGCGGAATGCCACGGGGTGGGGTAGGGACGGAAAGGCATTTCTCATCTGATGATTTAGTTGGTCTCCCTGCAGGTGGCATGGGAAGGCATGCCCTTTCCAGAGAAGGGTTGCTCCAGTGAACTAAATAGGTACCCACTGGATGTGGACATCTGCTTATCAAGGCGCCAACTGTGGGTGTCTCCAGTCTGCGCTCTAACATCCCACGGAGCCGCTGCTGTGTGTGTTTCCAGCTCCCCTGCTCTTTGAGAGACCTTCCAAGTTTCTCACTTCTACTTCTCGCTCTACCAGCCCAAGTAGCCCAGCCGAGGCGGCTTCGGCTCTTTCTCTTGCTGCCCACGTGACCTCTAGTAAAGTATTGAAGTTTCCAGCTTGTGGGTCTTCTTGTGAAAATCAGAGCCTGAGGCCAACACTATGCAGTCATGGTGAAGAGGGGAACAAAGGGCCATCCTCATCCGCATAATATCTGTGCCTAAGACCTCAGTGAGTGGGTGTCATTACTGGACATAATGCTTTCTCCTTTAGTATCTTGGTTAGCTCCCTGAAAGACTGCAGGCATCTGACAATCTGCCACCTCCTGAGGAAACTAGAGCTCAGAGGAAGCCGCGGTCACAGAACCTCGACACTCAATTTATATTTTTGTCTGGATTAGCTCAAACAGTCAAGGTTGGGTCTTAGAACAAGAGGAAGGCAGCTACCTGATTAAAAATAGACTTAAGGTAAAAAGTCAGTAAAACCCGGAAAGAATAGAAACTGGACCTCAATAACAGAGAAGAGAACCGTTAGAAATTGTCTGTTTCTGTGTATCTGTGTTGAAATCACAAAACAGCTTTCCATTCGCAACTCTTTCCATGTCTGTATTTTCCTCACACAGATTTTAATTAAAAGGTTCAACGTGAATATTAAACATTCATGCCTTACTCATCCGTCTGACCCGATGGAGTCCTGCCAAGGAATGCGTCATGGTAGGTAAGGATACCATCATACTCATTTATGTGGCCGGAAATACGTTTTGAATAGCCAAAGTGTTTTCCTAGCGCTTTGAAATTCAGACACCCTGAGTTTGAGGAGCCTCTCACTGGAGCATTCAATCCCCTGGATGGCCATCTGTTTACTCTTCTTTATTTTATAAATCAGGGCATAGATCCAACAGAAATGAAGTGGCAGTCAGAGGTTGATGGAAGTGACTGGAAGAACCTAGGAAAGGCGGCACCCCAAGGCTTACCTGCACTTGTCATGCAGACCACCTGCTATTTCTTCAGCAGCCCAAGGCAGCCTCTGAATAGACAAAGCCGTTAACAGAGATTCTTTTATTTCTTTTATGAGTTTTTTTTTTTCAGCAGGTTCACCATCACCTCTCACTCCACCGGTATCTCCTACCTCCTTGTCCCACAATTTCTACACTGAGATCAGACAGGCTGCTCATCTTCACTTCCATTTGTTATGTTGACTATGAGTCAACAAAGTTAAAATATTTAGTGTTTAAATTCAACACAAATCCCTGCATGCCAATTCTTGTCACAAATGACTGCCACGACACACACAACCAGAATATTTTTTTTGGGGGGAGGGCATGTGTATGTGTATCAGCGGGCACTGTGTGGGCCTATAAAGGCCTAAGGGTAACTTCAGGAATCATCCTGGATTGCTTTTCTTCCTTTGTGCTTCATTCTGGGGTTTCCCAGTCTCTGCCTTCCAAGGCCAGAAGCACTGGCCATTTCTGCCTGGTCTTTCAACATAGGATCTGGAATCTGAACTCAAGTCCTTCTACTTGTAAGGCAGAGGCTTAATCCCTGAGCCATCTCCCCAGCCTCTGAATATTTTTGTCAGTTTTTTTATACAGGTTATCTCTTGATGAGTGGCCATCTCTCCACTTCTAGTTATCCAAACATCTTGAGCAAAGTAGCTAAAATAATAATAAATTAATGTTATTATAAAAATCTCCTAATCTCAATAAATAAATAGCATTCATGATCAACATTCACATCCATTAGTTTATTGCAATTCCAGCAATAAGTCTGGAATTTGATGGGCCAGAGATACAGATGGTCTCTGTTTAGATTTGTAGAGTATAACTAAATCCAACTGCTGCCTATTTTTGTAAATCAACCTGATTTAGCATATAGTCTTGTTTGCTCATTTACATATTGTCTAGGACTACTTTTTTGGCAGTTGAGTCTCCAGAGGCAGAGGTCATATAAAGTACAAAGTCAGAAATATTTACAATCCTGCCACTTGCAAAAATAAATATTTCCAATTGCTATATTGTAACTTAAATAATATACCAATCCTGGTAAAGGTGACTAGTAACCAGTCTATTTCATGCCACTTTCAGAGTGTGATTACCACGGTGCCAAAGGTCCCAAACAAAACTTTCCAAAGGTCTTTTTGGGAATCACACGCTTCTAAGTCTGAATCATCAAGTTTCAAATTTTCTCTGAACAGATTCATTTGCAGATGTCAAATCATCAGAGAGACAATGCAATTGTGCTGAAAGAACATTTCAATTCTATCAGGTGAAGCAAACTAGAAGCAACTATGTGAGGACTGCACTTTTCTGTTTTTCTCTAATTACTAGAATATTGTGGATGCAGAACTGTGACTTACAGTCTGCCAAGCCAAGGTTTCTGAATGCCTTGGCGTGAGTTCAGTCTACAGCTTCACTTTGATTATGGCTTCTTATATCTGGCATAAATATATTCCCTTTGTGCATATTCTTTTCAGAGGCAGCACAAAAACGCATGACTCTTCCCTTTTTTCTCTCCATCTCTTTCTCTCTCTCTCTCCTTTTTCTTTAGAAGCAGCTGTGAAGTCATAATTATGTTCACTTCCCACTGGCAACTAGTGAGCCTTTTATTTTTTACGTGTGTGGAACTCAACAAGAATAAATAAGTCTATGCCCTCCTTGAGGGGCTATTCTGCCATTCCATCTAGGATCTCACAATTTGCCAATTCCTAAAGTATCTATTGTTGTAAATATGTCTGTACCCTTAAAAAAAAGTGAGCTATATACAAGGAGGTGAGAAGGAAAAGAAGCAACCCAAAGAGTGGGAAAGAAATTCTACATCGTCTCTAAGATACACCTACAGATTTGCTAACTCTTAAAAATGTATAATTATCATTGTGGGTTCATTAGTACCATAGATTACCCAGTACTGACATATAATTTTCTAAAACAAAAAGGATTTTTATGATGTTACACAGTGTTGCAGATCGAGGGACTTTTAATTTTATTTTTAGTCACTGAAGAACAAAGGGCAAAAGTCTTGAAACACATGGATTTAGAGAATGAATTGCATCCTAAATTTAGAAAATGCATCAGACAACATGGAATGATTCATGGCAGGTATCTCAAATTCCAGAAATGCAAGTTATTGAGACTTTTGTTTATTAATAAGCCAACTTGCCTTGGCTCAAATCTGAATAAGAATCAGAAATGTTATTGAAAATGTCTTTTGCTTTACATAGACCTTTGTAAATATTGCTGTCAGGCAACATAAATTTATGCTTTATGGAAAGAGGTGTTTAATGCTTGTAGATCCATTTAGATAGTAACATTAATTTTAACAAGCTGATAGGTGAGTTGGTTTTTTAATGTCCATTATAATAACAATTACCCAGAGCCTATGAAAACTTAGGCATTTGCTTGTTGGCTAGTCAGTATGTCATTGATAGGTATAATTACTTCTTAATTCATTTGTGTAAGAGCTACTGGCCTTTGTTCAGAGCTAGTCTGTGTTTGGGAACGTAAGCAGGCTGGATAGGAAGGTTCTGGCTTGATGTATGGTGCTGGGAGTACTTGGTGTTTATGGCTTCCTGCCTATCTGGCTCATGAAGAAATGCTCCAGAGAGATGACAGATGTGTAGGACTTTTTGTTTAAAGAGCTAGACCCTTTCCTTAATAGCAGATACGAAAGTCACAAAAGAGGGGTGGCTAGCTTCCATGAAAGAATTAGTGCTTTGTAAACAAAGACTTCGTGCCTCAGTCTGGAGAAAGATATAATGGAGGATGAAACGAGAAAACACAGGATCTCAGCAAGGGGAGAAAAAAGTAAAGGTGAGTCTTTGCATCCACCACATTGAAGATGAAGTTCTCCTTTGAATTTCATTCCTTAGAGACTACCACACACAGAGATGAATTCAGGGAATTTGCATTCAATAATGGATAACTTTTTGACATTTATTTGAAGTTTCCCTTCAGGGAAAACAGCCCAGCCAATTCTTTGGGATTACTATATAATTAAGCAGCCTCACATGTATCATATGCAACCTGCAAGGCTAAGGTCATTTACTGGATAGCCTTTCACACCTTTTAAACTCTCAAGCTTTCAGGCCATTTAATATTTCCATTAAGGAAAGAAGTCGTGAAAGACAGTCAGTTCTCCCTTGATCTAAACAGTCTCTATACCTCCATGGCAGGTCCACTGAAGTGACTGGTAAAGGGTCCAGGGACAATTTCATATTCTATGATGATGGAGGATGGTTAGTCATATCTCAGTGGGCTTCTCCTGATAGTGACAGATGAAAGCCAGTGACACACCAGGAAACAACAGTAAAGACCACCATGGATATAAGTACATAAAATAAGCAAAATCATCAAATAAAATCATTTAATACACATAAAAAGGGTAAAAGATAAGTTAATGGCAACACAGTATGAACTGGATAGCTGACATAATTTTGGAGTAAATGAAATGGGGATTGTACATAAAGACTCCAGGGCAGACCCTGCCACCCAGGAAAGTTCTGGAAAGGCAATACCGTCATTCATAGATTGGTGGAATATGCCAGGAAACAGGGACATGTGTCTCCATTTTGCTTCTCTAAGTCTAGGTCTTCATGTTGGAGAAAGATAGGTAGAAGATGTTGTGGAGGCGGTATGACCAGATGCTCCAAGCTTCTGTCACCCCTGTCACCCACCTCGATGGAAACTGCATCTTGCATTGTGAATCAAAATAAACCTTTTTTTTCCCCTTTAAATTGCTTTGTCCAGATGTTTTCCACAGAAACCACCAAAAAAATGACTAAGATACAAAGTAATCCACTGGCCCACCTTGATTTCCTATCCAAGAATTCCCACGAATACTTTTGTATTCATTTATTGAACAAACCTCTATAAAAGTATACTAGGATTCATATTTTGATTCCTCTACTAAGGATTGCAGGATTTTCATGATAGGGAAGAGCTTAAAATAAAAAATTATTGCAAGTGATTTATTTCTTCTCTCTTGATAAAGGAAGCTGTCTTCTTTGGAGATAGATGGTCAGTTTTATAGGTTTTTAACAGTGACAGGGACAGAAGTGTGCTTTGTGGAAAAGCAGAACTTACACTTGGGTCAATTTCAAAGGGTCAGGTTTGTAGCTCAGTCTTTGTCTGCTCCCATTCCAAAAACATTAGGAATCTATAAACTTAAATAGACTTTCAGATATGTTGAGTTGCTCAGATTTGTTGAGCAAATCTTTGTTCTGCTAAAAATCTTGATGGCGAGCCTGCATCTCAACAAAGCTGAATGAAAGGATCTCTCTTTGCAAAAAGCAAACACAGAAATTTTTAACAAGAACTTGAAAGCCCTCTGACTCCAAACCAGCAAAATCTGTGCTCACCATTCCTTATGAAAGAAAAGGATACCGCATTGTGTCCTCAGTGAATCGCCGGTGACAGTTTAACTTATTGTCACAAAAATCAAACTGGATTTGACAAAGGTCATAGATTGTGATGTCATGAGTAGAGCAAACAGGGTTATAGCTACAGGGTCTTTCTTTCAGAAGGCAACACAGCAAAATCATGAGCGGAAATCCACTGTGGCTCCAGGGTTCCTCCTCCTCAACCTGATACAGACAGTCAAGTCATGCAGTCCGTCGTGCATACATTCATGGAGAACATCTTTCTCTTCTCTAGAATACACTTGCTTCATGTATGGCTAAATAAACAAAGAAATAGCCGGAGAATCGTCATAAAATCTAACCAAGAAACATATCATCCTCCGATCAAGTACAGTGTGAAATATTGCTTTTGTTAAACAGTAGCACATTTTTTTTTCCTGAAATACTGGCTTATTTGGGATAATGATAGGAAAAAGGGGTAAGACTGAATCATGAAACGCTTTCTTCCTTTAACAGAATCTCCTGTATCCCAGGCTTGCCTTACAGTTGAAATTCTGGTCCTTCTCCCTCACTATCTTCCCAGTACTGAGATTTCAGACTCACGTGTCCACCCTCAGTTTATGAACCACTGGGGATAGAAACTAAGATGGAAGAAACCAAGCGACAAATGTTAATGTTCCCCAAGTTAAGTACTTACACTTTCCATGAGCAGATCAGAAAGGAAGGGAGAAACAGTTCAGAAACATTCAAAGCCTTGTCCCTCGTTGCCTGAAGTTACTATGGTTACCATGGGCTAACTGTGGGGTAGTCGTTGATAATTTACACCAATGACTATTATGGCCAAAATTTATTTTCAAATACCTGTTTTCTCTTTTGATTCTTTGGACATTACAGATCTGAGATGTAGAGGCCTTTTATTTCACCCAACTCATTTCCAATTTTGAAGAATGAGTTCATTCTCTCCACTGGTTGACTAAATAAGAAAGGGTAGAACCCGAGGAATCTTCAAGCATGTGTGTAGAGAGCCACCTAGCAGAAAGTGGCATCGCATACTGCCCGGTGAAAAGGAAATCTCATTTCTTGATAAGAAATCATGGAAAGTTGAGAAAAAATGGATTCATGGGCTTTCCAGGGAAAACAGAAGTAGAGAAGTCCACTGGAGGTCTCTGGAGCCCTTCTAGGAATAAAACTATAGCCTGAGACTTCAGGGGAATTCTGCTTTTATGTAAGTTTCTCATGCATTTGATTGCCTCTTGGGCCATGCTAGATATCAGGACTGTTGATTCTCTGGCTTTTGGGGTGACCATCCAAACACCCACTAGAAACGAGGAAAGCTTTCTTCTAACTCTACCTCTCCATCCAGCCAATTAGAAATCCAGATTAGCATGCAGATTCCCATCTCCTCTGATTATAAATAAAGTCTGATAGAACTGGACAGCAGACTCTCACTGTTTGCCCTCTGAGAAGTGGTGGTTTTTCCCACCTGTTCCGACCCAGTTGTTCTCTTTATTTCCATCTCTGTGTGTTCTCTTTCCACCTTTCATACTTCTTAGCCTCAGGACAGCTTCATTGGTCACTCTGCCAGACGGAGATGGGAGGCTGCTTGTACATGTGGTCTGCTCTCAGTTCATGCAATGGGTCTCACCCCAGCTGGAAGACTTTGGAAAGCATGGTCATGAAACATGAACGGCATAACATGGTCACGTTTGCCGCTTCTGAGGTCCACGGATGGTGAGCACACTGCGGCATCTGGCTGCCTTCCATTCCCAGCTAGCTAAGTGCCTCTCCATAGTGCTCTATCTTCTCCGTCAAAGAGAATCGTGTCATTGGTCCTGGTGCAAGCAGAAGGCACACAAAGTCGGCATACAAATCTCTGGCCTATTCCCAGAAATCCTAGAGGCGCTGGCCCCTATTCAGCACCAGCAAGTCCTTATTCCATTATTAGATCAGCCCCTATCTTAGCTTGCAGATGCCTTTTACTGGCATTCAATAATATTTACTTAAATCACATAATAGAAACAATTCTTATATCTCCTAAGTGGACTAGGGAAAATGATCCCCTCATGACATTATTTTAGAGTATTTGCTTGCAACATCCTGGAAATACAGCTACACATGCAAGTTAGCAACTATTAATTGAGATAAGAAGGTATAGCTTTCATAAGTTAATTTTGCTATAGCTGTGTCAGGGCACATTTTAAAGTAAAGTCTCTGCTGAGAAAATGTGGAAAAAAAAATCTAGCTCAAGACCTTGGTGTTCTTAACTATTCAGAAATTCTTTAAATAAAACATAATATGGAAGTTGCATTCTGCATGTCAAGACCATTTCACTGTTGAGCCTTTGGAGCCATAAAATAGGCTCAAAATAATGAGATTTCAACAAATCTGCTTTACCCACTTTTTTTTTTTTTTTTGCTAATCAGGAGGTAATTATTACAAAGAAGGGCTGTGAAGACTGAGGCAGCTGATATAGAAGTTTTTGTAAAATTTTATTCAGAACATAGAGTCTCTATAACCACCTCTTCCATCTAAATTTCATGTATGAATATATATGAATTTGTGTGCATATTTGCATTCATTTTCCTTTAAACCTCTATGTTCCATATGTTTGTATATATATTAATATGCACATTCATGCATAGATGCATACATATACATATTTTGTATGTAATAAAGAGTATGTGAAAAGAAATGAATGTAGTCTATGACAGTATAATAACAGTTCCCTAAATTATCAAGTTATTCACAAACAGCTCACTGGAAGCAGTAAATAGCAACAGAGAATGCCAACATATAGTTATTTCCTTTTTAATTTTCTTATTCTTTTCAAATCTCACACATGAATACAGTGAATTTACGATCTTCTCATACCCTAATCCTCAATTCCATCTCCCCCCCATTACAACCCTTCTTCTTCCCTGCCTGTCTCCCTTCTATTTTCATGTTAGTCTGCATGTGCGGCCCACTGTGTTTCATCTGGGTGGCCTTGGATGGCACGTGTCTGAGCACTTGCCGGCTCATGCTCCAGCATGCAGATATTTCTAAGTCTCTGATATCGCGGGTCAGATTGGCTGATAAATACACGTGAGAGAAGTTATTTATGGTGGCCCAGCATTGGGTGCTCCTCAGCAAGTTAGGGACACCCTGGGAGCACCCTGGTAAGTTTCACTGGACCAAGGCTAATAGACGCACAGACAAATACCAGATTCCCAACCCCAAGGAAAAGATGCGCGCTTTGAGCCAGCTGTGGTCATCACCAAGGAAACCGTTATCCAGTCACAAGTTCTAAAGAAGCTGCCGGCACACCGCGCAGCATCCTAACCCAGAATGGGCTTTGTGTCAAATGGAATTTTCATAGCTACCAGCAGAACACCTGCTGTGAGGCCTCAGAGAGAGGACGAGATCCCTGCTCCTTACCCCTCCACGGCTGCCCTGAAGTACCAACTTCTCCGGGCATCATTGTTTTGTTAGGGGTGCGAGGCATAGTGTGAGCTATAAAAGCTTGGCTGGCATCTGCCCTGCCTTGAATGAGACCCACTCCAGATCGGTCATAGGCTGCTCTTAACCCAGGGGTGTCAACCATGACAGTGTGGAGACCACAACCTGCGATCTTCATCTATCTCTTCTCTTCCTACTTTTAAGAGCCTGACACAGGTTTTTCTCTATGTTCTGTTTTCTCTGACTTCTGCTATTTAAAACTCTGTTGGTTTCATCTGAGGAAATCTCCAAAAACACCGAGCCATCATATTTCCTACATTTTTCCCTCCTTGCACCTTTCCCTTGTTGCCCAAATGAAATTTCTTTCGAACTTCCTCTGCTTGTTTCCTCCATATATCTCACAAACAGCCCTGATTTGGGCAAGAAATGCAAGCGCAGTGCTACTAAAAACATAGCCTTCTTTTTAAGTGCAATCATATACACTTACAGAATTTATTCATGATCCGGCATATCCGAAAGCATCCTGAATTCCATTGCAAATGCTCCTACTCTTCCTTTGCCTTTAAATAAACAAGGCCTTCCGAAGCCATGTATCTTCCAAATAAATAAAACACTGTGGGGCCTAATTATTATTTATGTTGCCAATCTACTGTTGCCTAGGACTACTCAGATGACCAAAAGGAAAAATCCACACGCAGTTGATGCACAGTGGAAATGTATTTCACGCCATTTTGGAAGTGAGGTAGCCTGAAGTCAAGATCTGGCAGATCTAATTCCCGGGGAGGAGTCTACGTCAGGTTTACAAACAGAACCTTCTAACTGGGTCCTCGCATGGGGGAAGAGGTGAGAGGGTCCCTTGGTCCTACCTACAAAAGCTCACCTATTCATGAGAGTTTCCTATCTTGATATAATCACCTCCCCAAACCTCTGTCTCCTTATCACCTCACCTGGGAGATTACAACTTCAGTATGTTAACCGGCAGGGGAGGATACATAAACATTCACACCGTCCATGTTAGTTATCTTTTTCTCGTTGCATATGAACTCTTAAACTGTGCTGTATTAGAGTTTGAAAGTTAACTTAAATACATAATTACCGTATTTGAACAAGTTCTTCCTTAGGAAACTTTAAGAAAATAAATCTTTCTTGAATTGGGAACTTAGTCCATAAATGTGTGAAATGACACATTTCAAATCTAGTTCTTAAATTTTACTTTAGCATCCAATGCTTCATGTTTTTTAAGTGATGGTCCACGTTGAAGTCATCATTAGTGGCTAGGTCAGACTAGTCACAAAGGAAAGCCAAAACAGCTGAATCATAAATGTCAGAAACATAGCTGGAAGAAACTATGTCTGAGACGTGTCATATAACTTATAAATATGTGTGGAGATACATTTTCAAGAGAGCGAGTCCTTTGTGAAAAGGGAGAGAATAATTTGAAAGAACCATTAATAATATCAGTGGAAAAAATTCACTCTCACTTTATCTCTAGGTGCCACATCCCGCCAAATAAATTAGACTGGGTCTCATTGTTGCAACTTTTATTTCATTCTGGTCTAGTGGGCTGAGATAAAAATATAAAAAGCACATGACCAAGTCAAGTCCAAATGACTGAAGTATCATCCTAGGATAACTCTTGCTTAATATAAATTGAATATGCTCCTCTGTGCCACATAATCTAGATCTCAACTAATTATATGTATGACAAGAAAGAATCCTACCTTCCCAACGAGTCCTTACTCTTAGAGGCCACAGCCGTGGGATTCCACATTCTGCAGAAAGATTGGCAAGTGGGTTTCATCTGTGAAACAAGATCTTACTTTTCAGCATCCGAAGCTTTCAGACTCTTAAGGATTCTGAAGTCACCTGAATAGAGGATGGTAAGGAAAAAACTGTCAACGCACTCGGCCAAGCGTGCTAGCTGTGCCTCTGCTGGCTCTAGTGTCTTCTTTATCAAGCGAATGATGTGACTGTGGATGTCTCCTGCACTCATGGCAACGAGCAGGTGGAATCCCTGCTGAGGAGAAGGGAGACCCCAAGGCAAAGACCATTCCCTTAGCTTTATTAACGTGGAGAGTTTCTGAGCGGTGATTTCTGCTACTCTGAGGTTGGGGGTGCTCTCTCCTTCTGGGTATCTGCAGCTTGCACATTGGGATCCATGCGGAGACTGTTCACCTGTCGCCAGGGAAGCTATTAACACCATCGTAGAGCAAAACACAATGTGGTTTTTAATTCTTCAATTGTATCTCTGTGTGTGTGTGTGTGTGGAGTGTGTGTGTGAGAGAGAGAGAGAGAGAGAGAGAGAACCCTGTGTGCCGATAGAGGTCCAATTGTGACTTCAGGAATCATTCTGGATTGTTCTTTCTCTGATAGAGCTTCATGGACTATAAGCATGAAAACATCTTGCCACTGCTACTCATGATTCTATCAGTGTCACAATTGCATTGTGTTTCAATCACCTTCATCGCTTGTACCTTTTTTCCTGGAACCCAGAAGTGAGCCATTAAATTAATTGAGTTAATCAATTAATTGTTAATCAGTTAATCATGATGTCAGTTTCCTACAGATATAAAAATCTGACTGTTATAAAAATCTCCAAAGCTCATGATGCCAGACATTAACTGAGTCCACTATGCCTGGAGGATGGATTACACTTTCCTACACTGCTTTTGTGTTTCCCAAGTTAATCTCTGTTTAAGCAAGTGTCATATTAACAGTACAGCCAAATGCCTAACTGCATATAAGCTCCTTGGAAAAAGCATGTTCTAAAGTAGAAACAAGGTTTTAGGGGTAAAGGGTAGGAGGCATAAGTGACTGCTCACCACACATGGGGCAAGTTACCTTCTAGGGAGGTGACAGAATTAATCTAGCCTTGAAGTTATCAGCTACTGTTGGGCTAAGGGATGGGCAAAGGAGAAAGTTCCATGACCTTAGATACAAAGGATGAATCCATTTCCAGGTTAGATCCAAGCAAAAAGATGCTCTAGGCGCCTCCTGATAGTCCTGTTTCTCTTCTTCCAGGCTCAAAAAGTCATCTCAGAGGGTTTCTGTGCCTCTTCATGAGATGTGATTGACATATAAAGATATTGCTACAGGTCTCTGGATACTTGAGTTTCTACTGCCTAAAATGTGCTTCCAAAATTAGAAAACATGAGCTTCACTTTTATAACAGCCGAAAGAAGAGTTTACACCTTAGGAAGCATATTTATGTGATTCTGAAATAATTCAAAACTATTTTAAAATTCCTCCCTTCCCAACCTTCCTTCTTCCAAGACACAGTATTTTCCTAAGGGAGGACTTGCAAAAGTTTCTTCACAGAAAAAAAAAGGCTTAAGAGAGAAATGAAAAATTATAGTCATATCAATGAAACCTAAAAATCAGTCAAAATACATAAAAAGAAAGGTTGCTGCTTCTCCAAATTTAAAAATATGTGTTTTAGGATATGAAGGCCGTCTCTCGCAGACTGGCTCTGACTCTTGGGCATAAATAGTGTAACGCCACAGTCATTTTGATCATCTTTACCTACTTTTCTTGAGAGCACTTTGCCACTCTCTGAGATCCAGTTGCTTTTGTTCCGTAGTAATTGAGAGTTCCCTGGTATCTATTTGAATTCACACACTGAGAGATCAGAGCCCTTGGTCAGGAGCACACAAAATGTACACTGAATATTCTGAGATTAATGAATGAGTGATTGAGATGCTGGTCCAACGCTGGTGGGCAGTCGACCCCAGCAAGAATGCACAGAAGAGGCTGTACTCTAATCTTCCCACCTAAATGACTTCACTGCTCTAATGAGTTCTCTCTCTCAATGTGGAGGTCAAGCAAAATGGAGAGCGACTTGAAATCCTCATGTCTGAGCTAAATAGAAACCTTTCTTTTCATCGATGTGGATGGAATCCAGGAACCTGCACATGTTGGACAGACACACAGACTCTGGGCCACACCCTCAGCTGCAAATACGGGTCTTTAAAGGCTACTTTTATTCAAGAACGAGAGCGACTCGTGATATTATCTAATGTACAGCTCTGTATACAGAAGTGGAGAAATTAAAGTTAACTGACACGTTTGTTATGCTCAACTTTATGTGCTAGTCTTAGTGTTAACTAGCATGAAATATTATTTCTGTTGGCTCATCCCTCATTTTATTATATCTAAGTATCTGTCAAAAGGGTAAATGATTATTCAATGCCTACCATGTTGGCAGGCACTTCATAAGCTGTTTGTGGTAGATGATAAAGGATGTTGACTTATCTGCCCTTTTCCCCCTTTCCAATAGAAGCCCAAATTTTCAGGTGAGTAAAATATCATCCAGAGTAAAATTCAGACTGCATTACATATAAACTAAGCAAGCCTTCCAAAGACAGTAATTGGTCCATTGATGTCCACATGACATAATCTGACTCAGTTAAGTACAGGTGTGCATATTTTTCCTGTATCATATAATGTATAAATTCACCATCAAATGGCTTAAGGGAACAAGGGGTTTATTTTCTTATGATCATCCGGTTACAGTTTTTGGTTCAGTTTATTTCATGGGAGAGCCCACTCCAACACCAGGGCCGAGGGAACTGGCCACACCATATCCATGTAACAGCTGAGAGAGGAATGGTCCTTACTTGCCAGACCAGCCTGTCTGGCCAAGTGTACACAAGGGTGCCCCTTTCTCAAACAGTTCCTTCCATGTTTTTTACCTGCCTGGGGACAAGCCCTTCTCACCATGGACTGGGTCTTCCCCATCATCTAGATCATCTCCTGCAGGTTCACTCTGGGCTTAACTCCTAATTCTCTACAAATGTGCCAGAACTTGAACTCTCAACTATCAAGTTGACAACTGTACCTAACTATAACACATGACTATGAAAAAAATGCCTATTTAGGATAAAATCACTTCTGGGGATACTGGAGTTACTGCTTGCATTAGACTTCTGAAACATTTTCTAGAAAGGGTCAAATAAGTCGCTGATTGGAATGGTGAACATTAAATTCAACCACTACCGTGCTATGATGTCACAAGAATGGATGGTTTTGGTTTAGTAAAATTTTAACTCTCATTGGTCTGTGAGCATCACTGGACCATTATTACCACCTCGTTGAGCCAGACATTGAGTCATTCCTGGGGCTAATGCTGTGTATTAATACCTAGTTCTTAGAGATCATTATGTTTTTTATTGTTTAAGCCAGCTTTATTAAGAGAGCTTAAGGAATATTGTTATTAAAATCAAATAATACCAGTCTAATTAATTCAACACTTCATTTTCATTATTGCTTACAATACTCACAAAAGTCCTGTAAAGCTGGTATTAATAGACTTATTTTTATGATGAGAAAATGGAAGTAAAATTTGATATTAATTCTCAGAAACAATATTTGAGGGCTGGAGAGATGGCTCAGAGGTTAAGACTCTGCCTTGCAAGCAGAAGATCCTGAGTTTGGATCCCAGGTCCACACGTCAAAACACCAGGTAGAAACAGAGGTGATCTGTACTTCTGGCCTGGTGGGTGGAGCCTGGGAAATCCCAGAGTGAAGCAAGAAGGAAGTAGAAGCAATCCAGGATGATCCCCACAATCACCCTTCGTTCTCCACAGGGACACATGGTGACCTCTGATGCTCCCCCCCATATGCAGAGTAAATAAATAAAATAAAATAAAATATTTGATATTGTGAGTTCTACAGTGAAGGAACTCTTGATGTCTATTTCTTGGAGTGAGATGAGGGCTCTCATCGTTTTGGTCCTGTCCAAAGCAGCCACAAGCACATGGAACAGGAAGGCAAGTGCTCACAAAACCTGCAGAAGCCCAGAGCCATGGATTGCAGCAGACTGTCCTTGAACTGTGATTTCAAGGTCATGTCCCTTACAAGGGGCTTAAAGGTGATGCAATGGATACGGGCGTCAGCTTGATGGCTGAGGGCTCAAGCTCTCAGTCCGTTGGTCGAGAATTAGCATTTGATTTCAGTCCCAAGCAAACCTGCAGGAGTGTTTAGAGGATGGGGAAAGGAATAGTGGGAAGGAATAGACCCTGGGTAGGTGAATAAGATGGAAGGAGCTGGTTGAGAAAGTTGGCATCCTTTGGTGTATGTGGCCAGAAGTTCTGTTCTGACAGGTAGGGATTGTCCCTCCCTCAGTAGTCCTGTGTATGTATGGATATGATATGGCCAGTTCCCTGTGCCCTTGGTGTTGGTGTGAGTTCTCCTGCCAAACCAATTAAGGAACTGTAACTGGACTGTCATAATCCAGAATAAACCCCTTGTTGCCTTAAGCCATTTGGGTGTTAATTTATCAGCAACAATGCAGAGTAACTGCAGCCACCGCCACCATTACCGGTTTCCTCCACTGAAGTCATCGCAGGTCTCCTCACACCCACGGCACTGGTAGCGGCTTCCCCAGATTTCATGTTCAACCTCACAGCTGTCAACGTTTATCTATCCGGGTGGATAGTTAGGGGAAACTGCCAGAAATGCTCTTTGCCTCACTTCAGATTTCTTGCTAGTGCATCTAAGCAATAGAACCTAATCCCGCAAAGGAGGTGGGAAAGTGTATATTTCAGCCTCTCCAAATAGCAAGGTCCCAAGGAAGCTGAGAAATCTCTGAAGCCTGAGTAGGGATTTTCATCACAATGGTTTACATATCTATCTCCAAAACTGTAGGAAAATGGTGTCTTGTAGACAAGGTTAATCTTTTCTTTTTTAAGAAAAAAAAAAAAAAAAACCCGAAGATTTCTTCATCCTCAGCTCCATCACTTTGAACCAGAATAATGATTCCATAGTAATTTTTTACAGTGCACTTAAGGGAAAGTAATATATTCATTATTGGAATAAAAGTGGTTCATGCATATAAATCTTGCCCCTGGCAAAAATAAATGATCAAAGCCTTAGCCAATGGGAACGCGGGCAGACCCATGATGTGGATAGTCGGGCTCCACACAGAGATCAGGAAAGGCCTTTCCTCATCCCCAAAGAATGTGTGTTTCATGGCTCAGGATTGGTGAGGTATTGATCTTGGAAATGCGAAATCATGGCAAATATGAACTAATTAGATAGGTGCTTAATTGGCCTAAAATATATCATCTCAGTCATTCAAAGCATTCTGCCCCTGTCCAGGAACATATTTCAGTGATACCAGCTGAAAGAACAGAACTACCATCCAGTTCAAAGGCCGCTCTGAGAATTCATTTCTAAGCTCTTTACTTAGCATAGTATATGTTTTATGGTAAGTAAATCCACTTCTCTGTATCTCAGTTTCCACAGTGCGGAAATTTGGGGATAATGGCATGGGAGGATTAATGAGAAAATATGTGCAGAATGATTTGCACTGCTTGCAAAGTGCTACACTATATATTCAGAATATTGTTATTTATGATGAGACGGTGTCAGATGCATAAATTTGGGCTTTTTGAATTATTGGCATACAGGAAAACAGTGAATCTAGGTCAACAGAGACCTTTTTCTCAGACTGCATCAGTGATGAATAAAACACAAAAAGAAACTTCTTCAACTTTTTCAGAAAAACCAATTGTCAACTTCTATAATTATTTCAAGAAATAATCTTCTTCCAGGAGGGCCTGGTGTTAAGGGTGCAGCATCCTCTTCCAGAGAGGCATGTGAGCCTCCCGCTCTATGCCCAAGCTATCCTCTGGCAGCCAGAGCAGCAAACGGGCATTATTGTACATGCCGCTGGACCCAGGAAATTCACTGCTATGGGTCCTATCCTAATCTAATTTTACCAAATTTCCGTGAACTGCAATGAAATGCCCATAAATTTGAAGTTCAATGAGATTCCTACTTGCTAGTACATAGTTAGAGAACTGGATGTAGCTATGTATGAGATAATCCCACAGAAGAAACTGTCCTGCTGCAGAAGGACATTTATCTTCTACAAACAAACAGCCAAAACATAACTTAATGCAACATAATGTAAATTTCTGTGAGGACACATGGAGGATTGTGCAGGATGGTCACTAGGTTACTCTGGATGATCTATTGATCTATCCAATGGAAGTAAACATTTTAAAATGTAACTCCCCAAAATGCTATTTGGATGTCACTGTTTTTACCAAATATAGATGTGCCTAACTCTCTCAAAATACTACCCAGTTTCCTATGCTAATTTGCACTAGTGCAATGTGCAACCTTTCTATATATCAGGATTTGATAAATTGCTGCCATATATGGTTTGAAAACTGTGGTTTAAATTCTGGATGAGCAGGTGTTTTGTCCCCCACAAAAATTACTTTCAATTGCCGTCCTTTCCAGAATGGAATAAATACAGTAACCCTGTGCTTAGAATGTAGGAGATTAGGGCCTAGATTGGGGATATACTAGGCCAGCTCCTGAAATGTTTTCTCTTCCTAAATGCTCATATTCATAGTACTAAAGATAATGTATCTCATAACATGTCCATTGCCAACTCTGACACATATTTCCATTACTTTAAACACTGTTTTGGAAAACAAAAAATCAGAGGAAGCAGGAACTACATATTACTGTGCCGAATAGTAATATGTAGCAATATTACTAAGCTAATATTACTAATAGTAATAATAGCAATATTCCTAAGCTCCTTGAAAGCATGGGTCATAGGTCATCGCCTTGATGAATCAATGCTGATCTGGGTGGATTCTGTGGGTGCTAAAATAAGGTGGATAAAAGATGCATTGAACACGTGTTGATACTTAGAGCCTAATTAAGGAAACACATGATACAGGGAACTCTAGATATATAGCCAGATAACTATACTATAAAAGGCTCCATTAGACACTTGGTCTGAGTCTTGGAGAGAAACATACATTAATATCTGCTCTCCACATCCCACACACACAATATGAGACTAGAAGAGCCATTGTGAAACCACTAAGTCATTTGTATATCTCTAGTAGATGAAAATGTAGAGAAATTTAAAAAAGTCACACCGAAGCTTGAAGCACCAAGTTGAGAGCGAGAGAGAGACAGAGAAAGATTTAGACTGCTTTTTAGTAGATTACACGTTATCAATCCATCTGACGTGTTCTATAGGAGATTATTTTTGCCACATTATCTCTGTGTTTGAAGAAGTAAAGAAAGTCTTTGCAGAAAAGAAAAGAATTAGCCAGGCTTTTTAAAACAGAGCCATTCTAGAAGGTGAAAGAATAATTGGAGGAAATGTGAAGAAAAAAGTAATAGTAAGTCTTTCTTGCTTTCCTTTTTTAGTCAGTAAACCTTAAAGTGAGTTAAGAGCTCAGGAGAATCTGCAGTGTTCCTCACAATGCCCAGGAGGAAGCTTATATATGATTTGCACATAAAATATTGAATTTGGGAAAAATTCTATCTTGAATTCCCAAGCTGTTTGATGAAGGAGAGGGCACACATGACACACAAAAGGATCTTGCTGTGAACACTCATGGGGGATGAAGAACAACCTCACAGGACTTCAAAAAAGAAAATAAATCTCTCTTCCAATAGATGCAACATTTATTTTCTGAGCAAGGATGAGATTGCAAACAGCAGACATAAGATTTGGAAAACAGCAAAAGTTAACATTTGTACCCCATCTACATCTCTCAAACCCATTCATCAACAGGCAAGTTGATATTAACACACTCTATGATTATACTTTTATATTCTTGACCTAAATGTTGTCTTCTCTTGAGTAGCTAAAAAATGCAATTTTAACAATATGACTTTATATTTTAATGAGAATGAATCTATATCTTCTTTAAGATAGAAATTCAGTATATTGGCAGGTTTGTTTTGCTTTTCAAATAAAAGCAAAATGTGTTCAAACAAGAAGGAAAGGATTTGTAAGGAAGGAAAGGTGGCGAGGATTGTGGAAGATAGGGTAAGCTGTAGACTGTTTATGGTAGCTTAGTTTCTGTCTTTAAGAAGACCTCGTAAAAATCCTGAGTGTATACTCAGTGGCCAAATGCCCCCTTATTAGATCAAAAATGTTTCTGTCTAGCTTTTTTAAAATTTTTTAAATTATTATTATTTATTATGTATTCAATTGTGCATGTATGTATGTGCGCGTGTGTGTGTATGCATGTGTGTGTGTGTAGAACCACGGACGAATTCGGGAACCACCATGGATGCCTCCATCTCCTGTTTACTCTGCCCTGGGATTCACAGACGCCGCCCTACCAGGACCAGAAACGCAGGCCGCCCCCGCTTCTGCCCGGCGTCTATACGTGGGGTCTAGGATCCGAACTCAGGACCTTCCACCTGCAACGCAGAGGCTTAACCCCTGAACCACCTCTCCAGCCCCCTGTCTAGCTTTTAAGAGTAAACTCTTTGTTTTATTTTCAAAGTACTCTTCTGTCATTTATTTCAATATTAATGATGTACTTAAATATTCCCCCATTAGTGAAATTTCACTTTGTTCCTAATAGTTTTCTCTTTTTTTGTTGTTGTACGTGTGTGTGTGTGTGTGTGTGTGTGTGTGTGTGTGTGTATTGTGTTTGTATGAGAAGTCACTTAAGTGTATACACCTATGGAGGTTCAAGGGTAACTAGGGAATCATCTTGTATTTTTTACCTTCTTATTGCTTTTCTGTGGGGTTTCCCAGACTCTGCCTTCCAGGACCAGAAGTGTAGGCTACCACCAGTTCTGCCCTAAATTTTTAACAGAAGTTCTGGGGATCTGAAGTCAGGTCATTTTGCTTGTGAGGTAAAGACTTTAACTCCTGGACCATCTCTCCAGCCCTAGTACTAATAGTTTTCTATAAACAAAATGTCACGTGACAGCATTTGTAATTACAATGTATTTCTGAAAGGAAAAAAATCCTAGCTACATTGTGACAAAGTATACATGCACACAGTTTTAACAGATCTTGTCATATTGCCATCTATCACAAAGCCATGTCCATGGGACACACGGTGCACCCACTATCAAACTTGCTTATTTGTGTCTATCTGATAAGGGAAAATGATAATTCTTGTGGTTGTCCATATCCTTCTACTTAATAGTTTTGCTGGGTATAAAATTCAGGAATCCCATGATCCATTTAGAGGCTTGGTGACTCTCAATGGGCTCTAGCAGTTTGTTATTAGCTAAGGCTAAGTTGATGATTTTCTTTTAAAAGAGACTTCGGTTTTTTTGTCCACTTTATTAGTATTCCATTCATTCATACCTTGGAACATTAATTGAACACACCTGTGATAGTGAGTGATAATTGTCAACTGAAAACATATAAATTCACCTAGGAAGTGGGCCTCTGGATATGCCTGGGGTCAATGGTGTCTTTATTATGTTCACTGGGGTGGTGGCATTTACCAGGTGGCTTCCTAGACTGTATCGATGAAAATGGGAAGCTCGGCAGTAGCATTCATTCATTTCTGTTTGCCTTGACTGGGAATGCAATGCCACCAGCAGCTTCAGACTTCTGCCTTTCTGACTCCCCTGCCAGGATGGATTGTACCTTGAGCTGTGCACACTCTTGCTCCCTTAAATCATTTTTGTCTGTGTATGTTATCACAGGCTGAATTATACTTAATAGGTATAATTCTCTCAATTTATATTTCCAAGCAGATTTTACTTAAGCCCCTCCTCCATTTCCAAACTGTCAGCTTACATTTCTTTCTATGATCTCCCATCTGCATTCTTGTGTATCTGCTTAAGGTTTTGTTTCATGGAAGTTTTGTTTTAGTTAAGTTCTATGTAAATCCTACTGATATATTTTGTAACCATTTTCACTGTTTGGCGAGAATCAGTTTTATGTTCTAGAAAGTAGTCTGACACTTGTTTTTCAAGTTACCTGTCTTTTTATATGAAATAATGATGGTAGCCATACTTCTTATGCTAAATGATTAATGCTGCCTCTGTTGGGTTTTTGTTTTCGCTTTCAAAGTCATCCTTTTCATTTGAATAAAAATTTTCAAGTAGCTCTTTTCAGAACATATGCAGAAGAGAGAGAATTGGTCTTGAACAAAGACAGAAATGAATACATCCCTAGTCTACCTAGCAATGTTCTTTCCACTCCTCATGACTGCTTTCTAACATGAATTTTAATTCTCTGCTCAATATTGTAATTTTTATTTGTACCTTTCATGTTTTTAAAAATTTTTTAAATAATTTGAGTGGTTATTATTTCATCAATTGCATTATGACTTAAGGACATAATCTTATACTAAATTTTTATATTTTTTTAACTTTCATGTTTTTGTTATAACAATGGATGATTAATTGATGGTAAGTCTTTTGAAACTATTAGAAAATGATGTGTAATCTCAGACTGGATTACTCTGCCAGTTATCAGCTTGATAGTCTATGCACAGCTATGAGGAATTATTTAGTTAAGGCAGCTTCTAGGCAAACCTGTAAGAGGTTGAGTTAATTGTGTAAATGACTCAGCCCATAGTGGGTAGGGCCTTATCTGGGCATGAGGATAAAGATGGAGAAAGCTGGTTGATCTTTGTGGCAAAGCTAGAAAGCAGGCTGTGAGCTGGTCATCTTCCTCCGTTCTTGCTGTGCGTGTAGTGTGGACAGTTTCCGTTTGCTCCTGCTGACAATTCTCCTGACATGAGAAACTGTAACCTGAAATAGCAATCTGGAATAAAGTCAGTTGTTCCCTTAAGCAGTTTGGGTTAGGTATTTATTACGAAGCCAGTTATGAAGCTAAGGGAGCTACATACTTCTCTGTCTAATAAATAAAAGTTGTTCATTGTGTTTTTTATGTCTGCTACGCTCTCAATGCCAAAGAAGGTAGCATTAAAATGTCATGGAATATTGAAAAGCAATGAAAAGAGCAAAGATTTCATTCTGTGCTTATAAAAGTCTTGAATAGATATTAAGTGAATTAAAGCTAAGTTTTAGCACTCCTTTTTCTCACATGTCATTCTTTTGATCAAACTTGCTTGATGTCCATATCTAAAATCTCTACTATCCTACCTGAACAAAACCACTTGATAATTCCCCTTACTCTGTTCTACTTTTCCATGGCATTTATTACATTTCATGTTGATAAATGACTAAATTAGATGTTATGCTTGTTGTTAAGTATCTACTAGATTGTGAACTCAACAAGCTCAGTAGCTTTTGCTTGTTTGGGTCATAGGTGTAACTCAGTGGTTATAAAATGAGTGCTAGGCTTGGAAGACAGTTCAGAAATTAAAACCTTTGCCCCACAAGCAAAAGGGCCTGAGTCCAGATCCCCAGACCCATATAAAAATGTCAGGCAAAAAGTGGAAATGGCTTGGGGCTGGAGAGATGGCTCAGGGGTTAAGCCTCTGCCTTGCAGGCGGAAGGTCCTGAGTTCGGATCCTAGACCCCACGTATAGACGCTGGGCAGAAGCAGGATGGCCTGTGTTTCCGGTCCTGGTAGGGCGGAGCCTGTGAATCCCAGGGCGGAGTAAACAAGGAGGAGGTGGAGGTGGTCCATGGTGGTTCCTGAATTCGTCCGTGGTTCTACACACACATACATACATACATACATACACATACATACACACACATACATACACATGCATACACACACAGTTGAATAAATAATAAATAAAAATTTTTTTTAAAAATGGAAGTGGCTTGTAATTCTGGCCTGGCAGACAGAGCCCAGAAACCCCAGAGCAAAACAAAAGAGGAGGAATCCAGAATGGTTCCCCATGTCACTTTTGGGCGTTTATAGACTCAGACATTCAAGGGCATGCTGTGATACACACACACACACATACACACACACACACACACACTGTGCACGCATGTGCATGCATGCATGCACACGCAAGCGCTGAGCAGGTACATGCTGAAAAATGAATATCTACTTTATGACAATACATGTAAAGGAAAATGCCACATTATTTTTGAAAACACATAAATGCATAGGAAAAGATATGGAAGGAACTCCTCAAATTACTAACAGTAATTTTAAGGCAGTATTTCAAAAAGAAAAATATCTCTCATTTTAGCAGATACTTTTCAATAGTTGCTAACTTTTATCATTTAGAAACAATATGATGTAATTATAATGTTAAAAATTACATTTCAAATAGAAAACTCCAGAATATTTAAGTATTTTGATAGAGCAATATATAAGCCATCCTAAGCATATATAAAAGCATATACCAAACCATTAAATTCAAGCTCTATGATTAAAATAAAAACCAGACTTACAATTTGCAGGGCTAGACAGATACCTGATGCAGAGTGTGTAGCTTATATAAGACTGCACTCCCTGCAAAGGTATACATTTCAGCTCAGGAAGGACCAGAGGAGGGTGGAAGGAATAATTGAGCTATTTATTTATTGGAGGGAAGGGATAAAACAATATAAGTTTTCATGCGTATCGACTGTTTTTCTATTGATTGCTTTCTTCATTGCTGACAGAGTCAATGCAACAGAAGAAAAATTCATTCAGATTATACTTTCAGAAGGCAGAGCAACATGAAGGAGGACGTATGAACTGGAGGCCTCTGTGATGGATGGCCAGGAAATAGAAGATGCAGTGCAGAACCAGAAACAGGATAAACTTCATAAGTCTGTCTCTTGTGACCTACTTACTAAAGATTCTGCAGCCTTCCATAGCCATCAACTAAATAAAGTTCACATATTCAAACACATGACCCTGTTGAGGGAAGACCTCTCACATTCAATCCACAAATAGTGTTCTATCCAAAGGGAAACCACAAATATATTTGTGGAGATAAAAAACATTATACCACTTACCGCTAAAAGCCCACCAGAAATAAGCCCCATACCATCTCAGAAAAAAAAAAGACTTTAGATAAACATAAAAGATATTGGGATAAGAGCCTTACTACACAGAGGTCACATACAAGCAAAAGAGAATCACATTGCTCTAGCAAATAGACCACACTCCTAAAATTGTAGGACTGATTCAACCACAAACCACCAATTTGGTTCTCTGACTAAATTGGACAAAAAAAAAAAAGGCAATTGCAGATGACTGTTTATACTAAGTGACCCCCACAAGCAAAAGTCTACAGAATGTACTTACAAATCTTGAACAGACTTTAGAGATCATACGAGTCCTGGCCTTTCTATAAACAGAGACTGCCCACATTTATTTTTATTGTTGTCTAAACACAAATCAAGGATTGCTGTTTCAATGACAGATCCACACAAAATAAACCAGAACAAGAGGTTACTCAATTGCCCAGAACGAGGGGAATCCGTCCCTCTATCTTCGCTGTCAATAATAATTAGCCCTTTCTGTAAAGGGTGTTGTAGATACACAGTCAAAATGACCCTTTAAGGGAGGATATAATTTGGCTTACAGAAATCCATTACCAACAAATAACTGCTTGTAGAGGGAAACACAACAAAACCTCACACTTGGAAGTGATAATCACAGTAAAACAGCATCCCAGCCTAGATTGGGTCTTATCTAAGAAACTATCACATGGCCAATTAACTAGCATTTTTCTCAGTGTGATGACACTTTAAAATGGCTAAATACAAAATTAGGAGGAGGAAAGGAATTGCTCGTTTTGCTGCTTCACCCTGTCCCTGCCTCCATCGACTCTAAACAACCTATGTCCTGTCAGAGCGATTTTCAAATCTCACTTTCATAAGAGACCTGGAAATACTATTGCATCCGTTTTCAAAGGAGGCAGGGCTCGGCCTGCTGGGTCAACAAAGAGACAGCCATTTGCGAGTCCCAACCCTGCCCAGTGATGTTTATGGATGGTCCGGAGTCCATCCCGGAGATGGAATCAGAAGGCGCTGCCCTGTAGATGGAGCACATAGGTGTCGAGTCAGAGCGCAAGTCCTGTTTCCCCAGGGACCTCACGCCTTGGTCTTTAGTGAGGGATGCGTGAAGGAGACGCGTCTTGACATACATGCTGTTCCAGCGTGATTGACATGATTTTTTTTTTTTCACGCCGATGTTGTTGAAGACTTGCCACGGGTTGGCCCTTTATCTGTAGGACTCTCCACCATCGCCTCCTTGGAGAGAGGCTGCTGCTCTTTCCTGTGCAGATGGACTACAGGGATTTAGAAAGAGTTCATCGGCTGCTCAGGACCCCAACTCTAAGGAGGAAGTCGGACCATGTTATCTGGAGCAGTTGGAACACAAGAGCTTTGTCTGGGATCCTACATGAGTCTGTTGGAGCCACCTTCCTCAGAAAGCATTTCAAGAATAGCAGCTGTTCCTGTAGGGCCAGAGGCGGGACATGCGAGGTCAAGGCGCTGTCTTCCGAGATCTCTTTCCTTGCCTTGTCCTTCCCTGTTGCCTGATATGAACTTGTTGGCCCCTATCTGGGGCCTCGTGACCTCTTCTTTCAGGGCCACCAGTTACTTGGGATCAGACCCCACCCCAAGGGACTACTTGGATCTTAGTTTCTGCCTTAATGACCCGAAATCCAGGTGCAGCCCCATTTAGAATTGCTGATGTCACGACTTTCATGTAATTTCGGAAGAATGACAATACAGCCCTTAACCTGTGCTGTTTATAATTTTTACAAATTCATCTCTCAACTTTTGCATTTGAATCTTTTTTATTTTTTTATTTTTTTTTAAATTTATTATTATTATTTATTCAACTGTGTGCATATGCGTGTGTATGTGCGCGCACGTGTGTGTGTCTGTGTGTGTGTGTGTGTGTGTGTGTGTGTGTGTGTGTGTGTCTGTGTATGTGTAGAACCACGGACGAATTCGCGAACCACCATGGACGCCTCCACCTCCTTCTGCCCCGGGATTCACAGGCTCCGCCCTACCAGGACCAGAAGCGCAGGCCGCCCCCGCTTCCGCCTGGCGTCTATACGTGGGATCTGGAATCCGAACTCAGGACCTTCCGCCTGCAAGGCGGAGGCTTAACCCCTGAGCCACCTCTCCAGCCCTCGAATCTTTTTTAATGTTCTGTGCTTGAATCAACAATGCCAGGAGATCCAGCACATCTCTTCCCCTGTGACTTACCCTGCAGTCAAAGTACCAAATACTGCTTCATTAGCGACCGCACATTTCCTCTTCTAATATTCATACCCAATTAATCATCAGTCCTACAGACTCTGCTAATTATCTAAAACACATTTGAGTTTTGTTATTACTTTCACAAATATTACACATACTCATGGTCCCCCAAATATATATGCTCTGCATTTTAGGGGAAAGTAGTCAGTGTGTGCTTTCTAGAACGTAGGTGGGTACGAGAAATTGCTCTGCATTCTCCTCTGACCTCCTCTGATCAGATTTTCAATGGTTCCCTATGTCTTGTCTTAACTGACTGCACTGTGTGGCCTACTATGTTTCATGTCTTCCCTTAACCGACCATTATCCTGTGACCTGCTACCTACATGCTTCGAATGCCTTATGCTACCCACAGATGTCTCTGTTTTCCCAGAACAGGCCTCAAGGCAAAGATTTGATTGGCCGTGCTTTCTGATTTAGGAAATGATTCCAGAATGCACCAGCAAATGAGCAAAGATAGAAGAAAAAAGAAAAGGAGAAAGCCGAAATGGCGTGCACTGTCCTGCAGATTGCAGAGATAGGAAAGGACGCGGATTTTCACTGGAGCCTCAGGAGACAATGAGAAACACATATCAGAGTTCTCAGACCCTAATTTCACCTGCTTCGAGACAGAAATAAGGAATGGTATCCTTTAACCCATTTGTCCCTGGCCAGCCTGCTCCTGGGGTGCTTCACTAGCTGTCTTTCCTAGCTAGGTCTTGGCACACAGAGAAAAGACATCTTAGGTAGGGGAGTTGCAGATCATTTTTGTAGAGAGTGTGTGTAACCAGAATGTGGGCGCTCGGGAGCTGGGTATGTGTTGGCACAGCATTCACTGGCTGGAACACAGTTTCATTTCTACCTCTACCACTTCACTTACGTGATTTGGACGAACGCAACCTTCTTGATATGTGGTGATGAAATTCTAATCAACCCCTGTTCACCTGCTGTCAATCCATTCCCAAGAAAGATTTACTGGTTGATCCCCTTGTACTTAGAGATTAAGATTCCTCATGTTCATAGTCCCCCTGTGTATCACTATTAAGTGGAGTCCTCTCTGCTTTTCAATGAAGGTGACATCCAGCATTACCTAATTCTCCAAGTTTGTACTCTCAGATGCAAAGCTTTCTTCGGATTTGTTCAGCCCAACAAATCAGAAAACTTCAACTTTCACTTGCTATCCATCCATTTCACAGAATAATCAAAACCTGAGTGGTCCAAATATGTCCCAGGATGCTCAGAGAATCGTGAGTGCGGTTTACATATCAACTCAAAGGCAATCGCTTTGCAAGAATTGCTCCTGAATGGATCATTTCGTGCTACCCAAGTTCAGCATGAACGTGACTATATTTTCCACCAATAATCCCGCCAGTTCCTGCCGTGTAAGTAAGCAGCTCGTTTTCTTACTCTTGGTGCCCTGGCTTTCCCCGATGGTTCCTCATCACGGTGCTTTAGATGAACATCAAGAGCTCACAGAATTTCAGAGGTTAATGTCTCAAGTGACCACTTTTATCATGTGCCCCTGCAGTGTGCCAGATGATAGAAAGTGTCCGTCACATGTCCCTTGTTGGGGTTCATTGGTTGCCTTTCAGGAAAACACAGCAGGTGTGACTTCGGGGCAAGTCCGGGTGCTCTAGCACAGAGTACCCCGACCTTCCAGCCTCCCGTACAGCCACCTGTGGACATTCACTGCCCCAGAAACCAGGACAGGGAAGCCAGTCACCTGTCCTGTGACACGGCTTCTTTCATTCCCTCTTTTCCTCCCACCTCTACCGCAGGACCATCTTTCCATCATTAGACTGTTGATGCATTTTGCTTATTTTTTGAATTTTGTTTTGTCGTTTGCTATCTCACCAGGTAGGACCCTTAGCCCACAAATTCGAGTGAAGGAGAAATATGTAAATGAGCCTTGGTATCGCAAGGCTGTGCTTTGATTCATACTCCTCTTTGGCAGTCTCGTTTCAGTTCACAATTTTCTAGTGTGTGTGTGTGTGTGTGTGTGTGTGTGTGTGTGTGTGTGTGTGTGAGGCAGGATCTCAGAGCCCTGGGATTCAGGAAGGGACCTCTATGAGTCTTATTCCCATGCATGTAGACCACCACTGAGACGTCCTCTGGTCCTCATTGGACAACTACTTCTGGGTCGTTGCTTCATGTCGCCGCTCAGGCGTGTGCTAGGCATGGAAATCTTTCTCCTCTGAGCTTACACACTATCTTCTCGGATGCACAGCATGGTTGTTTGTTGTTTCTTCTCCAAGTCGTTGCCAGCGCTTATCCATCCAGTTGAAGCCCCAGGTGTGAGAGCCCCACAGCCTGCCTTGCTATTTCTGCACGGGGTAGGGCGTGGGGGGCTTCATTGGTGTCGTTTTAGGAAGCTTCATGTGGCTCTCTCTTTTTCATCTGGACATGATGTTTTCTTTAACTGCCAACAACCTCTTCTTTCTAGGACTTTGGAAAGATAGGAAGAAAAAAACCCTCATAAAAATTCTGAAAGATTAACAGTCTACCTCTTCTGCCTGTCTACACCTTTCTCCAAGCTGAATTGGAGAAAAGACAACAGGGATTCAGGGTGAAACATATTCTGACTTAGCACAGAAAACGATCCCCCTGGACCAACATGGAAGCGACATGATATGCTGTATGATTTCAGTCCTTTTCTCACAATGTACTGACAAGTCTGCCCTTGGCCCTCTACTGAGAGCTAACATCCTAAATCCCTGCACAGATTTCCCCCATTATCATGTTTCTTCTCCAAAACATATCCCCTCACCCCGTTTTTTGGTTACTGGTATGAAAATTTTAGAAAACATTAACCAAATCCCTTCATATAAGAGGAACATACTTCCTAAAATCAAACAGGGTGTTTGATTACAAATTTATTTTCTAAGGGGAAAGTCTGCACAGAATATAAGAAAAAATTAAGTTTGTCAATGAATATAATTTACCACACCTTAACATCAATATATTCTTTGCTGTAGAACATGACTGACAGGACATACCATAAACTCCTGCTTAGAAGTGTAACTATAATCCAGAGAATCCAGTAATTAGAAAGCATGATCCTCTTTTAGAGCCTGGTTTTCTGTTTCAGATCATTTTGGATTCCATTCCCCGTGTTTATAAGTTCTACATCCACGTGGCTTCTACTGACCATGGATTGGAAAGATGAGTGCACATGCACCAAACACAAACTCTCTAAATATTCCCCAAATAATATAGCCTAACAGCTTATTCTGTATCACTTACATTGCATTAGGTGCCAGCAATAGAGAGGGCCTAAAGGCAAATAGGAAGGTAACACATACTGTGTACTCACAGGTCAGACTGTACCATTTTGTGCAAGGGGAAGTCCTGGGACCAACTTCCTGGGGAGAAAAAGGAACAACTATGTATAACATAAGACACTCAGATAATCCTAGATAAACTAGGCCTCAGTATCTGTCCCTATATCCCTAACAAGTATTGGCTTGAAGGAGAGAGAGAGAGAGAGAGAGAGAGCTATCAGTGCAAAGCAGCGTTGCCGTTTGGTGAGTGATATCAAAGCAAATTCACTGAGAGGTGCCTCGCCCTGCTGTTCAGACAGGGCCTGGATGAAAAGAAACCAAGAAAAAAAGAAAAATAGAAGTGTTAGATATCCCTTTAAATAACTGAGTTCATTGCCATTTCGGCTAATAGTTTTTCATTATTCAGTCAACTATTTGGTACAGAGAAATATTCTCCCACTTGTGAGTCCCTAGGGGTTTTCTTAATTCTCTGTGAATTTACTTTCTGTGAATTTCTGAGTAATCAGAAGTCATAGGTTGGATGCATCTTGTATTGGGGACACCCACGGAGTAACTGCTTCGTTTTTTTTCTTTTCATTTCAAAGGAAATGGTCCATCCTAAGTGAAAATTGTTGTGTGTGTGTTTTGGTGGTGGAGTATATTTTCTTCTTTGCTGGTGTTGTTATTGTTGCGGTTGTTTTAATCAGATAGTTATTTCAAACAGAAGCAATCAAGTCTTTCTTCATTGCCTCACCCCCCCCCCCCCGCCCCTATCCTGTTCAAGCCATGCTGTTAAGAAAATACCCTTGTTAGCAGTGTGATTCATCTCCTTCTCTGTGTCGCTGAAGCAGCTGGGAAGATCATATAAAGGAATCCTTTCAGATGGTCTTTACATAGCTAAAATGTCATTAGCGATATGGCAGTGAGTCAAGACTACAGGTATTTGCTCAGGCCCAATGTGCCTTTCAGAGATGGAGGAAGAAGAAAGAGAACTTTCAGTTCCACACTCCACAAAGCTGATCGTGTCTTATCTTTGCAGAGGAATAGGAAATCTTATCTCTGGTGCCCCGACAGACAACTCTGGGTTTTCATGTGGGTGAGGAAGGTGTTTACAAGCTGCCACTCGATGCCACACGATGATGGACAGGTTTGCACCCCATCTGGAAACCCAGGGCCAGACTGTGTGGAAATGGGACACAAAACGGTGATGTCTGACCTCAGGAATGATGGATAAAGGTCTAAAGAAAAACACACTGAGCCAAGAAGTCAGACCAAAAACACCCAGAGAAGATAGGAAGCAGCCAGGAATTGGCTGCAAACTGTACTCAAGTGCTTCCTCAGACGCTATTTAGTTTATCTCCTTTCTGTGGGAGGGCAAGGCACACCATACATATTAGTCGCTCCTGTCTGTAACCAGAACAATCGCCTTGAATTCAGCCTCCCCCTAATCATTCCAGTAAGTGAATCACAGCTGCGTAAGTTTAAAGAAAGAAGGTGTCAGTCACGACTTGTATGCTTTGGTTTAGTCAAAAGTTCTCTGCTGCTCATCAAAGTCTGTGCAGTTCAAGAGACTGTGGCCGTGCTGCTTTTGTAGGTGTTGCTTCTTTTCTGGTTTTGGCTGAGTGGAACAGCAGCTGTAGGAAAAGGGAACCACGGGGAAGAGATCCTGCCATCTTCCTGAGTCCCTTTGCGTCACTTGAGAGGAATCAAAGAAGAGATTCTTGCTGAAAAAAAGATCCAAATATTCCATGGGTAGTTTAAACTTGCTAAGTTACAACATAGAAGTTTCTCTCTAAATCTTTCTCCAGCTCACATAGTGAGAGCTGAAGATGAGAGTGCAGAGTGATAGGTCTGACGTTCCTCAATGTACTTGTCCCTGGGAAACATAAGCAGTTTGCCCATCAGGAACAGTCCTGTTGGACAGTTGGGACCCCTGTGGATGTAAAACTCAGTCAAAATGTCTTAATCGAAAAATGAAGGATGCTTATAGAAAGCTTCAAGACACATGAAAATGAATCTCTCACAGTAAATAAACCCCTCTGAAAGAAGAATATGGTAAAGGAGTGTTTAACTTCCATAACTGGTATGTTGGGGGAGGGGCGTAAGAAAGAGAGAGAACACAAGCATGGGGAAGAGAGAACAAGGGAACTAAACAAAAGATGAATGTGTTTGTGAGCGAAAGAAAGAGAAAGAAAGAAAGAGAAAGAAAGAAAGAAAGAAAGAAAGAAAGAAAGAAAGAAAGAAAGAAAAGAAGAAGGGAAGGAAGGAAGGAAGGAAGGAAGGAAGGAAGGAAGGAAGGAAGGAAGGAAGGAAGGAAGGAAGGGGAAGAAGGGGAAGGAGAGAGGCGAAGAGGGAAGGGAGGGGAGGGCAGGGAATGCAGTCCTTCCTTTATCAAGGTTTTGCTAACTTCAGCTAAAAAGCACATGGCATTCCTGTGCACATGCTCCTTTCTCCTCTCTGGGGTGTCCAAATACAGAGGCTGTGAGGCGCAGCTCCCAGGAGGCCACTTAGGGATGTCACACCCAAGACCAGGCAAGGACAGTCCTGGGCTTTATGACCCTGGTGACTGAGCCACATTCTTCTGGCTTCCCAAGCAGCCAACATTCTAAAGCCACTAGCTATACCTTTTCACTCTCCAACTCCACAGCCCCTTCACTTCAATGAACTCATCCCTTCCTCTTGCTCATTTTATGTGTCAACTGACCCCCATTCTCCTTTTCAGATACAGCTAAACGTTGCCAGAGCCCAGCAAGTAACCCCGGATTCATCTTCCAGATGAACCCTTCTTTCACCACGGTCTGGTTCTCCAAACATATGACCATCTTCTGCTTCATACTCTGTGCCTAAGACTAGAAAGTTCTCAAAAAACAGGGATGATACACGATCTTCATATTTCTTAACACATAGCAGTACAAAACTTCTGAAGCAAAAAGTAGCAACAGCAGTGTAAAATCAATGATACAAGAATAAATCAATGATAGTAAGAGGAAAGTGAAAGTCGAACAAATAAAGGCACTTGCATGCAAATCCGCTGACCAAAGTTAGGTCCCCAGAAGAGAATAGACTAATTGACTTCTGAAAGTTGTCCTCTCTGACCACCGTATGAATGTCACAGGTCTCTCTCTCTCTGTCTCTCTCTGTCTGTGTCTCTCTCTCAAATAAATAAATTTTCTTTAAAGTAACCCTGCCATTCCTAACTTTCAAAGTAATATAAATGAGTGGAAATTCCTTGGATATGCAAAACCCCACCCAAATCTGCAAGGAGCAAATGTCAATCACATGCCAATTCATAGCAAGTCCACATGGTACAATACTGAATCTAGCCAAGGTTACAAGGTTGGCACTGCCTATGCCTTTTTTAAAAGCCTTTCCAGAAAATAAAGTAATCTTGTCTCCTTCATTTTAAGTATGTTTCCCAGGAGTCTTCAGGTTCCCTGGAATTGCTATTAATAATTCCATTTATCCTGGTAATACAATATGTGTCAAACATCACAGTGTCTGTGAGAGATTAATAGCCTAAGTTTGTCTTGACATGAGAAAAGAAAAGATTGATGAAGAAATCTCTGGGAAGAGATTTTGATGCCAAATTAAGATTTCAAGGTGAATGATAAAGAGCAATTGAAGACTGGCACGTTGCCCTGTGAAGTTCTTGGAGGAGCCACGCCCTCCTCACCACGTGTCCTGCATTCACCCTGGTCCTGGGTTCTCAGCTCTGGCTTCCACAGGACTCCTCATGGGCAAGACCTACCTTGTTGCCAACTCCTGGCTTTGAATGGACTGCGTTCTTCTTCTGCCTCGGGTTTTAAGACATAGTCTTTTATAGCGTGGCTTCCAATTCTGATCCGGGCAGATATTCCCAGGCTACTTGAGGTTAGTCTTCTGTCCACCCTCAGAGATTCCCTTTTCTCCATCACAGAAATGTTACTGAGGTCAGTGAGATGGCTCAGCAGGTAAAATCGCTTGCTGCACATGTCTGATTAACTTGGGTTTGATCCCCAGAACCCACAAAAGGCTGGATGGAAATGGGGGCTCACTTCTGCAATCCAAGAACTTCTATGGGAGAGATGGGAGATGAGGCAGGAGAATCTCCTGGAAGTGTGTGGGTCAGCTAGCCTGGAGCACACAGTGTGGCATAGACGAGAGAGAACCTACCTCCTCAAGGTAGGAGAGAGCCAACTCACAAAGGTTGTCTTCTGACCTTCCTTGATTGTGAAGGCATTCATTCACACATCCCCATTCGCCCGTGCAAATCATACATTCACACATGAAAGAACAAATACAATGAAGCAAAGACATAATAAAAAATGAAATAGGCAACTTGAGAAGTACAGGATGTGGCATCACAGTGTCCAAAGCTCTGAGCTCAGTGCCTGGCGCATTATGGGTAGCACATAAAATCTGCTGGAGTCATACATGACAGAGTGGTTTCATATGTGCTTGCTCTTACCGTGGGACAGAGGGAATGGGAAATCAATAAAATGAAGTTTTGTTTGTCGGATAAAGAACACCATGAAAAGGCAGGAATGATATGCGGGAAAAGCGAAGTATGGGAAGAGGAAGAGGAAGACTTCTAGAAAAACTACTGAAATTTAAATGGCAGCATCCCTCATTTGCACATTTGCTTCCCAAGGCCTGTACCTAATTTTACATTTATGACTTCACAATCTATCTGTTAAATGGAGGGCTATAAATGTTATGTTCTCCAAGTCCCGTAAAATGTGATTTTCCTCTGATAAGAGACAATAATAGTATTATGTCTTCACACTGCCAATAAGCAAACATGCATTGATTTCTAGGTCTTTTGCAGAGAGTTCTATATCCAGAGTCAAATGAGTGACTACAGTAACCATGGCATTATTGACATTTTATTCATTTGCCAAATGTGTTTATTAGTTTAGCATGTTTAAAGTACCCAGAACCTCAGACGATGCTCATGATAAGTCAGTGTGCGAGTCTTCGTAACAATGAAAAGCTGTTATTCTCTGAGTTCAAAGGCAGAGAGATGCTAAGAATCATGACTCTGCCACATTCACACCCCAAACCCAAGAGACATCCCATGCTCAGGGATCCAGAGTTCTAGGGGGTCTGATTTAGTTTGTGAGTCCTTAACACACAGAGAGTGATGAAATTCGGGTATCTTGGGGTCTAAGAGGGCAGAGGAAGAGAGACTGGCATCCAGGGAGACGCAGGACCCCCAGTCACCAGAGCTAAAGATGGAAGCAGAGGGCACAGGCTGGAGAACAGAAATGGCTTCTAGAAGCTCAGAATTACCCTCAGCAAGAGAAGGCGATTTCAGTCTTACAGTTTAAGAAAATGAATTCAGTCAGCAACCCCCCAAACAAGGGGAATAGTCTTCCCCTGGAGACTTCTGAGTAGAATACAGTCCTGTGATGTCATGATTTTTAGCCAGACCCCTGTCCTACAGAAATGCAAGACAATAATCCATCTTGCTTACTTCAGCCTGTGGGAATAACCTTGACACAAAATTAATGCAAGTATGTCTAGACCTAAAATGATTACATGGAGCAGACGTAAGACTAGAACCCCAAATTCTTTGCAGCTGGTCCTATCTGGAAAATGGGGTGTCCCCAGAATGGAAAGAAATACAAAGACATTCTCCAAGTCTTGAGATCTATCAAATCCAAAAGTCAGACAAGCAAATCAGACGGAAAGCAAAATCAGTATCATAGCAACCAAGAGCTGGTAACAGAAGCCTAAGCCTGTACCAGGTCAATGTGTTCTTACATCTTTGTCTCCTGCAGCACAAAACGGGGCAGGCAATCTAGAACACAGTCAGCCCTGGACTTCAAGAAGCTGCCAAGCACAAGAATTCATCTCGACCTCACAGTTCTCTGCTAAGATTAGAAGCAGACTACTTAAACATAATTTTTTAATATAAAACTGTGTAAGCCTAGCTATTTTCTCACAAAACTTGAAATCTGTACTGATTTAGTGGACTCATTATTTACTGTTGATGAAAACTTTCCAAGTTCTCACACCAAAGCACATGTATGGGTCACATGTACATCAGCACCCATTTACCATGCTATGTTACTAATATCATTGGACCAGCTTTCTTCACACTTTCGAAAGAGCTCTTACGCCTGATATCATTTGGCCCTGAACTAACTCAGTGGAATTGCTTTTGAGACAGTTGATGTTTTCTTTCACAACCCTATGTCATTATCTTGCCCGAGTTAGTAATAACACCATGTCAAATTAATAACCCATTCATATTCAATTCTCCTTGACTTTCCAAAAACGTTTTTTTCTAGTTTGTTTAAGTCAGGAGGCGAACAATGACCATGCTTCTGTTTCACTGCTACGTCTTGGTTTTCTTCCCAAACCTCTGTCCAGTTCTCCTCTCCTTTTTCTTCCCCACATCAGTATCTTTCTAATAGTGACTCCTCGAGCTCTTCTGTTGTTCATAATCCTGTTTTTAAAAAAGAATATCAAAGGCAGATTGAACTCAGGGCATTTGGGATAAGTGGAGGCGTGAGAATGTGTAAAGAGGTCTGTGGCAAATATCATCTTATCAGTACATGAGATGTTAGGTTACCTCATTTTTGTCAGACTCAGTGACTGTTTTAACTTTATTTATTCATTATTGTGTGTGTGTGTGTGTGTGTGTGTGTGTGTGTGTGTGTGTGTGTATGTGAGAGAGAGAGAGAGAGAGAGAGAGAGAGAGAGAGCGCACTGTGTCCCTATGGAGGACCTAAGGTGACTTAGGGATTCACCCTAGATTGCTTCTACCTTCTTTTTGCTTTGCTCTGGGATTTCCCAAGCTCTGCCCACGAGGGTCGGAAGTGCAGGCCACAGCTGTCTGCGCCTGGCATCCTGGCATTTTTACGTGGGACTTGGGATCCTAACTCAGGACCTTCTGCTTGCAAAGTAGAGGCTTAAACCCTGAGCTATCTCTTCAGTCTTCAGTTACTGTTTTAAACCATGAAATTATAAATATCATAATCTTGTGAAAAGAAAGACAGAGAGAAAGATTTTTTTTTCTGTTTGCAAACTGAAACTATAAAAGCACAAAAGAGACTAGACTTAAAGGAGAAAAATATTGAGACATCAGAGTTAGGGATATTGATCATCTTTTGTGATAACATGGATTCAGGGAAGAAGATTAATGATGGTGAAATGAACAAGATGCTAAAATGAGAATCACTAGAACAAATAATAAGGACTTCAGGTCTTGGTGGCTTTTAAAACTTGTAAAACCCTGTTTAAGAAAGGAGATCCTGGATTTATAAAAATAAGGCCATTCCTTAATCCCTTAATGAACTACTAGAACTCTGAAGAGGTAAAGGGAATTTGCAAAGCAAAATTAATCAAGGATCTTTAGGAAAATTTCAAGACCAAAAGAATTGAAATAATATTACATGGTAGTATTATTAGATTATCAATTCGGATTTTAAAAAGAAATCATTTCAGTCTCATCTCAGACCTGAGTTCATTTTCAGAACCAATGTAAAAAAACAAAAAGGCATGTCTAGTTATGAGTGTTTATAATCTCAGCTCTAGACAGGTGGAAGCAGGAAGGTCCCTCAGATTCACTGGAAACCAGCCAGCCTCTTGGAAAGCAGGCGGCTGGTGACGGATGCTGTTTCAAAGACAAGATGAAAAGTATCTTTCAGGCAACAATCGGTTATGTCCTGTAGTGGTCATATACATACACGCATGCTAACGTGTGCATAGATACACATATGAAGACATACACATGGGACACACACATATTGCTTCATAAATTGTCAACCTGAGATAGATATCTGATACATGTGGACACAAAAGACAAAGTTTAAAGATAGAAAAACATATGACGAGGTCCATCCTGACCAAAGGAAAGCTCATATAGCTGTAATAACTCCAGATAAGATGGGAGTTTAGACAACAGTCTTTAGGATAAAAAGATACCTGAAAGACAAAAGTTTTAACTCATATGACAAATAAGAGAGATTGCACTAATTTGGTGGATGAGCAAAAAGTATACATAAAGTGAAAATGAGCAGAGAAAAAGGGAAGACATAAGCAAGTTTGACCTAATAGCAAAAACTTTAATAAATCTCTCCAAATATTAGAAAGTTAAACTAGCAAATTATCAAATACACACAATAACCAATTCAATGTCATTGGTTGTTAAAGTTTGAATCTATGAAGGCCCCTAAAACTCATGTCTTGACTGCATATTCCCCAACCAATGTTGTCATTTGGGGAGATTGTAGAATCTTTGGGAAGTAGGGTCAGCCAGGCAGAAGGAGGTCGCTATAGATTGGACTTTGGAGGTGATATGGAGCCCGTGGTTCTCTTATGATCCATCTCCTGCATTACTATGACTTAAACCGCCTCTGCCATGTTCTTCCACAGCCAAGAGCTGAGCTACCATTGGGTTCCTACCACAATGGAGTTGAGCATTTTGCAGTCATATTCCAAAAGAAATCTTTCTTCCCTGTTTCTATCAAGTATTGTGGTCCAAAAAGAGAGAAAGCAACCAACTCAAAGATACATAATAAGAGCCAAACATTTTAAATATGCAGAGAATATTTACAAATGCTTTCCTTAAACTAAGTTATAGAGACCAGAATAATTTTAAATAATTGCTTATACAGGCCGTACGGTCTGCCAATACAATATATTAAATTAATAAAAAAAATTGAAAATAGATTTACATGTCTAGGAAGCCTATGAACCGGAAGAGAATCCAAAAGGAATTTTAAAATATATGTGCAATAGAGAGATATAGAAAACATTACCCATTAAATTGTCTGTAAAAAGTAAAGGCAATATTTAGTGAAATTTTACAGCATTAAATTTCATCAGAAGTGAGCAAAATTTGATGATTAATGGGATCTGTCTTTAGGGTTTTAAGGTTAGGTCTAACTCCAAAACTTTATTATTCCCCAGAAGTGTAAGTGATGATGTAATAAAGGGACAAAATCAATAGTTCAAAGTAGAAAATAAAGATAATGTAGAGAACCAGGAAACTCATGGCTGATTACCTGAGCAAATTAAACAAGATGAAACTTCGGACAACATTTAAGCAACAATGAGAGGTGAAGATCGATTTAGGTAAACAGGTGAAGATAGATTTAGAATGTCTTGAGATGGGTGGGTACAGGAAAGGGAAGTCCTACAGGGAGGGGAGTCACTTAGGACTCCTCCAAGTCCTCTCCTGGCCAGGGTTCAGGATTCCAGGGTGCATTCCACTGTCTTCCAGGTGAGCTATGAGATCTCTGTCATAGGGATAAGAGAGAAAAAGCCAAAGACTGGCATTAAGTGCTTAACAGATAAAACTGTTATGTTGAGTCAGCTGCCTGAGGACATCCCAATTCATTTCATGAACGCTTAGATCTCTAGGCTGCGGCAGTGCACTACTGCTTAGGGGCAAAGGCATCCCCATTTATTTCTACCCGCAATCAACCCTCTTATCTCCCTGTTCTCACTTGGTACTTCCCTCTTTCCTGGTATGAGATACCAGTTGTCCTTTCTCATGATGCTGGGGGTGGTGGGAGGTATGGGGAGGGAGCTGCATTAAATCGATCCTCGGTGCCCTCTGTCCCTGATGGGTTATGTCCATGACTGTCTGCTCACTGCACCCTTGGCAGCTGATGCCCATGCCCAGCGAATGTTCATGACAAGGTCAAAGCTCAACACAAAAGTCAAAGAAGAGTTTCCCAGCAGGATGATTCAGGGTGAGACCAAGGAAATATTTAAGAGGACCAGAGCTGAAATCCCATGGCGTCATGTGGAACAAGGCTGAGGGTCAAGGATCTCGCTCAGAAGGAGAATGGACTGGAATGGCAAAAAGGCAGAGGCAAAGCCAGGTAATGGCTGGGGATTTAGAAGTCCAAGTTTATCCTCATAGACTACATCACCTGGACCAAGCGTCATTTGGGAGGACAGACATGTTTCCTCCTGTGTGAAGAGTCCAATTCTTTGAGTCCTGGGTCCACAGGAGGATGAGCAATGATTTCGATGTGAGATTTATTCATGAGACGATGCCCTTTCACCAGATGGCACGCACATTTTGAAATATGTATTTTTTTCTTTACCCTAATAGCCTGGGCATGGAGAAGTTTCATGATGAAATAGACCAATGGGTCCAATAAATCCCAAACAAGCCAGCGATAGCTTCTCTCCACCTCCTCACACGCCACTGAGTGGAGACAGGATTGTATATAATTAGAATCCTTCTTTGTGGGGAGAATTCTCCCTTCACATCCATGAATCCAAATATTTTGAGTTATGTCCTTGCATGATTACATAAAGAGTATAATTATCAAGGAATTCAATGTTCTTGGAGTCGGGACTTGTGGCATACATTTATTTTTTTAAGGAATATGTTCATAGTAAGTAAAATAAACAAACCCTCCTCATTTTGTTAGACACTTCATGCAGTCTGTAAGAATGATCCTTCAGAAGCAGATACTCTGCCTGTGCAGAGTTGATTAG
This sequence comes from Typhlomys cinereus, assembly GCA_023101885.1. Taxonomy (NCBI): domain Eukaryota; kingdom Metazoa; phylum Chordata; class Mammalia; order Rodentia; family Platacanthomyidae; genus Typhlomys; species Typhlomys cinereus. Next base: position 429,487 of record JALPQD010000551.1, read on the forward strand.
GGCCATGGTAACCCAGGTTGAGTGAAAAATCCTATTTAGCTGTCTCTCCTAGATAGACACGAACGGGACAGTCTGAATAGAGCTTCCAAAAGGCTTTGCTGGAATAGAGGAAAACCCCTGAGCCTTTTCTCCTGAGAGGGCAGATTTTAGGTTGGATTTGAGGGCTCATGATTGTGGGATTATTGCATGCTAGGATATATAACAATTTTGTGAACATAATGGACTGGAATGGCAGAGTCTATCCATATAACATACATGCATATGCATGTTGTCATAGTGAGGCACAGGTGTCAACTTGACAGTTGAGGGTTTGAGCTCTGGGAACATTTTAGAGAATTAATGGTTGAATTAGTCCCAGAGCAAACCTGCAGGAGATTGTCTAGCTGATGGGGAAGGTTCAGCCCATGGTGGGTAAAACTAGGCCCTGGAATAAAATACAGAGACCTGGTTGAGAGAATTGGCATCCTTGTGTATACTTGACCAGACATGCTGGTCTGGCAAGTAAGGATCATCCCTCTCTCAACCATTACCTAGAGACAGTATGGTCAGTTCCCCTGGCCCTGGTGTTGGTGCATGCTCTCGCATCAAGCTGGGCTACAGATTATAGCCAGACTATCATAACAAACCCCTTAAGCCATTTGATGGTGATTTGTCAGCAACCATGCAGGTGAACTGCAACACATGCATACACATATATATTCTTTTTCTTAGTCTGCTCCATCTTTTTGGTCCAAACTATGGGTTTACTGCTGATTATACACTCCACTCACATGGCTTTAAGAATAATGGCAGATTTCTCTGAGCCTGCTTATTCTCAATGCGGATGTCGAACAAGGAGAAATCCATTTGCTTACTGATGTGAAACTGGTCTTTGTGCAGAGCAATGCCAAGCAGATGGAGACAACGACTTCTGGGAACATGAGCAGAGACAACCAGCAAGTCAGAAGATTCCAGCTTCTTCTGACTGTGCGCAGTAGTGCCTCCACCGCTGGCCAACACACGATGTGACTGCGATGCAGTCAGGCCCACACAGCATCACAGGATTGAGAAGAATGTGATTCTGCAGTCCTGTGGCTGCCTGCATGATGACGTGTTTGTACTATGAAGACAAAAGGAACATGTCACAGACTCACTACAAATTGAACTATAAGGTGGCAGACAGGTAGGCTACTAGGAAAAAAAAAAGAACAAATGATCTTAGTTTATTTATTAAAAGCATGTACAGTCATGTGGAAACATTTGTCCATCTCTACCCAATAGTCCTTTCTGTCTGGATTATTTGTTTCAGAAGAGAGACACTTTAATTCCATCTTTTATAAAACTCAGAGCTTCCTTCACATATAACCAGCCATTCTGAGCATTTTTTTTGAAACAGTGATTAGATGGTGCTGACGGCTAATAAGACAACAGCCTTTAGCTCTGAACTAGACATCTGTACCTGCAATTTCTGTGACTTCTTGTTACCTGTGGCTTCCATTTCAAACATGCTCATTACTTTGAATCTACTGTAGCATGTACCACATCATAATGCTGAGATTACCTCTCTTTGCTGTTGCAAGAAAAAAACTGCCTACAGAAACCCAAATGAATCCACAATTTCATATTACCACAATGCAAGGAACATGAGGTGGTCTGTTCTAGGGCTAAAATGAAAGCTTCATAAAGTGTTTAAGAAGTTTATTCTTTCCAAGATATACAACACGAGCTGCCTCAGTGTTAATTTGAGTTGCACCTGTGTAGGGGCCAGGAGGCAGATCTCCTTTAAGGGAAGAAATCTCTTCAAAAGCTGGGGGAGGATGCCAGTGCCTAAATACCTACACTGTGCAAGAAAAGCATGAAACATACACATGTGTCATTTGTGTAAGCACAACTGAGTGGTGAGCAAAATTCTGAGGAAGAAGTCCTTGGTGTGGGAAGGAAATAAGGTAGTTTGTGAAAGGTGGAAACTTCTACGTAGAAGGCCTGCCCAAAAGAATCATTTGTTTGTATTTCAGTAGCTTTTTATTGATGCCTCTTGTGACAAAGTTTTGCAAAATGAAAATGGTACAAGGACTAAGTTCCACACGTAGTATGTGGCCAGATTGAGAGCCACTAGTAAAATTGTCTATTCAGTGCTGGCATTACAAGACTATTGTCAGTGTTATGATCTTATTTAGAAACTCATTCATCTTTCAAGATTTGGTCCAACTTATATAATTATACACTGCCTTTTATGTGTCCATAGTTTAATCCCAATTATTTGTCTCTGCTGGTCTTTCTGGGTCCTCATTCTCTTGAGTCAAGTGTCTAAGGAATCATCCTGTGGAAGTTTTGGTATCATATTGACAACTGAGAACTGAATCTTTAAGAATACCTATGAAAAATTGTTTAGTGAAGACAGGTCTCAAGAAAGTCTGTAGGAGACTATCTGACTGATTTGGGAAGACCTAGCCCATAGTAGGTGGGACCATTTCCTGGGAAGGTGGATAAGACAGAGATCTGGTTGACCAGTTGGCAGACTGGCAAGGTAGACGGTATGCTTGGTTCTTGCCCCTCTCAGCTCATCCTGTGGCTATGGTATGGCTAGTTCCTGACAGGGACAGCATCCTCTTGCCATGTTGCTCAATTACAAACTGAAATCATGAACTAGAATAAAAATCCTCCTGTTCTCCCTAAATTGTTTGAGCCACATGTTCCCTGTAGAAATGAAAGGCAGAATTAGGACATTTTAAGAGAACCTGATTGTGTGATTTTGAAACTCAATCCAGAGAAGTTTCTGGCCATGTTATCTAGCACATGTCACACCACAGCCAGAGGTTAGGACCATACCTGTAGCTGTAATCCCACTCAGAGGTGCAAGAAGGGGTTAAAATGCTAAGTCACCGAGTAAAGGAAAAAGATGATCCTTGTCCCAAAGGAAAGAGATGATCTCAAGAGTGGAGCTGAAATAAAAACACTAAATAAAAGTGATTTTGAAACACTGAAGCAGACCCTTAAAGGTGGAGCTCACCAACGTGATCTCTGCTCTCATCGTCACCAGGGAATGTCAACTCCAGCTCCCACGGAGGTGCCAGAAACATTCATGAAAAATGCAAAGGCACATGAAAGATCCTTAAACGCAAACCCGAATGGTAACAAAAGGATAAAAATAAAACAGTGATATGAAATGGGCAGTGAAAGTGTGACTTTCAGTGTGATTACACGTAGTGAAAAAGACACAATCTGAGTCGAGATCGGAGAGACTTCAGTGAGGTGTCAAGGTGGACAGAGAGAAGGACAGGAGATGCCATGGGATGTTCACGGGAAAACCCGGAGGTCACACAGAGTGGAAGTCACGTGGAGGCAAGAAGAGTGGGAGGGGAGGAGTCTAGGACCATAGTCCATTCAGAAGTCAGAGATTTGTGTGGGTAGGGAAGCATGCAACATTAGATTTGGTGATATGGAGCCCAAGAAGGGCCATCATAGAAAAAGGCATTGGAAGCATTAGGAAAAGAGGCAGGCAGGAATGCTGGCTCTGAACAAGAGGAAAGAAGCTGGGAGAAAGCATTTCGTACACAGTGAGAGACCTCTGACCTTTTGTGTGTTGATGTCTCGGAATCATTAGTGACTGAAGAATGTTTACACTAGAAAGGGAGAGCAAAGGGAGAAGATGAGCCATGGGGTCCCAAGTGCATCCAGCCCTGCGTGTCTGGGAGCTAAGATAGTCCCCTTAGCACTCCCGTTTTCTGCAGATAACCTAGTTATTTCTCAAAAGTGCCAAGCTCAGCATTCAAATAGCACCGAGAAGGGCGGGAGGTTGAGGGGCGACTCAGAGGAGGATCTCAACATGGTGAACCCTGCTGTGCTTGCTCTCTCGTCTTTGTGTCTCTCTTAGGACTGTCTGTCCAGGAAAGGCGAGTTTCTGCTGTCCCCTCTGTCATTTGGAAGCCTTAGACAACAGCCATTCCCTGAAAACACATTACATACATTTCAGACACAGTAGCCGGGCAACCATTCTTTCAAAATCTCGGCTGAATCACTCCCAATGCATGCTTTGAGTACACCAGATTGAAGAAGAAAATGGTTCGTGCAAAATTATTTTAAGAAGATAAATGGGAGAAAGGGTCTCCTATATTTACAGAAAACAATCTCAATCATTTCCCAGCACTCTTCGGGGATGTTAACAAATAGTCTGTTTCTGTTTCGAGCCGTGTGCCCTCCGCAGCCCCATTTCAATTTGTGTGTTCCCAGCCATCTGCCTCCTGTTTCTCTCCTATTACCGCAACAAGGGAAGAGAAAAATTTTGTTTTGAGAAAGAAACATTTCCAAGTACCTCATATTTATAAATCGAATTTGTTGATGCAAACTTAATACTGTTTGATTATCCCTAAAAACAACAATTTAGTTGAACTAATGATATTTTAAGAGTGTGCAAAGCAACTGTCAACACTACATAAAAGACCATGAAAGAAGGCGCCCTACATGGGCCTGGGGCAGCAAGTAGCTCAGTACAGGCTGTATATTGAGAGCATAGCACGACATGGTTTCCTTTCTTCTTTAGAGTCTTTTGGTCTCTGTTGCTTATGTTTGGCTTTGATTCTCACTTAATCATGGGAGCCAAAGACTGAGACATTGTGACCTACGGCTTTGTAACATCCATGAAATGTCTCTCCTGAAGCTAAGTGACTTGATGGGAGAAAGGAATGTTGTGCCTTTGGTCTTTCTGTTTGTCATGTCTTGTTTTGAAGCTAGGCTATGTGTTTGGTGAGGGCTTAGATTTATTTACTTACAGTGAGATGAGATGCCAGTGGGTGAAGTCTCCTGCGGGCAGAGAATAGCGCAAGGGCTCAAGCGTGCACAAGAACACCATTGCGCAGAACTGCAGTAATGCAGAGGGGGTGGTGGCTGGCCCAAGATGGTTCTGGCGGAAGCAGCAATAAACACTCTAATCCTGATGTATTTGAAAAGCAGAACCAACTTGATTTGTCAGTGTGCTCAAACGAGCTATGAGAAAATAAATAAAAGCCAAGGATGAATGTAAGGTTTTGGACCTGAGAATACAGAAAAAAGCAGCCACAAGTAACTTCATAGGAAACAGTAGGAGAATCACTTTTTCCAGGAAGTGGAGCCTTGGTTTGTGTAGACACCATTGAGATTTCTGCGTGGAAGACCCTCACTGGATGGAAAAGGCAGGTTACCAGCTGCATAGAGAGTCTAATGCTTGAGGAAGAGGCCTCGCCTCAGAATAAGAGTTTGAGAATCATGAGACAATATACAGGGCTGAACAGCGCAGACAGAAGACGTTTGCAGTGGACTGGGTGTAATTTGGGAAGAGGCACTAGGCACGTCCACTTTACAGGGTGGGATGGTCCCCAGGAGCTTGAGAATGAGAAGTCAGGGAAAACAGGACAGTCAGAAGCTGGAAGAGAAAGTGTCCTGGAGAGAAGTGTGTTAATGCACGTGAGGCCTCCCTACTGTCCTCGCGTGCAGAGAGTCTGGTTATCACGCCCAAAGGAACCTTTTCTCCTTTCTCTGAGTCAGTGGTGTTTCCCATGCATCACATCATCAGGTCTGTACTCGGGTGTCTTATTAGCCTCCTATGATGCTGCTCTTCCAGCCAGAAGGTCATCTGCAAGAATGGTGGGTTCAAAGTGGTAGGGACGTGTGGAGACCACCAGTGAGCTTACAGAGAACAATAAAATATGGATGTTGGGAGTGAAGTTGTGGTTGGAGCAATTTTGAGGAGGAATGAATGGAAAACAATTAGAAGAAATGAGTGTAGATGATTCCAGAGGAGTCTTAATAAAGAAAAAGAGCAGCAATGGGCTTTCTGTGTGTAAGGTGGGTATGGAATCAGGGGTAGATCTTTGTAAATCTGAGTATTTTATAACTCTAACAATGAGAAAAAATAAATGCTGTGATAAATACACAATTATCGGGGACATTAGCGATTCATATGGTGGATGGAGAATGTTTCATGGTTGAAATGTATGAATCCTACGAGCCTGCAGGAACTGCGTTAAATCAACTATGACTTCAAAATGCCGGCTGATTGACATGAGGTTTTATTTTGAAAGTCACATCTTTCAGGAATGTCAAGGTCATAGGATGAGTAGGTTACCTGAATGTAGTGTCTGATGAGATGATCACAATCAATAGGTAAACTGAGAAAAGGTGAAATTCCTTAGGCATGATAGCAAATGTAATAACAATGGGCTATAAGCCTTCAGCATGCGCCACGCGCCGTTCAAAGGCCTCTCCTCATGCACGTTAACACATCTAATCATCATTGCTACAACCTGTGTGGATGACTGCTCACGCCACATGTAGTACCCCAAGACACAGAGGTCTTTGCAACTGATTGGTTGGTGCAGGATGTGGGAACTCAGCCCAGTATTCGAGGATAAGCAGTAATCCACTCTGGAGTTCACAGGGAGTCACATACGGCAAGAATCAAACAGCTGGCCTTCTGGTGGAGCGCAGGGATCTGAGAGCTGAAGAATTCGAGAATTCCTCTAAGGGCTCAGTCATTAGCATCCACGCCTAACTTCCCGGCAAAGAAATAAATATTTGTGGTGGACAGCAGAGTTTGAGAATCAGCTTTGGCTTCATCATAATTTGCTTGTGAAATGATTCTCAAAGAAGAGAAAGCACTATTCATAAAAAGATAAAGGCTGATTTGCCTTTCTGGATTGAACAAAGCAAACCCCTTTGAGGGGGTAGTGAAGGGCATTGCATCTGTCTCTCTCTCCCTCTCTCCTTCTCTCTCTCTCTCTCTCTCTCTCTCTCCTCCCTCTCTCACTCTCTCTCTCTCTCTTTCTCTCTCTAGAATAATCTTACAAGCTGAGAGGTTCTTTCTAGAAGGTCACAAAAAACATTTGCTTTTCCTCATTTCTTTGGGAGAGAAGAGGGAACTTACAAGCTTTTGTTGTTCATTAGCTTTTCATTGACTCATGTGCTCTCTGTTAAAGAACAAACAAAAATAATAAACTAATAAAGCAAATCAAAAGAGACAACTAAAGCCACAGAGCCAGGGCAGAGGGGGGAATATAGGCCCATTCTGTGTGCATTTGCTGAGCGCTGAAATATAAGAACACGAGGTGCTTCCATTTCTGGCTTGATGCTCTTTCCTGTTCTTCACTTGAGCAAGTTACGTCATTAAGGAGAAAATCTGCCCCTTAAAAATAACTTAGTGATCATTTTACACAAGAGTGTTTACTGGACTCCATCAAGAGATTTGTTGAATTTGCTTTCAAAGTGAAGACAAAATAATCCAGATTTATAAGGGTAAGTGGAAGTAGGGTTTTACATGCAGGGGGAAGGACCAGCCAAATGTCTCCCAAGCCATCACCCAATTGACTAAGTGTGAAGAAACTGGGAATTCAGACTTTATGTTTAGAAAATAAAGTTTCCATAAGCCATATGAATATCCTCTGGACATAAAAAATGCCTATCCTTCTTTCTCTCTTTTTTTTAAGCATGTCCCTAGAGACTTACATCTTGATTTTTTAATGTACAAATAAGAAAGTATACTGTTTTTAAAAGTTTATGAAAATTATTTCATGTCCTTTATCACAAACACCTGACATGTTTATTTGCTTATTTATGTGACAGTTGTGCTTGTAAGTTGACAATAAAAGCTCATGCCTGATTATTCTTTGGGTAACATGTTGAACACTCGGTAACACTTCATTCCTCTTGGTGTGTTAAAAAACTTCACACCAGATGACATCACTTTCCACCTATTTGCTACGTGAGATAATCCCCAAGGCCCTTTTAAAATATGGTTTTTGCTTGGAATCTTGAAACGATGCTATAATAAACGTTTCTGCTTGGAATCTTACAACAATGCTATAATAAACGTTTCTGCTTGGAATCTTACAACAATGCTATAATAAACGTTTCTGCTTGGAATCTTACAACAATGCTATAATAAACGTTTCTGCTTGGAATCTTACAACAATGCTATAATAAATTCTTCATCAGGTGATGCAACAGGAGAGAACTTAAGAAGTCAGTGTGCAGAAGGTGCTCAGTAGCCAATCAGGGTGCACAGTGTGCAGAGGGCTGAATGTGCTAGAAGATCATTCACCAGAGGAGAAACATGGATGGATGAGGTTCTTCCTTAGAGATCGCCGCATGGGACTCATCTGGAGAAGCATTAATTGTATTCCACCAACATGGCCTCGATGTTGGACAACATTTCAAAATAGAGATCTATCAGTAAATGGAATAGTCTCCCAAGGGAACTAATGGGACTATAATTGCTTTCCTCATTTAAGACTGAGTCAGACAAAGCTCTTCTGGAAAGAGCCATGATGTTATGCCAGAGTGATATACTGCATGACTCACGAGGGCTCTTCCATCTCTAATTTCTATGACATGAAAAATAAAGAAACACATTAAAATTCATGCATCTTAGCACATATCCATCTATCACCCCCAAAATAATTCACCACTGAAAGAAAAGGACAAATAACAATTTCCAAAATCTATGACTGATCGCAAGAAAGCACAGTTCATCGGAAAGAGTCTTTGAAGAATGGTCACCCTCTGATTCATGGCATCTTTGATTAACATTCAGGACAACTGCCGGTGGGCAGACCTCACAGCTGGTATACCCTCCAAGACTCTGTTTAATAGCATCATTCCTTTTCCTGTGAAGGAAAGGAAAAATAACCCTGGCTTTCCACAAACTCTCTACCACAGTTGTCATTTTACTTGTTGTTATCCCAGAAATATTTCACACGAAATAAAACTCAGATGTCACTGATCTAACGATATGCGTAGTGGTTGTCTAGGTGTGGCCGAGAAAGCCCTGTATCTCCCCAGTCTCTTTCAACACGTCCGAAAAACCAGTATTATCTTCATGAGGACATGATAATATTACTTGCTCTGCACACTGTCATGTGTAAGGAGAGGGAATGTGGTCTACCCACAGCTATTAGAAAAGCCTAAGAAAATATACACCTAAGTAAGGCCGATTCTTTTTCATATACTTAACCAAAACAACATATCACAATACAAGCTGGATGCAGACCAGATAGGAGAACACATCGTGGCATTTCTTTAGCTAAGGGTCCAAGGGACATCGATTTTCACCACTCTTCCCACTGTTTTTCAGAAAATAAAATTCTTTTTCAGTGAAATATATTTGCAGCAACTATGATTTGTTTCTCTTTAAATAAATTAATATTTCACCTACCTTTGAATTTGTAAGAGTTATCACTTAGATGGACAACAGAGTTTCAATTTTTCTATCATGTTTCTATCACCTTTAAAAGCACATAGAGGAACTCAGAAACTAAAAAGCATAAGAACCACTGGTCTAGAAGCGTGACATATCCTAGATTGTGTCTTTGCACCCAGTGAGTGAACACAGCGTTCTTTCTCTGCCTCTCAATCTGCAACTAAAACCTCTAGAACTTTACTGTATTTGGTGGGTAAGCTTTCTATCTCCCGGTTTTGCTTGAAATGCATCTCAGTGAGAGCTTTATCCCCCACATCTGCCCAAAGTTCTCTTCTAAAGAAGCCAGTGATCTCTGTCTGTGAGAAAATCAAATCTTGCTCCTGATCTTAACCACGAACCTCCCGCTAACTAGGCAGTTCCTTCTTCTGTCATTCAGTCTCCAGTTCATTACACTCTGTTGCTTTTCTTCCTGCCTCTAGCGCTTCTTCGTTCAGAAAAGTCTTCTTGGTTGTGACTAAGCTTACAGTGATACAGCGCAAAGTAGTCTCTGTAGCTTCTATCCCTAGATTACGAACTTAAATCAATGGCAGCAACGAGTTCCCACATATCTCAGTGTTTTCATCTTGAATTACAATGTTTTGGGGTCTGGAGGAACTGAAGACTCGCTGTCTATGCGCGTGACTGACTGACCAGCACCATCTGTGATGTGTCAACATAGTCTTGGGCATTCGTGCAATGACAGCATCACCTGGCCTATTGTTCAGGATATATTCTTGGTAATCAATGCATGGCTACGTCATCCCTCCGTCCTCCCAAACCAACCCTTCTGAGCTTCCCATGGTAAACCATCTGTCCAGTCCTGTAGCCCTGACCGAGTCTGCCAACTCTGCCTCCTTTACTCCATTGGGCTCACATGCCAGTGGTCTAGTTGGCATACCCACCCCAAACCTAATCGGAAGCTTGTACTTCCCATTCTCTCTGATCCTGTATCTTTCCATGAATTGTTCTCCAGAATCATTCCTGCTCCAACTCAGGACCATCCCTCGGGAGAGTTTTGCTGTGCATGAAAGCAAAGCACACACCAATTATTTTCTCTTTTTATAGCTTCATTCTCTCCATTATATGTGTCATTAGCTCAAAGTGCATGTTTCTCTCGGCGTCTTTTACTATCAGAATTCTAAAGGAGCTGAGATCCCAACTCCATCACTTCTCCCTTGAGCCTGAGTCCTCACAGTCACACAGAAAATAGCAGCAGCGCTGGTACCCAGGTTGGTATCCACTGCCGCTGGCAGAGTGACAGCTCATCTTCATGCCCTGCATGGAGTACAATGCCCGTGATGCAGATCAAGTATCGAATAAACGTTTGGCAAATGAAATAAATAATATTCACAATCAGTGCTTCGTGTTTGTGAAACTTATTCATGACACCAACTCAGTTGAGAATCAAAATATCTCTGTGCAATAAAGTTACTTCTCATTTTTATTTTTGTCGTTGTCCTTACTTGTAAGTATTTGCCCTGTAGCAGTAGTTTTATGACAGACAACTTGGAAAGTTACCTTTTCTTTTCTAAATCTATAACTATGACAGAGAGAGAGAGTGAGAGAAAGACAGATAGAGAGAGAGCATGTGTGCTATGTTGCACATGTGGAGGTAGTAGGACAATTTTTCTTCAAATTCAGTTTTCTTCTACCAAACTTGTTTGCATACAGATGCCTATATCCACAGAGCTTTTTCTAATACTAAATCTTATGGTATTTTCTTCAGAAATAAAGAAGAGTAGAACAACTATTTCCCTGTTAGAAAAATAAAACTAGTGGAATTCAAAATTTTTCTAGTAATTATTCTATATTCTACAATGTCAATAATATTTTATAACAATTTACCAGGCCTCTAGGATTCCTGAATGGTAAAACAGAAAAAGAGAGAAAACTAAAACATATTATGAACTTTGCCAAGTTTATAGTCACAACTTGGAAGGCTCAACTAGTCTAATTGAGGAAATGTGTTAATTGCTTCCTGTAGAATGTACATGGCTTCATAATCTAGTTGAGCCACGAAGGATTTTCTAGAAGTTGTTTGTATGACATGTGAAATGGGGGGCAGGGGAAGCAGTGCGAGAAACAGTGCAGGTCAGTGGGCCCAAGTTCCCTCCCAGTCCCCTTCCCTTAGTGTTTAGAACTTCGGCCCCTGCAAGGCCTTGGTGACAGGAGCTCTCTCAGCGAGACCTGGACCGTTTCTTGTCTGCCGCCTGACACTCTGATAGAGTCAATGCTCAGAATCTGAAAGCTCCATTCATTTTTTTCTGATAAAAATACACCCCTGAAGGGTAGCTCAGCTAGAGATGGAATGAGCAGCCTGCTTGGTCTTCTTGGAGAGGGCTGTAGGATCACATGCTCCAAGAGAAGCCCAACAGGGCCTGGGAAAGTAGCTCTATGCAGAATGTGCTCGCCATGTACTAAGCAAGGGGCTTGAGTTAAGATACCTAGAAACTGCACAGAGCAGGGTGGAGTACTGCGCATTTGTAATCCCAGAACTCCTTCTGAGACAGGAGGCAGAGACAAGAGAATTCCCAGAAGCTCGGGTGTCTGGGCCCATGAACCAGCAAGAACTCAGATCTACAAATGCAGGAATCTGAAGTAAGAGCTGTAGGAATTAAAAGTTTCAGGCTTTGGGTCAGAGGGGGCCTTGGTTGTCCCTTATCATCCAAGCCAACTTTATTGTAACATACAGGGGTTTTATAGTCAAGAAGCAGGGCCAAATTCTTTACAGGATTGTGTAAAACGCATGCATTTTGGTTAACTGAAGAAAAGTCAGGAGTGACACCCCATTGCCATGGGGCGGACATGTTGCCAGGTATACTAAACTGGCATGGCAGCTTGTTGTTAAGAGAGAAAGGAATGTATGCCTCAAAACAGAGTTACTTGGCCTGTGCATTAACATCCCTTTAGATAAGCAGGAAAGAACTGATGAGGGAAGGAACAGCGCAGCCAGTTTCTTACAGAAACAAAAGTGTTCCAAATGACCTGGAAGTTCTCTCTACTCCCAAAGGGCAAGTTCAGCCTGCCATTGTCTTGCAGACAAGAGGCAAACTCAACTGCCCAATGGAGGAGTCACTCAACGGCCGTTCAGTTGCTAATGTATCATCCAGAGAGCAGGCTTTTGGGCCTAACAACACCCACACTCCGGTCTAGCTACCTTAGCATGTGCAACAGCCAAGAACAAAGAGAACCTAGGCCAGGCAAGACGGAAGGCAAGAACCAACACTGAGGTTGTCCTGTAACCTCCACATGCATGCTCCAGAGTGCAGACACACACCACACACACACACACACACACACACAGGAGAAGCATATATGGAAACTGTAGCAGACACAGAAGGAATCTTCACAGCTGGACACCAGGAGCTTGTGACCTGGGAAGGCAGCCAAGGGAAGTTGCCATGCTGAGAATTTTCCATCTCATTGGTGTGTGTGTTTGTGTGTTGTATGAGTTCCCGAAAATCTAAATTTGGTTCCAATGCAGTCACTTTTTGGGAAATGCAAATCAGTGGAAACCTCAGGCCTGGCTTCAAACAGAGCAGACAGACTTCTGGCTTGAATCCGGGGCAGCATTTGTCCTTTGAGCTGAGAAGCCCCGAACATTTGGTGCACTTAAAACAAATCAACAAGTAAATAATTTGAATTCATCAGCCTGTGGAGCGGCATCTTCAGAGGGAAGTCTGCGGCTTTTAAAGTAAAAGCATTAGTGCTCAGAGTTAAGTCTTTCACGGTGTGCATCTCAGCAGTCCCAGAAATGGGATTGAAGGTTCTGGAGAGAATGCACTTTGCTTGATGGCCTAAGTGTACCAATGAAGAGAAACAGAAATGAGGAATTCCACACTGCAGTGTGGGACCCATCCATTTTTACATAATGCTTTTATGAATTTTAATTTGAAATTTGCTCACAAATGTAGCTCATTTCATTATAAGAATCTGGAAGATTTTCACAATTAGCAAGACTCTCCCACACAATACCAAGCAAAAATCAGGAAAATGAGAATTTTTGACTTTGTGACATCCCTTTCTTCCTTCTGCTCTCAACTCCACCCCAAAGCCTGTCTTTTTTCTTTTTTCCTCTCTAAAATTACATGAAGACCTAGAACCTGACTCTGACTGCAAAACAGGAAATGGACCACATGCAACATACTAACTACCAGAGGTTTAAAAAATAAAAAACAAGAGAGGGGGGGGGGAGAAAACTTAAGATTTTTTTAATTTAATACTTTACAAAATTTATTTGGAGAAAGATTTGAATTGAGTTCTTCATTTGTTTGGTTTTTCAATTGCTTGTTCTTAAATGGATGGTGAGCCTTGAGTTGAATAGCTATACCGCAAGGGAATTAGAAAAGGATTTGAATTCTTCAGATCCTTTGCTTGGAGACCATGGGTGGAACTCAGGCGTATAGTACTCTGCTGGGGGTTTCTCATGAAATACTTGACCAGTGACTGGCCAGCCAGACGCTTTTCAGAGGAGGAGACAACACTCCAAGAGATAACTAGTAGGAAGGGAGAGAGAAGTCTAGAAGAGGCTGGGGAAACTGAAGATGGTACCATGCAGCATGCTTCCCTCTAAAGAGAAGGGGTCTAGCCAACCTGAAAAGCAAGGACGAACACAGCACCCCTCAAAGCTGCTCTTCCAAATGTGAAGGGCCTCAATTGAGGCAGAAATGCCAGAGGTGTGGTACTAAAATTAGCAAACCACAGTTAAGTAAGCGGAGTAGAGTGACTTAAAAAAATACGACCCATGACTAGAGAGATGGCTCAAAGATTAAGTCTCTGCCTCCAAAGCTAGAGAGACCTGAGTTCTAATCCTGGATACTATGTAAAAACACCAGGCAGAAATGGTGGTGGCCTGCACAGAGCGTAGGAAAACCCAAAGTAAAGCAAAAAATAAGATAGAGCAATCCAGAATGATTCCTGAAGTCACCCTTGGGCTGCCACCCAAGGTGCCTTCTGACACAGCGCAAGCGCGCGCGCACACACACACACACACACACACACACACACACACACACTCAGTAGTTAATAAAGGTTAACAAAATGATGGATTTGACTTCATTTTCCTCTGGTTTGAAGCATGCACAAGCATCAGGTTTATTATTTTTAATTAACATTCAAACACATGTATTTATTACACACATCGTGTTTTGAAGTACAGTGTGCTAATTAAATCTAGTTAATTAACAGATGATTCCGCTTCATTTCTAACTCTTCCACAGTCAGGGAGCTGGCTAACTGACCCAGTTTAGCCAGGTCACTTCTTGTGTACATTGAAGCAATTATTGGTACCATCCCCTTTTACTCTGAAAAGGTTCAAAGCTTAGATGTTAAAGTGTGTGGTCATTCTTTCAATGACCAATAATTTGCAATGTTTTGGACCATTCCTAGCAATGTAAGGTGATAATTAGGGAGTCGATGACAGGCCTAGTAAGGCTAATTGTCTCAAAAACTTCTTAAAGGGCTAACCAGCACTTTGGTAATTAGCTATAGTTAAGTACGCACCCGAAACAAATGAACTCTGTCATTAGCTGCCAAAACAAGGGAATACGTCTTCTAAATTGCACAAATGGAGATGGAAGAATGGGGAAGCCGGTGCTGTTTTCTCCTGTGTGTTCGGATCGTGCCACCCAGGGTCATATTTCTAAGCATGCATCATGAGGAACGGTAATACATCCTGGCACCTTTTGAGAACAACCGCCAGGCTAAAACCATTTCAGGAAGCAATGACTGAAGTGGCACTGCTGGAAAACATAAACAGATGCCCTCAGAAGGAAAGGCTGACTCTCCAACCATTAATGGCTTACTTCAAGAAGGCAAAATTCACTCCGTAGAATTGAGGTAAACACAATAAATCAATGCTAAGCAGCAACTCGGAACAAGAGAATGCTTTTTAACAAAACCATCCAAAAGTGAAGTGAGAAAACTTTGTGGTCAACCTTGATATTAAACACATGAATGAAAGATAGGTGACATCATAATAGGGAACCTTGGTCAATTAATGCATCAGGTAGACTCTAGGACTGAAGAATCCTGAATGACTTTCAGACTCTCTATACTAGCCTTCTTTTGAAATCCTGAGAAGGTAATTCTGGAAAATTCTCTACTATGGCGTACCAGCATGTAGTTCTCCCAGGGAACCTGGAAAAATGTTCTCATCTCATTTCTTTCTATCTCAATGCTAGAAACAGATAACTTTTGTCTTAAATATCTTTTGATTTTTCTTGTGTTGAGGTCGTATGGGATCCTTTCACGTACATAGCAAAGACCTAACCAAAATAGAAAAATAATTGACTCAGTTTCAGTCTTGAAAAGATGGAGCTGCATTCAAACATGATTCTGAGAGTGTCATAGTATTCCCTGATTGTTCACGTAGAAGCAAGATGGCCCCCAGCATTCTTATACCTCATGTTCACTAAAACACAGTGAGAATTTATTTATTTTTCGATTTGCCTTTTTTTTGTCTGAGTTCAGCACAGTACAAGAAGGATTAGCATGAACCTGACTTGGACCACATGTCACCCCTAGAGCCAGAAGGTATGGGGTGCCTGTTCTGTTCTAGACAGATGGCCCGTCACAATTATCAAGGAAGAGAAACTGAGTCTCAGGATAACTACTCCAAAGGGTAAGAAACTTAACAAAGGGGGAAAAAGGAAAACACATCATCATTGTCAGACTCTCTTATCTCAAAAGATCACACTTCATAACACTGACTTCAACTACACGCTCATGGAATACTTTCAAAATCTCTACCACATATGATCAGAGGACATCAGGGAAAGACATTCTCCTGGAGTATAGTGTATTTGGCTCTATGGATTTGCGTCAAAAGAAAATTAGGATTGTGGAGATAGTTCAGAGAGTAAACCACTTGCCATACAAGGGTAGCGACCCATGTAAAACCAGCCGTGGTAGCTCAGCTCTGTGATCTTACCATCTTGCACCAAGATCACAGAGTCAGAATTCTCAGTCAATCAGCAAATATGAAATGTTCTCTCCAACAAGTTGGAAGGCAAAGACCGACACCTGAGTTTATCTCTGACCTCCTCCATATGAACATTGTTGCACATGTATATCAGGACACAAGCACACAGACACACACACACACACACACACACACACACACACACACAAATCATACATATTATCCCCCCCAAAAATCCCTAACATTTAAAACAAGTGACTTTCTCTTGTTTATAGCTCATCACTACCACACGCCATCCACCCCATGACTTAGAAAGTTCCTGATAACAGCATGTCTTCATTCTCAGTTGTCTGGCCCCTCCTCTAAATAGCTGATTAGTACACTGAGCTGATATTCTAGATTAAATTTTTCCTTCCATAAAAGACAACAATGAAAATCTCCATGCGGGACAGAGATCAAGGCATGAATCACACATAACCAAGGTGAAAAGGACTTTTCCTAACCCCTAAGGCTTGGGATTTAACTCCCTGGTCTAAGGCCAATGGGAGCTGAGTACATAATTCTTTATTATAAAATCCTCAAAAACTAAGGTCAGACTTAATTCAAATGAAGTGATCTCTTCTTAGAAGTTCAGTAGATTTTGTTTAATTCACTTTCCGGAATTGAATATAACTGATTAATTCCCTTTCCAGTTGCTTTTCTGGTTCCCCCATGCCCACCACCTTTTTATAAATTCCTTTGATTGGTTCATTAAGTTAACAGCTAGTTTTTGCCCTGAACATCCAGCACTTAGGAGAACCCTGGTTTGCTTCTCCCTCAACAACTTAATTGGAGACAAGGGAATTCTGAGCCACTCTCATTTCAAGGACCTTAAAAAAAAAACAAAGAAAAGAGATTTTTAATAGACTCAACTACCTGCTATCAAAGGGAAATGGTACCTCTGTCCTCTACAGAGAAATACCACGTGTGTTTCTCAATGGCCATTCATCTACTCCAAAACAGGGCAGCTTGTTGCTAACAGACCGGGTCACATAATGACATCCTTATTCCACAGAGAAAGAAAGAAGTGGAGAGAAAAGAAAGAAAGGATGAAACTTTTTGAAGTGATGACTATTTTCAGGCAAATACTGAAACTGAAATATTTGGCAATACCACTGTTATCCTCAGGATGAAATAGCTGGAAGACGTATATGGCTTTGCTCTATATTATAAGAAATCTTCCATTAGATACTCATGGAATATTTAATCACAACCACCTAATAGAGAATAATTATTTATATCACTACATAGCACATGCTCTGTAATCCTTTGAGTTCATCTAACGTATTGCCTTACAATTACTCTTCCTACATAATTGGTCTTGTTGCGAAATCTTGGAGCTGCCAAGAGAAACCATTTCCTGTGTGTGTGGACCTTTAATACTAATATATTTTCCTTGCTGCCACATGCAGTTCCCAAGAGATCAGACTTCCAAGGAGAATTCTTTCATGCAGGTGGCGAATATTTTTTTTCTTTAATTTATTTGGAAAAGGTTGAAGTCAAGGAAAAGATCTTTTTTTCCCCCCTAATCGATCCAGTTCCTGTATTTAATTATTTGACACAGTTGACTCATGGCTGTGTAATTATCTCTTGGAGTGTTTAACATTAATGTAAAATGGTACTGTATTTCCAAGCCAAATGGAATTTTTATGAGGCCATACAGCCCTTCTTGGCTTTACTTTTTGTTTAATGGTCATGCCGCAGCAAACAGAGATGTGCAGTATGAATGGTTAAACTATTCTCTTAATTATTGCATCTGGTTTACCATATCCTGCCCATCTAGCAGGTCTTAATTGAAGGGCAGAAAAGATCTCTGGTTGATCATTGATGGTTTTAAATTGGAGCATAATGATAATACTGAGTTCTGGAGGGAGTTCTTCCTAAATCTCAGCATATGTCTTTATGTTAAACGATTAAAACACATCTGGAGGAGAAAGCAAATCAGTGCATTACTCAGTGGAGTCAATAAGAAGACTGATTCAGTGGGCTGGATATTTGTTATGGAGAAAGAGAGGAGGTGGAGACAGAGACAGAGAGACAGAGAGAGAAAAACAGAGACAGAGAGACAGAAAGAATCTTCAATTAAAGATCTTTTCTAGACTTCTTTTTACGAAACAGATGTTTGAAGGCAAATTCCCACAATGAAATGACTAGTTTTATGTAGGCAAGAACACTGTGGCAATAACTAGGACATTTCATGCATCTTATACAAAGGCACCCAAAGGAATTAGTAACAGAAGAATAAAAGGATTTTATTACAAGAAAGCACATTATTATCAGAATCTGCCAACTCCTATTGCAGGAGGTAACAGAAGGACCCATGTAGCATTTGAAAGAAAATCCAGATGATGTTAGGATAAAGTCCATTCCTACTTTTCATATAGCTTGAGGCAAAGAATGAGAAATTACACTTGGAAAGGAGAATTAAGGGGAACTTTCATCTTCTCAGAGATGAAATGTTGGTTTGACCTCGATCTCTTTTGGAGACTTTGGGCAACACCATCGTTCCCACTGCCTGAATCCTAGCACTGCTTCCCAGGGATTGATTCTGAAGGAGAAGGCCCCTCCAAAGTACCTCTCATCCCATCAGTTCCCTGCACAAAACCGGGGGCTTCCCATTTTTACCTTTAAATACAAATCTTTATTAATGCAAGTGACAGTCTTCCGTGTGCTTCTGTCCTGACCCCCTAAGTTTGTTCTCCTGTTTCTCTACTAGGAATTCTCCAGTCTCACCAGTCTGGTCTTATTTTGTGACATTTCTCATCTCTCTTACTGGAAATCTCATTTGATTCTGTGACTTCCAACTTTGCAGCCAACAGTTTTCCCACCATTCTGTATGATATGGTTCTGGAACTTTCTGGACAACCCGCAGAGCACCTATATATATATATATATATTTTTAGCATGTCCTGATTTAAATGCCACTGGGTCCTTATATGTCATTGGAGAGGAGGACCCAGTGGAGAGTTAGGCGTACACAATAAAGGACTCTCTGGGAATTGGGGGGGGAGGCACTGGGGGATGGGGAGGGGGAGGAAGGGTTCGGGGGGGGAGGAGGGGGGGAGGGAGGGAACTGGTAAAAAAAATTTTAAATGTATAATTAAATTTTTAATAAAAAAATAAAAAAATAAATTGAACCAAAAAAAAAAGCTTGATGTGCAAATAATTTTAGTCAAATTAATTGTAAACTTCATTTAGTCTATAAGTCAATTTTACCTTGCCTGATAGTTAATCCTGGGTGTCAACTTGACACACCTGGCATTAACTAAAATCAGCTGAGACCACCTGAAGAGATTATCTGGATCACTACATTTACAATATAAAGACCAGCCCTAGATCCCATTGGAACCTCCTAGTAGCAGACCAGATGAAAGAAATCACTGAACGGGAGACTGGGAGGAGGAGGAGAGACTCTCTGAAGCTGTGCTAGGAAATGCTCTTCCCTCCTGCCTCAAAGTTTCTTTGTTTCCTCAACCTTCCAGCTCTCCAATCTTCCAAGTCTTCAACGTAACTAAAGACTCTGTAGGAATCTCCAGCCTTCAGCCGTCACCCACTGGACCACTAGACTGAGCAGTTACTGGCAGCCATCATTGGACTACCTCAGCCATATCTCATAAGCCAACTCAGTAAATTCCCTTTGCATATATTCATTCTGTTGATTCTGTGACTCTAGAGAATCCTGACTAACACACCTTATATAGGGCCATTCCCAAGCTCACACTGTCATGTTTTTCACATGATCTGTGTACCCTAAAAGCAATTCCAAAGAGCTGCAACCACTCTTATAACTAAAGCCCACCTCTAAGGCAGACATTTGTGGTGTAGAGTATATTGGTTTCCTAAGGCAGCCCTAACAAAGGACCGAAGACTTAGTGGCTTAAGCAACCTTAGTTTTCTCACCCTTCTAGAAGCTAAAAGCTAACCATCAAGTTCCAGGGCCTGTCTCCTGGCTGGGCTGACAGACACTTCTTCATTGTGGTCACACAGTGATTTTCAGTGTCTCTGTGGGTCCTAAACTCCCCTTGTAAAAATACAGCTCAGGGACTGAGAGGTGGCTCAGGGGTTAAACCTCTGCCTTGCAGGCAGAAAGTCCTGAGTTCAGGTCCCAGATCCCACGTATAGACGCCAGGCAGGAACGAGAGTGGCCTGCGTTTCTGGTCCTGGTAGGGCGGAGCCTGTGAATCCCAGGGCAGAGTAAACAAGGAGGAGGTGGAGGCATTCATGGTGGTTCCCGAATTCGTCCGTGATTCTACACACACACACACACACACACACACACACACATACACACATACACACGTGCGCACACACAATTGAATAAAAATAAAAAAAATTTAAAGATATAGCTCAGATTGGATTAGAGCCCATCTAATGGCTTCATTAGTCCCCAGACCATCATACTCCCAGGGGCATCCAACAGCTAGAGGTTCAACACTTAGGGGAAAAGTTCAGCACAGAGGTGAACTGTACAGTGGTTTCAGTTGCTAATTCTACTGCGTCAATACCTGAGTGTCCATTTAGCTGTACTTGTTAAAAGTTATACCTAGACAGACTAAACGACTAAACCTATTGAGTCATAGCAAAATACACAAGCCCTAGACTTGGAATCCTGAATCCCATGCCTTAGGATTTTGCTCTTTTCTTTTTTGCTGGATGTCTCCTTGCTGACTCCCTGGATCATTGCTGTCACAGCTTTGCCTTCAGCTTTCCGTGTCGAGTTTCACTTTCAAAAAAGAAGCCAGTGAAAATTAGGATGGAGTAATAAATGTGTCAGTGAAAAATCTCTTCAGATGTAACCAACGGTAGCAAAAAATGACTTTCTTCCACATAAAGAGAACTCGTTAATGGATTCACATTTGTAAGGCATCCTTTGCCAGAGAATGAGATGATGCAGGACTCTAATGCTAGGACCAGGCAGATGTGCAAGTGATCGCACTGGACATCTGAATGCTTGCCAGTTACCAGCTTTGCTTCCTTTGACTACTTCCATCACCATCCAGCTTGTAATGTAAAGGCATGGCTCTACTCACTAAGCATTCTTTGTTCTAAGTTCAAGTGTAGTGAAAGAAGTCATGGCAGCAATTTTCTCAGTATCAAGATGTTTGCTTACCAGGACAGTTTGGGATATGTCCCTAACCCTAAACCAAACCCTATGGTAAAGAAGACATGAAATATTCAGTGCTCATTTCTAATGGTGGCCACAGAGATCCCCCCCGATACATGCCGAGAAATGCCAAAGGTACAAGTGAGAAATGGAGACATGGCAGCCGAAATCTGGTAAAGCTTTAATGCCACATAAACCCAAATCTGCAACCCCTCTGGGCAGTAGAGGTGAGAAAGTGATGGAAGAGAACATCTAAACCATGAATGTGAAGAAGTTAAAGGCCTTTCTTTGCATTTCTGAGATTTCTTCTCACAGAAGCCCCATTACAACTTAGAGCAACAAATTTACACAGCTGTCTGTTCTATCAGTTTTCTGAAGATCCTTCCTAAAATCAGAGTCAGGATTAGGACTGGAATTCCAGTGATTGAGCATGCCTAATAAAGGAAAAGCAATTTGCAAATGGAAAGCCACATTCGAACTCTTATTAATAATTGTGTCTCTGCTGAGCACATGTAGAGACAGATAATTAGATTCACATAAAGAGTGATCTCTAATTGGATCCAGATGTGAAGGAGTCGACAGACATCCACTAAAGGGAAACTGTACAAAGTAACGAAGAAACAAATGGAATCGCAATGCGGAAGTTTATGAAGAATGATGGGCTGAATGGTTCTAAAGGCTTTCAGGCAGCTTTTAGTCACACACTTGAAGAAATTTACTGTTACACTGAGCATTATTACAAAGCAGCGTTGTCAAAAACCAATGGTGTTCCCTGAAGAAAGAATACAACACGGGACAAGGAGTCGTCGGGAAGGGCGTTTCAAAGACTTTAACTAGTCTAGAAATGGCACTTGTTTAATTCATCAGCTGTGCTTAAGAGCAATCCCGTGGCACTGAAACCTTAGCTTCATCATTTTTGTGTTCCCCAGTTTATGCCTGTGCTAAGTGGGGGGATTCTGTAAACACGGCTAAAAGCCAACTTTGTCTGCTCTTAATAATGAAGTTCTAACTAGATGCTTGCTCAGAAGTGTCCTCCGTCCATGTATAATCACGACCAGGTTTTGGAACGAGACAGTGATCACCTCCAAACTACCACATATGGCAACAGAACCAATAAATGCAAATACAGAGAGACTTCAAGCAACGAGGCTGGAATAGGGCGTCAGACTTGGCTCCTTCCCACTAAGAAGGGGGGAAATACAAACAAGGAATAAATAACTGCTACTCAGCTAAAATATTTAGGAAAAACCACTGGAGTGTGATACTCGCAAAAAAAGAAAAGCAAGGGACAGAATATGCAGACTAATCTTTTTTTTTTTTTTAAGAGAAAGGCTTTATAGCAGCTGCCCTGTTTCCCAAGTTGAGATCAGTCTGAACCTGGAAGATTCTTCCCATCCCAAGAAAAAGGTAAACAGAAAAAATGTAAATCCCCAGCAAGACCACGGAAACCTTTTGTGACTGGGAAATACTGCCATCCTTAGACACCCTGAGGTGCTCTCAGGAGCTCACAGGCAATGCACACCCCTCTGTTGCCATCCTTGGACACCCTGAGGTGCTCTGAGGGGCTCCCAGGCAATGCACACCCTTTTGATGTTCCAAAGAACAGCACAATCCACAGTGCTCCTTCTTTACCCAATATGATGCTACACAACACCGCTTTGAGCCCAATTTTATCTGAAGTCCATGAAGAACGATGGATACTGTGCTGTTCTGTTAGGTGCGTGGCTCTTGACCCACCCAGGCCTGTGCAACAATCCTGCTCCTCTGCTGCAAAGCAAGACTAGCAGGGCCTCCACACCCCCAGCACTGTGGTCCAAACCCAGGTCTGCTGATAAGCCTTAACCCAAACTGGTAGGGGCAATTGGTTGGCTGACTGTGCAACTATCAATTTAAACACCAGAGAATCACTGGAGGATCAGGCAAAGTGAAGTCTCCAAAAGAACAAAATAACAATCATTTAGCCCCAGACCACAAGACAAAAGAAATTGATGGACTATTGTAAAATAGCTTCAAATAATGATTCAAAGGAAATCAATGATCTGCAAGAGAATGAAACAATCAATGAATTTGGAAAATAATTCTTTATCTAAGTGAGGAATTCAACAAAGAAACAGAGACTATAAATATAGTTAAACAGATACCTTGGAATAACTGACAAGATCAAGAAAAATGAAATAAAATAAGGAATTTCTGGACTTGAAGGAGCTCTTTTGAAAGAATTAAGTCAAACAAAAGAAAAGAAAACCATAAGATAAAAATGTAGCCTATGAAACCTATGTGTGTGAGACACAAGTTCACTAGTTACCACACAAGTGATATAACAGCAGGAACTTTCCCTTATGGGACATACATGCACACAGAGTCAGAAGTTCAAAAGCCTGCCAAGTAGATCTGAAGGAAAAAATATGTCACTTGAGGTATACAGTAGGTAAATAGTCCCAAGTCCAGGAAAAGTGGTCATGTATAACTCCATTAGCCTTAGCAATAGATTTCTCAACTAAAGCCTTATAGGTCAGGGAGAGAATAAGATGACATTTTCAAAGGCCCGGGAGATGATAGAAGCTGTTGATCACAAAACAGCAGAGGTATACCCCAGAAATGATCTATAAGTGAAGTATTTTGAAGAGAATAAAGCTGAGATCATCACCAAATTTCAATGACAACAAAATACTTGAAGTCCCACTCATATAAGCAACAGTGAGACAGCTGACAGTAAGAAAAGACATAACAGTACAAAACCCACTGATTGGGTTTATTAAAGAAAACAAGCAAATTCTCCTTAATACAAAAAATGGCCGGGGGCTGGAGAGGTGGCTCAGGGGTTAAGCCTCTGCCTTGCAGGCAGAAGGTCCTGAGTTCGGATCCTAGACCTCACGTATAGACGCCAGGCAGAGGCAAGGGCGGCCTGCGTTTCCTGTCCTGGTAGGGTAGAGCCTGTGAATCCCGAGGCAGAGTAAACAAGGAGGAGGCGTCCATGGTGGTTCCCGAATTCCTCCGTGGTTCTACAAGCACACACACACATACACGCACACAATTGAATAAATAATAATAAAAAGAGCATAATAAAGGTTGCCACTAAAAACAATAAGCTTCAAGAACTTAAGAATATAAAAAAAATGGCCAAGCTACAGAATTACATAGCATAAAGGAAAAAGAAAAGGAAAGGAAAAGATAGATATAAAATGGCAATAATTAAAATAACAAGAATGAGTTCTTTCCTAATAAGAAGAACCTTGAATGCATAGGGATTAAATTTTTCCAAAAACTCCAAGCTGAGTAAATAGATAAAAAACCAATACATATTAGAATGCTGCCTACAGGGAATTCACATCCTGAATGACAGAACATAAAAAAGGAAAGGATGGAAGGAATATATCATGCAAACAGAAGCCAAAAGTGAGTGCTAATATCAATAGTTACGTTACATAGAACAGACTTTTAACCCAAAAAGTATCATAAAAAGATAGAGATGGTCAGTAATTATGACTAAGAAATCACTTCAATTAGAAAATAACAATTATAAATTTGCATACATGTCAAAACATCCAATTATATAAAGTAATCATTTTATATAGAAAAAAGAGCTTGACTATAATTAAATAGTGTTTGAGAACTTCAACATCTCTCTTTTTAAAAGAGATATCAAGAGAAATACTCAGCAAATAAATTATCTGCATTAACTATTTAGCAATCAAATGGATTTGGGAATTATTTGGGATATAGACTATTTCATGTAATATGTGTTCTTATCTTCACATAGAACATGTTTTCTAGGATAGGCATGTTTTAGTACACAAAACAAAGCTAGATGAGTTAAAAATGAAAATCACAACATGTATCTTCTTTGACCATGAGGAATTCAGCTAGAAATCAGTGAAAAGGAATTAGACATTATGAAAGCACATAGAAATTAAACACTATGTTCTGTCATAAGCAGTGCATCAATGAAGAAATCAAGAGGAAAATTGAAAGAACAAATACAGTGTAAGGAAGAAACTCACTGTAATGGAAAAGATACCTGGAGATGCAAGAAGAAACTAAACTAAAACTCACTCAGTAAAAGGAAGAAATTAGCAAGGACAGGAACAGAAGGAAAAGAAAGATTTAAACACAGCGAAGAGCAACCAGGAGACAATATGGTACTCAGAAAAATAAAGTTCACCACCCTTTAGCTGGACAAAACAAGCGAAAAAGAATGAAAGATAGAGAACCCCAAAATAAATAAAATCAGAGGTGAAACCAGAGACTTACAAGTGGCATCACAGAAATACAAAGATCATTTCACACTATCATGAGGAATGAGTGTTAAAGAATTAAAAACCTAGAATTGGAGAAATTCCTGAACTTTGAGACACAAATTATCTAAAGAGAAAAATAAGGAATAACAAAACTGGACAGGCAATAAATATCTCTAACCAAGAAAATCTCAAAGCTCAGAACTAAATGTTAACTTTACTCAGATCACAGAAGACAAATGTTGATTTTTCTCAACTGTTCAAGAAAATATGAAAGAGGAATTCCTTCCAAAGTCACTCAACAAGAACAACTTAACATTAATAGCAAAGTCAGACAAGAATACAACAAAAAAAGATCTATGTGTGCCTACCCACTACAAAACACACACACACACACACACACACACACACACACACACACACACACGTATCCCATACACACATACATGAAAGAAAAAAAGGAAAGAAAAATAGAGGAAAACATGGCTAATGAAGAGAGAGATAAAAACATTCAGCAAAACCCTAGAACACTAAATCCCAAGCACATCTAAATCCAATAGCTTATCGAAGAGATCATATGCCTTGAGCAAATGATGCATGCTGGGAATGCAGGGAGAGCACAATAAACTACATACTGCAAGACAGACATAATGCACCCCATTAGCAGAACGAGAGACAAAGACACAGGGAGTCAGCATAAGAAATGTGATCAAAGAATACCATAATGTCAATATGCTATCTGGACAAACACTCAGCAGATAAGATATACAAGAAACAGGACACACAGCGAAGGCTATGAATGTAAATACAGAGCCCTCATTAAACTCAATGAGAAGAAGAGGAAAGCATTTCTCTTCAGATCTACTGCAGGAAAAGGATATCTACTTTCACAACTGTCTTTGAGCATAGAAAGGATAGTTTCAGTTGAAGCAATTATGCACAATAAAGAATGAAGAAAATTCAAGAAAGAGTAAATAGGTATCTAAAAAGGAATGATCAGAGTATCCAATTTTGTAGACAGCATAATTTTATGTATTGAAAAACACACATGCCTCACCAACAAAACCTGTTAGAACGAGCAAAGAACATAGCAAAGTTACAAGCAACCCAAAACTACTAATAAATTTTAACAAAAAAAAAAGCGTGAATGATTTTTACCATGGAAATTACCAAACAATGGTGAAAATTTTTCATGAAAACACAAACATAGACACACAGGTACTCAAAAACCCACATTGAAATATATATCATTTTCAAGGACTAGAAGAACTATTATGGCTTAAATTTCCAAAGTATAGAATGTAATTTACAGATTCATTTCAATCCCTGTCAAAAATATGAATGGCCCTCTTTACAGAAATAGAAGATGATCCTAAACATCACATAAAATTCTGAACGGTACCAAATATCTTCCAACATACTTTAGAAACTTGGTTGTAGGCAGGGGAGAGGGCTCAGCAGCTAAAGTGTTTGCCATGTAAGCAAAAAACTGGAGTTTGGATCCTCAGATGCTGCAGGTGAGTCTGGCTTCTATTCCAGCCTGGAGGCAGAGACTAGGAATCTCCAGAGCAAGCTGCCTAGCCAGACCATCCCTATCAATGAGCTCTGGGTTTGATTGAGAGACCTCGCCTCTGAGAAAAGTCATAGCACAAACATTTGAGGATGATTCCCAATGTCGACTTCTCACCTGCACATGAAATATGCACATATGTATATGTACCCACAAGTGTCTGGGTCCACACACGTAAGTAAGCACTCAGACACACATCATGCATACTACATGCACACGTGAACACCACACCTGGTTGCCAGCCAATGAAAAATGGTGAAGTCTTCGGGAGAAATACCTAGTGAAAGACAGCGGGGATTTTGGAAACATGAACATACTTTGTCTGAATGCTGGACATCCTTGGAAGGTCCTACCAAGGATTTATTATTTCATCTGCATTAAACTGTTATCTCCATCCAAGTCTTAGGACATGCACAAAATGCCCCTAAAGTTTACATGGATAAGAGACACCAACAGAGTCCTTGTGTCTATATGAAAGCTCATGAGCATGGCTTTCACTATTAACATTCTAGCCTTCTGAGGTCTCGGGATAATCAGCCCTAAGTTCTTAGTATAACATTCTAGGTCTTTACTAATCTATTTCTCCAAACCTTGAACAATTTCTCTCACAAACCACATACACACACACACACACACACACACACACACACACACACACACACACGGGTGCACATGTATGCATGTTTTATAATTTTATATACACACAATATAACATTATTTATGCACAAAACAAATGAAATCATGCCTTTTACAGAAAAATGGATGTAAGTAGAGAGTATTACTTTAAGAGCAATGAGCCACTAGAGACAAAAGAATACCTCATACGTGATAATATAATAACAGAGGAAGAGGAAGTGTTGAGAATGTTTTTGATGGGCAACCTTACCAAGGAGCTCTGGAATATAACAGACCAAAAGTAAAAGAAGATAAGGAAAGATGACTACAAATTAAACTGAAGCAGAAAATAAGTTGAACTCTCAATGTTCTCCAAGAGCATTTTATTTTATTGTATAATATTTTATATAATATATAATATGTGTAAATATTTTATAATATTTTACTCCAAGAATAGTCAATGCAAATAATGAGTTGAGAAAGATGTCCTAAGTGAATGTGACGCAACTCTATGGAGAAAGGAGAGAGAGACAAGAAAGAGACACAGAGAGAGACAGAGACAGAGACAGAGAGAGAGAGAGAGAGCAAATGAAAAATACCCTCAATTTGTGTCCCCCCCACACACAACACATCAAAGCTCCATTTGCAACAGCTCATGCATCAATAACATGTTCCTTCTGTCAATCAACATAATATTGTTCCATTCCCCAAATATACTGTAAATCATTTCCACAGTCACTATTGAATGTTATTTCTTCTTTGGATGATTATTAACAAAACCACTATGAATTTTTTACTTAAGTTTATTCATGAGTTGAAATTTTTATTTCTCTCAGATAAACACCTGGTATTTCTCCTGATGTAGCAAATTATGTCATGTATATACATGAAAGAAATTGCTGGGAGTTGGTGAGATGACTCGGTGGATAAGGTGCCTGGAGACCTGGAGACCTGAGTTCAATTTCCAGAAGTCCACATGGTGCATGATGCAAGTGCACACCTTCTCTCTAAATAAATAAGTTTAAAAAGGAAGTTGTTCCTGGGACCCAGAAAAACAGATAGATAGGAGGATGAGGGGAAGAGGGATGGATAGATGAAGACAGGGAGGAGAAAAGGAAAGCAGGGAGGGAGGAAAGGGAAGTAATTTCTCAATATGCTTGTAAAGCCAGGAAAAATAAAATAAAATCAATTTTTAAAAAGAAGTTGCTAAATGTCTTCCAAAGTTCTTCAACTATTTTGTATTCTCTTCAGCACTGTCTTAGAGTTTGCTCTGGAAGTTTAGGGACAGCGGTATGTGTCCATGATTTCATTTGCAGCTTCTGGTAACTAATATTTAGTGTCTTGTCATATCATCCTGCGTTGGATTGTGTGCTCCATTAGAACAAGCTCATATGTGAATGCTGACCAGGGAATCTCCATGGCTTAGCGCCTAGAGCTAATACTGATCATCCATAAGTCCTTGCTGAATGCAGCAGTGATAGAAC
Source organism: Typhlomys cinereus (assembly GCA_023101885.1). Classification (NCBI taxonomy): domain Eukaryota; kingdom Metazoa; phylum Chordata; class Mammalia; order Rodentia; family Platacanthomyidae; genus Typhlomys; species Typhlomys cinereus. The sequence continues at coordinate 458,643 of JALPQD010000551.1, forward strand.
TGCTGTGCTCAAGAATCAGAGAATCCACTCTTTACTTCAAGTCTTTCCTGCTAAGTCTTCATCAAAGTTGAGACTGCAAAATGACAGGAAACAGGGGAAATGTCTACTCTAGAAAGATTCCCTGTCAACGTACAGTCAAGGATAAGACCAGAAACTTAGAACCAGGGTAGCACATGGCCACCACAGCTGTACTGTAACCCACCAGTGAGTGGCACAACAGTGCCAGGTAGCTGGACGAGGAGGTGTGCCAAGCTGTCGATCTTGCTTTAGCAACATGTAATGTGTATACATGAAAGAAATTGCTGGGAGTTGGCGAGATGACTCACTTCTAAAAGTGAAATTCAGGTTTCCTTCCTCCTCCTGTTCATTGTCTTCCTCTTTCTCCTCTCTCGCTTTGTTCACTTTTTTTGTCTTAATCCAAGAAACAACACGGATATTTCTCTGCCAATTATAGAGGACCAACACTATCCTGTAACCCCTGTGCGTAGAGTGGTAGCGTCCAGCCTTCACAGCTTAGCAAGCATGCCGTTATTAATATTCTCACTGCTCAGAGAAGTAGCCAAAAGAGTAACAGCTTGCTGAACGTCACAGTCTTCACAGATGATCCACAACGTCTATTCTGTACCCCAAAGAAAGAAGAGCACGAACACTGAGCTCTTCTACTTTCCACAGCTCAGTAGAGTTCTTCGCCAGTCTCTTGACGAGGTACCTTTCATTTACATTCTTTTCCACTTGACTTTGATCTTAAGACATGAGGACCTAAGGCCAATCTGCTACGGAGATAAATTAAGTAAGATGATTCTGGGGAGATTAGGGAGATACCCTGAATTCTCCCTGATGAAAAGACTGCCACAGTTTCTTAAAAAAAAAAAAACTTTAAGATTTGGATCTGTGTTTGCAAAATTGCCAAATCCAAGGAACATCATAGTGGCTACAAAAGATAGGATGGACAGAAAAAAAAAAGAAAACTAAGAATAAGTTTTGCTTGTAGCAGGGGAGAAAGGACACAAGCTGAGAGGGCTTGTGAAAATAAAGATATCAGACAAAAGATGTGAAATAGGAAGGCTGCTGTCATCAAAGATACAACGTCTGATGTGTACTGAGTGAATAAATGAATAAATAAAAGATAACCTTGAGCCGGTTTTCAAATTTAGCCCACCGGGAACTCTGGCTCTTCTTGTGTTGCACATTCTTTCTGGCAGAGTGACAGGCGAAGGCGTCTCTGTGCCATCGGCAGCCCCCTTCGGCTTAATCAATTGGGAAACGCTGATGAGCGGTGACTCGCGTCCAGGATGAAAGCTAAGGAAGTCGGTGCAGGTAATCCAGCACTTGTCTCATCTCTGATTCCACTGCGTGGGACACAGTGTTGTTCAAAGACATCATCAAACGAGTTGGGAGCCGTGTTTGATTCAAGGAAGTCCAACACATTTTTTCCCGTAGCACTTTCCTCTTCGTTTTGTGATCAAATAGCCAAAGGAAAGTGAATCCACTGAATTTACTAGAACCCAGGTGGAACTGGCAGGAAGGCTGGGACGGTCAAGCCCTTCCTTGACCTCATTGCCAGGGACTTACGGGTCAAGTCCGGAAAGGACCAACATAAAGTCAGTGTCAGTGTAGAGACTTGGCAGCTGTGAGTCACGTGTTTAGACCTGGGACCAGAAGCTTGGAAAGGTAGTAGCATAGAACGAAGACACTCACAACCCATCTCTCCCCAATTTCTTCTACCGCTAAGTTGCAAAGTTGCTCACCCACATCTTTTATGATAAATATGTCTACATGCTGTTCTATAAAAATAGTGGGTAGAAGCTAGAAAGCGGCAATGCAGTCCACCGACAGGGTAAAGGTAGAGGGGATGCTTGGAGAAGACAGTGAGTGTGGCACGTGTCCAATCTGAATGCCAGCATTTGAGCATTTATATTCAGATGCCCAGTGGGTAACCACTGTGGAGACTTTCAGGGCCTGGGCTTGGGACTGGAGATGTACATGTAAATATCTGTACCTACAATCACTGAGTATACAGTGGTGCAGTCACACTGCCTGATTATACCCAGGGCGTGCTGGGAAGCCTGGACCTGTCAGAGATTCCGCCCCTGCTCTTTTGGTTCCTTGTCATCTCATTCATTTTGAGACTAGGCATATTCCTTTGCACGCTGAGCCCCTTCTTCATGTCCCTTTAACTGTCCTATGTGCCTATGCGGGACAGACTGGTCTCCATCCCTATTCTTTGCACAGGTGCAATATAAGCACTACAGCATTGTCCAACAATTTCATCAGCTGCCCTACCTCCTGCTGTTGGACATCTTAGCTAAAGCCACTAAATCTTTAAGACCTATGACCAATACTTACAACTTCAGTTTCACCACGCCGTCACACCAATAGTATTTTGGTTAGCTTATGAACCTACATCATATAATCCCCCACAGTTCTAATCATGGTATGTCAAAATACTATGTCAACAGCAGCTCAGTCTCCGGTCAAGTTTACCTGGTTGGTTTGTTTGCTTTCTGCCCTGAAACCCACCCAAACACAGCCTTTTTTGTTCTTTCTCTATCCCAGTATCTCATTTCCTCTTGTATCTTTGAATCGCCTTCTCTTCCTTGGGACTTCTGATAAATCTACTCAGCTGTTTGGTACCTCGGCTGGGATTTGCAGGAAGCATGCTCTTAGATGGCAACTGCAGGCTGGAGGTTTATCCGGAACACTTGCTTCACTTCCGGGGGTGCGGGGGAGAGAAGGGCACTGGAAGAAGCTGCCTTGCAACGCTATTGTAAGAAGGACCTGCACCATCCTGCAGCAGCTCTGAAGGTGGGAATGCTGTCAGGTGGGAGCAAGAGGAGAGCCCATATCAAGCAGACGTCGACAACGGGCTGCTTCTGAGAGACACAGGTATGAACACAGGTGCTCTCAGTCAACAGCTCTCAGTCAACAGAGAGAGGACCAGGCCTCCGAGCGCTGAGGGATCCACTGCCCACCCTGGTGAGGAATCACAAATGCCCCCTTCCACCCTGTCTCACATTTGTATGATCAATGCAGCTCCATTTCTGCTTTGCTTAAACGAGTTTGGATCAATTTCCTGCTAAAAGCAAACTCTTCCCTTGATTCTCCTTCCTCCTCAAATACACATATTTGTATGTTTACACACAGATATTTGTCAATATGTATGGTAGCTGTCACAATTATTCCATGTAGAAGCAAGAACTGTGATGCCAAGTGAATTTCTTCCAGTTAGGAATCAATAAGCTATTAAACTATTACAGCCATTTCATTCTAAGCTATTCTAGTCTGGGAAGACCCAGGTACTCTTAACCTGTAATAGATATATCAAATCCATTAAAAACGATTTTAGTACAAAGTTAATATACTTTAATAAAAACTTTTAGGGATTCCCTTAAAACCTGCATATTGACAAATTTTGAGGCTTGGTGTGTCAAATTTCTTAACTAAGTTTTTTGATATTGAAATATTGTATGTTCTCTATGAAATATTGGCTTATCCAACTTTGGGAGAAGAAAAAAACATTAAATCACTCTCAAATAATCACTGTAGTTACAAAAAGAAAAATTACAATGTCTAGAAATAGTCATCTAGGTTTAATCATATTCAGCCTAATTATGAAGATTTTGTCTTACAGACATTAAAGCCCATTTGAACCTTGTGTTTATCGTCTATAAAAAAGGTAGTAAAGGGCTGGGGAGATGACTGAGGAATTAAAGACTTTGCCGTAAAAGCAAAAGGAACTGAATTCAGTTACACATAAAAATGCTGGGAGAGAATGGCAGTGGGTTGGGCTTGGCCTGGAGATGTAGAAGCGAATATCTGTACCCCAGGCCTGCACTTCTGGCTCTGGGAGGCGGAGCCTGGGAAGCCCAAGAGTAAAGCAAGAAGGAAGTAGAGCAATCTAAGATGATTCCCAAGGCACCCTTAGGCCTCCACAGGCACACACACTTTCGTGTCCTCTGGTACACACACACACACACACACACACACACACACACACACACACACACACATCCTGTCTCGGTTTTTTTAGAAAAAAAAAATGGGATAGAGAGATGGCTCAGGGGTTAAGAGTCTGCCTCACAAACAGAAGGTCCTGAGTTCAGATTCCAGGTTCCACATTGAAAAAAAAAAGCCAGACCGAAACAGCAGTGACCTGAACTTGTGGTCCTGGTGGGTGGAGCCTGGGAAATCCCAGAAGGAAGCAAAAAGAAGGTAGAGGCAATCCAGGATGATTCCCAAAGCGAAGTCACTGTTTGTTCTCCATAGGGACACACAGTGCTCTCTCTCTCTCTCTCTCTCTCTCTCTCTCTCTCACACACACACACAATGAATTAATAAATGAAGCTTAAAAAGGTAATGAAAATAATAAAATCTATTTTATAAATTTAATTATAATATTAGGTAGGATTAATAACAAAAACTAACATTGATTAGTGTTCCCTAACCCTTCTGCCAATTATATTGCACACATTTCCCCATTTCCTGCTCTATTAGAACCCAGTTGAAATATGTACTGCTATTATCTCTACTTGGAGGAATACGGGTGTAAAGTTTACAAAGATTTAGTACGGTCCCCAAGGCCACACTGTTGGGAACCATCTCGTTGTCCCCAAGACAATGATTTCATTCTCTTCTGCTTTGCCACAGAAAAGTACCCTTGAAAGTATTGTAAAGTGACAATGCTCATTTTAAATATCACTGCATTTAATCCTTCCTCTTTGCTCAGCTTCTTTTTCCTTGGGCCTGGCCCTTCATTAAGATGCGGTTTATGCAGATTATATCTGGTCCATCAATTTGTTTGAGCAAGTCCCCTAAACCTAGTCTTGGTACCAGGAATGGGGTGGAAGCAACATTTCTAGGTAGCTTTGGCAGACATTGCTGGATGACAAAGCTCTTCCCAAGTGTAGCAAATGACTCTAGACAGAAATTTTAGCAGTATTTAGATACTTCCAAGACTAAGTCTCATCATATGGCTTAAGCAATACCTCTTCCTGATTAATTTGTACGTTAGTGAACAGCCAATGATAAGATCTTAGTCCTTTTCACAAATTCAGACAGGCTCCACTCTGTAAATATACTTTGTTATTCCAGTGATGTAATGGGGTAAGCCTAGCCTAGTTCCCTTTTTAATTACTTTATTTCACTGTGCCAGAAAAAAAAAAGTATTTCAAAATATATCAGAACTCAGTCCAAAAAAAAAAAAGGGCTATTCACCTGTAAAAATAGGGTTGGAGGGATTTGGGAGAAATTCAATTGCATTTTTTTAAGACAAAAAAAAAAAAGCTTTAATTGCTCCCTTTATTTTTCCAAGGTCTCTGAGAACTCAAGAAAGGGACTAAACAGATTCTGGACTTTATAAAAGAAATTAACTTCCCAGATTAATATATTGTTTGCCAAGTTTTAGTTTAGAGTGAATTTTTACAACCTAGTTATAAAACTCCTGAAAATACCATTGGGAGTTAGAATGGAAAAGCTCAGAGAAGTCCAATATATCTGATGATAACCCAAGAACCATGAACACATGGTGAGATCGCTATCCCAAATGGTGAGCAAGGGATAGGGCCAGTTCATATGGTAGAAGAAATGACATATTTTATAGTGCTCATATATTCTGAAAGGCGTGCCGTAGGGTATTCTGTAAAACTTTATTTGGATCTGTGGGAGACTGAATGACTCATTGGCCGGTAATGGGATACAGAGCTCTCCCATTCAGGGCGACCAATACAAACCTTTCCTGGGAAGAGAGTGATATAAAATTGTTACAATGGATCAACTTTTGTTTAATCCCCACTCACCACCTTCCCCTGTATTCTTTCCTCCACATGCCTTCTTCAGGCCTCTGATCTCATACCTAAAAAAAAAATCCCATTTATACTTGAAGGATGTATGAATTTTTAATCAAATAAAAATGAATGCTGCTCATTTGTTTTATCTCAAATCAGTCATTAAATAATTTCTGGGAATTTTAGCAATGCCATCAAGAAACCAATGTCAAATATCACAGCTCATTAGCAAATGTTGAAGAGGGTCCTTCGTGCCTGAAAGTCAGCTTTAAATGCAAGAACATTGTCCATCTCATGAAAAGTAGTATAAAGAATTAAGAGCAGAACTGACTATAAAAAGCAGCAGAGGAGGGGTAGGGAGATGACCCAAGGTTTAAAGTCTTTGCCTTGCTAACAAAAGGACCTGAGTTCAAATCTCCAGATTTCAGGTAAAACAGCTAAATGGATATGGAAGAAGACTTTAATTCTGGCCCTGGAAGGTAGAGCCTGGGAAATTCTATAGCAAAGCAAGCAATCAAGGATGATTCCAGACACACACACTCAAGTGTTTTCTTGTACATGTATACACACACTGAAAGAGAGAGAGAGAGAGAGAGAAACATTTATTGAACATACTATATGGAATGGAACATCCTTATTGATACAGATTTTCATCTCTACAGCAGCCCCATGAATGCTCTTCATTTGTTGATGAGTGGGCATCTGAGACTTAAAGATGTTAAATGACTCAGTACCACACAGTAAGACATAAGGCCAGGATCAAACCCAGCTTGGCATTCTTCTGAAGTATGCCATGCCTTTGGACAGTCTGAAGAGACATTAGTGCAACGTTAATATGCACCTAACAAACTAGTATTCCAAATATAAATATTCCATTGCAAAGCATCTCCACCATTCCCAAGTGTTTTTCTACACTGATTCTATAACTCCTGTGGAAGCACACTCCAATCATGGTGAAAGCAAGCCTTTTCTTCTCAAATAAAATGTTCAACTTAAAGATAATACTTTATAATGTCTAGAGACCATCTTAACACTACTCTCCACTGTCTAACAAAATGACCTTCAAGAATGATTCTAAAACAAAGAAAGCAGTAATAATGGATATAAAACACTGACAAAGAAAACGTTTCTTAATCAAAAATCACAGACACTCATAGATACACAGCACATATGCAAAAGCATACACATCATAGATGTGATTGTCTCCTATCTAGTAAGCTTATTTCTAAATCTACTATTTAATGAAGTGGAAATATTCACCGAAACTATAATTCAAGTAACTATTAATGTATAGCACTAATATACATTTTTTCTTTATTCAATTCAAAATGATTGTTTTAGAAGTAAAAGTAAAGATAGCATATTTTACTACAGAAAAATATTTCAGATGCAAAGTAAAATGTATACATGCCAGCCCCAAGTCTTCTGACCCATTGTTTATATTTGAAACGCATTTTAAATTTAAGGGATCATTCATAATGAGGAAATTAAGGAAATTCCAGAGCTACTTCTTTGTTCTTACATTTCATCCCTTTCCATTTCAAATCCATGATTTGAAACATTGCATTACAAAATGCCATTAATGTAAACACAGACAATACCTATAGTTCCAAATCTTCAGTGAACATCTGGACAGTGAGCTTCCTCTGGAAGCACAAGCGGCTGAATCCATGTGGGCTGAGGAGACATCTATGTAACTAAAATTTTCCAGATAAACGACCTGAAAGGAAATAAAAAATGTGCTAATTTTAAACATATATATACATATATATATTAACCTTAAAATTCATTATTATGACTATTGGAAATTAAAATAACAAAACCTTTTGAGAATAGTCACTCTATTGGGATTTATTTGCTCAACCAAAGTCAGAGAGAACCTATCGTAGTTAGAAACGGTATCCATTGACTGTTGAGTGTTTGAGCTCTGAATCACTGTGGAGAAGTGGTAGTTAAGGCCCGATGGGCCTGAGGAGATTGTCTGGTTGGTGGGGAAGGCACAGTCCGCAGTACAGATGAATGAGATGGAAGGAGCTGGTTAAGGAAGTTGGCGTTGCTCAGCATTCTTGGACGGACACGCTGTCTGGCAAGGGAAATTTTTCCCTCTCTCACCTGCCCTGTGACTATGTCGTGCCCAGTGCCCTCAGCTCTTGGTACTGATGTGGACGCCCTGCCAAGTTGGAGTAAGAACTATAACCAGAAAATGTAAATCAAAATAAAACCCTTTGTTCCCTTAAGCCATGTGGTTATGAATTTATTGGTAATAATGCAGGTTGTCTGCCACAGAGCCTAAGTCTATGGATAAAATTTCTGTGAACCAATAAGCAAGCCTAAGTTTTTGAGAAGATGAGTTTTCAATCATCTTTCCAAATGTCTCTATCATTAAATAGGCATGGCCTTAAAAAGCCTTTCATACCCTTACTCATTCAGTTGTTTTATAGTCAGTTGTTAATATTTCTGTCCACCCCAATGACTGACAAAGTCACCGTTAGAAATCAGATCTTCACACACTAAAGTCTATGTGTGATTAATGACAAAAGTGTTGCCAAGCTTATCAGGAAGACTTCAGCCAAATTTTACTCTGTCGATTATTTTAACAGATAGAAAATTGCTCATCGAGTACAGGAAAATAGAACCAAGACATGGAAGCACCGAGTTCTCAGGCAGGCAGGAACAGTGGTAATCAACCATCATCCCCAGGTTCTGGGGAGATGAAGGAAGGAAATAACCGAACTTCTTAAGTGAGAAATAGAGAAGACAGCACACAGAGATGGACCCCACACCTCTGTGGGGGATTCAGGTGGAGGGAAAATGAGGCTTGTGCTGTGAATCGAAAAACCTGCGTCTTCATCATTTTGCTCATTGGAACCATCAGTTGCCAATGTAAAGACTGTGCACACGTGGACAATCACTGAAACAACACAAAGGAGCCAATCCCTTCACATTCAGCCATCTGTCTTCACCTAGGAATTTTAGTTACATCATTCTTCATTTACTATTGGTGGTCACTATAAGTCTTTGAAGTCCATTGTTGCTTCATCCATCCAAAAAGGCCTAAAGTCTGACAGGCAGTGAGAGTGAATTTACAGATAAATAGATAAAACATGTTTATTAACCAACCTATCTAAGAACTGGAGAAATTATTGGAAGGTGAAAACAAACAAATCAAAAAAAAATCTGTCATTGAGTGGGCTTCTAGATACCCCTGCAGCATTGATAAATACGTCCAGGCAAATTTTATAATAACCCTATTTTGGGATATGTATACTTTGTAAATTAGCAACCATTTCATGTCTGTATTTTCTCAAAGTTGATAAAAATTCTGTGTAAGCCAAAAAACAAATGTCAAGAAATAAAACTGCACAAGTTACAAAGTGTGTGTGTGCACAGTGTGCTTAGCCCAGCCTCCAAGGTGTGCATCTTCATACCTAAGTTCGTTTTCCGTGTAACTCTTCCACAAGAACGATGGATTAAGGAGACACAGATAGGTGTCCTGACTTATCTCTGACATAGACATTCTGAAATCTCATCAGAGTCTTCCAGCCACTCTCCTTACCAAACTTTTTACATCTATATCTGAAACTAAATCGGATTCAAAGTGAAGAGCAATTTCTTTCTTCACTGAACGTTATTTCATGGAGAAGGATATCTTGCCATGGGCGAAATAAAAGACCAAGGACAGAATTGAAACATGCCAACTGGTAGATGTCTCACAAGAAGAAATGGATATATATATTATATATGTAATAGTTTTATATAAAGCTGTCTTTCCTCGATTACTCTAATTACACAAAAGCAAAAGAAAATGTTTGAGCCTGATCAACACAATGAAACAGTAAAAAGCTGTTTTGTTCATAATTCTTCTGATGTATAATATGGGAAGGTACCGCTAAAGTTTACAATAATGAGAAGAAAGATATGTTAAGAATCAATGATGCACATTTATTGCTTCAGCATAATTGGTCAGATTTCCAAATGGCCTGCTCTACTGTTTTTGCCAAATGCTAGTTTCATTGTATAAATCAATTCCATGTGATAAGCTTTAAAAAAGAGAGACCTGTGATATGTACAAGAGCATTAAGCATAGTTTGAAATTTAAATTGGGTTCCAAAGAAGCCGTGGTGCATTAGATTGTGTTCAACATTGAGGGTTGTTATGCAGTCCATTTACATGCAGCAATGAAAGACAGTTAAACCATTAAATTACATGACATTCCCAGAATTGCTCTTCAATTATGATAAAATTAAGCTTTTGTGTCCTATTTATAAACATGGATAAGTAGCCAATACTTTACAGATATCTTTATCCTACAACCAAGTTTCATTTTCAATTGTTTCCTCTGGGCTTTGGCTACATACTAATAATATGGGCTGATAAGCTTGTAAGTACTTGTATGCGTATGTGTATGTCTATACGCTATCTAGGACTGCAAATAAATCCTAGAGAAACACATGGAATAGCATAGGACTTAACTGTATTAAAGGCAGATTAGTTTTGATGACATGGAAATTTGAAATCACCAATAAGAAAAAAATGTAAGTGAAAGGAATTCTTTGGGAACAATAATGATTTTTCACAATAGCTTAAAGTCTGTCAAAGTTATGATTGGAGAGATAGTTCAGTGAGTAAATCAAGTGCCTACAAATCTGGAAACCTGGGTTTAAACCCTGGAAACCCACACAGTGTAAAGAGAGAACCAATTTCTAAACCGTGGCACAAACATGTTCTCTCAAATAAAAAATAGAATATATTTTTAAACGTATGTTGAACTCTCCTTAGAAGGAGCATAGAATTTATCATTTATTTAAGAAAGCTCAATTCTCACTGATTTTAAGGTCACTTAAATCATTTTTAAAGCCAAAATAAAATGACAAAGTTCTTGTTCTATGGTAATGTCTGGTGGTAAAGAAACAGTTCCATGCAGTTACCCACAGATGGCTTCTTAGCTGATATTTCTGCTTGTTTGTACTGTTATTGCTACACAAAGAAGAATCTCTCTATTCTCATAGACAATACTCCCATTTGGACTTAACCTCTTAATTTTATATATATATATATATAATTATATATATATTAATATATATATATATATATAATAAAGTCCAATGACAATCTCTAGTGTTCACCAAGATGAGTAAAATCCAGAGAAACAAGCAAGGATTCCTCTTTGCTCCTATTACTTGAGCTATTTTACTCTGCATCTCACAACACAGATTGAAGTGTTGGCAGCAATCTGATGAAACTATAAAGAACACAAGACCATTTGGAAGGCCTCTCATCAGAAACACTGCCTTACGTTCAGTGCAGAATCCTCAGGCCATGCTGGCCAAAAGTTTAGGCCTTAGTATTTGCAAACAAATGACAACCTGGGAACCGCGGTCTTACCAGCATGACAAAAAAGGCGTCGAAATTTATGACTCTCATTTCTGTGGCAATTTTTGTCCACACCATGATTTACACCAGAAACTCTAGACCATGTGGAGAGATACCACTGCTGCTGTGTCCCTGACAGGCCTGTTCATTGACCCCAATGAAAGTTTGGCAGCGGGAAGAGAGGAACCTCCATTTAAGATTTGGACATCATCGTGCACATCCGTTTGCAGATTTCTGAGGCGCTGATTCCTGTTTTCAAGGCTGATTTGCAAAGTTTAAAACTTGTGCCACAGAGGAGAAAGAGAGAGTTCCCTGACAGAGAATCATTTGAAAGCACCGTCTTCTTCCGCAATAGCAGCCAGAGACCAGACGGAAGACGAAATTTCAATGCACAGTCCGTTCCCTGACCTGAAAAGGGACGGGACACGCCCTGTGCTAATGAGGTTGGTGACCCTGGGGTCACCATGGTTTGAGCAAAGCAAAGAATGGCAAAGCAGAGACATCACAGAATCTTGGGCACCGTGCCAACCTTACCAGGGGAGCTAAGCTGCTCGTTCCCAGCTCGGGCGAAAGCCACAGAGAGGCGAACAGACTTTTAACCAAAGTGGTGACAAAATGTCCAGACAGACAGTTTGATCACAGATCTCATCTGGCAGCGCGTCCTTCTCTTCCGGCTTCAGACATCAGATAAAGATCTTTGCTTCTCCCTCCTCCTTGTCTGGTTTTAGGAAAGGTCTCCCTCTGCTGGCTCTCCATTATTTTGACTGACAGTTCAAATTGTGTGAACATCACAATCAATTCCACTGTAGAGTTGTTTTTTTTTTTTTTTTATTAAATAACAACTGCCCTCTTAACCAACCAAAGACAGCTGTTGCACTAGCTACAATGAAACCACCCATGTGGAGTCAAGGATAATTTGTATTTTTTTATAGATATGTGTAATCTTTTCTATCAGATTGGATAAGTAACTAAATATATCTCATCATTCCAGGAGGGAGTATATGAGGTTAAGTGGCTCTCAAACTTTCTACAACTGGAATCATGGAGAATCTCTAAAATACCCAAATCCAAACTCAGAAGTTCTCATCTAATTGTTAAGAAATACAAGCTGGGACATGTGAAAACCTCCCCCAAATGATTTTTCATGCAAATTCTGGGACCCTTGTTCTAGCGTCTAGCCCCCACTTACCTCCAGCCTCCCACATTTTAAAATTCAGCTCCTCCATTTACAATATGTGGCTTTGGAAAGGTTTCATCTTCAATTAATATCATGATCTCAAATAAGCCTTGGAAAAACAGAAAAGTGCCCATTATAGTAAGTGTTAAATACATGGTACAAAATGAGCCACTTTTTAAAGTACCAGCCCATGTAAAAGAAGTCTGTTTTCATGATTGTCTGGCTTTCTTAGACTAACGCTATTCATTCAAAGCATATGTACTACTTCATGAGTTGTCTAGGACTGCCGTAATGAATTACTAGCAGGGGTGGTTTCAAACAATACAAGTTTATTTGAGTCCCATAGGTCAAGAGCATGACCAGGACACACGCTACTGAGCTTCTTTCTGTGAGCTCCAGGGGAGAATCTGGGTTGATTTATTTATTTACTTACTTACTTACTTACTTACTTACTTACTTACTTACTGCCATCTCAGTTAACCAGGCCCCCTCACATTCCTTGGCTCAGGCCCACCTCCTTCCATCTCCACAGCCACCAACACTGTGTCTCTCTGACCCCCTTGCTGAGCAGGAACACTGAGTAATCCCAGCTGGAAAAGACCCTCCACCTTTGAAGACTCCTCTGAATTACATCGGGCCCACCTGGAGAATAAAGGCTCTGCACCCCATCCCAAGACTGCAGTTACAGTCAGGACTCCGAAGTTCTCTCTGCCAAACAAGCCAGGATTCCAGGGATGAGGGCAGGAGACACATTCTGGGAACTATCATTCTTCCTATTGCAGTGCTACAATGACTTGCATCATATATTTTTCAAATGTTCACTGGAATGAATAAAATCCTTCCCCTCCTTAAAACCTAGCACAGTTTCTTTTTTTTTTTTTGCAAAGTAAACTTTATTTTAATTGTTTTAGAAATGAGTTTCAAATGTGTGCCAATTTATGTCTTGTTTTCTCAGGCTATCTAGTAATCGAGTTAACTAAATCACTCCCAGGTAGATAACAGTGATTGTCTGCTAAAATTTCAAGCCAACTTATTTTTTTCTTAGGATTTAGATATAAACCTTCCATTCTGTGCCCATCAGAGATGGAGCAGGGTTTTAAAAGTTACCAGATTCCTCTCCCAGTAGAATAGCACTTTATTCTGCAGATTCTTAATACCAATGCAAACCCTCATGAAAAATCAATGAAAACCCTCAAGCAAAACCAAGTAAGGCGATCCTACCTGGGTTGATCTTGTTTCCTGACACTGTTTGTACCTTTCTGGATAATCCATCAGGTCTCTGTGGTACCAATTGACCCTGAAATGCTTGGGCTAGTTCCCAGAAGTCTGTGAGTCAGCCCACAGCGTGCGAGAGCTGGTGGGTGAGTATTATCCCCTGGAAAGGATTCTTGAGCAAACACACACCTATTAGCCAAGGCTTCGCTCTGATCCCCCCATGGTGACATCTGCTTATGATGCTCAGAAAGGCCACCTTGAGCACACTATGACGGCAGGTCAGCCGCGCCTGTGGCTCTGGCCTCCTTTGTCTGATGCAGTCAATCCTTCTTCCTCTTCCTCCTGCATCTGAAAAGAGATTAGTGACAGTCCGTCTTCCCTTCATTGGGGGATGTGGTGGTAGAGGTGGGCAGTCAAGGTGCATGTAGTCTTTTAGTGATGGAGGCACCGTGGGAGATAAGGCTGGACAGATACAGCGGAGTCAGCTGATGGGAAGCTCTGGACGCAGTACTGGGGTGCAGATGTGATTCATTAACTGATAGGAAGCTGTCATGGGCCCCAGGGAGAACAGGGACATGACAGCCCTATCTTTAAAACGATCACCTGACAGTGCCATACAGGATGACTTTAGATGCCAGGGGACAAGAGAAGCCAGCACAGGCTGTGGCAAGGACCCGGGTCTTAGCTGATAAGAATCTGCAAGAGTGGGACACTGTGCATGAAGCAGAGTCAACAATCAGAACAAGGAAGAGTCTCACGCAGGGAGAATCCTGCGGGCTCAGCGACTCACTTCCTGTGAGTGATAAATTCCAGAGCGACCTCAAAGCCATGGAAAGCCATGGCAGGAGAACCTTGGTGGGGCTTTGGACACACACAGGGAGAGGCACAAGAATGACTGAAACTTGGTACTGCCGAAGAGTAGTTAACATCACCTGTGATTAGGGATTCCACTAGACTCCGCCTCCAGTTTCCCTGGTAACACTGAACTCTGTCTCTACCCTTAAATCGGCTGGGCAGAAGTCTCACCTCCCAGAGCAAAAGAGATGGAAGGAGTCTGGCTTGCCCCACCAAGGGTGATTTCTCAGTCCTCTCCTTTCCTCTTTTTTCTTCCTCTCTCTGCAAGACACAAGCAAATGAAAGGAGGAAACGTCCAAGATGTGATTTTTATTAGCCACGAGCTCCTTGAGGTCTAAAGAGTCGATGTCTCCTGTGTCTTCATCTAAACTTCAAGATTCAGGTCTTTTACCGATTCTCTAAAGACTAACTTCTTGGCCACGTGGCCACTGGCCAGTCTCCAAGCTTTCCTCTTCCCGGAAGCAGCCTGGTTTCCAGATGCTCAGATTCTCAGAGCCTTGGGCCCTAATGTTTTCCATTTTAAAACAAATATAAATATCCTCATTTCTGCTTAATAATTCTTGGTTTCACAGAGAAAATGAACCCCTACCCCTAAACATCTTTGTGCGACTGCCAGATAAGAAGCTTCCATACCTTCTCACTACAGTTTGGATAAATTCCAAGTGCTGCATGTTACCTAAGGGACTCCACCTTAAATCTGACATCTCTGACTTCTGTCTAATCTCATCGCTTGCAATTTCTCCAACGATATGTATTATTAGGCACATTGTATGAGCTGAGTTGTCTTCTGTGTGCATATTTGAACCCAGACCTTGCCCAACATGGAACTCCATGTTATGGTTATTACAAGGAATATGAAATGTCATATACAAAACCTAATTATTGAAAACTAGAGGAGAGGTCAAAGTGTGATGTTCTCTTGAGTCTTGCGATGTCGAGTAGGCAAGCTGGCAATCAGATGGAGAAGTGGCTCGGAACAAGGCCAGCAGGAGAACCAAAGGATGGAAAGAATGATCAAGGCTCAGAAGCCACCAGATCTCCGGGCCAGCTCAGCCTGGATCCATCCATTCCTTGCATGTCCTCATTACTTGAAACATTCCAGCATAGATTTAGGTTTCTGTCACTTTCGGCCTGTGGCAGGATTCAAGTTCAATATAATTTCTCAGGAAAAATCCTGATGAATCATTCCACACGAGGCTCCACTTTGTTACTCTCTCAGACTGTCTCATTTTAATCCTATCATTTGTGGGATTTATTTAGATGCTTTTATGTATTTAAGATCTGTGTGGCTTGATGTAACTGCACACAACAGGCTCTGACCTTGCCTGAACTCCCACTAGGAATGATAATAATGGGGGATTTTCATACTATAAATCCAAATTGAAGACAATGCAGCAACACATTGATAGCCAGGAGAAGATGGAGGTGCAGAAATTGACCAGACGGACCCAGGGAAGCTGAACCAATCCCAAGCCAGGGGAGGGAACGATGAAGACCGTCTAATCTATATCTCAAAAGACTGAGGAATTTGTGGCCGTAGGTTCTTGGATTATATCTCAGGTAGAAAATAACCTTTCCCAGGGATTTTCGTCAACTCAATGTAAAGGCAGATGGATTCTCTTTTTAGGAGGGGCCCAGCCAGATGGCTACACCTGGGAACCCCTCCTCACCCACCCATCCAGCAAGGCTTTGCTGGAAGCGCTATAGCATCTCACTCATAAATGGGTTCACTCGACCAGTGACCAAAGTCTCCAAAACACTAGACAAATACCAAATTTGTGAAGAAACACTTTTTTAAAATTATTTTTTATTTATTTTATTTATTCCAATGGGTGTCCCTCGGAAGACCAAGGGTGACTTCCAGAATCATCCTGGATTGCTTTTACCTCCTTTTTGCTTTGCTCTGGGATCTCCCAGGCTCCGCCCCCCAGGACTGCTAGTACAGGTTACTGCAGTTTCCGCCTGGCGTTGTTACATGGGACTGAAGATCAGAACTCAGGGTCTTCTGTTTGTGAGGCAGAGTGGCGTCATCTTTCCAGCCCATGAAGCACTTTTCAGATGATTATTATTTGAACACTGCTAACGATGGAAGAAATATCTCCCAATGAAATAAGAGCAAGGCCTATTATTGGAGGAAAAGAGACATTCAAAGGCAAAAGTAAAACCTTTCATAAGTTGGAAATACACAGTGGAAATGACAGCCCAGTGGACCCATCAGAATAAGTTTGGGCCACATGAAAGAATTTGTCAGATGGACAAGAATTAAGAAAAAAAAGGTGGGAACAAAATTCACAGGGCTATTCCAGTATAAATCACAGAAATGCCAGGCTTCCAAAAGGCAGGGGGAATGGAGACTGTTCATGAGAAATGCACCTCAAGAGAACTTCGTAAGCTCAAAGTCCAAGTACCCAGCATAAGAACCACGACAGTAGACGTTATGCTAAGCTACAAAATGTTTCAGAGAAAAAATAGCCAGATACACACAGAATGTCAATACCACATTGACTTCGAACTTGTCAACAGCAATAGTAAGAGACAGTGGAGCGATGATTTCAAAATCCTGAGAGAATAAAGGTGGTGATGGCAAAGAGATATTTCAGACTTACAGAAAATAGAAGAAAAGATACACTTGACTTCATTTTCAAGAAAATATATTCTAGTAAAAGGAAGAGCTAGGCTAAGAAAGGCCATAAAAATGAGATCATACAGAGAGAGAGAGAGAGAGACAGAGAGAGAGAGAGATCCATCAGGGAGCTCTGCAAACGGTGCTGTGAGAGGGAAAAACAGCTTTGCTGTGTCACAAAGTCCCCCCCACAAGACAGGACAGACCCAGAGCATGGAGAACACAGAGCCAATGTACCCCAATAGCCATTGAACTGAAGTTAGACGTTTTTAGGAAATTAGAAGTATATTAGCTCTTAGCATATAAAAAATACACAGCGAGAAACAGTAATTACTAGAGTTGGGGAGATGGTTTAGTGGGCGAAGCATGGGGACTTCGGCTTGCTCCGGATAATGGGGACATGGGGGGAGTGCACGCAGCTGGGTCAGACTCGAATCAAGTTCACACTCCCATCATCTACACAAATGCCTGCTGTGTGCCTGCGCGCCCAGAGCATCGAGTGGAGACGGAGCTGGCTCACTAGACCAGACAAGTCAGTAAGCCTACGGATTCAAGAGAAAGGCCCTGCCTCCCTTTATAAGGTGGCGTGAGATCAAAGAAGACCCCTGATGTTAACTTTAGGCCTCCACACTCACACCCATACACATGCCAAAAATAGAAACCGTCATGATTGTTAGTAATTCCAGAAAGCAAATTTAAAGTGGTATAGAAAATACAGTAAAACAAAAATACAAAAATTTCAAGTGGTATAGAAAATACAATAAAAGGAAAAATTTCTAGCACTTAAGCCCTAGTAGAGGAAACTATCATTTTAATTCTTTCAATGTTTTAACTTAATATTAATCATCACACTAGACCAATGTTACAAGTATTATGCTGATTATGTGAAAGTTGAGCCAACTGAAACATGAAGCAGCTAATGCCAAGGACATAAAAACACACAAAAAGAAAATATGCACAGAGATTTATAAATAAATTCAGTAGATATCAACTAGAAAATATCAATGTGATTCCTCAGACAGGAAATAGCAGGACACAGGATCTCCTTTAGGGAACTCACTTTATCAGAGTTGCAAAATCCCTTCCTCCTTAAACTCTTCATCTGTGTAATTCTAACGTGTTCGGTTTGCTGCATAAGCTGTTACTATCAGTCAGTTGGCACTTCAATGCACAGACAGGAGTTCATTCTCAGACGAGTGGAGAACTGTCCCGCGTACCTAGAGCTTTGGCGGTCACTAGAGAGGCATTCGAAGGAGCTCTAGGATTCCGGGGAGTTTGGGGGTCGAGGGGGAAATCAGGATAACAGCTAAAGTGGAAACGGAAGGCTCAGAATGTTCGTGAGCTAGAAAGCAATGGAGACAAAAGCCTGGGAAGGAGGCTTGGTCCACAGTAGCAAAAGAAGGAGCAGATCGTTGCTCAGCCGGGTGGTCGGTGGCCATGAGCAATTGAGGGGCCAGAACGTCTTAGGAGTGCAGTGGAGACCCAGCTCTCTCGTGGAGGCTTGCAGCAGGAGCAGTGGTGTGACATCGAGTAGGAGGAGGATGGGTCAGCGTAGCAGTGAATTCTGCGGAGGTCTGATGGGGCAATGGGATGGTAGATTTTTTTTTTTTTCTTGAAATACTTGGCCAGTGGAACAACCTCTCCTCCTACAACCGGGAAAGAGAGTCAGGAAATGGTTATTGGCAAGAACCTTGTTGACACGAGGAAAATGACATGGTTAGTTTCTGGTGGTGGGCACGGTGCCACTTCAGCGGGGCCAAAGCAAAGAAATCGTAATGCGTAGAGAGTAACGTCTCCATGCCGCCATATAAATTCTGGCCAGATGTTGCCCCGAGGAAAGCGAGCTCCCCGGGCTTTGTGGACAAGGACAGAGGAGCCCAGGCCTCCGTGCTGCTATTGATGAGGCTTGGCGGTTGGTGACACGAATCAGAGGATGAGCTCTGGGCAGGATACAGCCGGCTCGGATGCTCGACCCGCAGGGAGGCGTGAGGTCAGCGTTGCATTTGAAGACAAACGCGGGCTACGTGCTGAAGGACACGGAAGCCACCCAGCAGCGTCCGCGTGCTGCCTGTGGCATGTGACGGTGTTCTGCGGGGCAGGCAGGTGAGGGCAGGCTCCCGGGCCACCAAGGTGCACGTGGAATGAGATATGAAAGTTTCCCCCACCTCCTGCGGCACCAGCAGGAAGTCCCTGTCCCTTTCATCCTCCGATTGTGATCCATCAGTCATCTGTCGGAGGCCTCTCAGATGTCGGAGCTCCACGTTGGAGGCTATTTCTTAAATGAGGACAAATGCAGAACGGTACAGTCCAGCTTCTAGTTCTGCATGGAAATGCAAGTTTATGGTATCCTTGGCAGCTGCAGATGCGTGCACTGAGGTAGTTTGGGAAAGTGATGATTCCGTATGTATGGGAGAAAGGATCCACATCCACCTATAATTAGCGTCATTCCTGAGCACTACCCATGAAGGGGGAGATGGGCAGACCTTTTGGATGGATCCTGTTTCTCTTCTTCCTGCACTTTCTCAGCTGCCAGGGAGAAAATGAACGCAGGCATGGTGCCACCGTGCTGGTAATACTCCAATGCCAGCGTTCGGCCGGCACACCCACTGGCTTCCTTCTGCCTCTAGGTAGGCGAATAAGGGGTGGGGTATGGACGTGAGACTTCTGGAGGAAGGGTCGGGGGTGCGTCCATCCGCCCAAGGCTCACTCCACTCCTCCCCCTTCCGTCCTGCAACGGGGCAGATCTGCCTGCTGCCCACATGCCCTCCCTCGTGACCCTGGGGGGCGGCACGGAGGCAAGATGAGCAGCCAACCATCCAGACCCTGTCCTGACCTCCCCACGGGTATCTCTGGAAGTCGCCACTCACTCGGGCATGAGGCAGGAAGGACCAGAAGAGACGCCGCATGGGAGCAAAGGGTATATGAGGTGAGCCAGGCAGCTTAGAGCACATCTCCCGGGTTCATTTACCAACTGTGTAGCTTCAGACGTGCTGCCGAACTTCTCTGTGTCTCTGTTGCCTCAACTCCAAAATGAAGTAACTATTTAATTGATTCGAAAGGTGGTCCTTGCTAATGCAGAGAAAGAATTTGCCACTCGTCAGCAAACGGCACCTGTCAGTTTCAAAGGCTTTTGGAAATGCTTTCTCCAAGAGGCTTTTGCAATAAAATACCCTTTATTTATCCTTTCTATCCTTCCTTCCTTTCTTATTCCCTTCTTCCATTGTATTCTTTCAGTCTTTACTCTTTTCGTGCAACACATATCCATATCAGATGCTAAGTTCTTGTTAGGACCACACACAGCAGAGATGAGGTTGCTACTGTCAGGATGCTCTTAGTTCACTAGGGAAAAGCAGATAGAAGCATAGAGGAGCCTGTGAGGGTCAAGCAGATACCAGGGAGGGGCTAGCAATGGCCACTGAGAGCTGCACTGCTAGTGATGAGAGAGGACACGTGTCCAGGTTCAAGCTCCTTGCAGAGGACTGTCAGGGGTGCTGGGGGAAGGGGCGTCTTGAGGGTCCTGGTGCTTAGAGCGTCACCTCTGAGAGCATCGATGGAGAATCACTGCAGGTTCTTAAAATCCAGAAGCATCGCTCCAAAAGCACTGCAGGAAACTTCCTGGTTCCTACATCTGTATGTTCAGCATTCGGGAGACAGAGGCAGGAGAATCGCGAGTTCAAGGCCAGACCTTGTTACTTAGTCAGATTGTAACGTGCTTCCCGTTTTCAAGGCTCTGGGCTCCACACCCAGCACTGCAGACCTAAGAAAGTACACTGCAAATCAAGGACACCGACCATTCTATGCATTCCGTTGCAAGAAGTGGGGTCCCCTTAGGCGGGGGTCACAGACCCCCCCTCAGCCATCAGACTTTGTACAAAAAAGTCAGAAAAATCAGACGAGGTCAGGAAGGCAGTAGAAGTATGATAGAATTCTTGTTTAAATCCTTTAAAGTAAATAAGAATCCTTTGCAATGATTAAAATAATATCACAGGGTACATTTTACAAAGTACTATGTTCAAGCAAGAAAAACACATATTCAAACTGAGCAACTACCTATTCGAATGCTTGTATGTATATACCATTTCATTTTAATCTTATTTGTAGAAAAAGTTAGTGTGAGAGAGAGAGAAGAGAAAGAGAGGAGCCGGGTGCGTCTCTGTGGGAGGCATATGTGGGCACAGGCATTGGCATGTGAAGGGTAGGTGCATACAGATGCAAAGAGGAACTTTTTGAAGAGTAAGGCTGGAAATATTAGTGGTAGTTATCACTGCTGCAGGCGTTTGTGTGAGTTTCAGGTGACAAGGGATTTTCCTAAATGAATATGTATTTCATGTGTAAATGTTTTAAAAAAAATCAGTACAGTTTCCTTTTCTTTAAGGCCATTTGCTGAAACCAAGCTGGAATTCTAATCCGGTGACCCGAATCGGTGAGGACAGAAGGTTTCACCTTGGGGTGGGAGGTGACGACACAGCTCTGAGCTCATTGCAGGGTGCCAGACCTCGATGTGGGCAAACATCCCAACAGCAAGACTACCCGGGGGAGAGCATGAACCAGGGCTGTGGCCTCGCTGGCCCTGCCAGCCATAGGTTAAGGCATCGCGGACCCAGCTGTACAAACCTAACACTCAGGGGAGGGGAAGTGAGCCAAGACCCGACTATCCTCCCAAGGGGTCTGGCACTACTTAGACCCGGAATCTGTTTGGTGACCTCCAAGGGCAGCTCCCAGGGCTACAAGGTTCGAAGAAGCAGAAGCACCATCAACACAACCCTCCTCCCCGCACGCGCACATACACCGCCCACGCCCCAAGTGGAGACTCGGGGGCCCGATGCACAAAAGAAGTTCTTAGCACACGTACTAACTAGCTACTCTGAAAGGAGTCCAAATCAGTCTCCAAAGCTGCGATTCTTCGAATTTTCATATTCTATTGGTAAAATAATGACATGCTGTTTTGCAAGAGTGAGATTGTATACATGTTTTTCCTTTTTGCTTCTAAAGTTAATATTCTTGAAAGAGTTGTCTGCAATCCAGTGTTTGGAGCGTGCGCTCTGTATTCTACACCCCAGACGCTACTATCATCCTGTGCCATGCAGTTGTTTGGTAAATGTCATTATGAATAAATAATGATACATGGGACGCCACTCTTTGACAGAGAATTATGTGTCTCATGCAGCTGATCCTGGGGACGGCAAGACTTTTCACTGGTCCTGTATCATAGTCTGCAAACCATGAGCATTGAATTAACCCAATAAAAGTGACAATTTTGACCCTGGGCTATCCCCATTACTCTAAGGTTACAGCTTGCGAGGCAGCTTAAAGTGTTCTCCATGTGGCAGTTTGCTGAAATACTTATCATCTGGAAACCGTATGTAGTGCGTATTCTTAATAAATAATAACACATTTTATTTTGGTTTACTGAAAATTAACAGGGCATTTGGGAAATTGATTTTATTGTGGGAGCCTGTTTTCCATTTGCCTTGGCAGCACAATAGCTATCTAAGAGGAAAACCAGACAGCCAATGGCTACAGAGTGTGGGCCCCCCCCCCACCTTTCTGCTGCTGGTATTCAGAGAAAGCCAGGCAGCTGGTACCATTAATGGCATCCCGTAGACTCAGAAGAGATGGAGGAAGTACAATAAGTCTGCACCGTGCAACACTCTCGTTCTGCGTCTAAACACAGCCCATCTGCTCCTTTGTTACTATCCTCAATCTGCGGTCCAAAGGGCCTGCAAAGGTTCGAGGATTCTTCATGGTTGCCCCGGCTTGGGAACATTCTGCTCCCTGAGGGTTTCGCAGGTCTCCCCCAAGAGCCACATTCTCCCTTTCACCGTGGACCGTTCACTCTCTGGAAGTCCTAGTTCCTTGCTGTTCCCTGTAATATCCCTAAGCTCAACAATTCTGAGATCACCCTCGCGGGGGTTTGATTTAATTCCAGAGGGGAGGGAGGGGCTCCTTCTCTAGCAGAGATATTAAGTCCTCACAGAAGAAGGAAAAGGACAAAGTCTAAGAAAACAAACGAAAGCAGCACTGGTCATCTTTATTTGGTTTTTACTTCTTTTTCTGCCTATTGGTTCTGGGAGTCCTGCCAGGGAGGTAGTGAAGAGGTATGTTCTAAGTAAATGACTTTGCTACCTCTGTGGCCTGGGTCAGCTTTGTGGGACCCTCTCGCTCATGCCCACCAGGCTTGCAACCCTGCCCATTTCTTTCTGGTATGTTCCAAGTGGTTTCCTTTCTGTCCTAGGCGGAAAGCATTTCCACCCAAGAACCCCTGAGCACACTCACCTGTGTTTTCCATCTTGATGCTCGATACCCAGTCCCCTCCTCACCTCACGTTCATTCCTACTGATTCTGTGGGTGTTTTAAGGTGCTGACTGAGAAGCTATATAATTATTCTTATCTAATGATGCATTTTATATTTCCTGGATTTAGGAGTTATGCCTTTTCTCATTTAATCCTTCTTTTCCACATGGCTGAGTCTTGGATGTTAATGGTTCTACCATGCACGCGAACACCCAAGTCGAACAAGAAGAACTTGACCTGCTTGCCCTGGCCTCCTGCTGCCCCTCCGCCACCTCCCCTGCGCCCTCCGAGGCGACCCTCAAATTGGTCACCCAATTATGGAGATGCGCTGGTCCTAGATTGCTGCCTCATCTACTGATTTCTAATCTGTCTGTCAACCTCAGTGTCTCCCTCATCTGATGCACCCAGCTATGTCACCCCATCTTTTTAGCGTGCAAAAAAAGGGGGAGCAGCGAAATGGCTCAGGAGGTAAAGGCAGCTCCCTGCTTGCAATCCTGTGACCTGAGTTCGATCCCTGGTGTCCATGGTGGAAGGAGACAACTACCTTCTCCAAAGTTGTCCTTGAAACCTAGCATGTCAGCATGTATACTGTGGCCCATGTGCTTCTGCCTCTGTCTCTGTCTGTCTCTCTCCCTCTCTCTCTTTAAAGAGTCAGATCCAAGGTCTCTCTAAGATCAGCGAGAAGTTGCTTCTCCTACAGGAGGAAACTCACACTTGCTGACCTGCTGAGCACCATGGTTAAAGCCTCGACTCCTGGACCTGCCTCATGCTCACCCGGTCAATCATTAGCCAAGCGGTGCTGCCTCACTTTCTCTAAGTAAGATCAGGCCCTGGTATCACAAGGGTAGGCAGAGAATGTGATGAAATAATACTAAGAGGCAGCCACGTGCAGCGGTTTATGCAAAGAAAAGCAAGACCTTTTGCCCTTGCATAAATAAAACGCTTGGCCTGCACAGCATCATCGAGCCTTTGTGATTTTTCTGCGCCAGCTCCCATCACTTCTGACCACACCCTCCCACCCACCTCATCAGTCCGCTTGCCACGGATCTCCATGTTTCCTCTTCTTGTCCTCTGCACATCTTCTCATCCCTTTACCCTGCTGATTTCTCCATCTGGGAAAATCCTACCCAGCCGCTTGCTCATCTCGCTGACTTTGTCACATGTCCTGTTACATTACCGTTGCCACCAAACTTAAGAGCGCGGAGTTGCACAGGACTTCTTGGAATCGCATGGACCAAACACCTTGCCTAATACTCATACTAAACAGCCAGTCATTTATTAGGCAGCGAAAATTCATATTGGGGAGCAACAAGGAGAGGAAGGGAAGAAAATGGAAACTTACAGTTCTATGTACTACGCAGGGTGCAAACAGTCTTCACAGATGAGTTTAGTTCTTACGGCAGCCCAAGAAGCACATCCTGTAGGATCTGGATTTTATAGAAAAGGGAAAGTAAAATGCCAAGGCACAGAGTTTAGATGAGCTGCCAGCGTTTGCCTGTCCCTGGCAACTACACAGGTGAGAAGTTCAGAGGCCACTGGCCACCATTCCCAAATGCCCATTGCAACTCTGACCCTAGGCACAGTGGACACAGACTCACGTAAGATCCCTCGGAGATCTGTAACAGTCATGATAGTAGTGACAGGGTGGCAATTGGGGAGCCCCCAGTGCCGAGGGGCCCAACTGTAAGATCCACTGACAGACGTGCCTGAGAAATCTCTTATCAGCTTTCAGTCCATTTACTTTTTTTAAAAAAGAAGTGTTTATGAGAGAGAGAAGAGAATACATCCCACACCATGACACATGGGCAGAGGGCAGAGGACAACTCTTAGAAGTCAAAGTCTCCAAGCAGGCACTCTCTCCACTGGGATGTCTTGCCAGTCCCTTCTTCAGAGTTCTCTGATGGTACCTGTTTCTCCATGTCTACAGTTATTGGGAGGGCAGAGGAAGGAAGTGTGGAACGTACACAGTTCAGCATCAATACAAAGCAGTCAGGATTCAGGCTAGCTCGCTTTCCAAGCTTCCTGGCTCGAGGAAGAACGTACATTAATTATATTGTCCATTCTTGGTGGTTTTAAAGTACAGCCTTAACACTTCTGTGACACACCCGTTTGGTTTGGCTGAGTAAGAGGCTTGCTTTAGAGAAAATGTTTTATGCATGTATGAAATACAGGATTCAGGAATGTGGGGAGAGGCAGGAATCTCTTGAAAGTATAAGGAACAAAGAAAATATAACCCGCCATTAAGAAAAGAGCAAAAGGCTTCCATTTGCATTAAATAACTAAAACAAACTCCTTTCAAAACCAAACCACCCATGATCTAAGCCTGAGACTCTGAGGTCGGCATTTGAGGAAGACCACTTGAACAAGCTCAGCAGTTCTTTGCCATAACTAGGTGTAGAAAACCAAAGGAAATCTGCAAACCCAGAGGAAGGGTTGGAAGAATTTCATGTTAATCTTAATTTAATTTTAAATGCCTAATCACATTTGTAACCAGAGAAGCCACGAACACAAGAAAAATGAAACTTTCTAAGGCCAAACCATTGTTTGACAGAGTTTAACTTGTCTATTTTCCTTTTGGTTTTTCTGACCTTTTTTTTTTTTCATGGAACATGTGATCAAAGAGCAGCCTGAGTCTTTTAGACCCCCCACACCCAAATTTAGAAGCCACTACAAGAAGCCATTTAATTTATGGCTGTGAAGACCAAGAACATTTTTCACCTGGCACAGTTAAAAGTAGGTCGGGGAGAGAAGGTGTAAGACAGAGAGATTGTCTAAACATCACTCTGATAAATGACAAAAAACATCTTGAAACAATTTTCCCACTTCTCCCTTTATTTAGCAATGTCCTCCGATTTATATTTAAGTAATATTCAGTTTCCAAGAAAGCATGTTTTCCAACCGGCCTCTGTGTAGCGGTGCCAAATATTACAGCTGGCGCTAACATGATCCACGCTAATGCAGGCCAATCAGAGGGCCGATGTACCCCTCTGGACAGGCGCCATACTTACTCTCTGGTAAGTTCCCTGCGGTAACCCTAAAAGCCCGCAGGTGAGATAGATGGTTGATGAAAACCTCCATACTGAAATCAGAGAGGAAAATCCAGCCAGGACTTGCTGCTTTTCAGACTGAGAAAACAAAATAAGGAAAAATGTTATCAACCACGGGGCTCCCTGCTGAGTCTGGGCAAGTTCAGGGGCTGTGGGCCTTGCAGGGATCATTGCCATCTCTGACGTCTCTGTGGTGTACGAAGCATGGCCGAGTACTTGACGAAGGGGACAGAGTCCACAAAAGACAGAAAATGAAACTGAAAGAAATCAGACAAACGCATGATTCAGTTCTAGAAAGTCACTCACGGGGCTTCAAGAAGAATGTCTTGTGTGTTGACCTGGGCGGGGTTGACTCCACTACACTGGGGATGGGGTGGGCGGATGGGGACTAATTGCATAAACTCTTACCAAGTAGCTGGCAGCCTATGTTATTTTTCCTTTGTCCTTCCCACCCCATCTGGCTTCCTGACAGCCACGGTTTCAAGCCTCAGCCCCCTCTGATCTCCCCCTTAGAGACTCAGGGTCCACAGCTCTGCCTGGCCCACCGCTACTTGACAGCAACTTCCAGGCTTCCCCCGTGATTGACCCCTTCCCTTCAACACATTCCCCTTTTCGCAGAGTCTGCTGAGATGTGGCTCTGCGCCTGTCAGAGAGAGCAGGGTTAACTGCTCACACCTACTGGACAGACCCGCCCCGGAGGCTGCATTCCACAGCAGGCTATTCATCAGTGGCAACCAGCAAAGAAAGTCATTTCTAAGTGAGCGCTTGGGCTAGGCACATCTTTCAGCACATTTTGTATTAGAGGCATGTGTTTCTGTCGGGTGGATGTGATGGCCTTCTAACCACCAATGCCTGAAACGTATCTCTCGGGCTGGAGAGATGGCTCAGGGGTTAAGACTCTACCTCACAAGCAGAAAGACCTGAGTTCAGATTTCGGATCTCAGATCCCACATGAACATGCCAGGTGGAAACAGCAGGGTCTTGTGTCACCTGCCTTGGCGGGCGGAGCCTCGGAAATCCCAGAGTGAAGCAAAAAGGAGGTAGAAGCAGTCTAGGATGATTCCTGAAATCACCCTTGGTCCTCCACAGGGACATACAGTGCCCTCTGACACACACACACACACACACACAAACACACACACACACACACACACACACACACACACACACACACACACCATAGATGATAGATTGATGATAAATGATAGGTGATAGATAGATAGATAGATAGATAGACAGGCAGACAGATAAATTTTAAAAGAAAATAACCATTTCTCCATAGAAATCATCTTTTCATATCCTTCACACAACCCTAGGAAAAAGTGATAAAAAGCATCACATTGGGAGACTCCTATGGGAATTCAGTGCCCCGTTACCTCTCCCCTGTTGCCCTGGTCATCTACGCCTGGCTACAGCCCTCCTGGGCATTGGGATCTGGTACGCATGGCCGATGTGGCCTGGTTATCGGTGGTACAGTCCATACATATCTCTCTCCATTGCCCACATGGCTTGGACTCATCCTAGGGTCTCAGCCAATCATGGTCTCTCCTGCCCTCAGCCCCCCGCGGCTGGGCAGACCTTCTCCAATACCACCTGCCACCATCCTTGAATTTGCCTCGGCGGTCTGGAAGTCACCTTCAGCTGATATTTCTCTCTGCACCCCCAGATGCATACAGGGCACTTCTTCCGCTGGAAGTCTCTTGAGGACAGAGATGGTCTGTGGCAGTCAGCGTTGTGTGTCCTCATTTAGTAAAGTACCTGGTTTATGACAGGCCAGTTTCAGTTTCCCAGGGATGTCTCAAAAATGCTCCAAGTTGATTCAGAGAAAAGAAATTTGCTTCTCTACAGTTCTGGAGGCCAGAAAGCCCGGTTTCTGGTATGGCTTCTCTTCCTGGATTGCACTTATGACATACTTGTGTGTTCCTGCTTCTGAAAGCACACGAAAGAGAAGCAGGCAGAACTTTCCAGTGTCTCTTCCTTTTGTACGCTCGCCCTTTGCATAGGATGAGCCTCATACTCCTAGAACATGATTTTTGTATTCTGTCCTCAAATCTAGTCACATTTTGGTTAGGCTTTAGCACATGAATGAGGGCATAAGATTTAGTCTATACATGTCTGTGGATTGGATGTTTCCATGAATACGTGTTTTATTCTTCCTGGTTGTTTATCTTAGTGAAAAGATTGCTACCTCATGAAGTTGTGAATCATACATTTTACTTCCCTCCAGCATTTACGTCAGTATATAGGACATACATAGTATGTGTTCACCGGCTGGGCAAGGTGATCTATGAATATAGAGGTAATGTGATTGTAAGTATTTATTTGTGAGTAAGTGAATGTATGTATGTATGTGTACATATGAATAGATGTGCTTGTGTGTGTGACTATATGTATTCATGTTTATGTATATGTGTGTGAGTATATGTTATTATATGTATGTATATGTGTGTGAATATATATGTATTTATGTAAATGAATATGCATACTTGTGTGTGATATGTGTTTGTATATGTAAATAAAATGTTCTTATGTACAAGTGCTTCTGTGTATATATGTTCGAGTAAGTAGATGTGCTTATGTAGGTGAGTATATATATTCTTGTATATTTATGTTTACATGTGTATATGCATCTGTGTGCTTATGTGTGAGTATACATACTTGACTATATATGTTCGTTTATGTTTTTATATGTGTTTATTTGTGTGAATATATGTGCTTGAACATATATGTGCATTTATGTGTTTATGTGGGTGAATGTATGTATATGTTCATGTATGTGAGTGTATGTGTTTGCAAACAAAATGTAATTTATTGATTTCTCCCTGATCATTCTGGAAGCTGTTCTAACTTTCAAGACAGTTTAAGAATCAATTAAGGAATAGAAGCAAATGAATTACTCATGAATTGGACCCGTTTAAGTCTTTCCCTCTCCATAATGACAGTGCTTGGTGAAGTAATTTTCTTTTGATAAAAGGAGACCAGGTCCCCTGGCCCCGCCCAGGAAGAAGCTAGTGATTTCTGTGCCTGCAAGTTGACAAACAGCCATCACGTCTCGCTCCCCTGGTCTCCGACAGTGAAACAAATAGACTCTGAAAATAATTTTTTTTCAAGAGGTTGAGGCACCATAAAATTCCTGTAGAGTCAGGCCTCTGGATAATTCTTCATTTTGCTTTTCTCCAGCAGAACTTCAGAGCCCAAGTCGGCCATCCACACCTCACACGGACGACGCCGGCCCTATCGTTTGCTTAGCCAGCACCTCCCAGGTTGGCTGCTCAGCCTCCAGAGACCCTCTCTTGCCTGTCACCTGCGGCTGTCATCAGCCCTCTCAGTGCTCTTACAGAGTCCTTCCCAAGGGGGAACCTGGCTGCCAGTTATCTCTTAGAATTACTGCTATTTAATGCAACCTAATCCCAACACCCCTTTGTACCTGGATGAGGAAAGTGCGTGGAGGTGGACCCACGTAGCCCCACTGCGTCAGTGCGGGCTCTTCCGACCCCCCATCCTTTCCCTCAGTGGATCAACCCTTCACAGAACATTCCTGATCTATTCAGAGGCAGCATGTGAAACTTCTGGAATAGTTACCTTCGGTCTCGGAACATTTACACTCTTTCTGGTGGCTTTCCATCAGTTTGCCCTTGATAAGTTTACCCCAGAGACGCACGCGCATCATAGGATTGAAGCCAGAATGCATTTGTAGAATAGCGAACAAATGAAGGAAGCAAATGATACACATTATAATAGTAGGAGAGAAAACAACAACTTCCGCTTCCCACCGCTGCTGTGGAAGAGTTCTGTGAGAACCGCGTTACCTCCAGTACTTGCTCTCTGGTTCAGAATTCTCCAACTCAGAAACTCCAGTGTCATGGTGCAGAACACTGGCAGAACCACGCATCTGTTTACCATGATCCTGGGCACCACCGGAGGGTGAAGGACGATCGGTTTCCCCACGACCTTCAGTGAAAATCAGTAGACAGTGCTTTCTCGTAGAAATGCTCAGGAGAATGATCCTGAGACGCAGTCTCCTGGCGCGAGACAGATGGGACAGGATCAAACCCAACAGATGCAATCAGCGGAGGCGCCGCCCTTGGTCTAGATTTGCCGCCTTCCGTGCTGTGCGCATCCCAGCTCAGCAAGGCAGGATCTCTGGTTCTGTCACTAGGCAGTGCGTTTCTTTGGTCATGTTCCTACCTTCTCGACACTTGAATTTCTTCAGCTATAAACTGGAAATAAGACTAGGACCTACTACATGGAGTTCAGTGGATACCTGGAAAGCATTTATGCCGGATACAGTAAAGACTTAAAAACAATACTAGCTACAGTGCCAAGGCATTGATTGAACCTAGAGACCATGTCACTCAGGTGACCATTCGTCACCTGCTGTGGATGAGCCTATGTGGACATCAGGGGACATGTGATTGGCCACATTGCCAAGGGCTCAATCAAGAACACATTTGCAGACAGCACCAAGAAATCCTCCCTGTCTCCTGAAAGTAATGGAAAAGTGTTGACATTTTTAAGCAGGAACACGATGCAATCAAACTTCTGGTTTCAGAAACTTGCTCTGAAAGATGAGAGGTGATACAAGAAGAGTGAATGTCTAGCACGAGGAATCAAATCAAATCAATAGGATGCTGGGTGCCCGAGTGTCCTGCAGCCCTACTGCCCGAGCATCTAAGTGACATCTAAACCACAAGAATGATGGAGTGGTCTTGGCTGTCGCTCCAGGGTCACTGTCAGATGATGAGACGGCAGACTCCGGGTGCTAATTTCCTGTTAGTGCACAACAAACTGCAACAAACACAGTGGCTTAATATCACAAAATTACTATTATATAGCTTAGGAAGGCAGAATCTGAAATGGATTTCATTGGACTACCACATTGTGTACGACAAGTCAGGCAATATCTGGAAGTTCATAGAAGCATCTGTTCGTCTTTCCCAGCTTGTACAGATAGCTCCCACTCCTCAGCCAGTGATTCCTCCTTCTACCTTCCAAGCAGGCAGAGTCTTTAAGTCTCCCCTTGACTCTGACCCTCCCTCTCTTCCTGCCCCCTTCATTGACAAGGAACCTGTGTTGAGAATGGCCCATCTCCATAAGCTAAGACATCTCCCCATGGCAAGGTCTGCAGGCCTCACTGTCTGTGTAAGAAGATACCCATGGATTCTGGGGATTCCGATGAGAACGCCGTGGAGAGCATCTTTCTTCCTCCCCAGGCTGTGAGAGACAGACTTTCTTCATGTTTCTTCCAGGGCCTATGATAGCCACATTTTATGTTGGCTCTAGGTTCACTCCCCAGTATTATCAACAAACACACATAAGCACACACATATACACAGACACACACACACGCACACACACGCACACGCACACACACACACACTTCTAGAAGCCTATGGTTTCTAAAATAAGCAATTACCCAAGAGGCCCGATCCTCTCCTATGAAAGGTTTATTACTTAAATATCACCCAAAGATCCCAGAACATCCTCTTTCCCTCCTCTCTCTCTCTCTCTCTCTCTCTCTCTCTCTGATATGCTTTCATGTGTGTGTACATATCTACTCACCTGTGCATACGTATGTGGGAGTCCAGAAACTGATGTGAATTTCTTCCTCTACCACCCTCCGCCCTGGCACTCTACTTTTTGAGACAGTGCCTCTGTTAGCTGTCTAGGCTGGCGGCTAGTGAGCCCCAGGATCTCTCTCCCCCCAGCACTGAAGGCAGCGATGAAGCCACACTTGTCTGAGAATCTCAACTTGGGTCCTCTAGTTTCCTGGACCCACAGAGCCAGCTTCCTGCCTCGGCGACATCTTTTCCATGAGAAGATGGAAGAGTTACTGTAGAGATGATGGAAAGAATTCAACTGCGGTCACAGCCTGGCTAAGCTAGTTCGGACCATCTGGGTACCCGCTGGGGACACCCCTCCCCCTGAGACCTTTGTGCTCATCAGGTGTTTGAACCTACCCAGAAAGTAATCTCACATCCTCGAAATGTGGTTTCCACTTGAACGGAAAAGAGCTTTATGTGTGGAGCTATTGGTCTGTGTTAGATCTCGGGTCTCACATCTACAAGGCCCTAGATTCAATCCCCAATACTGCCAGAAACACACACACACACACACACACATATATACACCACATACACACACACACACACATACATACACACACACACACAC
The DNA here is from genome assembly GCA_023101885.1 of Typhlomys cinereus. Taxonomy (NCBI): domain Eukaryota; kingdom Metazoa; phylum Chordata; class Mammalia; order Rodentia; family Platacanthomyidae; genus Typhlomys; species Typhlomys cinereus. The sequence goes on from JALPQD010000551.1 coordinate 491,184, forward strand.
ACACACACACACACACGAGTTTAGCAATAAAATTGATCATTAAAATGTACTCATAGTCACTCCTATAATTTTATTCCTGTCATTTATGAGTCATTTAACAAGCGCTTCCTAGATTCTTCATAGCCCTCTGCCCCAGGCTCTCATTCCTCCAGTTCATCATTTCGTGGCTGGTAAAGGCCCCGAAACAGATCCATTGTAGCTGAGATATTGGAAGGGTTTTCGTTTTTTTCAAAGTTTGCATCTCTGCACTGTTGTTAGAATATGCCTGAGATGAGAGCGTCCGGAGATGTTCCATGGAAACAGATCATCTGCTCACTCTCAATATTTCCCGAACTTTCTTTCCTATCCCTTCTCTTACTAGCATGGAACATGAGACTTTTCCCTTCAGCGAGCCAGAAAAGCTACAGACGCTGCATTCGCTGATAGTGGCTCCCATTTATCCACTTCAGGCAGAGCCTGGTACAGCCTCCACCAGCAGCCGCCTTCTTCCGATACCTGAGTGGAAGCTTTGGGTAGCATGCACCAACTCCTGAGGACGGCGCCCTGGGGGAAACCATCCCCGGGGGAATGGCAGGAAATGCAGAGGCTTCACAGAGATGCCGTATCAGTTACCCTGTTTCATCGCGCAGAGAATCTCGAGGCCAAGGGACTGCGCCGGCTTCCCGAGGGCGCGCAGCTCTTCTGAGAAGGTGGCTGGAAGCTTGACTGCCTCTGTTCTTCAGCTCGACGCCGTGTTTGTCCAATGGGAAGGTTAGCCATGAGAACTCGGCCGAGTTGAAACAAGTCAAATGTCCTTTGACGCCCTCCCCGGGTCCTCCGTGGGGAGTGGGGACAACACAGAGACAAGTTGATCAAAACGCCAGAGCCAGAGCAAGGGTTTGCTTGAAGCTGGAAGAATTCTGCCACCGAAAAGCAAAGCATGCCAAACGCCTTTTCTTTTTGCAAAGAGCGATAATGGGTCTTGCCTGAAATCTGCAGAATCGCAGAGAAACTGGGGTGGGGGGGAGACACTCCAACATTAGGAATGGAAAAAATAAAAGGTTTCTTGGGTTTACCAGGGGTCCAGGTCTGAGCATGATCCTTCCTGGAAGCTTGGACATCTGAAAAAAATGCCAGAAGTCAGGTATAGTCAAGAAAATATGGAAGTGCATATTTTAAACCAACCGAAAAATAACCAATAACACCAGTATTTAATGATCTTAGAGCTACACTGTGTACCTTTGGAGAATACAGATTATGTCTTATCCCTGAAGTGTTTCTGGTTTTTTTTTCCATAAAAGGAAAAACTTATCTATTTGAAGAAAGAGAGCAAAAAAAGACAAAAATAAAGAAGAAAGAGAAAGAAGGAGAGAGAGAGAGAGAGGGAAGAAGGAAGGAAAGACAGAGGGAGGAAGAAGGAAAGAGGGAGGGAGGGAGGGAGGGAGGGAGGGAAGAAGGAGGAAGAAGGAAGGAAGGAAGGAAGGAAGGAAGGAAGGAAGGAAGGAAGGAAGGAAGGAAGGAAGGAGAGAGGGAGGGAGAGAGGTGGGAAGGGGGAAGGGAAGGGGGGAAGGGGAGGGAGGAAGGAAGACTAGTGTGTGAATAGTCATAAATAAATGCATTATTAAGCACATGATTCTATCATGAATAAAACAAATGGTTGATATTTAGCAAGTCATGAGGATAAAACCTTGAAGATGATTCCTAAAAGAGGAAAAAAGTAAAGGAAGAAATGGGAAAGACTACAATGGAGGTGTTAGAAAAGAAGGAGAGAAGAAGAAAGAAGTTGTCCAGCTAGGAAGATGGAACATGGAGAACTTGAAATAATCGAAGGAGTGCTCGAGGTGAGAGCTGGACAGTCCGGTCGTGAACCAAGCAGCAGTGGGAGGCAAAACCGTGGGAATGAGAAGCAGGACCGCAGAATGGCTGCCGGAGAGCCGGAAACACCCAAGGAGACTCTCGGCATCCTTTGAATGACGGCGAGTGGTGACGGTTCCATAGCTCTCATGATCTAGTGCAGGCGATTGTGAAAGGAACGGGGCAGCGAGGATTGTCACGCAGCCCCGAGGGAGCACTAGATGCTGACTTCACGCTGTCCAGATGGGCGTTCATGAACGGGGTGGCTCGGAGCGCAGAGCTGTGACTTCCTTGCTAGAGGTCTGGCACAGGGAATGTGGAGAGTTTCAAGTCAGAGCAGTTGTTCCAATAATCAAGTGAATTCTTAAGGCTCTTGAGCAGGACGGTTACCCGGTTGAATCTCTGTTCAATTCACCAAGTTCCCACCACTTCAGCCCATGTGAAACCATTCCTCACACAACAGTAAGCTCGGTGGAATCCTTTGTCACCGCTAGCTTGGGTTTGTTTTAGTCTTTTTATTGATTATACCTTTCTTGTTGCTATGACTTCAATAAATAATTTCAATAAATAGGGGTTACTCTGGCTCTCAGTGTGAGGGTCCATCACGGTGGGGACACGTGAGTTTGAGAGCCACTCTAGCTTTAGTGGGAGGAATGGGAAGTGGATGGTCTTTGCATTTAGTTGGGAAGCAGAGAGAGAGAGAGAGAGAGAGAGAGAGAGAGAGAGAGAGGACTGCGGGTGCTTGATCAGTTTCCTCCTTTTCTCTTTTTATGTTCATTAGGGGACCCCAGCTAACAGGTGGTGGCACCCACATTGGGGGTAAGTCTTCCCTCCTCAGTTAAACACATCTCTGGAAACGCCTTCATAGACACGCCCAGAGATAATTTTCAAATAATTGGAAATTCCATCAAGTTGACAGTTAGCCATCAAGGTCTCACCTCCCACAAAGAGGAAGTTTCATGAACCCCTCCCTTCAGCAATAAGGTCATGTCTGCCACAAACCTGTGCTTTTAAGTCTGTGGAGAATCAGCCCCCCAACTTCCCAGCATCCCTTCCAGTCTCTCACTTCCATATGTGTTTGCAGAAGTGTCCTCTCACTCTGTGTGTGTGTGTGTGTGTGTGTGTGCGCGCGCGCTCATTGTGTATGCCTGTGTGCAGAAAGGAGGTAGTGGTGCACGTGTGTGCACACACACATGAGGCCAGAGGTTGACATCAAGTATCTTCCTCAATTCTTCCACACCCATTGCTTCAGGCAGGTCCAGGTCGTCCACCAGAATAGCTGGCCAGTGAGACCCAGGAACCCTCCCGTCTTCACATCCCCAACATAACATGCACCAACATGCACTGACAGGCACTGACATACACTGACAGACATTGGCAGGCACTGACAGACACCGACAGGCACTGAGATGCACCGACAGGCACTGAGATGCACCGACAGGCACTGAGATGTACTGACATGCACTGACAGGTACTGACATGCACTGACAGGAACTGACAGGCACTGACATGCACTGATGTGCACTGACATGCACTGACATGTACTGACATGCACCAACGTGCACTGACGTACACTGACAGGCACTGACAGGCATCGACATGCACCGACAGGCACTGACATGCACCGATAGACACTGACATGGACTGACATGCACTGACAGGCACTGACATGCACCGACATGCACCGACAGGCACTGATGGGCACCGACAGGCACCGACAGGCACTGACATGCACTGACATGCACCGACATGCACCGACATGCACCGACAGGCACTGACATGCACCAACAGGCACTGACAGGTACTGACGTGCACCGACAGGCACTGACGTGCACTGACATGCACTGCACCCAGCTTTGTAGGCAGGTGCTAGGGCTCCAGATTCAAGTTCTTGTGCTTGCATGAAGCCTCATCCTGACTGAGCCATCCATCAGTTGTTGTTTTTTTATTTTTTGAGACTGTTTTTGAAACAGGTCACAATTTATAGCTTAGGCCATTGGTCCTGAATGCATTATGCTGTCAAGGCTGGCCTTGAGCTCTTGGTTCTCCTGTGTGCTGGGATAACAGGTGTGCACCACCGTATGTGGCTTCTCTGTCCTCATTCTTAACCTTTCTTGGACCCGTCTCTGCCTGGACCCGCCCCCGCCTGCACCCGTCCCTGCCTGGACCCGTCCCTGCCTGCACCCGTCCCTGCCTGGACCCGTCCCTGCCTGGACCCGTCCCTGCCTGCACCCGTCCCTGCCTGGACCATCCCTGCCTGGACCCGCCCCTGCCTGGACCCGCCCCCGCCTGCACCCGTCCCTGCCTGGACCATCCCTGCCTGGACCCGCCCCTGCCTGGACCATCCCTGCTTGGACCTGTCCGTGCCTGGACCCTTCCCCGCCGGACCGTCCCCCCCCTGGACCATCCCCCCCTGGACCCGCCCCTGCCTGGACCATCCCCCCCTGGACCCATCCTGCCTGGACCCATCCCTGCCTGGACCATCCCTGCTTGGACCATCCCCCCCTGGACCCGCCCCTGCCTGGACCATCCCTGCTTGGACCATCCCTGCTTGGATCTGTCCGTGCCTGGACCCTTCCCCCCCTGGACCATCCCCCCTGGACCATCCCCCCCTGGACCCTTCCCCCCCTGGACCATCCCCCCCTGGACCATCCCCCCCTGGGGCCATCCCACCCTGGACCCTTCCCCCCCTGGACCATCCCCCCGTGGACCATCCCCCCCTGGGCCATCCCCCCCTGGACCATCCCCCCCTGGACCATCCCCCCCTGGACCATCCCCCCTGGGCCATCCCCCCCGGACCATCCCCCCCTGGACCCGCCCCTGCCTGGACCATCCCTGCTTGGATCTGTCCGTGCCTGGACCCTTCCCTGCCTGGACCCATCCCCCCCTGGACCATCCCTGCCTGGACCATCCCTGCCTGGACCCATCCCTGCCTGGACCCGCCCCTGCCTGGACCCATCTCTTACCGCCTACTTCCTTCTTCACACTTACATACAGGCCGTCGGTCTCAACCTTTGGCTTCTTGTCCCAGACACTGGTTCAGGACTTAGACACGGCCTGCTCCCCTGACCATCGGATGCACAAGAAATAGCGAGCCAGTTGGTACCTTTCCCAATACCAGCACAGAGAGTACAAATATTTTAAATAAATTTGTTAATTTTCACAACTCCATATTTTGCTTTAGGCAACTATAGCAGTTTCTACGTACTGCATGTGTCAAAACATTCTGAGGCAAGAGAGCATCCCGCTTTCGTGAGACCCACCCTCTAAATTCACACAATTCCCTTGACCTCTATGGAGGCAGCTTGCTTTGAGGGAGCCCATGAACCAAGGGCAGAGCTACAAACCGTGAGCAGCATCGTAAGCACTACCCAGGGGGAGAATTCTGGGCACCGTCCCTGTAAGTTAGCCCAGTGCCTCTAATGAAAGGTTTGTGAGTTCAGAAAGCCCCGGGGTATTTGGGAAAGACAGTTCAGCTTCCTGTCTGGGAAGAAAATGACAGGTCTCCTCGCTGGGACTAAGCTTTAGATATTCCAGAGGAGAAAAAAGAAAACTTGTGTGAGTCCCGACAAGGACCAGGTGCAGAAAACCTGGGGCCATACGGGCAAGACCCCTGTGGAATCACATGCTTCATACATCAAAGGTGCAAAGAGGTGTGGGCGCCGTTTCCTGAGGGTGATGTATTTCTCCACGCAGTACCGCCACGGAGACTGTGCCCGCGGCTGCGCGCAATGCGTACATAGAAACAGAAGACCACTCTCTTCCCATGGCAATCACGTTCCCTACTGGTGGTTAGACTGGCCCTTCTTTCAACTTTACCTCTGCCCAGGTTACAGTCATCTTCATCGTGCCACATCCAGTTCCAGCTGGTTTCTGTGCCCCAGAGCGTGCCCTGTGTTTTCACCATCTCCCCCCCAGGGGATCTGCAACTCAGAGCTCCGTTTTCCACACTCAGAAATATTCCCACAGTTCCCTCTTTTGTACACAATAAAAACCAAGCTACCTGAGGGAACACAGAAAGTTTCCATGAGCAGCACCCCCAAGAGCCTCATCATCACCCCCAATTCCTGCCTTCCCCGTTTTACCCTAGCAATATCAAATTGTTTTATTTATAATTAATATTTAGATGGAGTGAAGGGCATTGCAGGAGCAGCAAAACTGCAAAAGAAAATCAACAAATCATAATCCAGAACTTCAGAGACTCTATATCAACCACCTAGAACTAGGCCAGCCTAATCTCTCCCATCCTGAAGCTCAGGGATATTTGCAGAAGAGGGGGCAGTAAGATTGTAAGAGCACAAGGATGGGAGGAGCAATGATATGCAAGATACTCCACACAAGTTAGGGCCGAAGCAATCATAATTGGACTTTACATGCCCTACGCAATGTCCAACACACTATTGACCCCACAAAGTCTAGCATCTGCTAAAGGCACCAAGATCCTTGAAGGCAAGGGATTGACAGCCACAGAAATGTTCCTAAGCTTAAGGGGAACACAGGAAAGGGTTCAGGGAAATGCCACTGGGTCCTTGTACATCATCGGAGAGGAGGGCCCAGAGGAGAGTCTGGCATGCACATTAAAGGATTCTCCGGGGATTGGGGGAGGGGAGACACTGGGGATGGGGAGGGAGGGGTGAGGGGAGGGTGAGCAGGGGGGTCGGGGGGAGGAGGAGGAAGGGAGGGAACCAGTGTACCTATTAAGTTTGTATGAGCGGAAATAATAATAATAAATATATATATTTAATATTTAAAGTTGAAAATGCAGTCAGAACCCCCAAACCTGTGCTTGTGCCATCTCCACTGTCTGCAACAGCCTTCTACTCTTCATCGAGTGACTCCATTTTCCCCCCACGTGAAGGTTTAGCTCAGGATCCAGAAGAAACGCAGTGACTTCCAGCAGACTTGGACAGATGTCCGTGTGTCTGTCCCTGCCGCTCTGCTCCCTCCGCTCTCTGACACAGCTGACGTGCACACTAATTTCCCTCAGTTCTAAGTGCCGTCCATGCTCCGCATTCACAGCCCACAACAGAACTCTTAAAACTAGACAGTGGAAGCATCCTGAAATGAAAGTTCATTCTCTTCCGAGGTAACCAGTCCAAAAATGGCCCTTTAATAAACATGTCTTTTTTTTTAATGAATGCGGTCTGGGGAGATGGCTCAGGGGTTAATACTTTGCTTTGCAAACAAAAGGACAAGAGCTTAGATCCTCAGATCCCATATAAAACTGCTGGGCATGTGTGACCACCCAGCTGTAATTCCAGCCCTGGAAGGTAAAGGTGGAGCTTGGGAAGCCACAGAGCAAGCTGGCTGTGCTCTGGGTTCAGCAACACCCAGGTTCACAACAATAAGGTGGAAGAGCAAATAAGGATGATCCTCCTGTCACCCTTGGGCTTCCACAAGAGCACACACTCAAGTGTACGGGTAAACGTGCACGTGCATGCGCGCACACACACACACATACACACACATGCACAGAACACCTATTCACATGAAAAAACACACATGCATGCATGCACACACCCCATACATGCATACACCACAGAAAGTTTAATAAATATGAACATGAGTACCCTGGCCAAGCATTAGTGGTTAACAAATACAAAGACACAAAAGATGAATAAATAATGGGTGCCAGGCAAGATGGAGGTAACGGCCAATCCAAACAGATAAGTAAATAGAAGTACAACTCTAAAATAAAGTAGATCAAGAGGTAAAAGGAGGAATTGATGTTTTCCATGACAAAGGACTAAAATTAAGTCTCTGGAAAAATAGGATCCTGTTCAGAGCTCTGAAAGAGCACTTTGGCATCTTCGACAAAGTGAGTTGTTGTATCATTGACTGGGAAAGGGACCCAAGAGAATATTTTAATAACAGTCTCTGTGGAATCACAAATGTATCGCCTGTCTTGTGCAATGGGATTTGAAACCAAAAAGGAGAAGCGGTAGGTATAAATGATACAGCATTTTGGTGCTTTTGATATTATGTCTCACAAAAGGCTAATACGAAGAAGAAAGTAGTGATTTCTTTTTTAATTAAACAACGAAAGTGGGTTAATATTTAAGAGGCACTGTGTTTATGAGGGTGGGAATCTAACGGGGAGAGAAATGATGAGAAGAGAAATTCAAGATTTGTGACTCACTATGGTTTAGTTCATTCTGTTCTATAAAGACCAATGGTAAGAAGTGCACAACGGGAGGGACAAGTGGCCCAGACAGCAAAGTGCTTGCTGCGCAGGCATGAAGGCCCGGGTTTGAATCCCGGAGCCCACCTAAAACCTTTGGAAGCACAGCTGGAAGATGCCTCACGCAGGGACGTGCCCTACATGACCTACATAAAAGCAGAGGCGGCAGAGCAAGTCTCCGTTACCCCAGCACACCATTCCTGTGGGAGGAGCGCCAGAACCTTTTGACCAGCCAGCCTGACTGATACATGGGCAAGAGACACGGTCGCAAAAAGTGTCACTGACACCCAGAGTGGTCTTCTCACCGCCAACAGACAAAATAGAGCACAAGTGTACCCGCACGCCCACAAACACACACACACATACCACACGCATATACACACTCCACACACATACACACACTCATATACACACTCCCACACATACGCATAGCCAGGTGGACAGAAACTCAAGGAGACTCCTGAGGTCAACTCTGGCCTCCACATGCATAGACATTTGCATGTGCACGCGGCAAATAAAAGAAGCATGCTATAAAACATGCAGATTGATGGACATACTTTGGTCCCTCCTGAGTTGGAAAGAGTCACTTCCGAGCTCCATATTATGTTCGCATATTCCCTGTCTTGTCTGTTCGTGTGGCCACTGCACAATGCCTGAGAATGGATAACTTAGAAAAATATGCAAATTTACTCCTCACAGTCTGGAGGACCAGGGTGCCCCACAGATGCAGCATGTGGAGGGGGGGCATGCTCTGGGTGTCAAATGGGGGAGATGGCAACTCCTGCCCCATGTTTCGGGGAGAAGAAAGCCACAGTGCTCTTCCCATGTGGAAGCCACAGAAAACGAAAGGTGTGATCTCTTCCCTTGGGCCCGTAATTCCACTCCCAAGGGCAGGGTTCTCCTGGCTCAGTCACCCCCTAATCATGGCATCTTTGCAATAGTTAGGCTGGGGATTCAGTTTCAACAGTTTGGAGGGAACAAAAGCAGGCCCTAGAAGCCCACTTTCCTGGGGGTGGCGGGGACCAGCATGCGCTGAGAAGGTATGGCTAGGTAAAGACTCGCCTGGAAGGCAGTTTCTCCCGGGAAGCTGATGGAGTGAAACAGGCAGGTGGGCTACACGCCTGTTCTAAGAGTGGGTGCCGAGCAAACAAACAAAGGGCACTCGCGCTGCCTTTACTCTTCACTCCTGAGGGGCCCAGCCAAGTACGAGCCACGACAGGGGCCAAACGGACCACCCCCAAAGTCTCTCGTCAGTTGGCCTTTCTACATCCAAACCGCAATTGTTCCAAAGGAAGAAATCTTCCAGATTTTGGTCAATTCTTCAGCTCAGAAGCCAGTGAAGAATCAGCCTGGACGCCATGGCAGCGGCCCCAGCTTTGTTCTACAGCCAAATCGCCAGCGTAATGGTGTAACGCTACTCAAAAGAGCCCAGTTCAGTAAGAATCCATCATCCTCCGCCTTGTTTGAAGTCGCTACAAAGAATTCACAGGTTTCAATTTGTCTCTGCTTTTAATCTAGATTTCTTTTTTTCCAATTCAGTAACTTGGATCAGCGTTGCATGTCCTGGAGCCGCCACGGAGACTGAGCACCCCGAGGTCAGTTGCTTCTAAGAGTGAGTCTGAAAGAAGGCAGGGAAGGGAGCCTGCCCCCCGCCCCAGCCAGCCCCCAGCGCTGGCAGTGAGTAGGGAGACCACCCCAGGTCATGCACGGGGGGCTGCTTCTTCCTCAGCAAAATCAGTGTTCCTCCCCAAACCGAAATCCTGTCAGTGGAAGAAAGTTTCAGCAAAGAAACTGAAAGGCAAACCCAGCCTCAAACTACCCTCTACAACTTCAGAAACAAACAGAGCACGTACACTGGCATAGAATGGTCTTAGTGCACAAAATTTGCACAACACTCTATCTCATGTGCACATCGTAGGAACCTCGACATTGGTCACTTTTTATCACTTTGCAAATTTGAAATGTTAAGACAACAACAACAAAAGAAGTAGTCTCTAACTCAACATCTGCAGAAGACATGCATGTAGTTTTAATGAATGAATTACATGAGTGAATTAACGAATGAATAATAAATGAATGAATTCATTAAATGAAGAGAGATCATTCAGTGATAAAGTGCCCACACCACAAGCACAAGGGCCTGAGTCCAATGCCAGGCAGGGCAGGGTGTGTGTATAGCACTAGGACTAGGCAGGAAGAGACGAGAAGTCTCCGGAACCTGCTGGCCACCCAGTCTAGCAGAATCGAGTTCTAGATTCAGTAAGTAGACCTGTCTCAAAAGTAAGTGGGAGAGCGGTAAAGAAAGACAGCTGATACTGACCCGTGCGTACACATGCATGCACACACACATGCACGCATGCCACATGCACATGCATGCACGCAGATGTGAACATACCCTTACGCCATAAGAAAAAGAAAAGCAGGAAGCACAGGTAGCAGGCAACATGAGTGCTGGTCCCCAGAGCTGGAAAGGAACTTTCTAATGAATGAGACTGGAGCCCATGGCAGCTGGAGAGCCTCACGCGCAGACTCTACAGCAAACATGCTTCTGAGGCCCTCCCACACGTGGCGTCTTTCAGCAGGGGGTTTATGCCACTATTGAATCATCTTAAATATGTCCAGTGTCTGGGACCTGGCATGGCCGCATAACCTTCCTCCGAACAAATCCTTCAAAGGAAGACTGAAGAAGAGCGGCCTTCTGTGTTGCACGACAGCTGCAAAAATGCAAGGCGAGCTCAACAATGAAAGGATCTCTAAGGTGGAAACCGTGGTAGTGGTATTCGGGTTTCCTATGGCGGTGTTTGGGTTGGTTGGCCAAGAGAAACGCTTTGGGTGCTGAAGCAGTTTATGGCATAGTTGCTGATAAAATCACCATCAAACGACTTAACGGAATCAGGGGTTTATTTCCTCATATAATTCCTGGTTACAGTTATTTGTCCAGCTTGAGAGCTTAAGGCAGAAGATCCCCCACTAACCTCAGAGTTGAGGGAGCCGACCACACCATATCCACATAGTAGCTAAGAGAGGGACGATCCTTACTTGCCAGACCAACATGTCTGGCCAAGTACACAGAAGGATGCCAACTGTAGGGCGCCGCCCTGCATGCCGCCATTCCAAGATGGCGCCAGTTCCCCTTCTCCTCTCAGCAAAACAAGCCAATGCGCAAGCGCCAGGCCCATTTCCCGCTCTAGCCCTGATCGCAAGACCATCACGCCACCTCGGGTGACACGCCCACTACCAATCAGGTGCTGCCACGTCCAAGACGGGACAGAATCCCTATATAAGGGTGGCGGTTTAGGCAGTTGGGGTCTCCGTGCTGAAAGCTAGTGCTCTCCCTCTCAAGATGCATTAAAGCTTGCTACAGAAGGATCCTGATCGTGTTGCGTCGTTCTTGCTGGCGAGACGAGCAGCGCAAAACAACTGGTGCCGAAACCCGGGAACCACATCGTCCGCACCGTCGGAGACCCCCTGGTGACAGGGAGGGTTCAGAACTGTAGCGCAGACTACGCCTCAGAAAGGTATGTTCACTCTTTCACCTTCCTAATTCAAAATGATCGAGCTTCCTGAAATTCTTGCAATAGTAATCCTGATATCCTTCACTCTCTTTGTTTTCTGTTTTCGTTATTGTTGTGATCTTATTTGGAAAATGATAAAAAACTGTCTTGAAGACGAAAACTGCGAAAAGGCCCGATCGGCAGGACAGCTCACTTTAGAAACAGTGCAAGAGGGCATGTCAGAATCTGAGCGTAGTGAGAGGATGGGTGCGCACAAAAAAGAACCCCAAACCGTCATAAGTGAAAAAGGACCTCCCAGACAACCTAATAAGGATAGGGAGAGAAGAAAAGTGAGTAAAAACAAACTTACCAAAGAGTCTGACAAAGATAAAGAAAGAGAACTAGATAATGCATCTAATCCCCCAACAAAAAACCAGGTTCATGGTGGGAGCCCATATATGACCCCACTTCAAGACCTAGGTTATATCCAACCCAAGAGCTTGCCGCTCTCAGTTTTACTTCCTCTGATGATGAAGATCGAGGATAAACACAGAGGATGAGGCCGAGCTTGAAGAAGCGGCTGCCGCATATGACCCAGAAGAATGGCGCCCTCTTCATAGACAGCCTATGAAGGAAAGACCTCTAATGGTTGTCCCTTCTGCTCCGCCTCCTTTTGCACCCTCTGCTTCACGATTACCCAAACAGACTCGCCATAAACTCAGCCTTGCCTTTCCAATTTACGAGGGAGAGACGGGGAGAGTTCATGCTCCTGTTGATTTTAATCAGATTAAAGAACTGGCTGAGTCCGTTAGAAAATATGGGCCTAATGCAAATTTCACTATAATACAGCTAGATCGCCTAGCCTTACATGCACTAATGCCCACTGATTGGCAAACCATCGCTAAGGCTGCATTACCTACTATGGGTCAATACATGGAATGGAAGGCCTTATGGCATGAAGCAGCACAAAACCAGGCTAGGATTAAGGACTGTTGCTGGTTAATCGACGTATTGATTTGGTTCAAGAACAAGTAGATATACTGTGGCAATTAGCACAGTTGGGATGTGAAAGAAAAATGTCTGGGTTATGCATCACCTCTGTACAATACAAAGAATTCACAGCTGCTGCTAATTTGTCCAAGTCCCTTTCTCAGTTTATGTTACGCTACGAGAACTCAGAGTCGCCATTATGCACGTCAACTCAACCCGCCTTGACCATCTCTGACGTCGGGATTCGCCTCCTGGACTATTTGGAATTCTGTTCTGTCTCGGTCTGGCAATATTGTCTTGGCTCTTCTGTAAATTTTCTAACAGGGCCAAACGAGAAAAATCATGGTCACTCAGGCACTTATGGCCTTAGAGCATGGGGCCTCTGCTGAGATCTGGCTTGCAGCATTAAAGCAAGAATAAAGGTTGATCGCCGGCCAAACAGCTCATGCACCCCTCAGCACCTTTGTTGCATTGCACGAGGACGAGTGTCTGGCATAGGCAGCCCACACAGGTTGACGAGCAAAGCATCGCACAGAGTTTACTCTGGAAAACACGCCATCTTGCAAAAGGGTTACCTGCCCCAGAATCCCTTCCTCACAAAATTGGCAGGACGAATTTTTCATGAGGATTTGGCCTCTGTTTTTCGCCTGAGTGGGTGGTCACCTCATCGCTATCATATTTGATAAGAAAGGGGGAGATGTAGGGCGCCGCCCTGCATGCCGCCATTCCAAGATGGCGCCAGTTCCCCTTCTCCTTTCAGAAAACAAGCAATGGCAACGCCAGGCCCATTTATCTAGCCTGCTGCAAAATCACCTACGCTTATCCGGGGACATCTACCATTATTCACAGTCCAGCGAGATCCTTGGGCAGAGTCAGGGTTCGTGGAAAGAGACCTCCCTTCCACATAGTAGCTAAGAGCCGATCTAGTTGCCGGTCTGCCAAGTACACGAAAATGCCAACTTTCTCAACCAGCTCTTTATATTTTATTCACCTATTCAGAGTCTAGTCCCACCCACCATGGGCTGGTTCTTCCCCATCAACTAGACAATCTGCTGCAGGTTTGCTCTGGGCTTAATTTAGCTACTAATTCTCCACAAATGTGCCCAGAGCTCAAACCCTAAGCACTCAAGCTGACACCTATGTCCAACTATGACAGGTGCACGTCATGCTTCCACTGGAGATGGCAAGGACACGGGGGTCTTCTACTCCCAGAGCTCCCCGTAGAAGACAGGTGTGCTACCGAATCCCAAACATGGCCATATAACTGAAGAGGTCACCCAGGCATTCCCTTGAATGCCCAGCAGTCACTGGCTGGTGCCACGTGAGGTGTTGGATCTTAAAGTGTGCTTTGTGAAGCCCCACCACGCAGGAACACCTCAGAGCAGAAATGAGTTTCAACAACCTCGAAGGAGGGACCCGGGATGGGCAGAGGGGCAACAGCATTATGCAAATACAAAGAACTAACAGCAAGCCAGGGATGATCGGAAAATCCTAAGACAGGAACAGAAGACACTAGCTATGTGACCTTGGGTGACTCATCCTCTGTCTCTCTCTCTCTAAAGAAAAACACTTTTCATAGCAATTTTTATAGGATGCCGTGAAGATTTACAAATACAATATCAGATAAGGATGAAGAGAAAGTTATTAATGAGCTCATTTTTATAATATAATAACGATCGAAAATGGAAATGATACATTAGTTATCAGTAGTTATTCTAAGCTCCTCTGACATCATTGATGGCGTAGAGTATGTGGGATGCATGATCCAGGTCTCCCCTTCAGAACACCGGTACTCATGCCCTGGGATGTTACGTGTCTTGGCTCTTGATGACTACTACTTGTGCACACTAATGTGAGAATTGTCTTCCATGATAGTTCACTGGATTTAGGCTTGCCAAGGAAACACAACCCTGAGAAAATGCTTACAGAGGGGTTTAAGAGAGGAGGGAGAATGCGCCCTAAACACAGAGACTCCATCCTGTGGCTGGGACCCCAGACTTCGTGAAAGAAGAAAAGGAAGAAGCTGGATGGGTATCATCATCCCCACCTCTCCATCTCCTGCTGGGCCTAGAAATAAGAAGCAGCTTCCAACTCCTGACACCATAGCCAAGAGCTCTGCTATGGCCATATTTTCCCCTGCTGTGCTGGACTGTATCTTCAAACTGTCAGTCCAAACAAGCTTTTCATCTCTTGCATCGCTTTTGGTCGGATCTTTGGTCCCAGCCATGACAAAAGGCAACTGTAACTCTGCAGCAGGTCTTGCATAGTACTTAACCCTGTCTCTACCAAAGACAGCGTCCTCATGCGAAGGTTCCATTCCCAGCAGCCTGCAGGCAGCAGCTTCCGGGTGGGCGTGAGGTAAATCTCAACCATTTTGCTCCTGTGTTTCAGCAATGTTCCAGGATCATCCATTCAAAAAGTACAGAGCCTTGCGACAGGGCTGGTCGCAACTCTATCTCAGCTCAGGTCCCCACGTCATCCATCTCTGGTGCCCTCGTACCCCTAAGATGCTCTTCCCAGTTAATCTCTCCTGCATATGAATCTCCACCTCAGAGGCCGTGTCCGGGGAGCCTGAACCAAAGCTGCAGTTCTGCACTCTGTTAACCTGCCGCAGCCCTAAGAACCTCCAAGAGTTCAGGTCCATGAGACGGATTCATTCATAACATCACCTTAAAACTTATTGACTAGGGCCTGAGGCGCCACTGCCTTGCCGTGGGCCGAATTCCACGCTGGAATGGAGTTTACAATGGCCTCGGTGTGTCACAGCCGTATTTCTATGAGGGATTTGACATAAAGGCCATAGACTCCAAGCCTTAGAGACTGGAACAAGAAATGACACTTGACCACTCTATGCCCTCCAAATCTAATAGATGCCACCAACTGAAGACAAAATGAAATAGATTTCGTAGCAAAGAGAACTGTGCACTTGCGACTCTTTTGACACTGTAAGAAAAGCTATCTCGTCCTGAATCTCTCTCAGTTCGCATAAATGAGCTCTTCAAAATAGCTTAACACAGCAGGAAACCTCAATGACAGCACCCATGTCAGGTACCTGGAAATGTTCTTTCACAGGTATTGGAAGGACACATTTGGAACATTCAGTCCTCTCCACAAAATGTATTCGGAACAGGAAGGGGAAAGGCAGGGAGCAATGCAATTTCTCTTCAGGGAGGAAGCAAGAGAGAAGTCTGGAGCCAGTTGGATATAGGAAGACGGGCTGGTCTCTTGAGAAGCTTGTTGGTGCTCTTGTCTCTGGTAGAAATGCCAGCTACACCTCTGAGGGCTTCGCTTTCCCCATGCCACTTTTAGACTAAGCCAAGAAAAGATGCTCAGTACTCTAGGTCGGTGTAGATAAAATCTCCAAAGCTGCCCTTGGCAATATGTTTTGATTCTGCAAGTGGACAGAGACAGATTTTTCAGGAGTGAGAATGACTTTCTCACAGACTTCACCACACTTCACACTTTGCTGAGAAATCAGCAGAGAGCTTTACACTTGGTTGAGAAGCCATTAAAACAATTACCAGGTCATTAGCATGGACTGGGAAACCCCAGCTCTCCTGAGGCTTTTGGGTAGCCCCTCAACACCTTCCACAAGCCCGGCCCAGGAAGCTTTAGAGAACGCCCCAGACGGATAAAAAAACATAACTGTCCTCATTGGGAAAATGCAGGCCTGGGCATCAGGGGGAAAAAACAACAATTGTTAGAAATTAAGACATCTCATGGAGGAGAGGCAGGCTGGGTAGTGGGTACAGAAATAATGCTACAGGCAAGACATGAGTTCTAATGTTCTATACACAGTAATGTGACAAAAATTTATAACAATTTCTTACGCATTTTATGAAGAACTCGGAGAAGTTCAATGATATGTTTGAAAATTGTTCTGATCCAATTATTAGATATTATTTATCTACCAACTTATCACATAGTGACTCATGAATCTGTGTCATTACACGTACATTACAGTGAGAAGGGAAGCATTACTGTGATAAAAATGGAAGGAAATCTGGCAGGAGAGAAGAAGGGTTGAACAGGAAAAGAAGTGGGGAAGGGATTAGGGAGTAAAGTGAAAATGTCATGAATTCACTGAATTTATGTATGAAACAATAAAGGGAGAAATAAGAGAAGAAAGAAGAAAGAAAGAAAGAAGAAAGAAAGAAAGAAAGAAAGAAAGAAGAAAGAAAGAAAGAAAGAAAGAGAAAGAAAGAAAGAAAGAAGAAAGAAAGAAAGAAGAAGAAAGGAGGAAGGAAGAAAGAAAGAAAGAAAGAAAGAGGGAGAGAAAGAAAGAGGGAGAGAAAGAGAGAGAGAGAAAGGAAGAGAGAGAAAGGAAGAGAGAGAAAGGAAGAGAGAGAAAGGAAGGGAGGGAGGAGCATACTTCCCAAGGCTTTTGTGAGCATCCACTGGGAGCCTTCAGCCTTCAAAGCTACCAACTTGCCATGCCTTCCTCTCCAGTCTGCATCTCTCTCTTGAACTCTAGAAGGTAAGATTTTGATTCTTCTCTGTGTCCCTATGTCTTCAGAAACCAGGGTGCTCTTTTCCTTGGGTAGAGGCTCGGAAGAAGTCTCTTAGGATTTGTTTTGGGACAAAGTGGAGTACAGGACCCCATGTAAGGGTTTGCTGTTTTCTGAAAGGATGAAATGTCACATTGGAGGATAGAATGTGTTCTGCCCCAGTAGTGATTTTCTGTGCGAAGATTTTTTTTAACATTTTTTATTATTATTTCCGCTCATACAAACTTAATAGGTAGACCAGTTCCCTCCCCCCTCCTCCTCCCCCGAAGCCCCTGCTCCCCCTCCCTCCCTCCCCATCTCCCAGTGCCTCCCCCCCAATTCCCAGAGAGTCCTTTATTGTGTATGCCTAACTCTCCTCTTGGTCCTCCTTTCCGATGACATAAAAGGACCCAGTGGCATTTCCCTGAACCCTTTCTCATGTTCCCCTTAAGCATAGGAACACTTCTGTGGCCATCAATCCCTTGCCTCCAAGGATCTTGGTGCCTTTAGCCGATGTTAGACTTTGTGAGGTCAATAGTGTGACGGACATGGCACAGGGCATGCAAAGTCCCATTATGATTGCTTCAGCCCTATCTAGTGTGGAGACTCTTCAAATAATTGCTCCCCCCATTCTTTTGCTCTTACAGTCTTACCACACCCTCTTCCACAGATGTCCCTGAGTTTCAGGATGGGGGGAGATTAGGCTGGCTTAGTTCTATGTGGATGATATAGAGTATCTGAAGTTCTGGATTGTGGTTTGTTGATTTTCTTTTGCAGTTTTGCTGCTCCTGCAATGCCCTTCACTCCATCCTGATGGGCACTGTATGTCACCCCCTGGTCAGAGACAAAAAACTGTTAAACTAGAGTCTTGTTATAATAGCACATTCAAGGGTAGATGTAATAAAAGCAGGAAACCTCGGTGAGGGAGGGATCAGTCACCCACTTGCAAAATGATCTCTTTTCATCTGCCAGACTATATGCCCTCCCCTTCTGGTGAGATCATACCCCCTCAATTGTACATGATCAGGAACGAACGTTTGTGAACTTAACCAGGTGTCACATTACTTACTTGCATTCCTTGGAGGTCGATTTTCTCTGCTGTAACATGGTCCCCTCTCTCCTTGTATCTGGTGTGGCCCTCCAACCCCATTCCTCCTGTTCACAATCCTTGCAATTACCGTATTACATAGGTTTACCCTTGAGTGTCTCAATGTGGGCTGGGTGAGTTTGGTACTAGGAGCCACCTGTTAGGGAGTACATACGGCGCTTAACTTTCTGGGATTGGGATACTTCACTTAATATAATTGTTTCTAATGACATCCATTTCCCAGCAAATTCCAGTAATTCATCATTTTTGATGGCTGAGTAGTACTCCATTATATAGATGTACCACAGTTTCCTTATCCACTCGTCAACTGTTGGACATTTAGGTTGATTCCATGACTTTGCTATTGTAAACAGTGCTGCTATGAACATAGTCGTGCTTGTGCTATCAAGGCGAACCTCTGCTGCATGGGGGGTTATTCCCAAAAGTGGAATAGCAGGGTCATATGGCATTTCAATCTTTAATTTCTTTAAGAATCTCCAGACGGCTCGCCAGAGTGGCTGTATGAGCCTGCATTCCCACCAGCAATGTAGCAGAGTTCCCCTCTCTCCACATCCTCTCCAGCACTTGTTGTTGTTTGTATTGTGGATTTTTGCCATCCTGACCGGGGTGAGATGATATCTCAGGGAGGTTTTGATTTGCATTTCCCTGATGGCTAAAGAAGTGGAGCATTTTTTAAGATATTTGTTAGACATTTTAATTTCATCTCTGGTAAAATTTCTTTTAAGTTCCAGGGCCCATTTTTTAATTGGGCCATTGGTTTCCTTGGTGTTTAATTTTCTAAGTTCTTTGTGCGCTCTGGACAGTAGAGCTCTATCAGATATGTGGTTAGTGAAGATTTTCTCCCATTCTGTGGGTTGCCTTTGAGCTCGTGCGACAATCTCTTTATCTGAACAGAAGCTCTTTAATTTCACAAGATCCCAACTGTTGAGAGTTGGTAGCGGTGACTGTGCCATTGGATGTCTGTTTAGGAAATGTTGGCCTAGCCCAATCAGCTCAAGGGAGTTCCCTATCCGTTCAGTTATGATTTTTATAGTCTCTGGCCTGATATCAAGGTCCTTGATCCATTTGGAATTAAGTCTTTTACATGGTGACAAGTACGGGTCCAGCTTTAATCTTCTGCATGTGGAGATCCAGTTTTGCCAGCACCATTTGTTGAAGATGCTGTTCTTTTTCCATTGGATTCTTTGGGCCCCTTTATCAAAGACCAAATGGCTGTAATTTTGTGGGCTTATATCTGGGTCCTCAACCCTTATCCATTGATCTGTGTGTCTATTTTGGAGCCAGTACCAGGCTGTTTTTATAACTATGGATTTGTAGTATAGACTAAGGTTCGGTATGGTAATACCTCCAGCAGTGTTTTTGTTACTCAGGATTGTCTTTGCTATCCTAGGTCTTTTGTGCCTCCATATGAATTTTGAGATTATTTGGTCAACTTCTTTAAAGAATTGCTTTGGGATTTTAATTGGTATAGCATTGAATTTGTATATTGCCTTTGATAGGATGGTCATTTTTACGATGTTGATTCTGCCAATCCAGGAGCATGGGAGGTCTTTCCACCTTCTGATGTCTTCAGCAATTTATTTCTTTAGGGTTTTAAAGTTTTCATTGTAAAGGTCTTTTACCTCCTTGGTTAGGTTTATACCAAGGTATTTCATTTATTTAGGGGCTATAGTAAATGGGATTGTTTCTTTCAGGGCTTTTTCACTTCTTTCATTCTGGGCATATAGGAAGGCCTCTGATTTTTGCATATTTATTTTGAATCCTGCCACCCTGCTGAACTTCTCAATTAGTTCCAGGAGCTTCCTGGTGGAGTTTTTGGGATCCCTCAGGTATAAGATCATGTCATCTGCAAATAGAGATAGCTTGACTTCTTCCTTGCCAATTTGAATCCCTCTTATGTCCCTTTCTTGTCTTATGGCTTCAGCTAAGACTTCAAGTACAATATTGAATAGAAGTGGTGAGAGTGGACAGCCTTGTCTAGTTCCTGATCGAAGTGGGAATGCTTCCAATTGTTCCCCATTGAGCATAATCCTTGCTGTGGGCTTGTTGTATACAGCTTTTATTATATTGATAAAGGTTCCTTCCATTCCTACTGTCTCTAGCGTTTTGATCATAAAAGGCTGTTGGATCTTGTCAAAGGCTTTTTCTGCGTCTATCGAGAGTATCATGTGGTCTTGGACTTTGGACTGGTTTACATGATGAATTACATTTATTGATTTGCGTATGTTGAACCAACCTTGTGTGCCAGGGATGAAGCCTACTTGGTCCCCGTGAATGATCTTTTTGATATGTTTTTGAATCCGATTTGCTAAGACTTTGTTGAGAATCTTTGCATCTGTGTTCATCAGGGAGATGGGCCTATAGTTTTCTTTTTTAAGTGAATCTTTATTAGGTTTTGGGATTAAGACGATATTAGCTTCATAGAAGGAATTTGGTAGTGTTCCTTCCTTTGTATTTGATGGAACATTTAAGGAGTATTGGTGTTATTAACTCCTTAAATGTCTGGTAGAATTCTGTGCTGAATCCATCTGGTCCAGGACATTTTTTGGTGGGAAGATTCGAGATTACTTCTTCAATTTCCTTATATGTTATAGGGCCATTTAAGTAATTCACAACTTCCTGATCCAATTTAGGTAAGATGTGTTTACTTAGAAATTCATCCATCTCTTGTGTGTTGTCAAACTTCACAGAGTATAAGTTTTTGAAATAGGATGTTATAATTCTCTGGATTTCTTGGGTATCAGTAGTGATTACTCCATGTTCATTTCTAATTTTGTTAATTTGGTTTTTGTCTCTCTTGCTTTTGGTTAATTTAGCTAGGGGTGTATCTATCTTATTGATTTTTTCAAAGAACCAGCTTTTTGACTGGTTGATTTTTTCTATCGTTTTCTTAGTCTCGATTTCAGATATTTCTCCCCTTATTTTGCTAATTTCCTCTCTTCTACTACTTTTGGGATCAGATTGCTCAAGTTTCTCTAAAGCCTTAAGCTGCATCATTAAGTTATTTATTTCTGATGTTTCCATTTTTTTGATGTAGGCATTAAGAGCTATGAACTTACCTCTTAGAACAGCTTTCATTGTGTCCCAGAGATTTTGGTAAGTTGTATTTTCGGTATCATTCACTTTCAGGAAATCTTGAATTTCCTTTTTAATTTCTTCCTGAATCCAGTTCTCATTCAGCATCATATTGTTAAGTTTCCAGGAGTTAGTGTATTTTCTCTGGTTTGTTGTGTTGTGGATGTCCAGCTTTAGGCCGTGGTGGTCTGATAGGGCACAGGTTAGAATTTCAACTTTTTTGTACATGTGTAGATTCGTTTTGTGGCCCAATATGTGATCTATTTTGGAAAAAGTTCCGTGTGCTGCTGAGAAAAATGTGTATTCTTTTGTGTGTGGGTGAAAAGTTCGATAGAGTTCTGTAAGGTCCATTTCTTTCAGGGTTTGATTAAGTTCCAAAATGTCTCTGTTAAGCTTTTGACCTGTTGATCTATCCCATGTTGAGAGGGTGGTGTTGAAGTCCCCAAGAATTATCGTTTGGGGCTTGATTTCTTGCTTTAGACGCTGTAAGGTTTTCTTAATGAATGTGGAGGGGCCCGTACTGGGTGCATAAATGTTCAGGATTGTGAAGTCTTCCTGGTGAATTGTACCTGTGACTAAAATGTAGTATCCATCTGTGTCTCTTATGATTTTCTTTGGTTTGAAGTCCACTTTGTCTGAAAGCATAATTGCTACCCCTGCCTGTTTCCTGGTTCCATTAGCTTGTAAGATTTTGGACCAGCCTTTCATTCTTAGGATGTGCCTATCTTTTGTGGTGAGATGAGTTTCCTGAAGGCAGCAGATTGTTGGATTGTGGTTTTTAATCCAAGTTTGTAATCTGTGTCTCTTAATCGGCGAGTTAATACCATTGACATTTAATGTTATAATGGAGAAATTATTTTTAATTCTGGACATTTTTTATGTTTAGTAGATTTTTGTAAGCACGTTGTTTGATATTTATGTTTTGGTGGTATTATACTTCCCTTCTGTCCTCCTGGATACGCTTGTTCTTTTCTTCAAGCTTGAGTGTCAGTTCTAGGATTTTTTGAAGGCCTGGTTTTGTAGACATGTATCCCTTCAAGTTGTCTTTGTGCTGGAAAACATTTCTTTGTCCCTCAATCATGACAGATAGTTTTGCCGTGTATATCAGTCTGGGTTGCCATTTTTGCTCATTTAATACTTGAAGTATGTCTCTCCAAGCTCTTCTTGCTTTTACTGTTTCCATTGAGTAGTCATTTGTTATTCTAATAGGTTTACCTTTAAAAGTGAGTTGCTTTTTTTCTCTTGAAGCTCTCAACACCTTTTCTTTGTCTTGAATGTGGAGTGTTTTGACTATTATTTGCCGTGGCGATTTTCTATTTTGGTTGTATCTGTTTGGAGTGCGAAATGCCTCTTGTATTTGGATAGGCCTCTCATTCTTTAATTGTGGGAAGTTTTCATTTATGATGAATTGAAATATTTCCTCAGGTGTGGTATTTTGGGATTCTTGTTCTGGTATTCCATGAATGCGCATGTTAGGCTTCTTCAGGGTGTCCCATATCTCTTGAATGTTCCTCTCCAGTATCTTTTTGGCTTTAACAATCTCTTCCATTGAGCTGGTTAATTCTCCCACTTTGTCTTCAAGATCTGAAATTCTATTTTCTGCCTCATTTGTTCTGCTGATAAGACTCTCTGTTGAGTTTTGGGTTGAAGATAACTTGTCTTTTAGTTCAATTTTAAACTCTGCCTGAGACTGTTTTAATTGCTCCATACCTATTTTTGTTTCTTGAACTGTTTTTCTCAACTCCTCCAAGTGCCTGTTGTGTTCCTGTTCGAAGTGGTTGATACGGTTGTTTAACTTTTCTCGGATTTCCTCTTTCATAGTATTAATCATGGTAAGGATCATAGTCTGAAAGTCGTTATGTTGGGTCTGGCTTCCATGGCTATTTTCTGTGGATTTGTTCTGGTCGGAATCCCTCATTATGGGATTGATTCTTTCGGCAGGAGATTGGTCTTCTTTGATTTTGTTTCTCGTGGATCTGCACTTTGATTTGTACATTGTTGTTTTGTTTTTTAGGATCTTTCAGTTTCTGTGTGTTTTTCACTGAATCGACGTAGTTAGTATTGTTACGCTTGCGAGTTATTACTAGTGCTTGCCTTGGATTGGGTATGTTTGTGTATTGTTATCGTTATATCCTAGATGAGGCTACTAGGGTGTTAGTACGTCAGTTAAGTCAGGTTATGTTACCAGGGGGTGAATATTAATTTGGTAGTGCACTTTTACGATTTAGTTTCTTGGTGAAATGTGGGGGTGAGTGGTGTACTCCCTGGAGTTGTATGTTGTGGGGTGGCTGTATGAGAAAGCTGATCTACAGCATTGATACTTTAAAGGATCGGTAAGGTGAAAAGAAAAAGTTTACTTATCTTTGGGCTGGATGAGAAGAAACTGGCCCACGTGATATAATGATTGTAGTGGAGTCCAGATGTATGGCCTGTGCTCCCTTTGTTCCTTAGAATTTTGCTTGAGTTTCCTTTGGGCTCTATTGAATTCTGAGTAGCAGTGTGTCTTCCGTGGACCTCGTGCGTAGGTCCCCGGTGGGCCAGAGAGGCAGAAGGTCTGATGTTGATGGCAGAGTTCTTCACCTGGGACCTGGGACGGTAGGGGCGGAGAGGGGCGGAGAGGGGCGGAGAGGGGCGGAGAGGGGCGGAGAGGGGCGGAGAGGGGCGGAGAGGGGCGGAGAGGGGCGGAGAGGGGCGGGGCCCCGGGGGCAAAGCCGGCGGGTGCGCAGCGCGGTGCTGCTGGCAGGGCGGCTCCCGGGTGGGGGGCGGGGTGGGGCTGGGCTGGGCTCTTTCGCTCCCTGGCTCAATGGCAGAATTCTTCACCTGGGATCCAGGGGGGTGGCTAGGCGCACAGGGGGCAGGATGCGAGGGGTTTGGGTCCGGGGCGGGGCGCAGGCTAAGCCGCAGTCGGCCAGGATGCTCGCCGCCGCTGGGGCGCGTGGGGCTCCGGGTTGGTTGGGGGCTGGGCTGTGCTCTCTCTCTCTCTCTCTCTCTCTCTCTCTCTCTCTCTCTCTCACTCTGTGTGAAGATTTTGTATGTCTTTGGCCAGACTTTTCCCTGAGGATTTCATATCTTATTATACGTGGAGACTTTTTAAATTTTTAATTTCTGGTCACTCATTGCAGCAATTCATTTTGTAGACGTGTGTTGTATCTTGCCATTTTGTTAAATATGGTTTTCAGTTCTAGTGTTAGCTTTGCATTGTTCCTCTGATCATCACAGACAGTTATGCTATGAGTTCCACATCGTCTTTTTCAATTTAGCTTATTGTATCTTAAATCACAGGCTAGCCCCTCTGGTACAATACTGAGTAGACCTAGATCTTATAGTTCTGGCCAGCAGCTCGGTGTAAGGATGTTAGGGAAAATATTTTTTTCAGAAGCATTAGTCATGGTGGTATTTGATTCACAGGAACTATTAAAAGTAGCCACACTGGAAAATTTCACAGTCTGTGGGGCCTGGGGCTGAGTTGTCAGGAAAGACTTGCCAATGGAGTATTAGGTGTCATCCAAATGCTACTCTGATCTCACCTAACAATTCTTAGAAGACCTGAAATAAAATAAGCTACTCCAAGTAAGTTTACTGTGACTCGGTTAGATTTGTGAGGACTCCAGCTAGAGGCGAAGCTATCTTCACGTAACAACCACTACTCTTTTGCTCTAGTCCCTTGCAGAGACCCTCAGGAGGGGCTTGCTGACTTCTGACCTTCTCTCATAGACGTTTAAGGGTCATTGGACTCTTGCGTAAGATTCCAGCCACTTCCTCCTGTACCTCTCTGCTAGTGGAAAGCACTTCTGCCCCACCGTGGTTATAAAACATCAGCTAGGCAAAAGAAATAGTTATGAGAGGACCGGATTTTTATTTTCACTGAGACTCTTGCTCTGATGCCCAGGCCGGATTTGAACCGCTGAGCTGCTGGTTCCCTTGTTTAGCTCCCCAGTCTGTGGGATTATAGATGCTCCTCTCCAGTAGGCTTAGTTTCTGCAAGTTCAGCAGAAGTGGTCAGGAAAGAACCCATTAGGACAGCGGACTCTGAGTAAAGACTAAAGGAGAGAGAACATTATAAAGGAAGAGTATTCCAGACAACATGTAATACTAGAATGTTCCCAACCCAATTGATGATTAAAAAGGGGGTCAGGGGGCTGGAGAGGTGGCTCAGGGGTTAAGCCTCCGCCTTGCAGGAGGAAGGTCTGAGTTCAGATCCCAGATCCCACGTATAGACGCCAGGTGGAAGCGAGAGCGGTCTGCGCTTCTGGTCCTGGTAGGGCGGAGCCTGTGAATCCCGGGGCAGAAGGAGGTGGAGGCGTCCATGGTGGTTTGCGAATTCGTCCGTGGTTCTACACACACACACACACAGACACACGCGCGCGCACACATACACACGCATATGCACACAGTTGAATAAATAATAATAATAATAAAAAAGGAGGTCAGGGCAGCTAGACAGATGCTGTCAGAAGATGCGAAAGGGAAAACGGGGGCGGGTAAGGAGAAGACTCTGGAGGATTTTGGAGACCACTTTAAGACTTCTGTTTGACAGGTATAGGAAGCCCTGAGAAGATTCGTACTCCGTCTGCATGCTATCAGGGTTTGAGAGGAAAATGAAGGGGACAGAACTTGAGCCAGGAGGATCTGCTGGGAAGTAATTGCAAGGGCAGTGGTAGCACATGCTTGGAAGCGGTGTAAGTCCCGATCCACTCAGAAAGCTGAGCTCACATTTGCTGATGGACTTCGTGCTTAATGTAATTTTGCTTAGAGTGACAGTAAATTCATTCTCAATAAGAGCTGCATAGCCTAACATGCCTAACATGCCTAACATGGAGAGGTAGGTGTAAGTTCTAAGCTTAACAACCCATTGTCCCAGAAAAAATGAAACATTTAAATAGCTATTTCTAAAAAGCTTTTAATATTTTCCCACAGTTAAAGACCCAGGGGCCCAGAGTTATAACAGTATCAGTCCTTATAGACTCTATCTGAAGGATTCAAAGTTCGCCTCAAAGATTAGTTTTCACCTCATCTAAAGCACACCATGACCATTGAAATGCTAGATACAATTTTTTTTTAGTTTGGGAAAGATTCAAACAAACAAAACCTAGAAATTTGGTTTATACTTTTAATCTCCTTCTCCTCAGCCTCCTCATCCCAAATGTTCAATCTGAAGTCCTGGATCCTTTCTAAGGTGGGCGTGTCTCTTGGCCTCGTCGGAACCCTGACCTCCTGTCAAGTTGCTGTGTGGGAGGTCTGTGTGCCCTGTGCCAACCTCCCCCCAAACACACCAGCAGCACAGCCTTTTCCCTCAGGCTAAGTCAATGCATTCAATATCATGCAGTTTCTCTATTTGTAGACAGTTGGGAACCAAATATGCCTCAGCAAGAAGTGGAGAAAGAGAGTTGTGCCTTTTGCTTTCCCAGACGCGCACCTTATCTTTCTCTCATTTTTCAGAAAACCAAATATCATTTAGGTTCCAACAATATTTATCTTGGAGCATGGGGAGAATTCCTGTTTGATGAGAAAGTGTTATTTCAGGAAAGGCCGGGCAGCAGCTGCCCGATAGTACAGGCCTTTCAAGCAATTGCATAAGTATAGTTGCCAAAGGCAGACCTCGGCCTTTGGTGACCTCTCAGTTTTGTTGAAGGCCCTGGGGAGAAGATTTTACCAGGCGACATTCCAAGAGGAAGCCAGAAAAAGCCCAGCGGGGAGATACAATGGTCTATTTTCAATTACCAGTCAAACCAACACTCAGTAGCCACTCCAAAAAAGGCAGAAAAGTGGTAAATTGATATTTATTCCCATGAAATATATAAATACGTCTTCACTCTTGAAGGAATATTTGAGACTTGGTGGTCAATAAATAATCCTGAGATCCTCAGATTTTAGTTTTAATTGCTCATACTTGATGGCTACCCAAAGAACAAAGTACTGTGGCATAGATGAGACTAGAAATATCTAGACTCCTGTCTCTGGCTCCTAGGCTGAACTTATCAAGTAGAATTGTTCAAACCTAGAAATATGTCGAGATATTTTTTCATTTTGTTCTTTTTTTTTTTTTTTGTCTACTCATATTGCAGTGGGCTTTTCTTTCCCCCTGGAGTTTGCTGTTATGAGAAATTTAATGCTCTTCCCTCCTGCCCCTCCTCCAGATTTTAGAAGCTAAATCCACACAGGCCATATATAACGCCAACTCCCACCGCTCTGACCTGAACCCGAATACTGTGAATTGTTCAGTACTGGAGCTCTGAGTGTTTAGTTATGGTTAATTTATAACTAAACACACTAGTATTTAGTGGAACAAAAAGGTCATTAGTGTCTTACTAGGAAGCAATTAAATTAACAGCTCAAAGCCATTCATCAACTCACAAAATGGGTGTGGAATTTTTCAGTAGGAAAGCAGACCCTTAAAATGCAGGAAAAGAACTCAATTCAAAACATAGCAAACGCTCCCACCTCCCTTTTGCTTCTCTCACAACAAAAATCCACCTCTTTCATCTGTGGCCAGCAATGCCGGGCTCTTTGCATGTCAGAGAAGCCCAGAGAGAGAAGACCCGGGGGAGGAAACTAAAGAAAGCAACCCGAACAATTCCCTGGACGTAGGAAGTCATCCTTCCCTCTCCCCTTACCACCCACCAGCAACATTACCTTCTTTTACCCTGTGGGAGAGGTTGGCAGCCAATGCATGAGAAGATTATAGTCATGTAATAAAGTAATACATCCAAATGATGTGAACTACTATATTAAGTGGTATTTATGACTCCCTAAAAGTAACCTTCAAACATAATTGTATTTGGTAGAATTTTAAAAATATATTTATTGTTGGTCATACTAAGAGTGTAATGGGGTTAGTTTCTCAGATCTGTAAACTTGGTTCTGTCCTTCAGAAACATGGCCCAGAATGGAACAGAGCAACATAAACATGTTTAACTGGCCGTGGACTTTGGAGCCAGAAAAAAAATGAAATTCTAGTCTTGACATTGTCATTTATTAAGCAATTGACTTTGGGAAATGAGCTTAATTTGCCTAAGTCTCAGCAGCAGCATTTGTTAGATGGAAATGATAGCTAGCTCCTGGAGCCGTGTAAAATCTGATAGGGAAATGACGTGTCAGGCATTAGAGGTCGCATTTAGAAGAGAATTATTCTACAAGGGTTAAATAAAAGCATCCTGTTAAAGTGAATAAAATAAGTGACTTTGGACTGCTTGATCCAGAACATCTAAGCCACACCTAACCCAAGACTCAGGGACCATCACAAAAGAAGGGGCCACAAAATTATAAGAGTCTGCAGTAAGAGGAGTGGTGGACCAGACGCGATCCCCTGGACACGACGGGGCTGTGGTATCAGTGATGTCAAGGGAGGTAAGTATATTTTCACGAGAACTGCCCTATCGGCATGCAAGGGGCAGGATCTCAAGAAACTCTCAGCCTCCCTGAGAGACTGGTGAGGACGAATGCTGATGGGGAAGAAAAGGAAGATGCTTTCCTCAGTGGCACCTGTTCATCAAAGGCGAGTCAGATGAAACACAGTGGACCACACACGTGAAAAGACTCGAAGAAAGGAGGAAGTCTGACAGGGGAGATGAAGGGCTGTAAGAGGAAAAGGAGAAGATGTAACTGGATATGAGAGTGAAAATACTATAAATTCATTATATTTGTGTATGTGACACTAAAGAAATAAAATGAGGTGAGAGGCCAGAAGAATAGCATAGCACCCCACAGTTCCCAAATGGGCTCCTGTGAGTGGTGGCTAGGGGGAAGACAGCGATCGCCAGAATTCTAAACCCAGAGAGTCTTACTGGTGACTGGGACTAGGTCAGGTGTTTCTAGGTTCTTAGATCTCTGCAAGAATGAAATTAGAGCCCACACAGATTTGCCAAAGGAGGGGAGAAAACTGCTATTCGGTAGTGAAGTCAGGGCACGCTGCCAGGAAGCAGCAGCCGCAGGAGTGAAGGCACCAGAGGGCACCAGGCCATTGCCCAGGGTCTTTTTTCATGGGGTCTGAAGAAAGGCTGGATGTTAAGAGTGCAGGTTGTTCGGGTCTCAGTTCTGATTCAGAGCTTAGTCATCCTATACTTTCCCCTACTGCACATGTACCTTCCCACCATGAATTTGATTTGGATAATATGCTCACTATATTAGTCAGGGTTCTCTAGAGCCACGGACTCATCAGCATGAATATATAAAAAGGGAGTTTATTTAATTGGCTTACTAGATATGGCCAAGGTGTTCCAAAAATGGCTACCTGTACCTGCTCAATCAAATAGGCCAGTGGGTGATGGCTGAAGGCTGGAGGATTCCTGAAGAGTCTTTAGTCACGTTGAAGTCTTGGAGGGCTGGAGGGCTGGAGGGCCAAAGAAGCGAAGAAGCTAGGTGGCAGCAGGGAAAGAGAGGGTTGTAGCATAGCTTCAGAAAGTCTCTCTTCTGAGCTCTCCAGAGAAAGGCCCATTTGGCCCCATTACCATGACATAGACTTTCCCAGAACAAAGTCCCAAAGTTCTCCATATTTCTCTCCACAAACAGCTCCAACGGCACACCAGCCCCATCGCAGCTTTGGCCAGACTGTTGGATACCAACCTCTCTCAGCTTCACGAACAGCTTCACGTTGTAGCACCAGATGCTCTTAATCTCACAGCAATACCCACTCCTGGTACCGATTTCCATAATAGTCACTCTTAACTGTTGCGGTGAGAGAGCATTCAAAGTCAAGCAACTTACAGGAGAAAGGGAGATTTATTCAGCCGATGGTTCCAGAGGGGAGAAACGGTCTTTCATGGAGGAGGCGACATGGCTGGTGGCTGAAGCTAGAGTCAGACTAAGACACTGCAAACATCCTGGAGGCTCAGAATTGCTTAGTCCAGTAGGCCAGTGGGTGATGGCTGAAGACTGGAGGATTCCTGGAGAGGTGAAGAAATGGAGAGTCTCTCTTTAAAGTCTTCTATCTGTGGTTCCTTTTATCTGGTCTGCTACTGGGAGGTTCCAATCATATCTAGGGCTGGTTTTTGTATTGTAAATGGATTGATCTGGATAATCTCTTCAGGTAGTCTGACATCTGATTTTAGTTACTGCCAGGTGCGTTCAAGTTGACACCCAGGATTAACTATCACACACATTCATAGGCTAAGATGTTAAATAGAGATTTTCCCCTAAAAGATTCTACTAGGGCATATTTTAGCTATGTTACCATGCACCAAAGTCAGTTCAAATCAGATTGGCTCCTCTATTCTTTGTACCTGGATGCATTTGGAATACATTAGAATAGAAGCTAAGTTTGTCTAGAGAAGGGTGTGCATGTGGCCTGATGTGGGTGGAGTGGCCTGCGATTGGGGGTTCTAAGCTGATAAGCTATATTCCTCTGCTTGCCTGCCTCAAGACCACTGAGGGAAGGACATCTTTACTGCCGCTAAGACGGGTCATCCTTACTATGCGCTCACGATGAGCATCTCTTCCCCCCTCACTCCCCTGCCTGTGTTCCCCACTGGCTTCCTCCAATGTTGCTCACTAAGGTAGCACATATGGCTTATTCTCCCAAGCACAGAGGGCAGATGGAAGAATGCAAGGGCAGGGACCAAAAAGACCTGACAGGCGATAATCCAACCCAGATTTCTTACACAGTCTAAGTCAGTGTAAATGATCTGAATGCAGAATGCTTGCTATGAATGGAATGTGCGTTAAGAAATATATGTATATATTGCATCACTTACTCCCATAAGAAAGATGCAATGATTACTTCCAAACTACATATTGAGGGGCCAAGAAACAATAAATACCTTTTAGAAGCTAAGAAATAGGTAGGGGTGTAACTCAGTTGGCACAGAGCTTCCCTGGCATTCAGAAAAGCCTCCGGTTCGATCCCCGGCACTGCATGAAACCTGTTACTGTTAAGCACGCTTGTAGTCCCTGTACTTGGGAAGTATAGGCAGGAGGATCAGAAATTCAAAGTCATCCTTGGCTACATAGGGAGTTTGAAACCAGCCTACTCAATAAAGAATCATTGATTAATTGGTGTCGTTTAGATTTCTCACAGCATTTAATCTGCACTGTTAATCTCCACAGCCTCTGGGGATTCTTGCAATGCCATACAAGTTTTTATCATATCTAAGCCAAGGCTGAGCATCTCTCAACTCTCTTGCATAAGCACATAAAGGGAGACTAACTGCGCCCACTCTCTGTGAATGGCCTTGCAGAATGCAGTATGGAAGACGGCAAGGCAGGACATTGTGACAGGAAAATACTGCATCCTTATTGCCACGTTGCCTGCTCTGTCTTGGCTCAACATGACTGTGGACACGCCACTTGGCCTTGTTTCTTTAATTTGCTTGCTCGCCGACAAAGTGGCAATGCTAGGGAAGGAAGATAAATTGGGTGAGACAATCTTTAAGGTCCCCACTCCAAGAATCTGTGTATTTACTGGGTCTTCCCAAGGTACGAAATAGTCCTGCAATGTCGTCATTCACTTAGTTATGTCTCCGTACAGGCCTTCTCTGTCAATGTGTTGAGAATGGAGTTAAACACTCATGAGATCATGACTAATTTTCTTTCCTAGGGCAACCCTTTCACCGACGTAAGTCTGTCCCAATATCCATGACACACACAATCAGAATTCAGACTAAAGCCCCGATATAATATAAAGGCAAAACGGTAATTATGAAATGGAAATGAAAGCTGTTTCACTGAGTATTTGGCTTCTGACAGCTATAGGTTTCAAGCACTTTATAATGCAATATTTAAATGAAGACTTTGGAATGCCACCCCAACATTTTCCTAACTTGCCAATGTTAGGGGCCAGCTCCCCAAGGATGTCAGGCATAGCGTCACATTTGGTGAGCAGCAGTAACTTGCCGGGCCCTCTCCAGCTGTGCTGTCCAACATCGGATGATGCTCACGGTGCCTTTTCTGCAGCAAGGTCAGAGATGTTTTCTGCTCATCATAAAACGCTCTGATTCCCTAGACTCAGGGATCCTGCACTGTTACGTCAGCCCTCTGCAGCTTGCCGTGACATCCGGAACGTGGGCACACTGCACACTGCCCTTGTGAGTCTGAAACATCAGGGAAGAGAATGAGGGAACTGAGGCCAACGTGATGCCCCTTGATGTTGGCCATGCCAGAAGGATAAAGCCCTCTGATTGTCACCCAGGAGTCTCATGCCAACTGACCCTTTCGTGCAACCAGTGCCGACTAACTTGAAGCTAGGATAAGAGATGTCTGCAGAACACGTGACCTTCAGAAACTGTTTTCCTCTTTGAGCTTTGTCATAGTTAATCCTGGGCGTCAACTTGACATACTTGGCATTAACTAAGATCAGCTGAGACCCTGAAGAGATTATCTGGGTAATACAAAGATCAGCCCTAGATCCATCAGAACCTCCCTAGGTCTCATTGGAACCTCCCAGAAGTGGACCAGATAAAAGAAGCCACAGACCAGAAGACTGGAAGGAGAAGAGAGACTTTCCAGGAATCCTTCAGCTGTCACCCACTAACCTCTCGGATGGGTGTGACGTGGCCTGTCTCCAGCTTCAACCAGCTGTGTGGCTTCCACTGTGAAAGACTGTCTCTTCCCTCTGGACTCCTAAGGCAAATAAATTTCCTTTTCTTCCTTACATTATTTGACTTTGAATGAATGCTCCCTCACACAATAGTTAAGAGTAACCATTACAAGCTTCATTGTCATTAGGTAAGAACTGGACTTCCAGAACCTTTGTTCTTTTGTTGCTGCCTTTGAAAATATTTCGAATGATGCTTCTTAAAAGTTTTTGTGCACAGCACTTAATAAAGTGTTTGTTGATGATTAAGTTTTGAGTTCTTTGTATATTTTGGACACTAGTTTTCTATCGGATGTAAAACTGGCAAAGATTTTTCTCCCATTCTGTGGGTTGCCTTGACTAACAGTTGGTTTTTGTGCTATTTTGCTTTTATTTCTGAATAAAAGCTCTTTTGCTTCATGAATCTCATTTGCCAATCACTGGCCTTTGTAATCTGAAGGAAAGGCTCTTCTTCTGAAAGTGCTGTACATAGTTTGGAAACTTCTTTTCGCCCTGATTCCCAGAGGCCCAGATGAGATGTTTACACTGTTCAGTTAGTCTGACCACCTTAAAGATGAAGTTTTGATAAGCTGAGTGAGAATCTATTTAAAACTCAGAAATCAAAGTGTACTTATATTTGGAGGAAGAAATAACAATGACTTTTAATGGTTAATCTGTAGAACATCCCAAGAGCAAATGAAACCATTGGGACATACATAAGGTATTTTCTATTGATTCAAGACAATTGACTGAAATATGCGCCAATTAATATCCTTTAAAAACATGGACTAAAGAGGGAAGGAGGGCATTTCTGGTAAAGCACATAAAACACTCAAAACTCTCTCTGGAGACACTTGGCTCACACCAGATGTGCATTGATTCAGTCTCCCACAAGCAGCACTGGGATTCGCAGTAATAGAAAAATTAGATTTTTGTCAGTATTTAAACCAAAATAGCAAAGATATTATGTGCAGTTAAAAAATCCCACTTTTGGAGAGTTGATAAGAAACCTAAGAAAGTTTGGCATGTACGTCATGAAAAATTCCTATGTGTTTTAAAAACACATCAGTCTGGTAAATGACTGGCTTGAAATAACTGAACCATGATCAACACTCCGATCTGTTTGCTATTAGATTGTGCTTATTAAGGCTTTTTGGTGCAGACTTCTGCAAAAACACGAACATCAGCTCCTCCGAGCACCAATCATAACTTCTCAGTCATGGCAAAGAGAAGAAAACTTGTAAAAGCAGAATTGTTCTATAGCTACACTTTCTGCCAAGAGCTTGGCAAGTGGACTGTCACATGGGAATTTGGTTACTGATTTTGCTCCAACAACTTTGGAACAACTGATAATAGCATCCAAGATATTCTTTCTTGCCACTCCCTGAAATTCTTAGAAACCTATTCCATAATGTCCAATATAAGAAGCCAGTCTGCTTAATGGTATTGAAATTGCAGCATTAAAGGCCTCAGTGTTGGAGATGTTTGTTTCCATCTATGGGTCCTTTCCAAGCAAAGTTGCAGAACGGTAGAATGCAGTACTTAAGAGAGATGGTGTAATCAGAAGAATCAACTTCTAGCTCTATTGCTTAGATAAGATGTTTCCTTTGCTTCAGTTTTCATTTTGAAAAAGTAAAGATAATAACTGAAATGAGGGGCTGGAGAGATGGCTCAGGGGTTAAGCCTCCGCCTTGTAGGCGGAGGGTCCTGAGTTCGGATCCCAGATCCCACGTATACATGCCAGGCGGAAGTGGGGGCGGCCTGCGCTTCTGGTCCTGGTAGAGCGGAGCCTGTGAATCCCGGGGCAGAAGGAAGTGGAGGCGTCCATGGTGGTTCGCGAATTTGTCCGTGGTTCTACACATACACAGACACACGCACACACAGACACACACATACGCGTGCGCACATACACATGCACATGCTCACAGTTGAATAAATAATAATAAAAAAATGATGTAACTTTAAAAAAATAATAAAATAAAATAAAAAAACAACTGAAATGACCTGAAGGATTGCTTTAAAAATTCAGGCATGTCCATCGAGGTAATGTGCGTATTTGGGTTAGTGTCATGTACAGCCATGTGTGTGTCGAGTGTGCAGTAGAGAGATTATCACAGGCTGTCCAGGTGGAATGTACCTACAGTCGAAAGTGTTCTGGTAGAGCGATGCGGAAGTTTCTCTACATAGACGGCAAAACAGACAGCCAGCAGAGACTAGTGTGACGGAGCTACACGCTAGGAATTATGCTTCAAGTTGTGCATCAACTTAGTCGGGTGACAATCCCACATTTTTTAATCCAATGGTAATGCTAGTGATGCTGTGTGTATGTAGAGATGGCGTCGGCAGCCACAGTCAATCAACCTTTGAGAATACCCTTGAGAATGTGGAAAACCACGCTCCATCAGGTGAAGTCCTTAAGAGCAGGCTCTGGGGTTGACAAGGGAGAATCAAGGCCGTCTAGGTACCTGTAGCGAACCCCATGGGGTTCCCGCCTGCTGCGCTGCCTGACACGCTTGAGTTTGATTGCTACAAGACCTCATTATCCAGTTCTTTACAATCAATCTTTTAATATGTTGCTAATTAACGCATTGTGTATATGTTACAATTATTAGTTATACACATGTTAATGAGTCATATATCTAAGTACAATAACATATGGAGAGATTAAAAGATTACCTATAAATGTATTTGTAGGGATGAATGAGTGTGTGTGTGTGTGTGTGTGTGTGTGTGTGTGTGTGTACACCTAAGATTCAGTTCTCTTCCTCTAGAGATTCCTGAGTGATACAGTGGTTCAATTTGTAGTAATGGACACGAAGCAGCTCTGGGGAGGAAGAAAGTAATTTCATTTTTGAGCCAATACAAGAGAACGATGACCCCTGCCAGGACCTTCCCTGGAGACTCGGGAGCCCCACAGCTCCTTTTCTTTTTGCTTTTTTTCCCCCTGACTTTCAGAACTCAACTGTCATGGGTGGGTGTCACCTAGATCTTGCTCTTCGGTTAGACAACAGCTACCTCATCTGAGCACTAGGAACGGCAAGCAGGGTTGCTTTTCTTATGAGGTCAGATGTACTTGCAATGCCAGCTCTTTAGAAGTGGGCGCTCTCCCAGACAGGTTCACTTTCTGACTGCGGTGATACACCTCGCACTTGTCTTTGAGAACAGCACTGCGCACTGCAGTATCTATGCTCCACGGCGTCCAGCAGAAGGTTCTGTTTTCCCTGCCTTGAAAAATGCCCATAGACCCTCAGAGTGGAAGGGACCCTGGAGACTCCTTTGCG
The DNA here is from genome assembly GCA_023101885.1 of Typhlomys cinereus. NCBI lineage: Eukaryota > Metazoa > Chordata > Mammalia > Rodentia > Platacanthomyidae > Typhlomys > Typhlomys cinereus. The sequence goes on from JALPQD010000551.1 coordinate 527,139, forward strand.
GCAACACCATCAGTGGGTGTTGGCCCTTGAATGACCCAAAGGACCTGTGACTTCAATAGAAACCATCTGCTCCATCTTGGGTCACTTGCAATTGCTTCTCTTTTGCTTCTACCCCCTACACTGAGCAGGGAAGAGGGACTCTGCTCTTAACTCTTAGCATGACCATAGTTACAGTCTTCATGATACCAAGTCTTCCCACCTCTTTCCTCTGCGTTTCCTTCTGCTGCTTCAAAGCCTCCACTTCCTTCCTCTTCATGTCACACACATACACAATCCCTTCAACCGCATTATTTTTACCTAGAAGAACAGTCATCTTTTATACCTTCCTGTACCTCATAGCAAGTGAGTAACTTGGATAAGAGAATAAAATTTTGCTCTTTCACTGCTATTGTGTGATGCACTATAATAAATCAGCATAAAGTCTCTGATTGGCAGATGGTGGGAAGGAAGAACAAGCAAGTTCAGGTCACTTTGCAAATGCAACTATTTGGTGTTTCTCATTCCCCATGAAGACAAGCTACAGACCAGGAAGGCAGATACTGGAACATAAGAGGAAAATCATCTTAAACCCTCAGTTCCTATTCCAATTAATAAAACTCTAGTCACACTACATTGAAATTATCCTAACCTTATGTCCTTCTTGGATCTGATGTAAGAAAAGTTGATAAACCAAAAAGTATCTTGAGAGGGGACTGATTCCCCATCACTCTCCAGATCTCTCTCCCTATTTCTCTGTCTCTGTCTCTGTCTCTCTCTCTGTGTCTTTTAATAGCCATACATAGGTGATAGGCAGATAGATAGATGATAGAGAGATAGATAGACACTTTAAAGATAGAGAGAGAGAGAGAGAGATTGATAGATAGGCTGACAGAAATTGATGTTGATAGACAATAGATAGATAGATAAATAATTAACAGAAAATGACAGATGATAGATAGATGACAGACAGACAGACAGATAGATAGATAGATAGATAGATAGATAGATAGATAGATAGATAGAATGACTTTGAACTTCTGATCTTCCAGTCTCAACCACCCCAAACCACACTTCACCTGGTTTATGTTGTGCCAGAGTTTCACGCATGCCAGGAAGCACTTTACCACCTGAGCTGGAGCCCCGGCCTTTCTTGCCTAGTCTTTTACCCTTTGTTTGCATTGTCTCTCTTTCAGTTATAGCACAAAAGAATCCCCCAATCCTGAAAACATGCTGCTCTATTTCATTGTTGATACATCTTTCTAGAATATAAACGCACATCTCAATTAGATGAACCAGAAGTTTGCATTGTGGTAAATACATTCCACTTAGGAATTTCCTTTTCAAACTCAGTATTTCCAGTCACAGAACTGTGAGTAAGACTTCCCTTGCTGCAGTTGAGTGACCGGGATTATCAATTCACTCCAAATATTTAGACATATTTTTTATTAGAAAGAATAAATAAGAAAATGCTAATTGAACTCTAGTATCTCCATGTGATAGATTATGTTGACATGGGATATAATATATGTGGGTGCTGGTTCCAATATATAACCTATGTAGTTCTAAACTAATGTATCTTAAAAGATTCTTGAAGAGAAGGGTGTATCAAGTCCCCAAACATTTGTAAGATTCAATAATAATTCTATTGTCAGTATTTACAGACTTCGTAGCTGTGAGAAATTAGAACTAGAATTTAAGGAACAATGGCAGAATCTCTTTGAATCTGATTCTGGTTGGCATCCCTGACTCAATGTAAAGAAATCCTTCTCATCATTCCCAAGGCACATTCAGCATACACTGAGAGCATGAAGTACACTTGGAATGATAGCACAGTCAACTTTATGTAACTTGAGGTCAGACCAACTATGTCGACGTGTCTGGCAGCCAATACTGAGATCCTTTCAATCTTGAGATTAAAAACTTCATTTTTCAACATTTGGAAGATAAAATAAAGGCAGAGGATACATTTTCCTTGGGAGAATGAGAAGAAAAGAGACTCCAGGTAGAACCTCAAAGCAAAAGAAGAAGGAAGGAGAATGACAAGGAGAGACATTAAAGGGAAAAGGTCAAGTTCTCTGAGAGCTCATGCAAGACATTGAGCTTATCAATGAGAAGAAGGTCATTAATAACACTCAACACACATCTTCAGTGGTGTTCTGAGGACAAGAGCCATATCACAGTGGTTAAAGAAATGGATGAGGCAGCTTTTCATCATCCCAGCTACTCAGGAAACTGAGGCATGAGGGTAGCAAATTCAACGTCTTCCTAGGGCTACGTGAGTTCAAGGCCAAGCTGGCCAATTGAGTGATACCCTTTCTTTAAGCAACAACTCTTTAAAGATACTTTACTCTATTGTTCAGTGTATGCTCAATTTTCCTTTTTCTCATCAATCCATTAGCAAATATTTATTGAGTCCTTTTATTTCACACAGCACAAGTTAGACACCGTGGGAATACGGCCAACATGGAATGAGGCGAAATTCATTAAGTAGTTGAAAACCAACATAGCAGGGTATTCGGTTCAGATCTCCAGTTTAAAGAATGCCTTGTTCAATTATTTATGAGCCCATTAAATTTGTATTAATAAGACCAAGCAAGCGCTGGGTCCTCGCTGTGGGGTGCCCCCCCAACACTCTTTGTCTGGAGAACTCCCAAGCATTCTAGAAGGAAGACATGCCTCAATATCACTTCTGAAATGCCCCTTCCCTCCCTTCTCAGGACTGGAACTCTCTTGTTCTCCAAAGGCCAAATCATTGGTCCTCATCTTTGCTACTAGGGACACCTACCCTAACAGGAGCAGACTTCACGGTGTCTTCAGTGCCTATGAGTTTGTCCAAGAGACATTTAATACATGTGCTCAGTAGCTAATTCACTGGATGAACAAGATCCCAAATTCCCTGGATTCGGAAATATGTTCTCTGAGTTACACGGCTGATGTAGATTTGCAGGGCGCCACGAGCTTTTCTCTCCAGGAAAATGTGTCTGATTTCTTTTCTCCTGAGGATTCCGGCACTTTCTCCTTCAGTCAGATCTCCTGAATTATTTCATCATCCTTGTGGGAGTTCAGTCCTTTTGCCTATTGACTGCCATCTTGTATTTTCGGCCCATGATTGACAGAGCAATTGGAATCTATGAGCAGGAAATCAATAATGCAAGGCTTGCCTACCCGTCCACTGTTCTTGAAGAAACTGGTTTCCTGGTGTCAGCGGCAGCCACTGATCAGAAAGTGTAAAACCAGCCAGCCACGAATAGAACCAATGTAATGTCGAAGAGTGGGAGTGGTACTGTTGCTTTGCAGGAGAAGGTTTTATATTGGTTTCCTGTGTTTAAGTTCTGCGATGGATATCAAACCCCTGGGGTGGAGAGAAGGTGGACAGGACAGAAAGGAAGAGGTTGGGATCCTATGGAGCACAGGATTTTATGGATTTGTTTTCTCAGTGGTACACTAACCTTTACCAGGCCTGAAGCTTCGGGGATCCTAAATGCAAATTTGTTCTTTAACATAACATTTTCCTTGTTCAAGTATAAGTGACACTCCAGTAGACATGAAGGATTTGAGACTTATTACTTGCAAGTTAGCATTTCACTGCTAATGTAGTCTGCCACCCTTTACCTCCTAGTTTTATGGTTGTTTAATTATAGCCTGCAGGCCTAGGGTGGTCCGTTTGCTGCTTCTACTGGAATCTTCCTTCCAGTGAAGGCAGCCCATTGGGACCTCCTGCTGGGTTATTGATTATTAAGGTAATATACTTTTAGGGTTGTATCTTTTAACGGGAAGCGTAAAAATGCATCGTTTGCAACTGGAGGATTTAAAGAACGAGAAGAAAGAAGAATCTTCCCCCCACCTTCTTGTTACTTAGAAGATCTTTAATTTAAGCCATCGTAACACAAGACACACTGTTCCAGTCAGAGAACTCAGTGAATGAATGGCATTTATTTCTCAACTCTAAATAAATTGTATTTTTCTCAGAAAATACTGGAAATTAGCAAGGAAGGAAGGGGGAAGGAAAGAAGAGAAGAAGAAAAGAGAGAAGGGAGGGAGAGAGAGGGAGGGAGGGAAGGAAAAAGGAGGGAGGAAGAAAGAGATAGGGAGAGAGAGAAGAAGGAATGGAGGAAAGAAGGGAGGGAGGAAAGAAGGAAAAAGAGGGAGAGAGGAAGGAAAGAAAGGAAGTAAGGGAAAGAAGGAAGGATGGGAGGGAGGAAGGGCAGGACAGAGGAAGGAAGAAGAGAAGGAGGGAGATTCACTTACCTAACAGACTTTTGTTTTTAAAATAAAGATGGAGACAAGAAACTCTGGGAAAAGCAGGCAGCCGCCTTCCTATCAATAAAGGCTTCTGATTACGGACCTGGATTCAGTAGGAAGGAAGGAGGGAAAGTCATTATTTAGATGGAAAAATATGACTCTGGGTTGGAACAGGACCATCCGTTACGGCCGCGCTCCCCGGGAGCCCACGCACAAGATAAATGGGGAAGGCAGCAGGAAATGGAGTTTCCTGGACGCAGGGCGTGGAGGTGCGGCCTCGCTCTGCACCGGGAAGACCCCTCCATCCGGAGGCTGTGCAGAGCCCATGCCCACCGCTGGGGCTGCAGATCGCCATGCTGAGCTGTGAGACAGGCGGGGTGCACCAGAGCCCCCCCCCCCCATCCGAGCTTATTTTCGGGGAATGCAGGAATTGGAGGCTGATAAATTCACTCGACAAAATCATCGATCACATTCTTAACCACAAAATCTATGGGGAAAAGATCTAACAGTCGGTCTTGGGGGCGCCTGTGATTACCTTTTGAAGATGGTTGAATACTCCTGTCTGTGCGCACCGGACAAAGATGAAATGCCGTTTGCCCGAGAGTTATGCAATGCAATGCATGCGCGGCCTGAAAGGACCCAGGAAAATACAAAACATTGGCTGCTGAGGTGCGGAGTCGCTCTCCTGGCCTGGCTCTCTTTCCTTGATGAAGCAAGGACTAGTTCGTTAATCTGAAAAACACCAAGGCGAAGTCCTCATAGGCCACCATTCAGGGAATGGTTTGGGTGCAGACATCTAAATCCTAACCGGTCCGAAGAAGAGGGCCAATTATCATTTGATGAGTGCATGATCCATTATGTCCGTTCCACCCGAGATCTTAACAATCCTCGCCAAATAAGCATATTAATCAGACTCCTGTGCATGGGATCTCAGGACATGAACCCAAGGTATAAAGTGATCCCAAAATAGGATAAGCTCAAGGTAAGGGACAGTGCTTTTAAAAGGGGGGGCACTAAATTAATTAATTAACTAATTCAAAAAATATTGTGCTTCTCTGAAACCCAGTACCCTAGAGACCCTAAAAACAAATAAAGTGCTAACAACCATTAGTTAACATAAGAGGCAGGTCCTAGTGTAATGTAAGGTGCTGACATTTTTTTTAATTAACAGAAGGACTGTTTTTAATTGCATTTGATAATAACACCTTCTGAGCCATATAAACGTCGGAGCAGTTCTGAAACCATAAATTTAAAATTTCTACCCTGAGCTACTAGGGAGAAGCTGGGGCAGCAACACAGGTCTTTGTTCCCAAGGCGAAGACGAGGCTAAAACGGGAAGAACATCTACAAGAGTCTGGCCTTCAAGGATGTGATTTCACCAGAGTAGACAGGGAGGTTAGGGAGGGGGTGCAGATTTTTCAGAGGCTACTGGAGCTTAGCCAGCTCCATCCCTCACCCCCATCGCTATGGGACAGACAAGTGCTCCTTTTCGGTGCACTGCAAATATTTAAGTCTTGGTCTCTTGTTTCTCCCTCCCCTCCTCCTCCTCCTCCTCTTCTCCATCCCTGTCTCTCCTCAGCCAGCTTCCTTCTCCTCCATCCGTCTCTGAATACATCTCCTATTTCATAAAAAAAGAAAGATCCCCTGCAAAATTTTAGTTCTCTTTTAAGCAAACTGCTGTCTGTAGGCTGTAATTAAGTTTCATTTTTTTTTTTTTTTTGCATTGACTCCGCCGGATGGAGGCTACCATAAATCATGTGAACAAATGTTCAAGCTAAAATCCTCTGCGCGGCGCACCGTCATTTAAGTGAATTCATTCTCGGTTCATCTCTTGGAGACATGATCTCATAGCATCTGTTCTGGACAAAGAGAGCCATCCTTATTACCTGGGAGAACAGTTTATCCAAGATTACTTTGGATAGGCCCTTTCCTTTCTAATTCATGTAAGATTTATCGTTTTCACATTATGCCAAGGGCATATGCATGTGTATATATATTCATGCATCCTAGTATACACATAGGCATACATACCACAAGGAAATTTTTACAAATTCTAATTTTTTTTACTGAAAAAAAAACCCTGTTTGTGTTCTGGACGCTTCTGTTTGTCCTTTCTTGGGGTGCTCTCACTCACCAGCGGGCAGAAAAGAGCTTTGCCTGTGTCTTCTCTGGAGATTGCTCTTCGCTGTTTCTGGGCAGACTTTCACGAAGATGTATGACCTGGTCTGTGAGGGGATTCATCTGAAAGTCAGCTGTGCCCTATTTTGATTGGCCGATATTCTGAACATCACTTAAGGACGATAACAGACAGCTGGAGACATCAGAAGCAGCAGGGCTTAAGGGCCTGTAGCAGCCCAGTAGGAAGACCTGAGTTCAAATCCCAGCACCCTCTGGAAAGAAGGCAGACATTGGATTGAGGAGATGGTTCAGGGATGAGACCTTTCCCTTGCAAGCAAAGGTCCTGAGTTCAGATCCTCAGATTCCACTTAAAAAGTGTTTAGTCAACTGTTTGAGCATTAGCATCCTACCCCATCCTACCCCACCCATGCTCAGCCGCGTAGCCTGTGCGACCCACAGTTCGCTGTGGGGCTTTGTACTGCTGGTCACCATGCGGTTATAATCACTGTGTTTTAACAGATGTGAACCCAGATGCTCGGACACACTGGCATTCTCCACGAGAGGACTGTTATGCAGGACAAGAGTGGCGTGGGCATCCAACGCTTGCTGGGGAGGACAGCTGAGTAGAATGATACCGGTTCTGGGTCATCAAGAGATGTCGGAATGGTCCACAGACTGGCAAGCTGGACCTCAGTACAGGACAGTGTAAGCCATTCACTTCCGCTCAACAGACCAGTAGCAGGAATCCAGAGTGAGGCGGGCCTCGCGGTGAAATGCAGGGCTGGATTGCGCCCACTTAGCACCGGGAGGCTGTGCGTCCTCTTCCCAACGCCATGCGCGGGCAAAGAAGTGTGCGGATATTTGAAGAGGCGGAGAGTGAGCCCCACAGCGCTAGTCATAACAGATGTGGCCCCAGAAGGGTGAGCTTATTTTATAGCAGCTGGAGATGACGTATCTACAAACGAGGGTACGGGCTTAGGAAGTGGTATCCATGTGCCGTAAAAACGACTTTGACCAACTGTACCTCATTCGAGAAGTGACCTAAAAAGAGAAGGAAAGTGAATCCATTTCCCGTAAGAAAATGGCTGAAGAAGAATGGCCTCGTGTGACGAGGACGCATCTGTTTAGTCTTCTCAAGTGTTTCAAAGGTTCTTCTTTGTGGAAGACCAACCCATCGTGTCCCCTGCGGATGAAGAATGAGAAGTCTCCCTCGTGTGGAGGAACCCTGAAGAGGTTGGCGCCTACTGCCTGTGTCTTCTCTTCGCTGCTTGCTTAACACGCTAGTGGGGAGATGCTCAGTGGCTGCACAGTAGAAAGACCCGAGTTCAAATCCCCAGCACTCTCTAGAAAGAAGGCAGACATCGGACTGAGGAGATGGTGCAGGGTTGAAACCCTCACAAGCAAAAGGACCTGAGTTCAGATCCTCAGACTCCACATTAAAGAATACCAGGCAGACATGTGATGGCCTGGAAAACAGAGCCCAAGAAACCCCAAAGCAATCCCTGATGTAACTCTTCGGCCTCCATAATCACATACGCTCAGGTATCCTCTTGTCCACTTAGTGATGCACAAACATACACGCACACACACATGCATGCATGCACGTAAAGGAAAGAGGGCAGACATGGTGATACACATCTGTCAGGGACAGCAGAGCCAATGAGAGGTCAATACAGCTATCCAGAGAGATGGCGACACAAAGATATCGCAGGTGCTACAAATGTAATGCAGATGACAACACAGAGGTAGACAATGGAGAATAGAGGAAGCCCCCCCACCATTGATCTCCAGTCTCTACATGCAGATGTGTGATCACACACACAGAGGAAGAAGGAGGAGGAAGAAGAGGGGAAAAGTGCTAAGTTGAGAAAAAGTCCGAAAGTCATGGGTAAGACAGCAAGACAGAATGCGTGACACGGAGACTCTGAGATGGAATTCCATCCCTTCCCATCATGCTAGGCGTGGGAGAGTTTGAACGTCTCGCCAAGAGCCTGAGGCAGGAGGGCACTCGCAAGCGATGGGCATGTGGTACGTCGGCTCAGGAAGAAGACAGGGGTGCAGGGCACGTCCGCAGAGATTCCACGGTCTTCAGCCCGAGTATCTCAGCAGCGGGCCTGATGCTCTTCACAGATCCCGGTCAGTTCCTGAGGTTGGGTTTCTTGTACCTAGGCTGAGACGTGTGTATTCAGGTTTCACCCTGCATTCCGTGAACAGTGAATGGGCCCAGGGAAACGGAACCAGCTGTCTCCAGCATGCCGATTCACCTTGGCCTTGGACAGTGCAGAAGCAGAATGGGTTTTCTCCCTACGCCATCTCAGTGACTGAGAGACGATCGATTTCCACGTCCACCGCTGGCTCTTCAGGGCAAGTACACTGGTGGATAAGCCGTGGCTGCTTGTGTTCTGGGCTTTCTGGATCTGATGAGGGAAAAGAGTTCTCTTCTCCATGCATACTTCTTTGCAGCCTCTACTGGGCAGCTTGTGCCACGTACCTCAGGTGGTGAACGCGTAAGACATTCACAGCAGACGCTTACAGAGTCCAGGTTCTTATGGCTGCGCTGTCTCTGATTCCTGATCCTGTAGTATATTAGGGATTCCCTTCGGGAAAAGTGTTTGCGGGTAAACACTCTCTTGAAGGCCAAGTAGCAATTAAGGTAATGGTTCCCGTGTAGATTAAGGTAAATGAGCTCCTTAGGGCCTTAGCCTAAATGGTACCCTAGTGGCCTGAGGGGGTTAGGATGCAGGAGTATATTTGACGAGGTGGATCTCAAGGTCTCTACCATGTTTATTGTCCTTCACAGGCTGGCATGGGAATGCTGAGCTTGTCTTGGGACGCCAAGAGCAAGTCCAGCGAATCCGACCTGAAGCCCGCACATTTTGAACTGTAAGTAAGCTCAGGGACTGTGGTGACCGTTACCTCCTTTATTCTCCAGAGTTAGTAGCATTGATCTTGGCTTAACCACACGAGGATCCTGTAATCACTCATCCAACTGCTTTGCTTTAGCCGGTGTCATACATCCATCCAAGTCCTTTCCCTAAGAAATGCTCTCTTGACTTGCCTGCTGGGGCGCTCATAAAACTCGGCTTAATTATCTCGAACGCAGCAACAGTTAATGTTTCCCCATTTGCGGCTTCTAATCCCTTACTCCGTGTGTGGCAGACTCTTAGAATGGAACAGGGCATCCTGTAAGAAGCTCAAAGTTGTTCTCTTTCGGGATCAGCAGAGTGGATACTGTCACACAAGCCTTCGATGAATCCCAACCAGGGTTTACTTATAGAACGGAGCGTTAAATCTTCTGGATCCTTCGAAAGGTAGAACTGGCCATTTCCATAGTCCTGTACCCATCAAGAGAAAGGGAGAATAAAAAGTGAAAAATACATTTTTCACACCTATATGCCTAAAAAAAAAAAAAGGCCAAGAGCCTTTCTTCTGTCAACCTCATCCCTCCTTCCTTTCAGATTTGTTTACTATCACCTGTGATTTCATTTTTTTATTTGCACCAATTTCCTAGTTCAAGAATGAAATGAAAAAGGTATTCTCCCTCACATGAACTTGAATCTTGAGCACTAGAACCTGCTTTACGAGAAAGTAAGACTCAAATAAATCCTTACAGATGATGGTGGTTCCCATACAGGCACACAACCCACGGAGACTGAAACATGGTAAGTTTTGGATGGAATCTCTTTCACCGAAGCCATGTGAACTATACTTCCCACGGGCCACTTTGGATAGGGCATAACTTGGCAGAGAAGGGTACTTGGGAAGAAGCACTGGGCTAATTTCATCTACTCAGAGAGCAACTGTGCATTGTGTGTTTGTGTGTGTATGTGTGTCTGTGTGTGTGTATGTGTGTCTGTGTGTGTGTATGTGTGTTTGTGTGTGTGTGTATGTGTGTTTGTGTGTATGTGTGTTTGTGTGTGTATTGTGTGTCTGTGTGCGTGTATGTGTGTCTGTGTGTGTGTATGTGTGTCTGTGTGTGTGTATGTGTGTCTGTGTGTGTATGTGTGTTTGTGTGTGTGTATGTGTGTTTGTGTGTGTGTATGTGTGTTTGTGTGTGTGTATGTGTGTCTGTGTGTGAGAGCGCATGCATATGCACAGTCATACATGCATGCACACTGTTAGAGACACTGCAGTTTACTTCATCAACTTGCACAAAGCAAATACAAGCGGCTTGCATCCACTGAGGGAGCTGGAGGGCTTAGGCATGGTTCTTGTCAGGGGTGATCAGGGCCCAGGGCTAGAGCTCACGTGCACGAGCAGTTCATGAAGTCTCTCTTCCACCAAAACAACGCGACTCTTAATATTCAAAAGCTGCGCTGGAGCCCAAGTCGCAGTCCACCATCACGGCAGATTGCTTCCTCTTCCATCATACCTGACGACCGAAGCCGTCAACTACCTTGGGAAGCAACCTGGCAACCAAAGAGAAAGTTCCCAGAGACGCTACCCCCAGTCGCTGTCATGCCACAGCTCTTCAAAGCGCCAGAAAATTGAAGTGAGGAATGCATGTGTTTCTGATTAAGATTCAGATTTTGTTCAAGTCACTATTCAGGCGTCAAAATAGGAATAGCTGACCAAACCATCTCAACATCATGAAAGAGGAAGGAAGCACTGAAGATTCCAGAAGCCAGACGCGGCTCTGTCTAATCCAGATGGCATCCTTTGAAACTTAAAAAAGAAAGTTAACATGCCTTCAGGATGTGGTGTGTGTGTGTGTGTGTGTGTGTGTGTGTGTGTGCTGTCATTTTTAACATTCCACACAGTAGCGTATTTATCTCTTCTCAAGATGAGCACCACAAGTGAACCAGGAGAGAAATTAGCCTTGTATGCACTTCCCATGTCACCTGTCTGTCAGTTTCCAGAACCAGAGTGGAGCAGGTCAGAGGTTCAGAAAAACCTGAGATGTTCAGAAACCGTGGAGTTCCCGTTACCTCTTCTAGCCACTGCTAGTTCGAATCCCTGCTCCCTGCACGGAGTAGGCCTGGCAGGCCTTTCCTGCTTGGTAGAGCATGCAGTTTGCTTAATCTCCCCTGTGGACTACTTGATCTGCACGGAGCCACATGTTAACGGCTTCGCACCCACTGGACAGGGGAGGAAACTAAGGCACAGTCACCTGATAGAGCGCACGATAGCCCAGGGACAATGTAGGGTAAACGGCTACTTTTTATACTCTTGAAGAGAAAGGAGGATGGGAGGAAAAGAAGTAGAAGATGAAGGATGAGGGAGAGAGACAGGGAGAACAAGAGAGAGAGTGAGAGGGGAAGAGGGAGAAAGAGGAAAAGGAAGAAAGAGAGGAAGGGAGAGGATGAAAAGAGAGAAAGAGAGAGATCCATCATTGTTATTGGGAAACCTGTGTGTTCCTGTATATTTACATTAAGCAATTAGACATAGGAAGCTGGAGGACCTTTTTCCCTTCTTTTTTTTTTTTTTTTTTTCTTATTCTTCTTCTCACCTCAAAAAAGGGAAAATTGCTGGAGCTGCTCAGTCCGCAGCCTGTCCAGTCTGACGTGTGTTGTCGCGGACAGTTCTGCCCAGGATCCCTGAATGGTTCATGTCTCAGGCTGCAGCCCTCTCAGGTACCAGCCGATGTCAGAGCACGGCAGGAAGCAGATGGTCTCTTGTTTCCTGGGCCTCGCTGGCGGCTGAAGTTGAGCCCCTGCCAGACACAAAATGGAACGTCTCTCCTTTCACCAGGCACCATGCGCATGGCAGGCCAGGAGGGCAGCGACGGGAAGTTCTGCAGAGAGAGGCACAGGTGCATCCGATGGAAGGGAGGAGGGCACGGGGTGGGGGGACGGAGCCGCAGGAGGTCACGCTCTGTGCTCATCTCACAGACAAAGCCACAGAGTGCTTTACATGTCAGATGCAGAGCGGGGACTTGGAAATCCAGTCCCAGCAAAAAACGACAGGATCAACAGCCGGGCCAGCTCTGGAGGGGCCAGATGGACAGCCCGGTCACAGGTCATGGAATGAGTCATATGGTGCCATGTACAGCAGCAGGCTGGTACCAACAGGGAGGACCCACCTGGCAAGCCAGGCAGGCATGCAGAAAACGGGATAGTTACGTACAAAGAAGGAGACTGAGAGGAGAGCAGAATTCCACCTCAAACTCACCTGGCCTGGAAGGGACTCCCAATATTAGCATCACTCCTCTGCGTTAAGTAAATGTCTGCAAAAAGAATGTGTTGGACTCAGGAAGGATAAGAGTGCTTGCTTTGGAAGGGAGAGGACTCGAATTTTAATCTCCAGCAACATACACACGCAACAGCAGCAGCAACGACAACAGAGTTCAAAAAACAAAAGACACAGTGCAACTTTCTGAGCTACATGGAAAACAACCGGTAAGCACGCATACTCTAAATATAGATGGTGTTGTGGCTCATTACCATGCTACACACAGCGTAAGTTAGCCAGCCGTGGGCAAGATGCTCAGGACCTGTTCTGCTGCCCAGATGTGCTGGGGGACGCACCGGAAAGGAAGAGAACAAAGCTTGCAGAGCAATGCGGGAAAGTGGAAAGGAAAACGAGGGGTGCACAGACCCAAAGACCCTCCAAGGAGGGATCGGGAGGACCCTCCTTGGAGGAACATCACCATCTGGGGTCAACGGGGCAGAGAAGAAAACATTTGGGTATCAGAACGGGGGCACGTGAGCCTCGTGACTCTGCTAGTTGTGGCCCTCTGGGGATCAGACGTCAAACATCTTGGGGTGCTGTTCCTTGTCAAGTGGGAAGAAAGGCCTCTACTCAAGCAGCCGTGCATGGGGTACACCCTAAAAGACTGAGTGATGGTGCAGAAGACGAGAGCAGTTCTTACGTTTAGCTTGCAGGAAGCCCCCCCCCCCCCGCTCCCACCCAAGGCAGAACCACTTTGCACGTAGCATTTTTCTCTTGCAAATGTGGGACAGTCATTGAAACAACACAGGAAATGGGGCTGTTCGTTTCTGAGCAAGTGCAGGTGGTAGGGTTGACTCCAGGTGAGGTTTGATCCAGAGACCACCAAAGTGGCCCCTTTTCTGCATCCCTGGGCGCTTCCCTTTAGGGATGTCAATGTCTTCCTGACCCAAAGCATCTGGCTTTCTTCATGTGACAAGGAAGATGGTACCAAGAAGCCGCCATTTGAACTGTCCTTGTGCGCTGTCTTGCACATGGGCAGCTTTAGATCAAGGACCCCTGGAGCCACTTTTCTGCTGTGGACCAACGATATGCCGGGGCAGGTAGGAGACCTTCGATACCTTTCCCACCTCTCCACTTGGCCAAGTCTAGTCAGTCAACAAAGGCCAGGAATTGGAAATTAATTCAGCGGATGTCAAAGCTTCAATGCGTACTGCCCCCAGCAGGCTCATGTGCATGATTCCTTAGCTCTTTGGAGGTCCTGGCACCCTTGCTGGAGGAAGGCACTGCCTCAGGGGTGGGCCTTGAGGTCGTGGCAAGCCACCTCCTCGCCTGCAGTTTGTCTGTCACGTGCATCCTCTGCCTCCGTGATGGCTGCTGCAACCTGAACCAACTGCCTCAGCTTCTCCTGCCTGCCACACCTTTTCCACCATAACGGACTCTATCTCCCCCTGGAGCCATAAGTCAAATCAGTCTCCTCTTTCTTCCCTTCAGTTGTAGGTGTGTGTTGTCTCCCAGCAGCAGAAAGCGTAAGCACAACGGTTGCCTTGCCCCCGATCCATGCCCTGTCATCACAGCCTGACACCCTGGCTACTTCATGTCGACCCCACTCGGGATCAATCTTCAGATTCCTGCCTCCTCCCGATGTAGCACGGAGCTCGGGAGCCTCGGGTCTGCCTCTGCTCACGGTGTCTTCTTTGACAATGATCCCAGGTACGTTGGATTCAGAATCACCCAGGAGACACTTCTAGCATGTCTACGAGGCATTGCTAAAGAGGTGGAACTTGGGAGAGAAGACCCGCTCTCTGGCACTGCCCCCAGGTTGGGAAAAAGGTTGAAAGAAAAGGAGCGAGGAACACCAGCATACCGTGCCCTCTGTTTTCTTGTGCCATGGAAATTCGAGGAGGGAAATAGTTGCAGGTAATAATTACACAACCACCATGATGAACTTGTAGCAGTCCACCTGCATGGTTGCTGGTAAGTCACCATCAAACGGCTTAAGGGAACAAGGGGTTTATTTTCTTTTGATAGTCTGGTTACAGTTTGCAGTCCAGCTTGACGGGAGAGCACGCACCAACACCAGGGTCGAGGGAACGGGCCTCACCATCTCTACACAAAGGCTGAGAGAGGGACGATCCTTACTTGCCAGACCAGCATGTCTGGCCAGGCGTACACAAGGATGCCGACTCTCTCAACCACGCTCTCTGTACTTTATTCCAGAGCCTAATCCCACCTACCTGGGCCTTCCCCATCAGCCAACCAATCTCCTGCAGGTTCAATCTGAGCTGAACCCAACAGTAATTCTCTACAACTGTGTCCAGAGCTCAAACCTTCAACTGCCAATTTGACACCTGTGCCCAACCATGACAGGACTGCAGAGTCGAAGAGTGAGGCTTGTGCTGGGAGGTGGCTCAGTGGGAAGAGGCTTCTGCAGAGATCATAAGCCTGACTAAGCCCTTGCTGTCTTACGTTGCTCCATTTCAGAGGTCAGTATCTAATTCCTTGCCCCAGACCTCCCTCCTCCATCCCTAGGAATCTAGAATCTGTCCTGTTGTCCCTTTTTCTGTTCTTCACTCTCCTCCTTTCTTCTCTCACTGTCCATCATCCTATTTGTAGAGATTCACAGCTTTACCTGTCAAACATCCACTGCTCTGAATACAAGTGCTGCAGAGTACAGCTCATCCAGGGGCCACAGTAAGGAGAGAGAGTGAAGCAGCCAGGAAACCCGCGTGTCCAAGGTTATCTGGTCATGGCACCAAAAGCAAAGCTCCACTTTTCAAAGAGCAACCCTCCTCTACAAAGTCCCAGCATGATGCAGGAGATGGGCAAAGCGACACAGTTAGCATCACAGAAGGAGGACTGAGCACCTTCGAACTCTAATGTTCCCCTCTGGTTCTTACGCTAGGCAGACAGAAGACAAAGATAAACTCAGACACAAGAAACCAAATGACTAACCGACCACTAATGAGTCCCCCTGGGCTCTATGGAGCGAGTGTCAGTTGTGAATGCAGCGTGTTAGGGAGGGTTCTAACAGTGCTTCATAAATATGTTTCCAGAAGTTAAATGATGGGGTAACATGAGCTCATTTTGGCTCCGTACGCACTCTGGTTTCTAACTTCAGGAGGCATGGGGTCAGGACTCTACCCTAACCACACAGTCTGTGCTCTGCTTTGGGTGAGTGTGTTATATGTCACCTGAGACCACAGGGAAAGTGCAAACTCACGTTATACAATAGAAAGAATCTGGACTCCGAGTGGGAGGAGTCAAGTCCTTGTTTCAGTGTTTTTTATAAGTATTTCCGTCTTGTATTGTGTTTGGGGGCAGTATCATGTCTATTCCTTTGTCACAGTCGGCTCTTAAATGGTTGAAAACATGAGCTGAGGACTTTTGAGACCATCCTGCCAGACTCGACATGGGTTTGAGAGAGTCCACGGCGCCATTCCACATGCAGTTCATTTTTGAATGAAGGTGACATGAGATGGAGCTGCGCTTTGAGCTGAGATACCCATCCTCAGTCACCTATTCACTCTTTCAACAGACAAGAAGCAAGTCATGTGGTGTCTGCGGGGAAGGCAAAGTATGGCGGGAGGAAAAGGGAAAAAGTGCATTCCTTTCCTATTCGCTGCTTTGCCAAGAGAGAGGGGAAGTAGGGGCAATGTAGTTTGCCATCTCAGTTCTCTTGTTTTACACCAGAGATGCCTACCTCTCTGTCTCTAGCGTGTGTGTGCATGTGTATGCATGTGTGCATGTGCGTGTGTGTGTACTAGAAGACACTTGCGCATGTACTCCTGTGGAGGCTCCAGGATGAATGATATCAAGGATCATCCTGCATTGCTCTACTTCCTTCTTTATTATTGCTTCTTTCTGGAGTTTCCTAGGCTCAGCTCAGGGCCAGAAGTTCAGGTCACACGATATGTAGCCGGCGTTTTTCCGTGGATCTGGGAATCAGAACTCAGGTTCTCTGCTTGTAAGGCGAAGTCTTTAACCACTGATTCATCTCCCCAGCCCGATCCTGAGCTGGTAAAGGTGGCAGTGCGTACACACGGTTAAGCTTTGTCCAGATCCTTTCCAGTCCACATTTCCTCTCCGCCTGTCCCACAGTCTGGAAAGTTCCTCTACTCCTCTGACTCTCAAACACCAATTCGGCACCATACTGGGCGAGCGAATGTTCCTAGGCACCTCCAACTTCCTGTTCCTGGTCCATTGATTTTTTTCTTCCAGATGAGCACACTACATTGGCTCTTAATGCATAGTTCCCTCAACAGTCACAAAGCCGCGTGGTCTTTGGGGTATCAAACAAAAGTTGTCTCTAGCTGAAAACACAAGTTTCATCCATCCAGGGCCTAGCGATGAAGCAAGCAATCCAGTCCTTTGGAATTCAGTTAAGACCAAGTACAAAAACAGGGCAGAAGTTAAGAATATCTAATATCAAGATGCTCAGAAGATTTCTCCTAAAGTCGTGCTTTTACCGCTTAATACCTCTGCGGATTCAAAACCAACGTCACGCAGGCCTTCACCAGGCACGGACCACGTGCTCCACAGGACATGTCGGATCTGTGGCACCTTCGCTAATAAGGAACGACAGTGAACAAGCTATGCGACGGGCTTCAGGCTTTGCAGACACTCTGGCCGTAGAGACGAGGCGGCTCTGCCAACAGAGGGGACCAGAGGACGACCAGGGTCATTCCAAAACATTCTTCCAGATGAGTAATCTAGAATAACATGATGGATCAAGGCAGAGAGTTGGCGAGACCTTGCAGAGATGTTTGGTCCATGATTGGAATCACTGAGAACTGCCTGCGAGATGAGCCTCGGAAATCACAGGTACATCCTAGGTGTGAGATCTAAGCAGTCTGCTCATTTGCTTGCTCCCTTACTGTGATCTGCTTCCTTTCTTTGAATTAGCAAGAATGCACACTAAGTAGATAGACTCTATCTGCTTCTATCTGTAGATCCATCATCTAGCTTTCTGTCAATCATCATTTATATCTAGTCTATCTCCTTATTCTAAATTATCATCTATTTCTCACATTTTTCTTTCCTTCTTTTTCTAGTGCTTGTTGGTTGCCACATTAGCCAAAAAAAAAAAAAAAAAAAGTTCCAGGGACAGACCCTGCCTCTAAGAAATAAGGCAGAAAGCGAGAGAAAAGGACTTCTCATCACTACCTCTCTCCTCCATACATGTAAAGACAGGTTCACACCCACCCACATATGCATATAACAGACACATACATGAGAGACATAAGAGTCCAAGGCACTGAGTATTACATAGGCATGGAATATAGACATAGACCATTTACTTCTCTATGAAATGTATGCATGTGACGTGTCAATATTAATTCTCAATGTGGGCTGAGATATGAGTGATCTCTTTCTTCTGGGTGGTATAAAGTGTGTAATAACATGTAGATATGCGTCCGGAGGAAGTTTTATTTTGGACAGTAAAAGAATGCCTGAAGCTGAAGAGGTTGAGAAAAAGCAGCAGTGTTTGGGTTAACAGCGTTAACAAAGGCTTATGAAAGCAGGTTGCAAGAGAGAAACTAGAAATGTCAAGTCAGAACAAATAATAGACAGTAAAATCATCAGAAAAGATAATGCAAAATAACCGGACAGTAGAGAGCTCATTGAATTCATCTGCAGAACATCTCACAGGAGAAACGAGAATGTTCTGCAGCTGCAGAACCCGACAGGAGGGAAGTCAGGCAGCACTGTAATAGAGGGATTATCATAACCAGCCCCAGGTAATTCATATGCCGCACTTCAGAAGATGAAGGCACTGTGAATTTCTGCTTCCTGTTACGGTTGGAATCTGAGGTGCCGGCTCCTCCCCCGACATGTGCTGAATGCCGCTTCCCCAGCAGGTGGAGCTATGCTGGAAAACTGCAGCACCTAGGGGGGTTGCGCTGGGGGAGAGGAGCTAGATCACGGGGTCCCTGGGTTCTCAGAAGCCACTGGTTCCTGGAGCTGTCCCTGCCTGGTCAGCTGCGAGGTTCACTGCCTTTGACACGTGCTCCAGCCTCCACGAGCTGAGCGGCTCCGGTCGACCTTCCCCATCATGACGGACACCGGACACCGTCCCGCTGAAATCCAGAGCCGGGACAAGTCGCTCTGCCGCCAGAGTGTTTCTGTCAGCAGCTTGGTCACAGAGGTACAGATAGAAATCACTATATTTTCCCTGTAGGCTAAAGTTGTCACCGTTTTCTAGCTCTGCCTTTTGCCTCAGTGATTTGCAACTGTGTCTTTTATTCTTTTTTCCCTATATGAGATGCCCACCACAAAGAAAAATCTAGAATAGGTAAATTAGGATAGCCACATCGTTAGTTCACTATGTGATACTATGTGGCTGAGGAGATGATTCAGGGGTGAAATCCCTTTGCCACCCAAGCAAATAAAAAAAAACTGGGCAGAAATGATGGAGGCCTGTACTGCTGGTCTTGAAAGGTAGAGCTCAGGAAACCCCAACACAAAGCAATAAGGAAGATAGAATAATCCAGAATGATTCTCTAAGTCATCCTTGGACCTCCATAGGCACACCTACTCAAGTGCCTTCTGACACACCACACACACACACACACACACACACACACACACACACACACCTGTATACCCACCTACATGTGTACACTAACCTACATGCAAAACACATACACACACCTGTATATACACCTATATGTGTACACTCGCCTACATGCAAAACACACACACAAACACACACCAAAACACATGCACGCACACACACCTGTATACACACCTACATGTGTACACTCCCCTACATGCAAAACACACACCAAAACACACGCGCGCGCGCACACACACGCATGCACAGACATGAGCAACAAACAAATAAGGTACTCAGGAGGTCTAGCATTACAGCACGATAGCCGAAAGAACGCTGGCTTAGCTCACCTTTTACAAAGATACCAAGACAGGCAAATAATTCTCGCATTCACGTGCAAAGTTAGTGACCAGCCAGGCCAGCTGGGTTGGGACAACATGAGTCCCCAAAACAAAGTTGACTCAACTGAAGACAAACGAGGAAAGCTAGAATTTGAATAGCCAATTCTATTCTTTCCACGTAAACTCGCTAGACTGTTGGAAGCGGCTGTGCTTAGGAGAGGATGGAGGAGGTTTCTCTTGCCTGGTTTTTGCAGTGCTGGCGATTGAACCCAGGGTCTCCCGCAGCTCGACCACTGAGCTGCGTCCGCAGCCTACAGGGCGGTTTTCTTTTTCTCACTGCATTTCCCGTAGAGGAACCGGAAACCGAGGCTCAGGGCTGACTCTTTGGAGGACACGGGGCTCGAAAACGCCCATAAGCTCCTGGCGGTGTGGCCCTTGCTCTTTCGTCCTGCGTAAGCCAGGGACATGCAGTGTCCCCAGCCTGGTCAGCACCCAGGGAGCTCAGCACCTGACCACGACTCTCTCCACGAGTCTTTCTCGAACCAAGACTGGGCATTTAAAAAAATCCCCTGTTACACATTAATACAAATGAGCAATGATTGGTTGAGAAAGTGGGGAATCAATGCTGCTGAGGAAGAAACCGAAACCCTTTTCTAATCTGCCTGCCTGACACTCAGCTTGAGTAGATTCAAGAGGGGAGACATCTGCATCTGGCTTGATTGCTTGTGAAGGAACGCCCTTCACAGGCGGAAGGACATTTCCTCGATGCTGCCAAGGTCACCATAATGCTTGCATCTGAGACACTTTCAGTGTTCTCAGGACAGAAGCTCCCCTTTTAGGTTTCTAATAAATACATATTATCTGCACATATTTGTGTGATGTGACATATTTTAATTCACACACAAACCCCCTTAGCCTTCAGAATAACTCAGTATAAAATAGTACATTTCCTATACAAAGAGAGATTAGGTAATGTACGCTAGATCCCACTGGCTATGAACATCATGGAACCCAGTAAGAGGCACCTGAACTCTGCTTGCTTCTCTCTGTTTTCCAATGGTATTTGCTAACAGGTGGTATGTAATCTTTCTATATTCAAGAGCAAAGTGAAAAAGGTTATTCCTACTACAGTGTATGTGTGTATGTGTGTGTGTGTGCGTGCGTGTGTGTGTGCATGCGTGTGTGTGTGTGTGTGTGTGTGTGTTCATAACTTTGAAAACTGGCAGAAGTCATACCTACACTGAGTTGAAGCCAATACCCCACTATTCTTTACAAGCTTGGTAACCAGGACTATTCAAAGCAACAGACAGCAGAGAGATTTGCCAGCAAAGAGGCTCATGGATTTATCACTTGTGCGGAGTCATCACAACATTCGAAAGCAAACAGCTCACAATCCAGTGTGGTACAGGAACATATAAGGTCACCGCTGAGGAGAGCTAAGGGGGAGATGAAGATAATTAAGATGGAAAGTAAATGACTTTGGGAGGTGAGTGTAGCGGGAGACCAGACAGTAAGCTGGTGATGTTCTTCTGGGCTCTGGCACACTGCCCCAACAGTGCCCAGCATTTGCTCCTAGGCTGGGTGCGGACGGACGTCCCCAGCTTGGGGGGATGCCCTAACCTAGCTGAGTCTGCCACTGTCCCATGGCTCCATCTCCCTTCCGTGTACATCACCTTGGGCTACACTTAGCAAATCTCTTCACTGCAACTGTAAGTGTCCTGAAGGAGGGAACACGTGTGCCTTTCTATATTTTCATTCCAAATGTTTGTGGGATCTGTGTGTGTGTGTGTCCTTGCATAGACAGAGAAACATTAAATTCCAAATCAAAAGATGGAGATAGAAACCAGAAAGCAAGGTCTCAATCAAAGGTTTGGAAAACAACTTTGTAATCAAATTCTTGTCTTGACAAGACAATCTAAAGTAGTAAAATTACTGGTTTGGAGAACTTCATAATTAATCAAGAACTAGTAATTGACAAATGGGGAGAAAAGATTATACAAAATCATTGTACTAATAACTTAAATTTTTGTAATTAGCTGAGAGGAAACAAAGAAAATCATGGACTAATCAACTTTTTAAGAGAATTTCCTATAATTTTAATTCAAGTTCGTGCTTTATGAAGAAAGACAACCTGTGGGGTGTGTAATAATTTCAGTTGCTCTTCAAAATAAGAACAAAGGTGCAGGGCTGGGGAGGTGGCCAGTGTATCAAGCATGAATATCTGGATTGGAATCCTTGCCACTCACATAAAAGCCAGCCATGCATTTAACCCCGGCACTGGGGAGCGGAGACAGGTAGATCCCAGAAGCTCAGTGGCTGGCCAGCCAACTGAGCCAAAGCAACAAACTTATATTTAGTGAAAGACCCTGTCTCGAATCCTCTGTTCTCTGCATGTGAGTACACACACACACACACACACACACACACACACACACACACACACAAATGCATAATTAAAAAAAAAAAAACAGAAGCAAGGCGCAATAGTTTCTTTTCTCATTGCTGAGATTAAATGCCTGACAAAAATGGTTTTATTTTGGCTCACAACCCAGGATCAGGAATGATGATTAGGAAGCAAGACATCGGGAACTTGAAGTAGAGGGCTGGAGAGATGGCTCAGGGTTAAGACTCTACCTCTCAAACAGAAGGATTTGAGTTTGGATCCCAAGGGAAAACAACAAGCGGAAATGGCTGTAACCTACATTTCCGGCTCAGGAAGGTAGAGCCTGGAAAATCCCAAAGCAAAGCAAAAAGAAGGTAGAATAATCCAGTATGATTCCCAAAGTCATTCTTAGGCCTCCACAGACACATATAGTAGTCTCTGATACCCACACACAGACATACGCACTCAAAAAAAGATAAAGAAAAGAGACCCTGAGGTGGCTGGCCGTGTTGGCACACTCTGTCAGCCAAGAGAGACGAATGTGTGCTTTCCTTTTCCTTCCCGTTCAGTCTAGAAAAACTCCATTCTGCAGGATGGTGCTGCTCATATTCAGATAGTAGTATTCCTACCTCAGTTAACTCAGTGTGGAAAAGTCATCGCAGACATGCTTGCGGGTGCATCTTCTAGGTGATCCGAGATGCTGTGAGCCTAACAAATTAACCATCACACCAAGAAATACTTTTGTAGTTAAGAAACCAAGTAAAATAGTTTATATAAAGGAAAGTAGAAGGAAAGAAGGGAGAAAAGGGATCAAAAGGGAACACAGGAAGAGCTGGAAAATAGAAGAAAAAAGAATGTAAGGAAATTGTTGGAGAAATCAATCCCAGATCAAGGAAATAGACTCTTAACAAATCCCACTCCTTTCACACACGCACACTTCGCGTGCACGGACTGAGTATGAAGATCAGTCCTGCACAAGTAGTGTTCTTCCACAGACCCCAAGAGTCCACACACACACACACACACACACACACACACACACACGCACACACATTCCCACCGTTGCCAATCCCTTCCCAGAATTTGAGATGCACAGCCATATAAGATTTCTTCTACTCTCTAACTTGATTGATGGGCATGTCCAGTTTTATCATATTTAAAAATATCTGTTCTTCCCAATTTTCATACTTTTTCAAACCTCAACCCCAGGAGTCTTTCTGGAAATCATTTGTAACTATCTATCTCCCCTCTTATTTAATAAAGTATTTTCTTACAAAGCAGGAACAAGAGTTACACTGTGAGGACTTTTCTTGAAGGTATCTGCACAACTCATTTTTCTTTCAAAAGAGATGATGTGGTCCAAAGTCGTCGTATTTTAGAAAATGTTTCGAGTAGCAGGTAAAATTTAGCCAATTTCCATGTGGTCTCCAGGAAAGAGGTCTCCACTCCCAAAATAGATGAAAGGAATAAGAATAGATTACAGAGTGGTATCAAAATGCGAGCACTCTCCAGAGCCGAGAACAAGTTACAAATGCCAAGTCCTTGCTGGAAATGTAATCAGCATTTTAGGCTGGTGACATGAAGGTACCACGTCAACCATGGGACCCTTTCAGACACTTATCTGTGGAAAACAGCTTTATCTCTGGGGCAGCTGGGATTGACAGTGAGCGATGCAGAGGTGGGAAGTGGGGTCTAGGGATGACTGTCCGACTCCGGGTGCAGACAACTCACCAGCTGCTGGTGGCTCTGAGCACAAATGTGATGGCAGCTGGCAGAGGACCACCTAGAGAGTGAAGAACACGAAGAGGAGATGAAACGCATCTGTCAGTCAATGTTTAGCCAGGAGTCCTTCTGATGAACTAACTTGCTCGTCTTTTAATCAAAGTGCTAATGAACACCACTGAACAATAAGAACATGGTTCAGACTGGAAAATGTGAGAGATGATCGCAAGCATGAAAAAGACTTTGGAGAGTCGACAGTGAAATAACCCATGGTGGCTAGCCAAGGCTTTCTTTGGCGTTCAGTGAAGCGAAAGTATATTCTAGTTTAGCCTATTAGTTGGTTGGCAGGAAACTATGATGATGCTTGTCAGTCGTAATTTAGAAAGTCAAGTGAGAGCGATTATAAAGAAGACAAACATGAGACTGAGATACACAATGGCCACCAAGGTGTGAAGAGGGGCATTGCTCAATGGAGAAAGTCCTGGAGTCAGAAAACTATATTCCCAAGCCCAGAACGTAACATCTTCACCTGGAAGCAACTCTGGTCCACTTTGAGCCCGTGTCCCCTCTTGCAAAATCAGACCACACTCCCTTAACTCATAGCAGGACAAGGTGCATGGATATGATATTGACCTCCAAGAATAAAACATGAGGCAATACCTTAAGAGTAAACACAGCTGTCTCACCAGGGAGTTTAAGAAAGGAACAGGAAGCTGCATTTCAACTTCAAGAGGGGAGAGATTCAGTTAATGGCTGCAGAGGAAAATTGCATGAAAGTAAAGCATATTCCTTATTATAAGAGTAGATTCAAAGGTAAATCTACTCTTATAATAAGACTCTATTTTAACAGCCTTTTATCTCTGGCTAGGAGGTGACATCCAATACCCATCAAGATGGAGACAAGGGTGGTGCAGGGACAGCAAAACTATTAAAAAAAAAGAACAACAAACCATAATTCAGAACATTCAGAGTCTCTACATTAATCACCAGGAACCAGGCCAGCCTAATTTCTCCCCATCACAAAGCTCAGGGAAATTTGCGGAAGAGGGGGCGGTAAGATTGTAAGAGCCTAAAGACGGGGAGGAGCAACGTTATGCAAGATACTCCACACAAGTTAGAGCTAAAGTAATCATAATAGAACTTTGCATAACCTGCGCAATGACCAACATATCATTGACCCCCCCCCCAAAGTCTAGCATTGATCACAGGCACTAGGATCCTTAGAAACAAGGGATTAACAGCCACAATAGTGTTCCTATACTAAGGGGAACAAAAAAATAGCATTCTAGGCAATGCTACTCAGTCCTTACACCTCATCAGAGAAGAGGATCCAGAGAGAAGTTTGACATGCACACTAAAGGATGCTCCAGGAATGGGGGGGCCCCCACTGGGAGAAAAGGAGGGGGAAGGAAGAGGAAAAGAGGGTAGGGAGCAAGGGGATCCAGGGAGGGGTGGAGGGAGGGAGGGGAATGGGGTACTTATCAAGTTTGTATGAGTGGAAAAAATAAATTAAAAAAAAGAGATTTAAAATAAAAAAAAAAGAGAGAGAAAGTAAAACACATTCCTGACTGCTTCTGGTTTAGTCCTATGTTTGGTCATCTCCATTCTATAAGCCGTGGTATAAGTCAAAGGGAAAATAAAACATGCACGGGGAAGCTAATCATCCATATCTGTCCTCCTATGGTGCTGCCTAGAAGCTACTGAGCAACATTTTTCCTGTTCTCTGTAAAATAAAGTGAGCCACGGTCTCAAGCAGTTTTTATATAGAGTGTTTACCCTCAAGGAGATCTTAAAGCTGTTCTCTCCTTAAAGTCACTCGACAGAGTCCTTCTTTGCCGTCTCTCCCATTAGCCATGCTCCCCTCAACCTCCACCTACCACTCATTAGCAAGCGACAGCCCCAGTATGAATAGAGAACCAGATAAGCCACCATGGAAGTGTCTAGAAGATAAAAAGTCTTAAGATCCATAGAAGTGATCTGGCAAGATATGTGTGAAGCTGACAGCTCTTTTCTCCAAAGATCTCACCAAAAGGGGGAATGTGGATCTGATTTTCTGTCTTCAGTTTTAGGAAAGAAAAACCAAAGATGCCCCATGCACTAGGTAAGAAACCAGGCCAGAGGGTGGCGAGAAAATCTTTGCTCTGAATCTCTTGCGGAATTCTTTTTCCAAAGGAGCATCTGAATGTGTTTAAGGACAGGACTGAATGTGTGGATTGACCCTCCTGCCTGTCACCTTCCAGAGAAGTAAAGCTAAGAAGTGTGCCAGGGCAAGCTTCTGTTTCCTCCAGAGAAAGTCATCTCAAGGGTAAACTCAGGAGCTCTTGAAAAGCAGAAGGCAGCTGATTATTTTATCTAAGTAAGATGCCTTTGAGATTCCAGACACTCCTGAACATACCACAGAGAGCCGAAACCGCAAAGTCACAGAAGAGGTAGCCCTGAAATTCCTTCTGCAACAAAGAAAACCTGTTATTCTACAGCCGCAGAGAAAATCCATGATTACAGTTGAAACGCCACCGTGGAGGAAGAGACCCAGATCCACAGTAAGCCAGTGGTTGCTCTTCCCCTCCCCGGGCAGCTGTGCACACAGCCCCCTTGTTACGTCAGCACTCTGGTCCTGGGGGCAATATTATCATGAGCTCATGTAGCTATTAGTTTCCTTGAGCCCATGGGTTCTGGAAGTACAAGGACTAGCCCCTGTTGGTTATTATACCTCTAGAACGGAGAGAACACTGGGTTTCCAGCGGACTTCTTTAAGAGATGTGTGGATACCAGAGCAGAGCTCACATGGCAGCCCCACGTTCAGCTGAAGAAGTTTTGAGCATCGTGTCTATTCTTGGATATCATATTTTAGAGCTTTGGGAAATTCAAACATGTTCTCCACCAGAGATCAAGATGGGCGGCGGGAAGGGGAAATGCTTGGCAGACTTGGGAAACCATGTCAAATGAGGAACAAATGAAAGAGCTGAGAATGATTAACTTGACTAAAGAAGGCAGAGGGAAGACACGGTTCTTCTCAGATGTTTGAAACGTCTGTCAAGGGGAAAAGGTAGCTAGATTTGTTCTGCATTACCCCAGGGGGCAAATTCAGGTCAATTATTAAAACTCAGAGTGAAGCAGGTTTAAGCTCACTGAAGGATCTTTCTTGAAATTCAGAAATTCCTAGACCTCATCCAATGGTGGATCTTTGAGATCACAAAACCTAGAGACTTCAGCCGCAAGGGGTCCTTCACCTGTAAGGATTCCTAGCTCTGCGCCTAGGCAATAAAAACACCTCGCAGCCGTGGATAAAGATTGGCACCTGGAGAGAAGTGTCAGTCCGCTTCCTTCCTTGCTAGGAGGGCTAGGAAGGGATAACAGGGATATTGGTCCCATGGAGTCAGGGGAGGAAAAGAGGAGACAGTTTCCAAAAGACAAGAGAAGACGAAAAAGTTCAGAAGATAAAAACCAATTTTAATGATTCAGTTCCAACTGCTTGTCCCTGATACTCAATTAAAAACAACGACGACGACGACGACTTGCTGAAACAAGGAGGGTAATTTCATAAAAATAATCAGAATCAAAATTCTTTGAGACTTTGGGGAAAAGACAAACCTTTTTGAAAGCAGATAGAAAAGAGGTACAATCCCACATCTGTTTTCTTGTTTGGCTTACAATCCCGGCACTGGAGACAAGGGCTCTGTGAAATTGAATGACAGACACTTCACATTGATAAGCATTTCTGAAACAATGTGGAAGCGATTTGAGGAACACATTATCCTCTCAAACTGTATAAAAAAAAAGCAAAGAA
Source organism: Typhlomys cinereus (assembly GCA_023101885.1). Taxonomy (NCBI): domain Eukaryota; kingdom Metazoa; phylum Chordata; class Mammalia; order Rodentia; family Platacanthomyidae; genus Typhlomys; species Typhlomys cinereus. Next base: position 554,375 of record JALPQD010000551.1, read on the forward strand.
TATACCCTTTAATGCTTAATTTTTATAATAATCCTACTTGTTACAAATACAGCACTGCACAATGAAAGTCTAGCTGTGTCTCAGTTGAGTAACACGATAAGACACAGCTTGTAAGAATGAGAATTGAGTTTAACTATGTTCTTCTGTTTTATTTTCCATTTATCATGTGAATTGCTTCTAAATAAGATTGTGTTCCTTTATTAATTTGCATAATTACTGGAATAAAGCATGTGATTCCAAATAACAAACTTCTGATGATATCATTTCAAATTTGCTGTAACATTATTTTGAAACTGACAAAAATTGATACACAATGAAGTTAAAAGCACCTAAGTACATTTCGTTGCCTGCCATGTGTCCAAAAATGTAAAAAAACAGTTATGGGGGATAGTCATACAGTGAATGTTTGTATTCAGACGCTGAACAGCTTGAAAATCAAAGAATAACCAGTATGTACTTTAATATTTTTAGAGTAACAATGATTCTGCCTTTGACAGACTAGAAGTCACGTGAAGTTCTTTTCCTTTGTTTTTGTTTTTTAATTGAATCAAGAGTTTTGAACAAAGATGAGAGTCTGCAGTGAAGATCTAAAAATACTTGCTCAGAGTATATTCCCTTTTTTTTTTTTTTTTCAAATAGCACCCTATCAAATGAGCTTGACAGTCTCTGGTCTCAATCAGAAAATCTTGACACCCTGTTTGAGTTCAGATCATCAGCAAGTACAAACACTTCACTCAGTTCTACCTTCCAAAATGGGGGAGAGGCAGAAAGAGCGGATGTGGAAAGGATGCTGCACGCCGTCAACTCGCGAGCAGAGCCGCTGTTTAAAACTCATGGCCGTGAGACTTGTCCTACCGGGCTTGCATGATGACTGACACACCAACATGCCCCCATAGACTATCAAGGAACTCAAGAGAGATAAGAACATACAGTGGAAGCCTTGGGGACTGAAGCCAGATGAGTAAAGGGAAATGATCCTATCAGTGGGATGGCCCGAGGAGGGACAATTTAGTTTACCACAGAGGCCTGAACCCCCACCCGAGTAGACAAGCCAGGGGGAACCCCGGAGTCTACAGAAGCATACAGGCAGGAAGGTGAGAGGGAGGGAGACGGACTGATGAAGAGATGAGAAGGGGATCGGGGGGGAGGGGGGATGGAGGGAAGTAGGGATAAGTACTCAATATGCTTGTAAAACTAGAAAAATAAAATAAAGAAAAGGTCAAGCAGTGCATGCCCGTCTTTGGAATGGAGTCCGCCCTGATGCTTCTAGGCCCATGATGAAACAGACCCCTGTGGTTTTCCTCAGGCAAGTTGATAAACAAAGAAGCCAACTGGTGAAGTATCTTTTTGTGTGTGTGTGTGTGTGTGTGTGTGTGTGTGTCCCCACATATAAGTGCATGTGTACACATGTGCAGATACATGTGGAGGCCAAAGAACAACTCTGGATTTTGCCTCCCCAGCACTGACATTGAAACAACATACACCACCACGCCTGCTTGAGGTTTTGGCATGTGTCCTGAGGATGGGAACACAGGTCTACCTGCCCAACACTCTGTTTGCCAGCCAAGCCATCTCTCCAGCCCTAAAGTATTTCCTCCAACTCCACAGAAGCAGCAGAAGACAATAACAGACCAAAACTACGTCTCTTCTTCCAACCTCCCACATCCCCTTAACTCATTTTCTCCAAATGAAAGTTTGGTACCAGCTGCCCAGTCTAAGACATTTCTCGTTTACCCAATGTGACATCCTGGAAGCCGGAAGATGGTACCTTATGATCCTGCCAACTTCTTACACAGTCAGGATCTGAGCACATCTATACCTCACCTGGCTGAGGAATGTTTTATCTGAGGAAGAATCTTGGTAGAATCTTCTTTTTTTCTAGTCGTGTGGCATTAATTCTCCAAAAAGAAAGAAAGAAAAACACCCAACTCTGAGTATTGTTGAATGTACCCCAGCTTCCAGGCCTCGAGCACAGGAAGAGCCTTATTTGTCTGCTATTGGGCCGGAAGATGCTCCCCGCAGCTGTTAGGAATCTTATTGCCTGGGCAAAATAACAGGGCCTATTTCACGGGAGCTATTAATATGGGCTGCAAGCTTGGCGAGCGGCGTGAGGCCAACAGCTGGATGAAAACGAAGGGTTCTGGGCCAACTGAAATGCTCTGCTTTCAAGTTTTGCCTGCCGTACACACACACACACACACACACACACACACACACACACACACACACGCCTGCAACCAGCCTGGGAATGTTAAACAGCTCCAGATTTATTTTTTAATATGAGTGAAAATGTCTAACGCGGCCCACGTTTCGGCAGAACCAGGCCGGCCTACTCTTTCCCACAGGCTGGAGGCTCTTAGCGTTCATGGGGGACATGGGGCGGGGGGAGGACAGCTAAGACAGGCCCTGGCCCTAATCAGAGTGATTGATCCAGGGAAGCGCAGAAAATGCAAAGCAATCCGAGACCGCCCTGTATCTGTGTGATTTTCTAGTCAAGCTCCTGCTTTGAAAGAGGGAGAAACCGACCTCTGAAATCCAGAGATCCAGGCCCCACGCCAGAATGTGTGCTCCTTCATCGGAGCTGGGAGGAGACTGTAGCAGACCCCGTACCTGGCTTAAGGTGAGTCCACTCAACACTGCGCACAAAGGGAAATGCAGCGCTACAACCAAGCTTCTGATTTCTCTCCAGAAGGTTCTTTTAAAATGGGCTTTTGAGAATGTTCCGGAAATGTTCTCAGTAACGTTTTCTCTGCCTTTCTAGCACCGTGCCTGGATAATTCCCTGAGCCTGTCTCAGTAGAACTATTGAGAACTCGGCTTTGCCCCTGGCCCAGGGCTGTGTACATTCCAGATGCTGTAAGTTTCCTCTGGTATCCCCCACCCTTGGGTCCTGGATCATCCGGGCTGACAGGTTCCTCCAGTCTGTGACACGTGTAGGCAGCCCTATGCATCGTAGGGGAGGGGAGGGGAGGGGGAGCTTCAAGAGACAGCACTGGATTGATTCAATGAGGTCAGGTTATTCCCTAGGTTCATTGGGAAGAGGCCTAACTTTTCCTTCTACCTAGTGCCGTCATGCTTTAAGACTCTTGTGCAGAACATCAAACAACAAAGAAATGTGAGACCTTGTCTGCTACCCTTATCTATACAATTCTAATTCAGCCACTGACACGATCCCCATTTCTCTATTACCAGGATATAGATCATGAGCAAAAAGACAGGCAAATGTCACCCCTGAAAGTACTGGTGCTTTCCACTGCAAACATCTCCAGAGTAGCATTCCTATTAATATTACTCATTAAACCAGGATAAAATTTTGTGAATTATAAGCTCATCTATCAAGTTGTTGTTAAGGATTGACATCCCACCAGATCTGAAAACTCTTCAGAGCCGAGACCTTTGTGAGTTTAGTGCCTCGTAAACTCCTGGCCCACCAAACAGGCTCTAAAGATGGGTCTGATCCAATGGACATTTCTTTGGAATCCAGGGTTGGTATTAAGGATTAAAGTTTCTTTAATACTGGTTCATCAATACCTTAACAATGTCTTCTATTAATAATTTCTAAATATTTCTAATAATACTAGTATGTCTGCAGTTTAGAACCTTATTCAGTTTTAAAATCAATTCTCCTCCATTGTTCACCTTATTATTTATAGTACCTTAGCATTTGCCTTTATTCATTCAACTAGTCACTATGTCGGGTTTTTCTGTTAGGACATGAAGATGCAATTTATAAAGTCAAGGGGATGAATATAAACTCATTTTGAACCATCAGTTCTGCTCATTTAGCAAACGCTTCCTAGGACATTTCTGTGCTAGACTCTCTTGTACCACTGAAGATACAAAAATAAATAAATAAAATAAAGTGACGTGGTGCCTAACTTTTAGTGGCTTTTGTTCCAAGGAGGAAACACGAGTATATATAAGAGAACTGCGTGGACATCACATGTGTGAATGAAGGATAATCAGGAAACATACAATAAGGTGAAACCTAAACCAAAGAATGGACAGAAAGCACTGCTAGGAAGGAAACAGCAAAACCAACTGGCATACAGGGTCAAAGATGTTCTGGAAAGAAACTCAATTCCCGGAGGGAGAGATGGCACGGGGCTTAAGACTCTGCCTCCAAGCAGAAGAACCCAAGTTTGGTTCTCAAAACCCATGTTTAAAAACACCAGGTGGAAATGGTGGCGGTGAGTATTTCTTGCTCTGAAAAGTAGAGTCTGAAAAATCCCAGAGAAAAGCAAGAAGGAGGTAGAAGCAATCCAGGATGATTCCTGAAGTCACTCTTGTGCTTCCGTGCACACACACAGTGCTCTCTGACACACACACACACACACACACACACACACACACACACACAAAACACACATAGTGCTCTCTGACACAACGCACACATGCGCACACATGAATAAATAAGAAAAATGTTTTAACAAGAAGCTCATTTCGGAGAGATAAGGCCTTCACTCTGGGAGGTCTTTGCCACAGGATGCAGATTTTTCAGAGACCAGGGAAGTGTTAGAAAGACTCACTGCACTCTGTGAAGAGAGACAGAGGACTGTAGGAGGAACAGACAATGATTGCGCCACAGAGGCTTCCATCCCCCATACAGAGAGGCTCCTTGGACTCCTCCCTCCCGCTAAGCATACAAACCTCGTGAGACTACAAATCTCAGGACACTACGCCTTCTCCAGAGCAAAGACAGTTGGTGCTGTTAAACCACCTGGCTGAGAGGACCAATCCGGACAGGACAACTCAGCAAAGACTCACGCTAGGACTTATGGGATGTCGGGTGGGGTATATAAGCAGCCTGATATTTAGAATATATGAGCCACAAGCCTGAGAGCCTATAAGCCTGAGAGCTGCTTTGCCACTCGCCTGACTCCCGGAGTCTGTGCTGTTGACTCCACGCCAGCTTATCCTCCCCCAAGGGTCTCCGTTACACTGTTACAGTTACACTTGGCGCCCAACGTGGGGCTTCTACGGCAGCCCTTTCCTTGTCTCGGCACCAATGTGGAGCACTGTGCCCCCTTCGGCAGTTGTTCGGTAAGCTGGCCCCTTTGTGATTTTGTCTTCAAGAGAGGCGAATGTAAAGATCCCTTTCCCTTTCTCTGTGTTTGTCTGTCTACTGATAGGGAGCTACAGCCGTGGCCTGGAACCACGGAAATTTCCCACTATATGGTCCTTGTCTTATCTGTTCCTTTTTAGTCTTGTCTCTGTTCTTAAAAAAGAAAAAAAGAACCTGTAACACTTCAAGTTGGAATTCTTAAAGGATATTAGTAACTGACATGAGCCTAAACTCCCATTTTGGTAAGTTCTTTTTATCTTTACTTACCTAAAAGTTATGAACACAGAAATAGACACTTCAATATTTTTTTCAGAATTTTAAGAAATAAACTCTATTTGAATCAAAAAATTCTCAATAAATTTTCTTAAGTTTTTAAAATTTATACTTTTATAGATGTTCCTCCAACTTGTCACATCTGGTTTTAGCATCTGTCAGTTGACTGTTTGCTTCTTGCCGCTTCTTTGGTATCTCCATTTCTTGGGCTCCACAAGTCCTCTTTTTGATTGCTTTACTTTTTCACTGAACCCTTAAGTTTTTCATAAAGATAGCAAATATTTCTCATCTGCATAGTTTCTTGTATCATAGTCAACTCTGTCTGACCATCAATATTTTCTCTCAAATCAAAAAGTCTTAAATCCTGCTCAGTAATTTCATGATCAAGCTTTGACATAGTTTGACTTGCTTTTTGTACAATCCTTTCCATTTCATTTGTCAGTTTCTTATTTTTATTTTTGACGTAGTTATATTTTCTGATTAAGGTCAAGACATTATGATGTAATGCCTTTGTCATAAACAATGATCATATTTACAGAAGAAACATCATAGATACTGATGTCTCAGGTTCTATCAAATGCTTTTAACTATTAATAAAAGAGACATTCTTATGATGATTAAAATCATTGCAGGAATTGCTTAAATTTTCATTGGGGAAAGTTAAATGAGAGATATTCTATTTTATTTTACTAGACCACTTAGTAATGTTTGGGTTCTAGGCCAATTATTATTGTAATGGGCCAAAACAATAATTTCTACCAATATTATAACAAGCCATACAGAAATATTCATCTCTAAGACTGCCATTAACTTAGGCTGAATCCATAGTCCTTGGGGAAAATTACTGTTTCTCTCCAAAACACAAGAGTAGCTTCTATTTTAAAATTTGAGCTATAGAAAATACCATAATTTGGGCTGGAGAGGTGGCTCAGGGGTTAAGCCTCCGCCTTGCAGGCGGAAGGTCCTGAGTTCAGATCCCAGATCCCACGTATAGACGCCAGGCAGAAGCCGGGGCGGCCTGCGTTTCTGGTCCTGGTAGGGCGAGCCTGTGAATCCCGGGGCAGAAGGAGGTGGAGGGGTCCATGGTGGTTTGCGAATTCCGTCCGTGGTTCTACACATACACAGACACACACAGACGCGCGCACATACACACGCACATGCACACAGTTGAATAAATAATAATAATAAAAAAAATTAAAAAAAGAAAATACCATAATTTGATCTGCCCCAATTGGAAGTTGCCTTAGAATAAACATTTTCTTGTCACATATCTGTCACCTAGGAAAATCCAGTTGAAAACAGAACTATGCATATTTAACAGTTTTATTTATTGCAATAGGATTGGCTTTGGTTTTTCTTTGCCTTTTGTTCATAGTTCAGAATTATTTAAAAAAAATAACATTTCACCCAACTATGGTCCATTTGCTTCATTTCCTGACTCTAGAAAAAGATGTTTGACCAAACAAGGCTGATGGAAGATATTTTTGAGGCTATTTCCAAAGGAATTTTTAAAAAGTTGCTCTTACTATACAGAAGAAGCAAAGATCTTTCAGTGCTATCTTTAATAATAAAGATTGGTTTGACTAAGAGGTAAGCAAAAGAGGTATGCAAGATTTGGACAGGTAATGTCCTATTTCCTTCATGTGAACAAGTGGCTCTAGTTGTAACTGAAGCAGGTGGATTGGAAGATAATACGAATTTGACAATAACATAAAGTAATAAATTCTTACTTTTGGTTGTTGATAAAAAATAATAAAAAAAACCGCAAATGGAATCCTCATTCAGTGCCCAGGGGGAAAAGACATTACTTATGTCCTTCCCAACCCCGGCTTGGTGCAGCTGGGTGAACTCTTGGGGCTCTTAAAGATTTTTACTGAATGCCAATTAGAACCTGTTAATATTTTTTGTGATAGTCAGTATGCGGTACAGGCTGTCTGGACCCTTTCATTTTCTTTGCTCAAGGACCACATGAGCCCCTTACATATCACCATGCAGTTGTTCAAGGATGTATTGGAACACAGGGATCACCCTTGGTATATTTCTCATGTAAGATCACACACAAAACTTCCCAGAATCCTGGCTAAGGGAAATGATTTAACAGATACTATGATTATGACTGTGGACTTAGAGCTTCTTGAACAAGCTAGGGCATTACACCAACAATTTTACCTTACCCCTCGGAGCTTACACAAGTTTCTTCCAGAGCTTACAGTGTCACAATGTAAACATTTAGTCAGGTCCTGTGCGACCTGTGCCCCCTTGGCTCCACTTAGCCCTCTAAATAAGGGAGGGGTAAATCCCAGAGGTCTCTTGCCTAATGCAATTTGGCAAATGGATGTTACCCACCACTTCCCCTTTAGGAACCTAAAATATATCCATGTCATAGTGGACACTTGTTCCTCTTTTGTGTATGCAATAGCCCTTACAGGAGAAAAGGCAGCTCATGCTATTAAAGCCCTAAAATCTGCCATGTTGGTTATGGGTGTACCTTGGACACTAAAGACTGACAATGGACCTGCATATGCTTCCCAAAAATTTGGCTCCTTTACAGCCTCATGGAAAATTAACCACACCTTTGGAATTCCCTCAACACTCCCCTGCTTCTTGTCTGATGGAAGGACCCTGTCACATTGCTATGGCAGGAACTGACTCCCTTATTAACTCGGGGTCGAGGATATGCTTGTGTCTTCCCTCAGGATTCCACTTTGCCAATATGGGTGCCAGCTCTAGATGTAAGACTGGTAGCAGAAATTGTGAAGCCTTCCTGGGAACCAGATTCATAAAATGAGTAAATCTGTGGCCACTTCAATATTTTTTTTTCATTTCTGTTGCGCGCTGATTTTTTTTTTTTTTTTGGCATGCCATTTTTAAATACGTGTACATATACTTATTTTTGGGTAACATCTAAGGCCTTAGATACTTATGTTCTATATTGATCACAATTGTTTTTCTATTAGATTGTAAGTTTTATTTCATTGGTTTCTCATTTTAATTTTTAATGGATTATAACTTTGGATCAATTATATTGCTTAAGTATTTCCTTTAGCACATCTCTTAGCAGCACTCCATCAATAAGACCACACTACAGGTTCTTCTGGCCTTTGAATATCCGAGCCATAGTGCCCCTAGGGACATGGTTCGAGCTTGGAGTGCAGAGCTTTGTGAAGCCTTGGTCTAGTCTCCTATCCACATATCCTGATATGCCTTCCAGAGGTGAGGTCCATCGAGAGCTGGTAGCCAATGACGGGTAAGATCCTGTGAGACAGGACAATCTAAGATATGCACGGTCCATAATGCTGGACCCTCTCTGAGGCAGGGTCAACGAGGTCAGAGCAAAGAACTCTGGCTCCCGTTAGCTGTCAAAAATAAATAAAAAGGACGGAGATGTACGAGGAATGGACAATGATTGCACCACAGAGGCTTCCATCCCCCAGAGAGGCTCCTTCGACTCCCTCCTCCTGCTAAGCATACAAATCTCGCAAGACTACAAATCTCACAAGATTACACCTTCTCCAGAGCAAAGACCATTGGTGCCGTTAAACCGCCTGGCTGAGAGGACCAATCCAGACAGGACAACTCAGCAAAGACTCACTCTAGGACTTATGGGATGTCGGGTGGGGTATATAAGCAGCCTGATACTTAGAATATATGAGCCACAAGCCTGAGAGCCACAAGCCTGAGAGTCTACAAGCCTGAGAGTCTACAAGCCTGAGAGCTGCTTTGCCACTCGCCTGACTCCTGGAGTCTGTGCTGTTGACTCCATGCCAGCTTATCCCCACCCCCAAGGGTCTCTGTGGGCCCCCGTTACACTGTTACAGAGGACCAGCTCCAAAGCCAGTGTAGATATTAGGTAGTGCTGGGAAAGGAGCGTAGAGAAAAGCTGGGGCCCAGAAGAGAGTCACCCCCAGGTATGGGCAGGTCCCAAATAGGATTCTGAAGAGGAATCGGGGAGGGAGTGATGAGTTATCTAAAGATGCTGGACTTTGTAAGCCACCACAAGAGGACTGGAGGTGACCTTGGGACCATTGTGGCACAAAAAAAAGAGCCAGAGGCAAAGACTGGAGAGTGAAGCAGAGACGGGAACCTCCCAGTATCTTTAACTCTGCCAGGGCAGCTGACCACAGACTCAAGAACAAGGGCACTGCTTCAGTTCTGAGTCAAAGGTCCCTGTGGTTCTGCATACTGTTCTCCTAACAAATCTAACTCATTGCATACAGAAAAGCGAATTCCAACAAAAACACAACTAAGACTGAGATGGCTTGTGCTTGCTGCAAAAACAGGAGGACTGGGGTTCAGATCCGCAGGTCACACATAAAATGATAGGTACAGTGTAGTCCACCTATAATTCTAGCCCTAGAAGGCAGTTACTGGGAATCTCCAGAGTTATCTAACAGACCAACTCTGTGACAAGCTCTGAATCTGATAGAGACCCAGTCTTAAGAGACAGAGGGGACCACTCACTGGCACTCAGCTGTCTTTCTCCATCGCAGGCCTATTCCAGTCCCCAGTCATGGGACGTTTCAGTGTGACAATTTCAATGTAAGTAGATTGAGGACGTTGACTGGTCCTTTGTGCCTCTGTCAAAGGCAGGAGGAAGTAGCTTCTACCCAGCACTCTGAGACAGTGTGTCCGAAATCTCACATGTAATGGGCAGTTCAGGGCCAGGGGAGTGTGTCTGGAGCTTCCACAATGAAGACACATGATGAGCTGTGAGACTGAAAACAGACAAAGCAGTGGACTGAGAAAACACATGTAGACTTTTAAGCAGTAGAAATAATCTGAGCAGTTTGAAAGAACCCTGCCTTAAACACCTACTTTTAATACTGAAGCATCATTCTAAGTAAATTAAAAATCCAAGAAACTTGTTTGATTTACTTTCCTCAATGCTTTAACAACGTGTCTGACAAAAGCAATATAAGGGTTTATTCCACCTTAGAGCTACAGTTTGAGCCTTCAGTTCTTTGTGGTGGGGAAATGGATGGCAGGAGCAGAGGCAACTGGTCACATTGAGTCAGCCGTCAGGAGTCAAAGATGATTGCTGGTTCTCAGCTAGTTGTCTTCCTTTTTATGCTGTCTGTCTGGGACTGCAGACCTTGGAATGGTGCCACCCTGATTTAGGACTGGTTTTCCCATCTCGATTGACTCTGAATTGAAACTCCCTCACAGATATTAGCCAGGGGTTTATCTTCTAGGTGATTCTAGATCTTATCAGGTTTCCAGTCCTTATTAACCATCACAGAAGACAAAATAAAAATTAAAAACAAATACATTGATGATCATCGTAAATAACAAGAAGGAACCATCTTTAACAGCTTATGTCCCAGCTATTTCTTGTGGACCCTTCAGGTCAATAATGCTTTCAGTCTCTCACCAGTCATAAGAGAAATAACTCACTTGATCCTTTATCATCACTCTCGTTGGAGTAGACAGAAATGGCTGGGATCGAATGTAGTTATTTTCAAGGTACTTTTTTTTTTCCAGTCATCATTGATCGCATTTCCCAAGTATTTTGAACTTGTCATTTTTGCTCAAGGGCCAGAAGTGGCTCCCTATTGATCCTTCAATTCAATGTAAACACCTTTCTCCTCCTGCCGATTGCTCAGCCCATTTCTGTGACGTCACAATCACCACGATTCAATATTAACATCTCAGTGTCCATTTCACTTTCTCTCCCAAAGCTCAACTACAAAATTAGTTGGCTTGTGTTGTTTTGAAATGTCACTGGATTTGTCTGTTTACTTCCAGATTAGACATGATGAGGAGTCAGAGGCCAGTTACAAATCTATTGGGCTTGTGCTCATTCCACCTGACTTTGTAGCTGCTTGTCTTTTTCATGGACTAAATAAATCTACCCTCTGTGGCACTAACCAAGGATGACTCTGCCTGAAATGCCATCTTTATTTCCTTTTAAAATGTATACTGTGAGGCTAGAGAGATGGCTCAGTGGTTTAGTCTGTCTCACAAGCAGGAGCTAAGTTCAGATCCTGGATTCTAGGCACAAATGCCAAGTAGAAATGACAGCTGCCTGCACTTGCAGTCCTGGAAGGCAGAGCCTGGGAAACCCCAAAACAAAACAAAAAGGTGGTAGAGCAATCCAGGGTGATTCCCAAAGCCTCTACTGGGTTTCCACGGGCAGCTACCTACCTACCTAAATACACATGTGCACGTACACATACACACACACACACACACACATCCACTCTCATACCTTCACATGCAAAAAAATAAAATACGTATTATAAACATTCCCTCAGAATCCTTTTGGAACACCTGACCTTGAACTCCACATGTCAAGCCACTTGTTGCAGTGACTAAATACCAGACCAGAACTGAATTTGTTTTTTTCTCATGGTTTGAAGTGATACAGGTCCCTGGAAAACAGAGAGTTCCACCCAAAGACAAGGAGCTCCGTGTAATGTAACTTGTGGATTAAAAGTAGATTGAAAGCTGCTTATGTGAGCTGAGATTATCTAGGCCAGGTTTACAACTCTGAAATTGACCCTTAACCATGGACATTTGTGAATTGAAAGAGTTCTCTGTCGACCTTCGCTGTGTTGGTGTGAGGAGAACAGAGCAGGTGGCCTGTCAGCACTTTTCCTCCAAACACCAGGTCACCTCTCTGCTCGCTTCCCTCAGCCCCACGTCAGCCTTCAAATGCGCCATTTGACGCACCACACCTGGAGCTAATTGTCTCCTCATGAAAACGTTCTGAATAACCCTGAAATTTTCCTATGGGCATAACACATCTAATTTTTTTTCCTTTTACTCATCTAATCTGCTGCTTGAAATATGAGGTAGGATATCTTCTCGAGGGGTTTCTTGGCTTGCTTATTTATTGGTTTTCTCCTCTGTAAGCTTTTCTGGACAACACAAACTTCTGACCTTACAGATCTTCCCAGGGCAACAGATTTGTGGGAAAATGTCTTTCTACACACATCACATAGGTAGAAATTATCACAATGACACCCCCCACCACATGTGTACACACAAGCAAGCCTGCATGGTTGGATTCAGGATGGACTACATCTTCCTTTTAATCGCCCAAGGGTCCAATAAAAGACCAGCTCTGGGTAGATAGAATCAAAGCAACAAGAATCTCAGAACCACTCTACTACAGTGTCTCTTCATGTTGCAGAAATGGCTGCAAGACCAAAACGACCTAGAGGAGCAGTCTTGCTTATGATCCTCAGGTACAGTTCATCGGCACATGTGCATCCGGAAAGGGAAGCAGATAGCAAATGAACATACATGTGTAGAGACTTCACAGGCAGTAGGACGACTCAGGGGCACTCCGTCTCAAAACAGCAATTAGAAAGAAGGTTCAGGACATAGCTCAGGGCACAGCACCTGCACAACAAACTGCAGCCAGAGGGTCCCATTTCTAGCACTGAAAAAAAAAACTTAAGTAACAAATAAATAACTTTGATAAATAAAGATGACTTTGCTGAGTTGTGCTTTCTTGACTGCCCTCACATGGAGTTGGAGTCGGGATTTCAAGGGTGGAGTGCCAGTGTTCAAAGTCCACATGCCTCCCATAGAGCTACGCTGCCTTTCCAGTAGAAAAGTCTACCCTTTCATCTTAAAAGATACAAGTGCATACTGTATCACTACTTTCCACAGTGCTGCGCCCACAAAATCCCTGACAAGTAAAACTTAGGGAAATAAAGGCTCATTTGGGCTCAGAGTTCCAGGGTGGGGCTCCTCACAGCTCCTCATGCCAGTTAATACAGAAACGCTCTCACAGACATGCTCAGAGCTTTACTTTCGTGGCGATGCTGGAGCTCACGAAGATGACACTGAAAAATTACCCATGACAAAGGCTGCCATAAAACCCAAAAGATTTTCTGGTAGAATGCTGGTGATACTCTGAACTTTTCCTTACCCCTCCTCCTTACTGCCATGGGAACATTCTCCTCCTCTGATCTATACTGCTTTCATTTCTTGTTACAATTGCTCTTTCTCTCCCAGCATGCTTTGCCATCTGGTTCTGCTTCTGCCTTCAGACTGACGGGCCTGTGGGCAGACACATGGAGCTGGCTGGGTGCTAGAAGCTCGCCCTCTGACCTCTGCTTTGACCCAGTCTCCTGTCAGCATCCCCTTCGCAGCCTCAGTTCCTCCAGCTGTTAAACGGGGAAGTCCTAGATGTTGGCTCTGAGACACTTGTAGCAACCACATGTTCCCGGACCCCAAAACCTCACCTATAGGGCTCCTAGAATCTGTCCTTCACTTTAGTTGTCTTCTTTATTACAAACTTTGCAGTGAATTGGCTGTTACTCATCCTGAAGCATTGCAAAATTTCATGGATTTTTTTTTTCAAATTTACCCTGAAGCTTCTGCCAACCCTGAGAAAACTTGCAACCAAACCTCTTCCATTCCCACCACAGCTCCTTCATGAAAAGTCTTTGAATTGAATTGTACCTTTAGCTGGCTGAACTATAATTGATTGCGCCCTTTTCTTCATTGTCACTTAGCTTTCATCAAGTTTCATAGAAATGCTGCACATCACCACATAAAAGACAGAAGTCTCTTCAAAGTCCTAGGGAGCAATTGTCCCTGTGGCGTCAGGAAACCTTCTTTTAGAATCAGGAAGTCTGACATGGTCTTCTGGAAATGCATATGAGGGAACTGCAAAGAGGTTTCAGGACCTTGAAAACTCAATTTTCTTTCTTGACCTAAAGTCTTATCTAGATGCAGTGATGACATCATCGCAACCATCAGTTGAATCATCCTGTGTGAGGCAATGTTGTACAAAAATATTTACTGGGCAACTGAACCAAAGACATGTGCCCTGGTTTAAAATGTGAGTCCTGTCCCTCGTAAACCCTGCTCATATATTTGAATCCTTAGCTGTTGCCCATATTTGGGCAGATCATGGCATTCTTAGGAAGTGGGTCCTTGCTGGGGGAAGGCACTCACAAGGGGTGGGCTTTAAGGTTGGTTAGCCCTGCCCTACTTGAGTTAGTGAATCTGCTCTTGAGCGTGAAGCATCTTTGATGGACATGACTTAGCCCACCTCCAGCTTCTGCTGCCAGCCATGTCTTTTCTGCCATAGAGGACTGCAGCTCCTCTAAGCCATGAGCAGAATGAATCTCCTTATTCTCCCTCAAGTTTCTTGACTTTGAGTGGTGTCTCACAGCAACAGAGAACAGTAATTGCTACAGGAATTGCTACTAGGAGTGGGGCATTGCTGTGAGGCATCTGGTAACAGAATATGAAATGTTTTGAAGTTGACAGAAATTGGTACTAAGAGTGGGGTGTGGATGTATGATACTGAAAATACAATTCGAAAAGTGAAGTAGTTGTTCATGAAGCAGAGAAAAGTTGGTACTGAGTTGAGAGTATAGCCATTCTTAAAATGTGCCGAGTGTATCCTTGGAGCTGTTTATTGGGAGACATACAGAGAATTTTGGGATTTTGCACTTGGAAAGCTTTTGCATCTTGGAGACAGGGCCAAAAGAGTCATTCTCGTAAGAACTTGAAGATATTGATGCTGATAGAATTGTAGACAGTGGAAACCTAGCTTGTTATGGTCTAGAGAGGAACAGAGATTATGTTTAGACTTGTACAATGAACAAATGGAGTGAATTGTTGGCAGAGAGTTTGGTTAAGGGTTGCCTCATCCTGAAAGCTTGTCTGAAGGACACTTTCAAAGCAATGTAGTTTTGACAATCCTACACGGCTACTCTTCAGTGCTATTGTTCAGAGTTATGACAATGAGCAAGGAATCAGCAAGAAGAAATAAAAACTGTGAGGCTTGATGAGGAAAAATGCAGTGATGAACTTGAAGAGTTGAACCATGAGGAAGCAGAGAGCAAAATGGTGATTATTGTTAAAGAGATGAGCCTCATTAGTGATAATAATTCAATGTGGATAATAAAAGAGACAACACCTTGAGGGCAAGATCCTTCAGAAGACTCCTATCCATAAGAATATAAATTCTTTTGAAAGGGACAAGCAGAAGGTTGGAGTTTCAAGAGAATGTCTGCTCCTCCAAAGCAAAAGCCCAAGAGATTTTTGCTTACAGTCAGCACCAAGAAGCTGAATCAGCAGTGAGTCAAGGGGTCCAATCTCCAACCCAAGGCTGTAGGAGAACTTGACAA
The DNA here is from genome assembly GCA_023101885.1 of Typhlomys cinereus. Lineage (NCBI taxonomy): Eukaryota > Metazoa > Chordata > Mammalia > Rodentia > Platacanthomyidae > Typhlomys > Typhlomys cinereus. The sequence continues at coordinate 569,812 of JALPQD010000551.1, forward strand.
TGTTGTTCAGGTGGTCCTGATTTTAGAGGCATCAAAGATGCAAGAGAGAGGAGCTTGTGGATCCCTCCTCTAAGGTTTCAGAGAATGGCGGAAGCCTGCGATTGAGAGGCTCAGGAAGGGCAGTTTCTGCTGTGGAGTCAAAGCCTGGTCTGTCATTAAGAAGTGATGTCAGAGATGCCAAAGCCACTCTGAGACATCAGTCAAGGAGAGCTGCAGATGCTGGGAGGAGCCAGCCCAGGAGAACGAGGTGCTCTACAGGCAACTGCACTGAGGGTGGAACCGAAGCCCTTTGAAACGGGAGCAACTTCAGCAAGAGATACTAGGTTTGCAGCTACAGGATTTGCAGTTCTCCTGCTGCTGCTTTTTATGGATCGATCACTCCTGGATATGCCCTCATTCCTTCCTTTGGAATGGGACTGTTTATTCTGTGCCACTGTCAGTTGGAAATACACAACGTGCCTTTTGTTTTTTACAGGAGGTTTTAGACTTTGGACTGCTGGATTTTTGGGACTATTGACACCATCTATGGCACTTTGAAAGTTGGACTGAATATGGTTTGCAAATGAGATGGCAAAGAGCGTATGGGAGCCAGGGGTAGAATGTCATGGCTTGAAATATGAGTTGTGCCCCTCCCACAGGCTCGTTATTTAAATCCTCAGCTGCTGCCATTATTTGGGAAGGTCATGACACCTTTAGGAAGTACTTTATTAGAGGATGGCCGTCACAGGGGGTGGGCCTTAAGGCTGGTTAGCCCTGCCCTGCTTGAGGTAGCGAGTCTGCTCTTGAGCTTGAAGTATCTTTGATGGACATGACTTAGCCCACCTCCAGCTTTCTGCTGCCAGCCATGGCTTTTCTGCCGTAGAGGACTGCAGCAACTCTCTGGAACCACCAGCTGAATACATTGTCCTCTTCTCCCTTAGGTTGCCTGCCTTTGAGTGGTATCTCACAACAACAGAGAGGAGTAACTGCTGCAGCGTGGTTTAATGACAGTGGACTGAAGAAGGCAAAGCCAACAGGGCCAGGTTGCTCTGGATCTTCCTTGCCTCTTTGTAGCTTTCCTTCCTGCAAAGTGTGGACAGAACTTTTCTGGAAGGAGTACCTTTAAGGAATAGGAGAAAGAGTCGCCTTTCTAAGTTTTACAACCTACATTGCAAAAGAGGGGTCTAATTTCTCTGATTTGTTTTGGAAAGAAAAATTTTGGTTCTCATGATTTGCTTAGGGAGAAGAAAATAAAGTAGGGGACAGACAGGCAGGAGAAAGTTCAAGGGCATCGTCTAAAGGGCCTCCGCTCTCTTTAGCTGACAGTAGGCATGTCCAGGCACCATTTCCAGGGTTCATTTTCTGAGCCCCAACAGACAGAAGAGAAACAGCAAATCTGAATGTGTGCCACTACACCTTAGTAAAACTCTGGGGAAACATGGGAAAGGAAAGCCGTACTCTGAAATCAGAGAGGAGAACCCCCCCAAGACCCACACCATTCATTAGTGTTCTGATGGAGAAGATTTGTCCGGGCTCTCCAATGTCAGGGACAAAAAGCTGCCATGGAGTGACTGAGTGCTATTCTAAGGATCGTATTACTGTTCAGCCAGTTTTTAAAAAGTGTGTCAAACAAACATGAGCATCATGAACATGGGTCATGAGATGGCAAGATTGGTTGATGTCACCGGATCTGGAATGACCTGGACAAGCCTGGAAGCACAAGAGTGGTAGGTTCTTTAGATTAGACGAGCCTCAGGTCTGCTCTCAAGGGATTCCCTGGATTAGGGGAGCTGCCTTAGGAAGGCCCACCCAAAAGGAGGATGGCACCTTTCTCGGGTCTGTACTCTTGACTGCATAAAAAGGAAGACGTTAGCTCAGATAAGATTGCTACTCTCGCCTTCTGACTGAGGAAGCGATGTGACCAATTTTCTCAAGCTGCTTCTTTTACTACGACTTCCTCACTATGATAGTTTGGTCCTCACACTGTGGCCCAAAGCAAATCCTTTCTCAGGAAAGGTAAATAAGACAGGAACCAGAATAAGATTACTGAATTCTGAAGAGATTAAAAAAATAAAAAGGGAGGGGGGCTAATCTAGGGCTGGGGAGATGTCTCAAGAGTTAATGACTTTTGCTGACAAGCAAAAAAGACCTGAGTTCTGGTCCCCAAGTCCTACGTAAAAATCCCAGGGGGATATGGATGCTGCCTGCAATTCTGTTCCTGGAAGGAAGAGCCTGGGAAAACCTAAAACCAAGCAATGAAGCGAAGAGCATCCAGGATGATTCCTGATGTCACCCTTAGACCTCCACAGACACACACTCAAGTGCCCTCTTGAGTGCTTGCCCATACATGCAAAATACACACAACACACACACACACACACACACACACACACACACACACACACACACACAAAGTCAATAAATAAAAAGGGCTCAATTAGCTATCTAGCGAGAACTTGGTGCCTCTTTCCTCCTTCCCTGAAGGAAACGATTTTCTCACATCTTCAGAATTTATCTTCCTGCCATGCTTGGGAAGCAGTGGCTTTATTCAGGAGGAATTTCCAGCCACGTGCACACATAGATGCACCGGATACTCTCAGCAGCCCGGTGCAGCTCAAGTCCCCCATGCTGAGCAGGTTCTACGACTGTGCCACAGGCTAGAAACAGAAACAAATACCAGGTACAAGAGCCAGGGATGATTCACCCACATCACAGAACGATTTCCCACGTTTGGCAGACCTACCAGCCACCCTGAGAAGTTCAAAAGCGCTTGAAAACCATTCTGCGCCCCATGGGGGAAGAACCCCAGTCACACCAGGATGCATAAAGTAGATGTAATGAAAGGAAAGAGCACCACATCAAAATGGACTTGAGGGTACAAAATGAAACGAATGTATCATGACAGGCCAAAAGTTCTTGGGCCCGGGGGGAAGTCTCCCACTGGTCCTACCAGCCTGCTCCCCAACCACATTCCAGCGGCTACTAGCTTTACACCTGCTTCCCTGAACACTCTTGCCCATCCCACATCCGATTTCTGACTTGGTTTGTCTTTTCCCAGTTTTTTTCTTCTAGCTCAAGCATGTCTCTGCTGACTTGCTTAGCATCTCCTACAATTCCCAACACAATCAACGCCTGCCATGTTTATTGGAATTGTATCCACTAGGCATGAAGATCTTAATTCAGTGGGCTTGTTGCTTCGTTTCTGGACCTTGGCCTTTGACACTGTATCTGAAGCATGGTAGACTTTATTTAAATGTGTGGGACTAAATGAATTCATTTAATTATGCCAGCGTTTCATCAAATGTTGTATATGAATTGACACTGATACATGAAAATTCTAGACAGTTCCATTAAAAGTTATGGCAACAAAGGTCTGGAGCAACAGTATGTAGGTGCACTTGTGCTACGGCCATGAGGGCCTGAGTTTAAACCTACAGAACCCACTTCACAGACTCATCTGCACCTGTAACGCCAATATTCTGGGGAGCAGAGGTAAGAGGATCTCTGGAACTTGCAGCCTGCCTACCGAGCACCAGATCTGTGTCTCAAGGAAATAAAGCAAAGAATGATACAGGAGGACATTCAGATTCTTCCTCTGGTCTAACAGACATGCATCGATGCATGAAGTTATATTCACAAGTGTACACAGAGTGCACACATGCACACAGGCACACACACACATGCACACAGGCACACACACATACACACACGCACACACACATGCACACAGGCACACACACACATGCACACACACAAACACACACACATGCACACACGCACATGCACACATACACACACACATGCACACAGAATTATGGAGACAAAAGACAGTGTTTAGAGCTAAAAAGGACACAGCAATCTACATTGATAAAATTGAACTACTTTCTGTTTCTGTTCTGCTCTGTTCTGCTCTGCTCTATTCTATTCTATTCTATTCTATTCTATTCTATTCTATTCTATTCATCCTATTCTATTCTATTCTATTCATCCTATTCTATTCTATTCCATCCTATTCTCCTACGTTTTGTTTCATTTCTGCTCCATGCCTACAATGGAATTTTGCCTGGGAATTCTAGGCTACAAGAAGGAATACATCTCTCTTTGAAGATATATGCAACAAAACTAAACTAAACTGGCATATCTTTGGTAACCAGTAGGACAGGTCAGACAGGTCAAGTGACACTTATTTTCATATGTGACCGTTACATAGCTCAGACCCCTGTGCCATGTCAACCTCTTGGCATCACGGACTTGGGATGGACGCTGTGGAGGGAGGTGAGGGAAAGACGGAGGAGGGCTGAATTGAGCACCTGAATCCCATTGGGACCAACCACTTTCTCACAGTGTGGCCTCCATTGTTTAGGTCTCAGTGCAACAGGAACAATAGGTGCGCGTCTGCCGGCAGTTGTTTTTGAGGGGCGCGTGAAGCTGGAAGGTCAGTGCTTAGTCAGCAAAGAGTTCCTGAGCGCCCACGGGTGTGCAGTAGGTGGTCTTCCTAGATCAGCGCGTTATCTTCTGGCCCCGCCCTTCGTTGCGAACATGAGCAATCCAAGGTGCAGAAAGTCAAGGACGCTTTGCGGATCTCACACAGCTCATGAATCGCCAAGTTGGATCCAGGTTCCATTCCAGCGTTTTTCTGATTCCTAAAGGTGCCAAAAATCCTGCTCATGCTCAGACTTCCATGAACAAGACAACTCCCAGGCATGACGTTGGCTGCTGCACAGGGTGGCAGGAAGATGGACCACATCCCATCCATCCTTCAGGCCCTCGGGGGACTCAGGGGGACCGGAAGGGAATGACACATTGTTTCTAGTTCCTTGTCTACCACTGGGAAAGCGCATTCTCTCTGGTTCTGAACTTCCTCTGCATCCAGACATTCACAGCATGTCCATGAGGAGGTCTCCCTGCCTTCATCACCCCCAGGGGTATCGATATCGTAGTGGACTTATAATGACCCCGAGATATCAGGTCTTGATATCTGGAACCTATTCATGTTATTTCATCTGAAGGAAGAGTCTTTACAAATGTTATTACATTAACAGATGCTGAGATACAAAGATTATTCTGGATTTATATAAGACAGGCCCCTGTATGAATTAATTTTCTTGTTGCTGTGACAAAATTCCTGACATAAGAAACTTAAGAAAGAAATCCAGTAGTCCATGATGGCAAGGAAATCATGGCATAAGAACAGGAGGCAGTTGGTCACTTTGTGTCCCTAGTCAGAAAGCAAAGAACCGTAAATGTTGGGCTCAGGTCACCTGTACTTTCTATTCAGTCCCGGGTACCAACCCATGGAATGGTGCTATCTTCCATCAGGGTGGGTCTTTCCACCTCAATTAGCCTAATTTGGAAGCTCCCACACATAATGTACAGAGACCAACTGAGTTTAAATACAGACATGCTCGAAGATATGTCTCCTAGATGATTCTAGATTCTGTCAAGGTGATGATTCTTAATCTTCATATGTGCTTACTGCCCCATGTGCTCAGAACAGAAAGACAGAAGATGGGGCAGCGTGCAGGGAAGGGCAGAGAGATAGATGCAGGGTAGCCTAACTGTAAGCCAAGGGTCGTGGACAGCTGGAAGGGATCTGGAGCGATCGCCCCCTACAGCCTTCAGAGGGAATAGCACAGCCGAGACTTCATTTTCTGCCCAATGATACTGATGTTGGATCGCCTTACATTTCCTTAAGTACAGATGAAACCAGTTGTGGTATTCCTAATTGTCCAAGGAGCTCGCTTGAAAGACAGACCACTGAGTCCCATCTGCCAAGAGATTTTTGCTTTGGTGGTTGAAAGAAGGCTCTGGATTGGCTCCCAAAGAGATTTAGGGTACAGTTGGTACTTAGGGAATGCGGATACATCTTCACATTGAGGCAAAGCAAATAAGACTCTTGCAGATGGCATTTCTAGGTGTGGACATTTTAATGGTCACACTGTCACAACCAAAAAATAATAGATAATCTTGGGGCGCACCTGCCCTAATTTATTTTATGAATTATTGCAATACTGTGATCTGTGATTGCATCCTCAGATTCATAACTTACAGCCTCAGTACTTACCTTTAAAATACTATGCTCCTTGATTCCATTCAGTTCTCCTTGGAATAGCATCCAATCATGTGGCCATGGTTTGCCAGTCTCTTCCTAAATTCTGTAGGCTCAGCTCTTCATCTACTATTCTAGAAACAACCCCTTGGGTTTCCCGTTGTCCCTTCTCGGCTCTCACAGCGTCTGTGGGGTCCCTGCATTCCCCTACCATCTTCCTCTGTCCAGCGCACAGGTGACTCCTCCTTCCACTCTCTCTCCCAATGCAGCCTTGTCCCTTCTCTCCAAGTTGTTCTCTCATCTGTAGTACCACTTCAGCTCACTAGCTCTCTCAGTAGCCCCTTTCCTTCCTGCCCAAGATGAAGTCAGATGCTCTCTTATAAGCCTCTAAAAGAATCAAAATACTCCAGAGACATTATTTTACTTGGTCATTTGTGTGCCTGTAGTTTCTGGTAGCATAACCCAAAGCAAAGAAGTCATGACTCTTCTTATTCATTCTTTGCTTCCCTAGGTCTGACAGGAGTCTAGTATACAGTATGCACTCAATAAACACACAGTGATACTGCTATTCTCAATTAAGGTAGGCGATTGCCTAGCTATGCAAGGCTATGAGATATAAACTGGCTGGGGAAATGACTTACTCAGCAAAGTACCTGCTGTGCATGGATGGGGACCTGCATTTCAGATCCCAAAACCCACCTAAAAAAGATGCATGTCTATAACCCTAAGGCTGTGAATCTGGAGTAGAGGAGAGTGGATTTCTGGAGCTGATTGGCCAGCCAGCCTTGCTGAATTAATAAGTTTCAGGTTCGGTGAGAAACCATCTCAAAGTAAGGTAGAAAACAATCAAAGAAAGATATCAAACATCACACTTGGGAGCCCCATACTTGTGGACTCAATTGTGCGCCTACCCACATTAGCTAGAACATCATAACCCCCCACGCACGTGTGCGTACACACACACGCATGCACACACACACATACACACACACAGAGTCTCAAAATATTGGGCGAAAGAGTGAAAGAGAAAGATACCCAAAGTTGACATCTGATCTCCACATATGCACATGTAAGTGACTGGGCACACCTATACATGTGCACACATACCCACACATGCACACATATATGTACATACACCTGTGTAGAAGAAGCTGTGATCGTTAACTGTTCTCATAAGTCCTATTAATACAGGAACTAGGCAGCAGAGACAAAGGTCTTTAAATTTAACCTTCAATTATGTGTGCGTAATTATAAGCTTCACATGAACATGCATATTCCAAATGCATTCAATTTAATTTCAATTTCACAAGAAAATATCCAGTGTGTTAAATAATTGCTCCATGTTTTTGCCTTGATAATATCTCTGAGACGGTATAGGGAGCTTCAAGGAAGAAAATCGCCTCTCATTGATTTCTTTCAGTTGCATATTTGAAGAGGCAGGGCTGACTGACACCAAGGGGCAGCACATTAACATTTGGGGGGGGCTTTAAGACGCCTCTCATGGGTAGAGTACTGAGTTACTTATTACTGTATTGGATTTCCAAGCACAATACTCCTTGGTGATTTCTGGCTTTTAAAGTATTGATGTTCTGCTCGAGACTGAGCTTCCAGAATTCCTCATCACACAGCACTGTACCGGGTTACATACGTTTTATATAAGTCTGTCATCTATGGAACTTCCAACAAAGAGGCTATGTGGACAGTGCGCACCTGCTTGCCAGATATAGTTACTAAGTGGTGAATTCTTCAAACAGGAAGAGACATGTGGTGCTGAGGAGAGATGGATCAGAAGTTAAAACCTTTGCCTCAGGAGCAAAACGACCCGAGTCTAACCCTACATAAAAATGTCAGGCATTGGGGCCTGCATGTGGCCCTGGATGGAGCTGGGAAGTCACAGAGCAAAGCATTAGCAGGTAGAGCAACACAAGATGGTTCCTGATGTCATCCTTGGGCCTTCGCAGGTACCTCTTCTGCCTGCACCCACATACTTCCCTTCCCTTCCTCTAACACGCATGCACGCACACACGCGCGTGCACACACACACACACACACACACACACACACACACACATACACGGGGGAGGGGGTAAGAAAGGGGGAGAAGGAGAGAGAGAGAGAGAAAGAGAGAGAAAGAGAGAGGAGGTAGCTGGGCATATAATAGCAATCAGTCATTTGGACAGGTGTGCTCAAGGAAGCCGAAGAACACAGTCTCTGCAAACTGATCTTGTTTTCCTGCTGGACATGAAACGTCCAGCAATGCAGGAAAGCCAGCCTTTTGATTGGACAAACGTTTGAGTAGATACTTTGACTGTGATGCTTGCTACTGCTTGAGCCTCTCCAGGTTACACACTGAGTCTCGGCTTTCCCCACTCCACAGCGGCTCTTATGATCGTTACCACAAACTCCTCCGTCCGCAGGAGGCACCTTTCAAGAGTCCATATCTGTCGAACTGTTTCCTTCTTCCAAACACACATATGTGAGATAATTAAATGCATTAGAACTTGCAGCGAAATTGGCTCGCTGCTCTGCTTTTTGCTCCTTCTCTATCTCCTGCCTCACATGCATTGCAGTGAACAAGACCAGCTCCGGGACAGACTCTACAAGTGCAGTGTCTCGCGTGCTAAGCGTGGTGTTGTAGAACCTCGCCACACCGAGACAGGGCAGGGAACTGCGGCCCCCACGCAAAGGTGGGCTCGCTGGTAGCACACGTTCTGTCGCACGGATGTTGTCAACAGCTGTCATAGTAAAAAGGGAAATTTAGCAAGCTCAGGAAAATGAACCTTAGGGAAGCACTCTAATGTGTTAAGTGTTTATGGAGTGCAATTATGATTTTCAGCGAGGTACCAACCAGCTCACAAAACCAGCAACTTGTGCTGGGTTCCTGGAAACCCACATAATGCATGTATATTCTCTGCCTCTGTTTCTCTTTCTCTCTCTCTCTCTCTCTCTCTCTCTCTTTCTTCAAATAAGTAAATCAATAAATTAAATATTTTAAGACATTTTAAATTCCCATGTATACCACACAAGTATCATATACTTGACCATTTTAAGCACACACACACACACACACACACACACACACACACTATATATATGTTTTAGGTCTCGATTTTTTTAAAATGCAAAATAAAATTTGCCCTGGTTCTGAAGTTATCCAGCCATAAACAGTGGTGAGTCAGAGCAAATGTAGTCGAGATACTACATTCCCCTTCCTGGTTTGATTTCACAAGCTGAGGACAATTTGGCCTTTTCAAATCGTAGTTGCTTTTCATTTAGTGACTATTTTCCTTAGCTTTTTGCTTTAGCATTCCTCCTCATATTTAACTCCCATCGGTGGACATTTCTCCTGCAATCTTTTGTTCTTCCTTTTATTTTTAGAGTGGGGATTCCATCTGCAGATTTGCTGCCCCAGGTTTTGGCAAGGAAAACCATTGCTTCGAGAAACAATGACTGCGGTCGGCTTTGTCCTTTCATGCTCCAGGGTTGAACATGTGCCATGTTTTGCAAATGTTAAATCCTCTAGTTTTATGTTAAAAAGTCGAGTGCTGTCAAATATTGGAAATCAACCAGTGTTTCCCACTAACCAAACAAAGAGTGATAGTCACATAATCTCACTATGTGGTGAAGAGAGAAAATGGTTGTGCATATTGGCCATTGAGGGTTGTTAAGTGGAGAATTCATAAAGCCAGGCAGGTCTGACAACACCTAAACCCACACATCAGATTTAACATCAGCGAACTTGGGGGCCGAGAGACCCTAGACGCCTGCTGAAATGAATCAAAGGAATGTACCACAATCTGGAAAGTCGTTCCTGCCAAAATATCTAACATTATCACATCTCTAGAGCTTGTTCGAGAAAATACAGGGTTAGGAGTAGGGGGGGAAATGGAAGGAGAGGCAGAGAGATACATGGTCCAACATTTTAAGGTTCAATCGGCACAGACAAGAAGAACGACACAAGACAAAGAACTCCCACTATAATTTGAAAGTTGTCACCTGTCACAATTAGCCTGCATGGTTGCTGATAAAATCATGATAAAATCAAGGCAAATCATGATCAAAAATCATGCTTGAAGGAACAAAAAGTTTAATTTTTGTCTTATGATAGTCCCATTACAGTTCATTTTCCAGCATGGCAGGAGAATTCACACCAATACGAGGGCTAAAGGAACTCGCCACACCATAACCACATGACGACCAGCATGCTTGGCCAGGTATAAAGAGAAGGCCAACTCTCTCAACCAGTTCCCTCCATTTTATTCACCTGCTCGGGGACTTAATACTAACCACAATGAGCTGTACCTTCCTTCCCTATCAACTAGACAATCTCCTGTAGGCTCACTCTAGACTTACCTCAACTACCAATTTCCTACAAATGTGCCCAGAGCTTGAACCCTCAACTGTCAAGGTGACACTTAACTATAATATCACCAAAGTTTTATGCTGAAATATAGTTCCTATTTTTAAGTATTTTTATTATTTATAGTGTGTGTGCATGTGTGTGTGTGTGGTGTGCATGTGTGTGTGTGTGTGTGTGTGGTGTGCATGGATGTGTGTGTGTGTGTGTGTGTGTGTGGTATGCATGGATGTGTGTGTGTGTGTGTGTGTGTGTGTGTGTGTGCGCGCTCATGTGTGTGTGTAGTATCAGAGGCACATGTGTCCCTGTGAAGGACCAAGAGTAACTTCAGGAATCGTCCTGGATTGCTTCTACCTCCTTCTTGCTTCGCTCTGGGATTTCCCAGGCTCCGACCCCCAGGGCCAGAAGTGCAGACATTTCTGCTTGGCATTTTTTTTACATGGGACCCGGGATCTGAATTCAGGACCTTCTGTTTGTGAGACAGAGTCTTAACCCCTGAACCATCTGTCCAGCCCTACTTCTTATTTTTGATGTACAAAGAGGTGAGACTAAGTTAGAGCTCGACTAGCTAGGATGAGATGAATCATGAATGCTAGATACTCATGCTTGTCTCAGTGACCCCAGAACAGAGGAAGGAAGACCTAAGCTAGGAAGCCTTCTGTCTCACAGGCGTCTTGGAATTCTAACTCCACTGAGTTCCAACCACAGGGAGAACCTAAGACAGCCTCCTCCTGGATCTGAACTTCCTAGCCTACTGTACCTGAGGCGAGTAAACATTTATCCTCTGTACTCTCCTTCTGGTGTTCAGTGACAGCAATAGCAGACAAACCAAGTGCAGCCCAGCTCCTTCAAGGTCAAGGCTGAGAGGGGAGGGTGTAGATTGAAAGATACTTGGAAAGCCTCAGTCGCATGTGTGATGTTGACCTTGTCTTTAGATCCTGATTCCACTGATACTGTCTGTCAAGGAAACCTGAAGAGTAAAGATGTCATGAGAGTACTGTGTTTAGCCATGATCATATTTTAGGTTATATAGTAGGAGTGCTCTTCATTGTGTAAGCTACAGCCTATGAAATGATGCTCTAGTTAAGATTTTTCTCAACAGGAAAACAGAAAGGGAGCCAGACCTGAAGCGGTAAGGCCTACAGCCCCAGCCACTTCGGGGGCGAAGGCAGAAGTGGCACGGTTTCAAGGCACTCCTAGGTTACAGAATGTGTCATGGCCAGCCTGGACAATTTAGTGAGGACTGTCACAAAACAAGAAGCAGGACGGGTGCTACAGCCTGGCTCAGAAGAACACTTGCATTGTGGTGGAGACATATGAAGGGGAAGTATGCATGAAATAAGCTTGCTCTTATTCTGAAATTGTGTGAATTTTAATAATAAACATAAGCGTAGAAAAGCTAGTACCCAAAAATGTTTTCCCTCTTGATATGTGCCTCCCATACAACCAGACTATTACGCCAAAAGCATGTTCCCTGGCATCCAATTTATGTGTGTGTGTGTGACTGGTTGTGATCAATTAGTTGTAAGCGCCACTGCCCTCGGACCAACCTTATGTGTGTGTGTGAAATGAAACCATTCTTGTACACTTTTGAAAATGTTTCTGACTCTCCGGTTGCCCCCCCAGAAGTTCCCTATATTCCACAAGGAGAGAATGGGGTCATTTGTGAGATATCAAAGGAAACTTCTTTTAACGGCTACTTTACTTACTTGAGAGGGAGCGATGGAGAGACAGAGAATGCACGTGCACGCCAGGGACGCACGTAGAGCTGTCGGAAGTGGGTCCTCTCCTTCTACCCTGTGGGCTTCCGGGACTCACATTCAGTCACCAGGGTTGTGAGTGGACATCTTACCTGCCGAGCTACCTCCCAGCCCAGGAAATGCACCTTTTCAGTTACCTGCAACCAGCCCTCAGATCCAATATCCAAGTGAGTGCAAAAAAGGAAATGTCTTACGACAAGGTCAGGCAAGACAGATGAGAAATTATGGCCCACGGTGAAAAACTAACAGGTGTCTGTTTTATTGGCATGATGAATGTGGGAAAACCAGATGTGGAATCCCATAGAGCATCACACTAAACGTTTTAAATCTATCTTTCCCCAAAGAAGCTTCTCTTTTTTCTAGTTCTTATTCCTGTCATTTTGAATGGAACTCGGCTGGCTTACCTCTTAGGGACGAGGACAGAAGAATTTACAGAGTTTCTATTTTTATAGGAAAGGCAGAAAATCCTGTATCGGGACCTTGTTCAAGCTTGCAAGTCTCTTGGTTTGGGAGAGGACAATCAGTAGATGTTGGACACATGCAGCTGTGCAGCCAAAGTCTTCTCCACAGGGTTGTGACCAATCAGGGATCATCTAGCAAGTACCCCACAAGAGCAGGGCAAAGTTGTCTGTCCCTCATTTGCAGTAAGAGAAGCTTCTGGAAGCAATAGCGTAGGCGAGGTGGAGAAACGTCGTTCACTGCTCACTTGCTTGTTTGTAGCGCGCATTCTAGTCCTGTCTTCTAGAAAGTCAGAGTAACATGAAATGTCAAGCAAGTGCCAACGACCTGAAACATAACATATTCCTGAACATTTTTTATGCTTCCATTTTTATTCTTTGACAGTTTCATACTTGAACACAATGAATTTATCATGTCCACCCCTTGCTATCTGATTCATCTCCCCTCCAACTTCCCACTGCAAACCTTCTTTCCTTCTTACCTTCCTGTCTCTTTTGTGCGTGTGGCCCACTGTATGCTTCAGGGTTGTCAGTACCGGCAGGTGCCGAGTATGTGCGGGAGTGTGAACAACACGTCGTGGTTACAGCACTGAAGAAAGTAGCTGCTCTTCCCCTGCCTGACATTAAACCTCGACGGTCTCCCAGTGAGGTGTGGAGCCCCTTGAGATCTTCAAATACCCATAGGCCAAATCTTTTCCCATCTTATGGAAATAGACACAACTATTGTGAGCTTATGGGCGCAGCTGTCCTGTCATGTCCAGAAGATTCTATCCGCCAGTGCCTCCCCCCACCCCCAGCCTCATCGGCAGGCTCTTGCATTCTGCTTTCTTATTCTTTGACACTTCCAAACATAAATACAAAGAATTTATATTTTCACCCCTTACTATCCAGTTCCATCTCCTCCTGCCCCAAACCGACTTTCTCCTTTCCAGCCAGCCCATCTCCCACTTCCATGCCTTTTTGCGTAGGCTTCACCTTGGACGTTTGTACCAGCAAGTGCAGCATTTGCTAGGCAATGCAGAGTCCTTCAGTGGGTAAATCACGGACTGAATAAGCTCCCCTTTCCCTTAACCTCTTGGGGGGATGAGATCCTCCTCATCCGTGGTAAAATGTTGCTAGGTTTTTCATCCTTGTGAGGCCCCTTCTGCGCTGTTGGGGGTGACGTGGAAGTCCACACCCACTTATTCTCTGCACTTCGGTCAGTTGTGATTCTCTATCTTAAACACCTTTCTTCGCAAGAATGCTTCTTGGTTAAGGGCCGGGAGCTGATCTCAGCTGCGGGTATAATGATTAGGGTTGAGAGGGCAGTCCAGTGTCACGTCCTTACAGCTAAACCTTGGTGGTTTGTTCCCACCTAGGGCCAAGGCAAGCTTTAAAGTACCAAGCATGTGTTCCCAGCTAAAAATCAGTCCTTACATCCCATCAGAGACCAGCTGGTTACCCCCACAACGCTCATGTTTAAACCACCATGTTACATGTGATAAATGAGTATAATTTTATTAGCTAATTAAATAAATTTTAGGAAACAAGTTAACACATACATTAGGATCTCAGCGTCACCTCCCGAAGCTCCAAGTAAGGAGATCTTAAGACTTCCTGAGGCGATAATAGAAAAGATTTCCAGCCACCTTTTTTTATTATTATTTATTCAATTGTGCATGTACTGCGTGTGTGTGCATGTGTGTATGTGTGTGTAGAACCACGGACGAGTTCAGGAACCACCATGGACGCCTCCACCTCCTCCTTCTTTACTCTGCGCCGGGATTCACAGGCTCCACCTTATCAGGACCAGAAACGCAGGCCGCCCCCACTTCCGCCTGGCGTCTATACATGGGGTCTAGGATCGGAACTCAGGACCTTCCGCCTACAAGGCAGAGGCTTAACCCCTGAGCCACCTCTCTAGCCCCTCCAGCCACCTTTTTAAAAACCCTTCTTCCTGTCTTCTTGCTGGTCAATGAACAGTACAGTGAGTTGACTGGGAAGAGGGCGAGACACAAGCTTGTCCCTGCGCATGAGCTGCAAGTCCAGGCTCGGCGCGTGGCTTCCATCCCCATGCTCAGCAAATCCACGCACACAGCGGCACAGCAGTGAGAGTCCTCTGCTTCTTCCGCCTTCCTTCTGCTTCGCTGGCTCCATGAGACTCTTTTCAGGTGTCTGCTGGAGTAGGCTCCGGTGGACCCCAGCTGTGTGGAGAAGCACTCGTCTAGGTGTGTTTGTGACATGTCTTTACTAGGAGATTAACTTGCGGCAATCAGTACACCTGAAGTAAGTCAGAGTCCTCACAATCATGTTGGTGGGGCCATAGATTTGAAGAGAAGCAAGTGTGTGGTTCCCCAAGAGGGGTTACAAAGGCTGCCTTTGAAACTACCAGCCCCTCCCTGAACCCCACCTGCTGACTCTTTCTATAAAGTTTAGACTTGTCAGTGCTGCCAATCATATGCCCAATTCCTTAAAATAAGTGAATCAGTTTCTCCCTCTCTCTTTCCCTCTTTCTTTCTATACACACACACACACACACACACACACACACACACACACACACACTGTCCACTAGAGAACTCTGAGGCTCCTGACTGTGTCTCTGGTTCTTCATTCTCATCCAGCATTCTCCCAACCCAGAGGGAAAGTATGTCTTCAATGCCACCTAGTGTCCCCGGCCTCTTGTGAGTGGCCCTCTATCACCTCTACAGACGACAGTCCCACCCAAGTCCACGCCAACAAAACCTGACACCCTTTTCTGAGAACCCTCCATAGACCCTAGCGAGTCTGGTGGAACACAGCACTCAAGATGGGGCTCGCGTCAATATCTTTCTCATCACCACCTCTCCTCCATAGGGTACAAATGATCTCTGCTGACTGAGGCTTACCGACAAAAGAAACAAAGAAGAAGGGAAGAAACTCCAAGGGATTACTTCAGTAGACGCTCAGATGTTTCTTAAACGAACAAGCAAGCACATTGCAGCTGCCACTGGAGCTCGACAACACTAGATCGCTGTCTTCAAGGCGCGAACAATGAAGCTGACTGTAGTCATATTGGGGAAATCCTGTAATATTAAACTTTTAAAAGATCCTGCTAGGATTCATTTCTGTCAAGACCCATGGAACATGTGTTGCAACTTGGGTCTTTGTCATATTTGTCAGCATTGATAGATTCAGACTCTATTGGCAGTACATTAGCCTGCTTGCTCCTAGCAGCTCCGCAGGACCCCGAGACGTGACAGCGGTCTTGGCATTTGCAGAGAGAGAGAGAGCACAGCACTGACGCCTGTCAGGCAGGCGGGATCGCCCTGCTTTGCTGCCCTGGAAGAGACAGACTTCCGAGGGGGGAGGCCAAGCCACAGCCTCTCGCTACTGGAGGGCACAGCCCGGCGGGCAGAGCAGACCCTGTGGGCTCGAAGGGTCAGTTGAAGGAACACCACAGGGGTTGCAAAGGGCCCTCGGGACACTGTCTCTGCTCCCCAACATGAGAGAAGTCGAAATCCACAGACTCTTGTAGCTCTAACCCTTCCCACACATTGCCCCAGCAAGCTGCTCCTCCTGACGGTAGAATAAAGCGACGTGGTCTCAAGGCTTCATGTTGCCTCGTCCTAGCTGAGTCTCTTGTAAAGTCTTCCCCATGAAACTCCTCAGCTATGCAGGTCAGTTCTTCTGCGTGTCTCTGGAAATCTGCTGCATTTATATTCTAAGCAGCGCATAATTGCACACAGTCACGCTGTGTTTAACTGATTAATGTGTGCATGCATGTCTTAATAACACCTAAATCATAAACTCCTTGAGGGCCAAGGGTCTCTCGTCAGAGGAATAGCCTAGTAAGAGAATCAGCCGCTTACTTACGACATCCCCTTGGGCAATGGAACAGAAAGGTCTGTGGAAATATCATATATATCCCCAAAAAACTCTCATAGTTTGGAAGGATCAAGTTACTTTTTCAAAAATGCCAGAGAAATTTACTGAACATACAAAAAAAGTCATGCACTTTTCTGAAATGTTAGTATTAGCAATAGGTAAAAAATTTCTAATACCACATACCACATTATGTATGTGCATATATATAGTATTTATATATATATATATGGGGTGGACAGTATTGTCAATTTTCTATTATATAAGTATATAGCTGTATGTATAGCTACATATACTTATATAATGATACACTTACATAAAAACATAGAGTTATGTCCAATGTGTACATTTCATTAGATATATGAAACATAAACAAACAACCTGGAAACTTAGTCGCCTGTGGCTCTTCTTTTCAGTTTAGTAGCTTAAGAGTGTCACCTAAGTTATTGGTGAATATGAGTGTCAGAAGGTTATTCTAAAGAGAAAGCTCCTGGCACGTGTTTGATGAATAAATTAAAAAAAGAATCCACATGGAAAATTTTAGTGAATTCAGTCATCTTCAGTGTTCCAAAACCCTCCATGTGCTCCACAGTCTGGCAAGCTGAAAACCCTCTTACATGAGCTTTAAAGCGCCAAAGTATAATATCTAAGAAACTAACATCAGGTATACCTGGTCCCCAAAGACACGCAGCATCACCGTGAGAAACAGAGAATTGAAATTGTTACCACTTGTGTTGAAAGAACAATGACACCTTATGTGCTACATTCAAAATAGAAAATGATACTGAGAGCTGAGGCTGCCTAGGGAGAAAGGCTGACACAGCACAGACTCAGATGGACGGTCAAGAGCACACGAAGGTTATACTTCTCAGGGCCTGTAACAATGCGACTGGATGGGGCAGACAGCTCCCCCAATGCCCTGGTTCGTATCAGATAGAAAGTTGAAACATGGCCCCAGAGTCAAGTAGTCTGATCACATTCAAATCCGTGGATAGGAATAAGAAAGACCCCCACTCGAGACTTATGCTCAAAGATGGGGGAGCCAGGGAGGACCTCAAGTAACCCCGAGGATCAAAGTGAGCAAAGGCAGAAAAGTCCGAGGTCCCTTGTAGAAGCAGGACTTCCAGGAAAGCAAATACTATTTGATGGACAAACGGGAGAATGCTGGTAGACAAAGGCCTGCCAAAGATCTCAAAGTCTGGAAGCGAAGACGAAGATGTCCATCAAATGCTATGCGCCAGGAGCTCTGAGCCTTGCAGAAGTTAGGACTCCTGACAGCGACGATACCAGAGACGCTGTCTCGGACTGACCAAGGGAAACCAGAAATGGGAATGTCGAGCCCACAGAGAACGCTGCTGCCAAGACTGGCATGAGCCTCCCCGTGGGAATCATCAGCAGAAAGCCATAGACTTTTATAGCCATCTGGTTACACACTGACTTCACATCTGAACGTAGCGGGTACATGCTGAGTGCCAGCGTCTTGCTGGCCACAGCCATTAGTACTTATTTATCTATTCTGTCTCCCAGACTCAACTATCAAGGTTATAGACCAGTCAAGGAAGCTGACTGCAAATAAATAAATAACATGTTACTACCAGGAATTATGGCATAGTAAAATGGTTTGATAACCAAGACTCGGGAGATCAGAATTATTAGCTCCATTGGCTGGGGAGATGGCTCAGTGGATAAAGTATTTTCTGCACATGCATGAGAATCCCAAGCACCCACATAAAAAGCAGGGACTAAACTGTAATGCTGATAGTTTCCAGACAGAGATTCAGGAAGCCCAGGGCAAGCTAACTAGCTGCTTGATAGCCTAAGTGGTGAGTTCTAGGTTAAACTAGAGACGATGCCTCAGTTAATAAGGAGAGATAGAAGAAGACACCTGAAATCAGCCTCTAGCCTCCACAAGCAGCAATACACGTATGCATGTGCAATACACCCTGCACTATGGGAACTCACGTGGCTCTCTTTTTCTCCCTCTCTGTCTCTCTCTCTCTCTCTCTCTCTCTCTCTCTCTCTCTCTCTCTCTCTCTCTCTCACACACACACACACACACATACATTAAATAAAACCTCTAAGAACAAAAAAAAAATTATTAGTCCTGCTCTATAGATGACAAAATTGTGACCCAACGACTTCAGCAATGGGACAAAGTCACTCAGGTCAAAGCACAGCCGCGTCAGTCAGAGGCTTCCAGTTCAGGTTCACAAGGGCTGTGTGAAAGAACCCAGCTCTCGCAAACCAGCATTTCTTGGTGCCTTCTCCCCTGCTGCGCCCTTAGCCAGCTTTGTTCCTCATAACACAGTGCCAAGGCGTGGCCAAGACCCTGGACATTCATTTACTCAGCCTCAGAAGCCGCCAGTCACTAACTGACTCAGTCCTGGCAAGAACCCTCTTCCTGAGCGGCAGGTGGCCCACTTCTCATCACATCCCTGCCCCGTAGACGCAGAGACCTCTTCTGAGAGGGTCTTGCGGTAGCATGCCTGGCATCTATGACTTCGTTTCACCTGACTTCCCACAGCCTTATCCCAGATACAGCCAGGCCGGCCGCGTGACTTTTCCCCGGGGATTCTGCTTCTAGTCACCCCAGTTAGAGAGGGCAATGATCGACCAAAGAAAGGATTCCATCCAAGTCCAGCTAGGTGAATCAGTGAACTTCTTGGGGCACACAGGTGACCGGGGCAGCCAGTCACCAGGAGGTTATCCCCACAAGACTGCTGGCTCACTGAAGTTGCACCCCTGGGTCCTGGGGTAGTTGCAGGCAGCTACACCCCTGGAGGATTCTCACTCCCTCAGCCACTGTTTACTGCTACAGAACTTTGGGAGGGGCCTCTTGAGTGTTGTAAGCTCCCTGAGCCTGGTGAGTTTTGTATATTTCTTGTAATTTCATGAGCCTGGTGAATTCTCCCCCGCCTCACAAGGGAATGTGTCAAATCAGAAGAAAAATAGCACCACAAGCCAACCTTTCAGCACAGTGAACGTGGAGAAGGCACGAGTCCCTAGCGATCGGCTTCTCAGAAGCTATGAGTCTCTTGAAACCAGCCTGCCCTCCCCAGAGACAACTCTCTCCCTTCATATGTGGCTTTCTATCCTTTACCCATCCAATTGCCTACCCATATTCCTGCCTCACGTTCTCATACACATAAGGTTCATCCTTACAATACCATTGTCTAAAAATCACTTATCTAAACATAATAGCAAGTAAACCCAGTGTATTTTGTCCTATCGTACCTAATAAAGTATTATATTCGTGGCCAAAGAGATCATCATAAATAGTGATGGGAAACCACACATTGTTAAGATTTTGGCAATTCTAGAAGCTGGGAGCTTGGAAGAGAACAGAGAAATCTGCGGCCTCCGGGCTGAATGAACCACATCAACCAAAGTCGAAGCAAGCCTAGCTGAGTCCTATGCATTATAGTGTTCCCAGGGGACCGCTATGATTGTAATACAACTATGTGAAGTTAGGGGCTGCAGAGGTGGCTCAGGGATTAAGCCTCTGCCTTGCAGGCAGAAGGTCTTGAGTTCGGGTCCTAGATCCCATGTATAGACGCCAGCGGAAGCGGGGGCGGCCATGCATTTCTGGTCCTGGTAGGGCGGAGCCTGTGAATCCCGGGGCTAGAGTAAACAAGGAGGAGGTGGAGGCGTCCATGGTGGTTCCCGAATTCGCCTGAATTCACACACACACACATACATACACCTGCACACACGCGTATACACACAATTGAATAAATAATAAATAATAAAAAAATTAAAAAAAACAACTATGTAAAGTTAGAAATAAGACCAAAATGATCCAGGACAGAAAGGGTTACCTCGCTTACATCCTTCAGTGGGGAGTTCCTCAGTCTATATATGTGTCAAATTGCTAATTTTGTTCCGTTGCTTTCAGTACCGAGTAATATAGTCAGTGATACAGACATAATAAAGGCATAATAAAGCTAGATCTTTCTTTAATCAACTCAGAAGGCCAGAGGCAGGGGAGAAATGAGTAGATGAACTGTGTCACCATCCAACTCTTATCTGTGCATCCTGAGTTTTCAGGATTCTTCCCTGGTTGGCATTCTCTGTGATTACAAGATATCACATGGGAAGCCACGTGACACGTCCTGGGCATCATGGGGGGGAAGGAATGTGGCCTGCTCCACACAGATCTAACTCACAGACTGTGCACAGTGAGTCACTCCCATGTCCAAGGGGTGCCAGGCAGATACGGTTTCCCTTTGGGCAAAATTTGGGGCACCGCCTTTCTTCTGGCACTAATTGCAGGTTCATGCGTATGGCAGACCATCCTCAGTTATCACACTTTAGTGGAGACACTCAAAGAACGCACACAAGGCTACTCTACTCCAGAAAGCTACTCTACCCAGAAAGCTACTCTACTCCAGAAAGCTACTCCATTCCCAGAGTTATTCCATTCACAGAGTTACTCCATTTACAGAGTTACTCCATTCATAGAGTTACTCCATTCACAGAGAGCCACTCTACTCCCCTGCTTACTATTACCTTTTATTGACAAATAATAATACAGGTTGAAAAATAGACTGGGGAGATGGCTGAGGAGTTAAAGCTTTTGCCTCACAAGCAAAAGATTCTGGTTTGGATCCCCAGATTCCATGTAAAAATGTCAGGAGGACATGGTAGTGGCCTTTAATTCTGGTCCTGGCAGATGGAGTTTGGGAAATCCCAAAGTGAATCAATATGAAGTAATCCAAGATGATTCCTGATGTCATCCTTGGGCTGCCACAGGCACACACAGTGCTCTCTCTCTCTCTCTCTCTCTCTCTCTCTCTCTCTCTCTCTTTCTCTCATACACACACACAACACACCACACACACACACACACACACACACACACACACACACACACACACACACACACACACACCCCATTATGCAGCGTGTGAAGTATATGTGGACTCTAGTGTCTAACAGGGAAGTTGGTTGCTCTGGTAGGCAGGCCCCAGAAGCAAGGTATGACTTCAAAGTTTCTAAAATGTTGGAAGAGTTTAGAACCATGATAAAGGCAAAGAGTTAAAAAGGTAGAATTCTTAAAGGGACAAATATTCTGCTGTCATTGAAGTCACAGCACACTGCCTTGTTTGTCAGCGAACACATACTTGGACATGAAAGTAAGAGCCGCCAATTGACCTTCAGTACTCCCATTCGCCCTGTAGATAAACATGACATTGATGTTTGACTATAAGACAGAATGTGAGTGTTAGCAACTTGAACAATGTGAAAGCAGAGAACTGAGAGAAGGGGAGAAATCCGCCCCAAAACAATACAGGAAAGTTGACTTCTTCATCTTACAAAGTAGAAAGTCAAGAAAAACTATTCATAATTAATGGAACAAGAAATGGAGCCATGAAAGTAATCAGCAGAGGTACTGAAGAGTCCTATGTTCAGAGTAACTGAGGAAAAGAGATAGGGATGTATGTGAGCTAAATACTTAATCGTGGGAGCAGGAATTCAATAGGAGGCATGTAGATGAGGCAGGACATCGCTGTGGACTGAGAGACATGGAAGTTGCAGACAAGGCAGCTAACGGTGAAGTGTCAAAACAAGGGCTCTGAGCAGGGCAAGCCGTGACTTAGCATACCCATCGGGGTCCTGAGTAGTGCAAGCCGTGGCTTAGCCTCCCAATCAGAGTAGAGCAGGACAAGCTGTGACTTGGCCTCCTAATGAGAGTATTTCACCTCTCACTTTCATTTCAGTAGCAACAGCAACAGCAGCAGTGGCAGAAGAGCACCCAAAGGTTCCAGACAGCAGCCGGGGCAGCAGCTAAAGGACGAGGGACATCAGAGGTGGTAAAGGAAGGAGGAGCCAAAGCTGCAGAGGCAGAAGGCTACGGAGAGTTGAGGATAGAGGCTGCAGCCCCTTGAGAAGGTCCTCGGAGCTGCCAAGTCCAGAAGACAGGCGGTCCAGACATCCAAAGCTTGTGAGCTGAATCACAAGCTGGCGCTGATACATGGAGACAGCTGCTCTTGCTAACCAGGAGCCAAAGATCTCACAGCTGCCTAGTCCTGGCCACTGGTGCTCAGAGCCGGAGAACCAAGATCCTGAACTTGTGACCGCACTTAAAGCTGTAAATCTCTGGCTTCCGAGGCCTGAGGCCCTAAGTCTGTGACTTTTGAGGTCTAGACCTATAAACCTCTCAGCTTTATAGCCAGCTCATGAATCTCCAGCATGCAAGAACCCCACATTATCAACCAAAAAAAAGTTATGCTTTGCCTACTGATTTCCATTTGACCAGGGCAACAGAACCTCAACTAACTCAGTAACTGCTCAATCACATTTACATGTAGGGGGTTTTGTTGTTGTTATTGTATATATATATGTATATATATGTGTGTGTGTGTGTGTGTGTGTGTATGTGTACGTGTGTGTTTGCGTGTCATATGTGTATGTGCATTTGTATGTGTGGGGAAGCATGTATGCATGTAGGTACACATGTATTTGTATAGGAGTGATGTACAGGTCAGAGACAGATTTTGTGTCTCTCTTGATCACGTCCCATCTCACATATTGAGACAGAGTCTCTTCCTTGAAGTTGGAGCTCATGTGTTTGGCTAGTTTAACTAGCCACCTTGCTCAGAGTAGTCCCTGCCTCCTCCCAGACATGGGGATTAAAGTTGGGCCTCCATACTTGCCCAGGTGCTCACGAAGGTGTTAAGGATTCAAACACTGGTCTTCATGATTACACAGCAAACACTTTACACATAGACTGTGTCCCCAACTCCACATTTCACGTGAAGGCTTGGATTCAAAGATGCCTTCAGTTTCATTGACTATTTCAAATGTGAATCACAGTAGATTGCTAGATCTCTTTTATTGTTTCATGGAAGTATGATAAGTAAATACAAGTGTACATGCTTAAGGAGTTCCACATGATGTGAAATAGAAAAATTATTATTAAACTTGAGCTAGTCAATATATCTGTCATCTTACATTATTCTTTTTTTCTGGATCAGTTTTAAGATCAGTTTTCTTTGCGAATTTCAATGATACGGTATGGCGCTTTGTACTGCACAACCTGTGGAATGCATTAGTCCGTCCTCCTGTCATGATTTGAATGTAAATTGTCCCACACAAGCTCATGAGTTTGCATCTTCAATTTTGCTCGGGTCAGTCATGGCACCTTTGGGAGGTGGGGCTCTGCTGGAGGAAAGTATGTCCCAGGGGGTGGGCCATGAGGTTGGTAGCCCCTGATTCTGTAAGAAATCTGCTCTTGCAATTAGCAGTTTGTTCTCTCAGCCTCCATGATGTCTGTAGTGACCTAAATCGCCTCCAGGTACTTTCAGCCAGCTGTGCCTTTTCCATCATAATGGACTGTATTTTCCCTCTGCAAACATAGGCTGAATAAATCTCCCTTTTCTCCGCTTAAGTTGTTTGTACCTGAATGGTATCTCACAGCAGCAGAACTTACCTCTTAATTCAAAGTTTATCTCTTGATAAACCTCCTCCCCTTTCTTCCACCTCCTAGACCCTAACAGTCGCCATTCCACTTTCTGCTTTTATAAACTCAACATTTTCAGATCCCACATGTGAGAAGATATAACATTCAGCTTTTCTTTCTCTGACTTATATCACTTAGCATAATGTCTCCACGTTTCATCTGTATTATTCCAAACAGCAGGATTTCCTCTCTTCATTGCTGGATATGCTTGTGTGTGAATATATATGTTTTCTTTGTTCACTCTTCTGCTGATAGACACTTGGATTATCTCCACTGGGATAGCTACTGTGAATGATGCTGTAGAGGACATGAACATATGAATATCTTTTGTACGTCATGCATTGTTTCCTTCAAATACAACCCAAAGGCAGCATTGCTTAGATCATACGGTAATTTTATTTTTAGCTTCTTGGGAAACCTCTATATCGCTTTCCATGAAGACTGTACTATACCCCTGCCTACAAAATCAAAGGTGCCTTTATTCCACACCTTTGTGGATGCTGCCCTCTTGAACCCTAGCCATCCTAGCAGCTGAGCGACGACATCTCCCGGTAGCTTTGATTGACATCGCCTTCATTGATGCAGGCTCTAAGCACTTTTTCAAGCAACTGTTGGCCTTTGCGTGTCTAGTCAGATTCTTGGCTCACGTTTTTTCCATCAAATCATTTACTTTTGTTGTTGCTGCTTTCATTTTGCTATTAAGACGGTGACTTTTCAATATTAATCCTTTCTGAGATATATATGGTTTGTGAATAAGAGGCCCCCCAATACTTGGACCGACTTGTAGAAGTCAAGCTCTCTTGAAAGAATGCACCCCCTCCTGGGAGAAAGAGGCATGTTTACAGCCACTTCCGCTGCTGTCAGGACCAAGACATTGATTGCTGAGTGCTGCGAATGACTGTTATGCTCTCTCCAGGTGGGAAAAATGATTCAGAAACATATTTCCCACAGCGCCGTATATGCATTACATCTATATAAATTAATAGCAGTTGCAATAATGAAGGGGCTGCAGAAGGTACGTAACTAAAAATGGCTCAGCTTTCCAAAGGGCCAAAGTAGTTTCATTGGAGGTGCAGAGATCTGCTCATACCGCTTCTATTGATCCTAATTCCATTTGTGAGCACTTACCTGGGAGGCGTGGCAGTCAGATCCTACATTTAAAGGGTGATTTAAATAGTGGTCCCTGTACCAGTTGGGCAACATTCTCTTTCCAAGAGCTATTCTCCTACATTTAAATGCTAAAGAACTAAACATAGTCATTTCAGATTTTTCTAAATTCCAGTCAATCCTCTGCCTTGCTTCTACTTCTGAAATTTTCAAGAGAAGGAAACGGGAAACTAGGATTTTTTAAGTAGTTATTTTGTTTATTATTTTTAATAATAATTATTATTATTAGTGTGGAGGATAACTCTGAGAAGTCAGTTCACTTTATTAGCCTCCTCCTGAGATCTGGGGTGTCAGGATTACACGGCTGATGACATTTTCCTAGACCCCAAGGATGATTTTTTTTTTCAGGGTAACGTGTACAATGTTCCCTGTTATCTCAGGCCCTGAAGGTGTGCTGGGTATAGAGCCTGAGGTGTTTTCACAATACAAGGTGACCAGCTCTCAGAAAAGACTGAAACAAAGCAGAGGAAATAGGTGCTGGAAGAAGAGAGGGGAGGAGACTGGTCTCCAGGAGACAGTTGAGTCTGGATGGGAGCGGACTCAGGATCCAAGGACCCTAGAGAAACCCTCTATCTCCTCAGGTTTTCTGTTCATATCCCTGTCTCCGAAGCCTTGCTGCGTTACAGCAAGCTTTCTCAGGCCGTCCTCACAAAGAAGCTGTCTATCCTGAAGATACACAGGGACTGTGAGGAGGAAGATGTGCCAAAGGAAGGCAGTGTGACTCACTCTGCTCTTTCTCATGGAAACCTGCTCATCTCCGTGTCTGTTCCATTCTCCTGTCACTACTAATACACCATCTGCCATGGTTCAAATGCGAAACGTCCCCGTAGGTGGCACTGTTTGGGAAGGTTGTGAAACATTAGGGGGTGAACTCTGCTGAGGACAGAGCCTTAGGTCTTACAGCTTCACCCCATTCTGTTCTCTCTCAGCTTCCAGAGCGTGCGCACAATGTTAGTTAGCATCAACCTGTTGCCATGGTGGATTCGGTCCTTCAGAACTGTGAGTTGGGATAAATCTTTTCTCCCTTAGGTTGCTTCAGTCAGAGTATTTCTTCACAGCAATAGAAAAGTCACTAAAACCATCCTAACCAAAAATAAACTGATCTCACTGACTCAACTAATTTTCCCACTGTTTACTGGCCTGGGACCTTCACACCAAAGATCTCATGAGTTGCACCCAGCTTGAAGATGGTCTTGCAAATCCAATTTTGTGTTTGCCCCACATGAAAAATAGGTTAGCATGCTTCTTGAAGCCCAGAGCTATGACTGACGTAGATTCATACAGAGGTTGGATACAGCAGATACCTTGATTGTCATGTACCTAAAATTATTAGCACTCTAGCTAATCGCTCTTACAATCATGAATAAGGATGAGGATATAATGGATATAGTATGAGAATTCATCATTAAATAATGATTATATAAACATAATAAAGTATACTTATTCAAACCTGGATGTTACAATCTACATGAAATTTAAGCTGTATTGTCTGTATTGGAGTGTGTGTGTGTGTGTGTGTGTGTATGTGTGTGTGTGTGTGTGTGTGTGTGTAGTACAAACTCTGGGGCCCATTTTGCCTGGAGCCATGATGAATGAAAACCTCCAGGTTAAACAAGCACAAAAGGAAATGATGTACACAAGAGATGCATTAAATACAATACATTCGTGTTCACTACTTATCTGGTATATCATACTACTTTATAATTTTTAAATATTAAATAGGGATAATAAATACAAAGTGACTATCTGTCATGTATTACCATTATAAACTGAGCATAGAGTGTATTATATGTTCTCTATATATGATGGATCTCTTCACAAACACATCAGTAATGTAGTGCAGTACAAAAGCTATGTTACCACTAGGTGCCATTAACCCCATTAGGATGTTGTACGGCCAGTATCATTTATGGACCTTTGACTGAAAGCCTCTTAGTAGGATGATTATGGAGAGAGAGAGAGAGAGACAGAGAGAGAGAGAGAGACAGACAGAGAGACAGAGAGAAATAGAGACAGAGACAGAGAGAGAAGAGAGAGTTATGGAGAGAGAGAAAAAAAACGATTCTTCATGTGTTTGCAGTTTGTTGTTAGACATGGCCATTACTGCATTTTTCTGTTGATTGCTTTGGGTCCTGTAAATCATATTTTCTTTCTTTTCCACTGATTCCCCTCCCCCACATTTGATAAGAAGCACATGATTAGTCCAGTTTCTCTGTTGATCTTTAGGTGTCTTTCAATCGTACATCATCTGAATGATCAATCAATCAATCAATCGATTGATGTACCTTTTGGTTGGCTGCTCTCCCTTGATCCAATCAGCTGTGTGGAGGGTTGAATAGATTGGCAGATGGTCATCTACAAGCACTTAAAGATTCCTCATTTGGCTGGATCCACACAAAAGGGTTGCTTATAGCGATGGTAATGTTCTTATTTGTGGACAGTATCTACTGAATTAAAGTCTAGAAAAAGTTTGAGCTCAAGATAATTAGCTTAAATCTAAAGAAAACCTAATGAAAGCAGATGGATGATATATCTTCAAAAAATAAACAGTCTGGAAAAAGAAACTAGACCCAAGCTCTAGGGAATCTTGTAGAAAAACTCTACCATTGTCAGGCCTGCTGCTAAGCCACTTGGTACATGCTCCAGGAACTCTTCTCCAGCATTTCCAATCCAGCATCCCCAGAGGAGCAGGGATTTGTCCCTGACTTCCCTGTTGCCTGGGCCTCACTTCCTAGCATCTGCCCACAGAATGGCTCCCCTGTTTCTGACTCTCACAAGAGGATATGAATATTTAATGGAATATTTCTGCCCTTTCAATTTCCTATGCTGAAACGTTAATCACAAATCCTAAAGTGACAGTATGTGGAAGTGGATCTTTTGGGGTCGACAGGATGTGAGAGTGAGGCCCATGAATGGGGTTAGTGCTCTGACAGCAGAAACCCAGAGATCCTACTAGATTTCATTCTGCCACTAAGGGCAAAGGCACTCAGGTCATGTGAAGCCAAGAAAAGGCCACTTGGCAAGCTGAATGCCAACTGCTAACTTCAGGATGGTCAGAAAAGCAAGCATGTGGCGTTCAAACACCAGGTTCATGGTTTTCTGTAATAGCAGCCCACGCCAACTAAAGACAACACCTACTACAGAAACTAGATCATGTATATTATCTTAGCTACATGGGATTTGGGATAGTGTTATTTGTTTTCAGGCCTCTGTCGTTTAAGAATCAAGTTAAGCAACAGCTTAGAAAGGTGCTGAAAGAACCACAGAGAGATTGCCACAGGGGACCTGAGATTTCAGCATTCCCAGGAATTTCATTCCGCCTGTTGAGAACAACATGAGGAATGTTTCAATAGTTAAACAGCGCCCTTATTTGGGTAATTTAGAGGAAAATACTCTTTGGCTGATTTCCTTCTTTAAAAATGTGGGATTTCACCACCAGCCATGCCAAACTTCTGGTTCACTCCTCCCGCTTTTAGTGCTTTGGCTGAATTCTTTCTTCTTTCTTGGGAAACTCTCCCAGTTTTGACCACAAGTATGCTTGCAACCCCCAAATTTGAAGAACTAGCTTATCTGTTCCTGGCCACACCAAGGTGCCTTTCCTAAAGAATGAGATGGTTTGCAGACACGCCCACAGACCCCAGCTGCTCAAGCTTCCTCTTCAGCGGGTCTAAGCTCTCCTTCACATGCGTGTCACATTGTCCTCAATGCGGAGACCCAAGCAGTGCTCAGATACAAACAAATACCCACGTGAAAAGTTCACTTTCCTTTTAGAGCTCACACAAAATTAGAACATTCAGTGGGAAATCAAATTATCCATCTGAAGAGATTTCCCATGTGACTTCAAATAGACAAGTAATCTGCAAATTTCAGATAATTAATGGATAGGAAGTATGCTGGCTTCCTTTTCAGGAGTTTTTGTGCCAATATTTAGGGACCTGTGTATGAATGAGAAGGGGGTATTCAGGGGCAAGAACAAGGGGTTCAGAAGGGTTAGTAGGATATGAAGAGTTTCAAGTCCCAGAAGACTGGGGAAATAGTCTTGCTCTTGACAAAACATCTGAATCATTGCTGACAATATCTCAGAAATTTCAGTGAGTTCAACTCCTTTGTCAAACTCTTATTGCAAAAGAAAACATTATGTATGGATAAATACAGTGGGCAGACTAAATAAAAATAATAACAATAATGATGAGGTCATGAACAGAATCTATTACCATACTTTATTCCTATCGTGTTCCCAAGAGACATACATTAGTTGATCAATACATATTGATTTGCTCATGAACACAAAATAGGTTACTTGGGTTCAGAAGTTGGGCAGTGTTCCCCATACACCAGGCTGAGCATAGAAAGTCTTCCAGCCCTGATTCGGTTCATGCGTCCCTCATGCATATGCACCTCTCTAAACTATTCCTGCTGTCACAGCTACACCATGGCCCCTCCCTCCCGCACCGTCTTCCCCAGGCCCCGGCGCACCTGCTACTCTGGGCGCTGACTGCGGTTGCCATGTCTTGCTGGGTAATGCTGCTGTCAGCCTTCCTGCCTGGCACGCGTGCCATTCTCCTCCACTGGAGAAGGGAATGTTTAATTATTTTTAATCAGTGGACATGGCATCTTGCTAGACAGTGACACTTGGGGATCCAGCACCATCTGCCTTCCACCAG
Source organism: Typhlomys cinereus (assembly GCA_023101885.1). Classification (NCBI taxonomy): domain Eukaryota; kingdom Metazoa; phylum Chordata; class Mammalia; order Rodentia; family Platacanthomyidae; genus Typhlomys; species Typhlomys cinereus. Next base: position 599,551 of record JALPQD010000551.1, read on the forward strand.
GCGCCAGCTGCTCTAGTAGATGTCGGGAGAACACCTTAGGCCAGGCCTTGGCTGCTAGGCGCCTCTGAGTGGCTGCCACTGGGCACGGTCCCCAGCGCGATGCTGCTGATTCTCCCCCAACCCCCGCCGCCCCTGCCACCCTTTCGGGTAGGTGCTCCGCAGGCAACCCTGCTGCGGGATTAAGTCCCACCTGGCCCAGGGACCTGCCAGCAATAACAGGGTGTCCAAATATAAACGTCTCCTGGCTCAAGTAGCCACTGGGCTCCTCATCACCATTAGTCAACCCAATGGATCCGCTGACTTGAATCCCACAGAGATCGGCCACCAGCCACGCAGCGGGGACTGACCCCTGGAGTACAAGGGTCGGCCAGCTATTGAGTGTTCAAAGCAGCGGGAGGAAGAAGGGACAGAAACGCGACTGTGCTAAGTCAAGGAGCTGTCCAGGATGAGCGCTGGGCCGGGGAGCGAGCCTAGGCCAGCGCCGGGCACAGATGCGCCCCTCCACCTCCCGCCGGCAGGGCTCCGCCGCTCGCCCGCAAGGTGCCAACGCTTTTCCTTCTGCAAAGCACGTTTCTTCAGCGGCTCGGCGCGGACCCTGTGGGCAGCACTTGCCACCCTGAAGGAGAAGCAGGCTAGAGATCCCTCCCCCCCTCCACAAGGATCTTGTCACCCCACCCTGGTCCTGGGCTTTGCGAAGAGCTCCCTCCTTGGCTTTATTTTCATGCAAAATGAAAGGGATCCGTGCCGGGCCGGGCTGCAGAGAAGATAAAAGCCCCAGCTGGGCCTCCCCCGACCACTCCCCCCAGTCGCTTCACCTCCAGGAGGAATGCAAACTGTTTTGTGCCTGAGGGAAATTTACCGAGCCCCACACTTTCATCCAGAGAGCACAAAGGTGAGGTCAGGTGCTGCATCTGCCAGAAACCGGGACGTGTGAAATGTGATTAATCCTGGAAGGAACCAGACAGAGCCGGTGGAGGTAGCTAGGGTCCCAGTGTGGTTTCCCAGGAGAGAGAGAGGGAGAAAGAGCAAACAAAAACATTAAATCATTATTTTTCCCATTTAGCGGCAATGTGTTAATACAGACTTCCAGAGCCTGCCTAGCACACACATTAAGCCTGAATAATGAAGGAGGTAGTTAGTGTACTTGGGTTGAATTCTCTGCATTTTGGAGAAGAGATTAAAGAAATCGAGGAGGTTCCAGAAAGCAGCCGGCCGGCGGGCCCTTTGCATGGATGGATTCCAGGTAGAGCCAAACTAAACCTGTGGCCCATGAGGTAAGACTCCTTATTGTACAAACTACCCGGGAGTGTGGAACAGAAGTTATCGATAGCCCAGCTTGCTCTGCGTTTGCAGAAAGACACAAATGAAATCCCCACGGACCTGACCCACATGCGCAGGAAGTTATCTGTCCCTTTTCAGATTCTCTGTATGAGAGCTCCCTAGGACAAGCAAAGCTACAAGTGCGTTTGTCTCTTTGTCTATGTGAATAAAGTCAGTCTCATTTCCCACAGTGTGCTTGGTGTTAGAATTTGTTTGCCCCATACCAGCCCTCCCTGGGTCTCCTGCTTGTCCGACTGGTTTTTGTCCAGACATGGGAGCTGAAAACAGATCCCATTTGAAAATGACAGAACGTGTATTCAATAACCAGGAGAGCTTTTGCATTTCACATAGCTTCTAATTCCAAAATTAGTCCAACACATCTAGCACTGAACGTTGAAATACACACCCCTCTCACAGACATACTCAGGGTTGGTAAAAAAATGGCAATAAGCATCAAAAGATTAACACTTTTCTTTGTTCTGTTCAGGACAGACAAGGATAAGCAGGGAGCAGAAGCAATTTGGAAGACAAGTGCTGATACTTTAAAAGGACTCTTCTCATGGGAATTGGTCAATCCTTGGTGACTGTGTATTCCACAGAAGAGAGGAGAGAAAAGGAACAATCTACGGTCTCCAAAAGCAGAGGTACCGCAGGGATCACTGAGATGATGGAAGTCAGGAAGCCAGTTGGGTGACGGCTACCTGTATCCATTCTCGCTTGACACGTCCGTTGGAAGACACTGCCGGTATTTTTCAGAGTACCCTTAAAGGATTAACAGAATGAGCTACTGAGTACCTCTTGCAGGCACTTCATCCAAGTGGAGATAAGGCGACACCTACTCAGTGGTTGGGAAATTCAAGTCAGAGAAGATACCTATATATTAGGGAATTAGCTAGTTTTTCAGGATCTTCTTGGCTGAGCCAGAGCTGCCTTGGAGGCTGGGAAGGGAGGGGAAGGAGAGGGTCTTGAGGAGTCTGGCATCCCTACTCAACTCAGAGAACGAGTGGTACTAGACTGTCCCGAGGCTACATGGAGGTGTCAGGTGGGGCCGAGCAGCCGGTCACCTCCACACCAAGACATCCCCACTTGAATCCTCAAGGAGGACCGGCCCTTGAAAAGCACATATGGAGGCGTCCAGAACAGTCGGCTCAAATGGGATTAGCTTACTTAAAGGACCACCGGTAAGAGTCGCTAATATTGACCCTTCAGAAATCAAGAAGTGGCCGGTTCCGCTGGGAACAGCCCCAGAAGGGCCAAGCCAGATCGTGACTGATCAATACCTTCTTTTCCTGGATGACTCAACTCCACCCTGAGAGACTGGGTCTGTGCCCTGGGCAGAGATCGCTCTGGGCAGGGGAGGGGGGGAATCAATTAGTCTTCATAAGGAAGCCTCAAGGTCTGTTCCTTAAAAGAAGTGCAACTTAGCCTCCCAGAGAGGCTCCGAGTGTCAAGGAGTTCAGCTGAGCTGGCTTGGTTCGGAGTGAAGAGAGACTTGCTCTTAAGAACTTGTTCTACCTTTCAAAGTCCGACTGCTTTTCCTGCGCTCACTTTATGAGCAATCTGTATTCTGAATGATCATCATGAGCGATGCGCTGTAATCTTTTAACTTAGAAAAATAGCTTTTGCATTTCACATAGCTTCTAATTCCAAAATTAGTCCAACACGTCTAGCACTGAACGTTGAAATACACACCCCTCTCACAGACATACTCAGGGTTGGTATTGATTTATGCTGTATCATGATTTTAGTCTTAAGGGATAATCGCCTTGTCAAGGCTGTATTTATTATTGTGGCTACTAAATCACATTAATTCCTCAGCAATTACACAGAGGTAAAGCATTCACTAGTGACAGCGGTGACAGAATTCAGTTTTCTTCCCTAAATAAGTCCTAGTTTCATTCACTAGCATGCCAACTTATTTTCTTCTTTTAAAAAAAAAAACACTTCTGAGGGGTTGGAGAGATTAAGCCTCTGCCTTGCAGGCGGAAGGTCCTGAGTTCAGATCCTAGACCCCACGTATAGACACCGGGTGGAAGCGGGGGCGGCCTGCGTTTCTGGTCCTGGTAGGGCGGAGCCTGTGAATCCCCAGGCAGAGTAAACAAGGAGGAGGTGGAGGCGTCCATGGTGGTTCCCGAATTCGTCCGTGGTTCTACACACACACACACACACACACACACACACACACACACACACACACACACACACACACACACACGCACGCACAATTGAATAAATAATTTTAAAAAATTTAAAAAAGACCACTTCTGCATATTTTACCTAACATTAGAGTTGTAGCTTGCACTTTGCAATAGACTCGATCTCTAGTAGAAAAGTCCCTGGGGGAGAGGAAGCCTGTTTGGAGTGAGTTCTTACAGCATCATGGACAGAAGCAAACTGCCCATCAAATGGGGCAACCGGGGGTCAGAGGAGCTTTGGCGGAAGAAAAGGAAGCAGCCACTGTCCCACACAGACTGCCCTTGCTTCGGTTGCTTTCAGGGCATTTGCGAGAGTGAGCAATGTCCTCATGTGGACCCAGCTTGTCTTAACCCGCCCATGGCCCTTAATTTAGCAAGAGGAAAATGAGAAGATAAGGACCATCCTGGGGAGAGAGGGGGTGATAAGAGAGGAAGGAAGTGTTCTGAGCAAATAAGAGCTTTAAAAATGTTCCGAAGCCCACACTGGATGGATACAGAAGTTGGCATCTCTGTCTGATGATGCCAGTACTGGCCAGAAGCCACTGCATATGACAATCCTGGAAAAAAAAAAATCTCAGTTCCAACCAGTGTGTTCCCTTTGATTTCCATTCAGAGCCAGGATGCCACACTGCGCAGTACCCAGGAAACCTGGCCTCTGACAAGAAATAGGCGGGAGAAGTGGGCGGAGTCTTGGAGCTGTTGCAACAATGCCCCCTTGCCCTGTATTGTTAACGTGCAGGGTCAGATAAGATTTCATCCAAGCTGGCTCACTCACCCTCCTCACTGTCTTGCATATTGATTTCAGCCATTAATTTGGGACAGGCTTTTAAACTTGATTGAAACGATGTCCGTGACCAAAAGACTTCTTTATATGCCTCACATGTCCTTGGTTCTTATGAATGCCAAATACCTTTCATCTCTAACCCAAGTCTCAGCAGAAGTCCCCAGGCCAACGAAGAAAAGGGGGAATAATGAGGAGCAGAAACGATGCTCCCAGGCTGCTCTGACTGAGCGATTGGTTCATCTTGGACCAGTGAACTAGATTATACTTAAGGATGTGCTAAGTTTTGACTCACAGGGGTGATAAGAAGTGAGTTTCAAAATGTAAATTCCTCCTGTATGGAAATATTTTAGAATCGCCCTAGAAGTCATGAGTGGGGGAACACGTGTCACCTAGTACAAGGGAAGACACGCCAGGAAAATCATGGGTTTGAGGTCCATGGGTTTTGTAAGTAAGAACATAATCCTGCAATCAAGTCTAATTTAATTGGCTCCAATTTCTTCATATCATTTTCTTTCTTCTTCTCTTCCTTCCTTCCTTCCTTCCTTCCTTCCTTCCTTCCTTCCTTCTTCCTTCCTTCCTTCCTTCCTTCCTTTCTTCCTTCCTTCCTTCCTTCCTTCCTTCCTTTCTTCCTGTCTCTGTCTCTTTCTCTCCCATTCTTTCTTCTCATTTTCTTCGTTTTGAGACAGGGTCTCATTCTGTAGCCAAACTGAACTCCAACTGATCTCCAAATACTGTCCCAGTGCCCCAAATCCTGAGAACACAGGTATGTATTTCTTTTTCTTTAAGGAATATATATGGGCTGGGCTGGGGAAAGGGCTGAAGGGTTAACGCCTTTGCCTAGTAAGCAAAAGAACCTGATTTCAGATGCCATGTAAAAATGCTGAGAGGAAATACTAGAGCTCCATACTTCTGGTCCTGGAAGGTGGAACCTGGAAATCCTAGAGCAAAGCAATAAGGAGGAAAATCAATCTTGGGATGATTCCTGAAGTCACAAGCACATACACTCAAAGACACTCTTCCATTCTCTCTCTCTCTCTCTCTCTCTCTCTCTCTCTCTCTCTCTCTCTCTCTCTCTCTCTCTCTCTGTCTCTCTCTCTCACACACACACAGAATAATGTAAATAAAATAAAGTAAAATAAAATAAAATAGTATAGTGAAAGTACATGCCCAGCATTCTGAAGGTCCTGGGTCTGATTTTCCCATCACCACAAAAGAAAACAAGAAAGAGAGCAAACAACAACATACAGAAAGCCTTTTGATGGACTGTCCTCCTACCTATAGGTTCATTGGCTGTCTTCCCTATTGCTCTTTTTCCTCCTCTTTTTTAGGTTCTTGTTCTAGTTAACAGTAACAGGGATGTGTACTATTCTGACAAGGGGGTCTTGAATCCAATCAGAAAGCTGTTGGTTGTCTCCTTGATACTCATGCCACTATATTCATAGGATGGGCACTTACAGTGGAAACCTTTGGGTCTAAAGCTGGATGAGTGAAGGGAAATGCACATATCAGAAGAGTGGCCTGAAAAGAGGTAACTTGATATACCACGGAGGCTGAGCCCCCACAGGAATAGACAGGCCAGAGCGAACCCTGGGTCCATAGAAGCACACAACACAGGTGTGAGAGGGAGTGGGAGGAAATGGTGAAGGGAAGGGAGGAGATAGAGGGGGAGGGGGAAATGAAGGAGGGATGAATACTCAATATGCTTGCTATATATATATGGCTTGATATATATCAAAACAAGCAAAAATAAAGAAGCCACAGGACACCTGAGCGGTCCATGCTTTGATCTCCATTCTGGAATCCCAAGGGGGATAAAGCTTCTCCCACCGGAAGAGCTTGCCTTTTCCAAGTATACTTTTCCTGACAAGTAAATGCCTTTCCTTCACCCCTGCCCAACACATTAACCTTCCCTCCCGCCTCCTCCCATTCAATCAGACACTTCCTATTTCCCATGTCCTCTTGACACCCCTTCACACTTTCTGCCCCCACTTTTACAAGGTCCTGACCCTCAGGAATTTTCTTCCCCCTTTAAGTTTATAATGTAGATGCATAACTGAGTGAACCAAATCAAAAAACCTGCAAACGCAGATCCCCCCACCAGCATGACTCCCAGAAGAGAGAATAGCGTTTACATCACCCCCACGAGCATATTAGACTACGGCTCTGAATCAGTTTCTTCAGGGACTGACTATCTCATAACCCCAATGGCCTTTAAAGTGTTGGCCTTACAGAGTGTTGTGTCCTCCCTCCCTGTGGCCCCAGGATACCTCTTCCTACCTGTATATACTCCCCTACACACACACACACACACACACACACACACACACGCACACGCACACGCACACACACACACACACACCCCTTTCCTTACCTCTCTCTTCCCGCCTTGCTCTACTCTCTCCTGATGTCTACTCCTTAACAAGGTTCCCTCAAGTCGCGAGCAGTTCTTCAACACGCCTCCTTGGCACGCCATCCCCTTTGTCTCACCTAGTTGTGCATCTTCCCACCTGTGTCTGTTGGTGCTTCCGTGGTTCACGACACTTTCTCTCAGGCCGCCTGAGCGCCTGTATATCCCTTCAAGTCTGCCAAAAGGTGGGTTTTCCCCAAGTCCCCAAGTACTTTTGCTAACGAAACTGCTGAACAGGACCTAATTTATCACTCTGTTATCACTCCATCAGGGTATGGGAGAGCCGTAGCCTGGATGAATTATGGCTTCATCCCTTGTCTCATACATCCTGGACGTCAAGGTAAGCAAATGCTGCCTGGCGCTGACTGTCAGCCTGGGAAACAGCTGACATTTGTTATTTTAATTAATAGTTGACTTTGCTGAAAGGAACTCGGACTTTTTTTTTTTTTCCCTGAAATCTTCCACAGCAGCATTGGGGCCTCCCTGCTCGGGAGACAAAAGCTCATTTTCAAAACTGCTTCACCCTGCAAGGTCGCAGTCAACAGCTTGTGTGCACATGTCAGGGCGACATCTGCTTCCATGCCACCGCGATCGGGAAATTTTGCTTTATTTTGAAATTTAAATTTTCTTTCGCTGGGAGAAAAAAAAATGATGAGTCAGTCATTACAGAGCCATTAAGTGATGTTGACGAGGAGACTTTTAAACCAGTCATTTTGTCACGCGGCCCACGCCAGAATTTCTCCACACTCAGCACTCAACTCCGATGTCGCAGGGAACTGTGGTGACCAGCGCATCTGGGCCCAGACCCTCTTGCCTTTCTCTTAATGCAAATCATTATGATGTAATTACTCAGCCTGCAATGTAGAGATCACTGATTTCATTTGCCCGGTAGCGGTATTTTTTAAGTCACTGATAACAAAGAGAACTTTCGGGACAATTCCAAACTCTACAAATTAGATACAGTTCAAGAAAGGCAAACTTGCTTGAAATGTTCCTGCACTAAATTGAGTTCTGATCATTTTTTTTAACTCTCTCTCAGAATAAATTAACCGAGGGGAGTTGGCTCCCCCACGTCCTTTTAATTACTTTTGGTAATGTCTTCTACTAGGCACATTTCTAAGACAATAACCACTCAGTTCTTTCCCCCCCGGATGGACTTACCTTCTGCCCCTACACAATTTCCCATCTCGGGTCCCAGCTTTCAGGGGAATAAGTCACTCTTCTGAGGATATCAGGGACTCCTCTGAGAGAGAGAAGCTGATGTGAGCAGTAGTGTCCCCAGACATTGCAGGATCGTAATGTCTCCACGGGGCCGGCCTTTGAGGCTCTCGGCTTCTTACACTTTGTGGTAGATGGATGTGATGTGCAATGCTGGACTCCTCCCTGAATCCCTGCGTCTTGAGTTGCCCTCCTGGAAGAGATTTTTCCCCTCTGACTTTTAGGCTTAGCTTTGAACGTTTACAACAAATGGTGGGGATGGGGAAGTAGTGATGGAACGTGCCCCAACCAAGGCTGAGAATGCCCTGATTCTTCTGGAACTCTAGCACCTCTACCATGGCTTGGGTAAGTGTGTGGCCAGATCTACGGGGCCTCAAGAAGGGTCAAAGAGGGTAGAGCAGAAGCGTCCCAGGAGGCCACAGTCTGAAGCTACGAGCACTACTCAACTTGGAGTGGTACAAGCCACAGAAAGAATAGCTTTGGGCTGGGAGATGGACCAAAGATAAAACACTTGCCTGGCAAGCAAAAGGATCAGAGTTCAGAGTCTCAGATCCCGTGAAAAAAAATGGCAGGTGGCTGTGACCTGCCAGTCAACACTCACAAGAGGACGGAGGATCCCCGAAGGAAGCTGAGCAACCAGATGAGTCGGGAAGCTCTGAGCTTCAAGGGAGACCTTGCCTCAAAAAGAATACAGGGATCAAAGATGATGCCTGATATCAGACTTGAACTTACACACACACACACACACACATACACACACACCAGAAAATTATAAAAAGGTTGTTGCTTTAATGCACTGAGTTCTCAGGGAGTAATATCGGCTTTCTGCTTGTGTATATATTGTCTTTTTGCAACTTGAGTGAGTGAAAAAAATAACACACATGGTTAGCAGTGTTGACAGATGAGGTTGTCTCCGCTATCAGGGTAAGGAGTGTAGCCGCTTAGAGGTAGATAGTTCCTCAAAGGTTCATGTTTGGAGAGCTTGATCCCCGGGGGGTTATGTCAGGAAGTGGTAGAACCTCTGAGAGGTGGGCTTACTGCGAGGGGCTTGGGTTAGTGGGGATAGGGCCCTGGGAAGGTTAGAGCCACGCCTGAACTAGTCCCCTGGAAGGGTTGCAACACAAGAAGATGCTTCTTGAGGTTTCAGGTTCCTTAGCTTGCCACATTGAAAGCGGTTTCCCACTAGCCTGCCGTCTTCTGAGAGGCCTTCACCAGGGCCAGACAGAAACCTGGTTCCTGAAGCTACGACATAAATAAATGCTTTTCCTTTGCAGAGCACTGAGCCTCAGGTATGTTATTATTCCACTGAAAGATGGATTAATATGTAAGTGAGTGGGGGAGCGGGGACAGGGATGAGGACAGGGGCAGAGAGAATAAGCCTACCTCTAACTTGGTCTTGGATTCCCAGCTTCCAGAATGTGGGGCATGAATTTCTACTGCTGAAATCACCCAGACGGTGGCCTTTGTTACGAGCCAGAGCAAGACCAACACACGGACTAGGAGACAGAGGCCCAAGGGACCCGCTTCCGCTGGGGTGCGCATGCGTCTCGTCCGCCAGGCCCACAGCACCCCCAGAGCAGCATCTATTCCTGGCTCCAGCTCTCGGAGCTCCAGAGGCCCTGCCAGACCCTGTAAGAAGCTGGCATCCCAAGTGCCCTGTAGCTCCCTGTGGCGTCCAGTCCTGCTGTGGCTTAGGCCCCACAGTCTCCTCAAAACTCTAGTTCCTTACAGCTCAGTTTCATGCTTCGCTCTTGAAGCTCACGCTTTGGAAAGCCAATGCCTGCGGGCACCATCTTTGTCTCCTTTTCAGCCCCAGGCCCCTCCCTTCTGGCTTCCCCACCCCCCTCGCCCACTTCTAATGACTCAGCACTGATTGTCACGTGTTAGCATTGTCAAATCATTAAGTCCAGGTCCTGAATACGTGACATGAGAAGGTGTGTCTTAGTTTTCTATTGCTGCTATAACAGATAAGCCAAGTAGTTGGCTAAGGTGACACTAGGGGATAAAATCATGGTATTAACAAGGTGTAAGCTTTCAGGAGGTTGGCATAGGCCAGGTGGTTTTCTTAGCTTTTCCAGTTTCCAGAAACTTCTCCCTTCCCTCATCCTCAGAGCCAGCAGTCACCATCTTTTTTTTTCATGCTTCCATTTCTCTGGCTCTTAGCAGCCTGCAGTGCTTCTCCAGAAGGATTTGTTGGATAATGCAGGGCCTGTCTATCAACCAGGCCACGTCCTCTCTAGACGCTCAACCTCAATGAGATGTGCCACCGAGGGTGACACTCGCAGAGCTCCAGGATCGGGACAGGCACATTGCAGGGCGTTCTTCCGTCTCCCTAGTGTATGGTTCAGCTGACCCGCCACTGTCTTGGTTGACAAACCCCACCCAGATCCTAGACACCAATGAGTGTGGAGCTCCAGGAAGGCCATTGGAGAGCAACAGGAATGAAGAAATCACGGCAGCTCCCAGTTGTGAAAGTCTCAACTCATTGCGAGCACTTCGTACCAACCAGGTAGCTGTGCATGAGGAAATGGATACCAGGGATGACCCCTAGCTTGCCGGTATCGGAACTCCAGGAGAGAGGTAGGAGACGCCCTCATTAGGGAGGAGAACAAGCAGCTGCTGGGCCCTGCGCAGCGCCGTGGCTGTGGATCTGCCGTGCATCGGTCCCTGCTGACACAGGCGCCGGCAAGAGCTCCCTTCAAGGCTTTTCCTGTCCCACGCTGAGTGACCTGTGGGGGGGGCAGGAATGCACTCACTCACTTCCTGCAGTGCGGGTAAGGAGGCCCCTTCTCTTCTGGTGTAGGCGAGGCGGTGCCGGCTCATCTGCTGTGTATAAGAAGACACCTTTTCCTCTAGTGTGAGAAGATACCTTCTGCTCTACTGTGGGTAAGGAGATATCTTTTCCTCCATTGTGAGTGAGGAGGTACCTTCTCCTTTAGGGGTCAGCAGGTGCCTGCTCTTCAAATACAGGTATTCGGGACCCTCTCTTCTAGTGTGATCAGCAGCTTTTCCACCAGTGTGGGTAAGGAGGTATCCTCTCGCCTACCGTGGGTGAGGAGCCACCCTCTCTTCTAGAGTGAGTTAGGAGAGCATCTTTCCTCAAGGTGTAAGCTTTCAGGAGGTTGGCATAGGCCAGGTGGTTTTCTTAGCTTTTCCAGTTTCCAGAAACTTCTCCCTTCCCTCATCCTCAGAGCCAGCAGTCACCATCTTTTTTTTTCATGCTTCCATTTCTCTGGCATGCTATGAGGTACCTTGTCCTCTAGAGCGGTTGTGAGGCTCCTCCTCCTCTGATGTGAGTAAGGAGGCACAATCTCCCCTAGTGATCTTCGGTGAGATACCTTCGGTGAGGTGGTTAAGAGGTACCATCTCCTTTAGTGTGGGCAAGCAGGCACCTTACCTTCTACTGCGTCAGGAGATAGCTTCTCTTCTGGAAAGAATAAGGAAACACGTAATTCTGTTGCAGTTTGCCTGCATGGTTGCTGGTAAATGACCCTTAAATGACTTAAGGGAATAAGGGGTTTATTTCCTTACAACGGTCCAGTTACAGTTCTTAATTCAGCTTGATGGGAAAGCTCATGTCAACACCAGGGCCAAGGGGACTGGCTACACCATCACTATATAATGGCTGAGAGAGGGACAATCCTTACTTGCCAGACTAGCATCTCTGGCCAAGTGTACAGAAGGATGCCAACTTCCTCAACCAGCTCTTAGGACTTTATTCATCTATTCAGGGTTTAGTCCACCCATCATAGGCTGGGCCTTCCCCATCAGCTAGACAATCTCCTGCAGGTTTGCTCTGGGCTTAACTCAACCACTAATTCTCTACAAATGTGCCCAGAGCTCAAACCCTCAACTGTCAAGTTGAAACCTCTGCCTAACCATGATACCTTCTACTGAAAGTTAGGGAGTACCCCCTCCCCTATTGTGGTTAAGAAGGTACCGTCTCCTCTCGAGTATGTAAAGAGGCTTATTTTCCACAAGTGTGATGAACAGGTACCTTCTTTTCTAGTATAGGCAAAGAGATACTTTTTCCTCTTGTGTATGTAAAGAGACACCTTCTCTCCCATAGTGGAGTAGGATGTCCCTTCTCCTCTAGAGTGGGTAAAAAAGTACCTTCTCCTCTAGTGTGAGTTAAGGCATACCTCGTCCTCTCGTGTGGGCAAAGAGGCACCTCGTCCTCTCGTGTGGGCAAAGAGGTACTTTTCTCTCTCCTGTGCATGAAGAAACACCTTCTCCTTATGGTGGTCTAGGAGACCCCCCCAGTCCTCTAGTGCCCGTGAGGTCTTCTCTTTCTGCTGATCTCTCGCTTTCTATTATAGGTACAGTGACTTTTAAATCTAAAATCCTCTTGTGAACTAAGTCAAAGGCTCTTCAGCAGCCTTTGTTGCTTTGGAATAACTTGTATGCAAGGAGATGTGAAGGAGATGTGAGATGGAGGGCATGTAAGGAATCCGTTTTACCCCATCTTCATCTTGTGTGGGGGGGGTAAGAATGAAAACGGTCCTTCCTTACCTAAGACCCGAGGGATTTCTTTTTTATTTATTTTTATTTTTTCTCCTTTTACAAGCATACTGAGTATTCATCCCAGCTTCCCTCCCCCCTCCTCCCCTCCATTTCCTCCCCTCCCTTCACTATTCTCTCCCACTCCCTCTCACCTGTGGGCTTCTATGGACCCCCAGGGTTCCAATGACTCGTCTGCTCCTGCGGGGGCTCAGACATCTGTGATATATCAAGTTACCTTTCTTCAGGCCACACCACTGATAGGTGTATTTCAGTTACCTGCACACTTTTTCCTGCGACTATCTCAGATGACTGTTCATCCGTGACATTTGGTAAGGGCAATTCAGGTGAGACTGGAGTGTTCAGGGTGGTATAGCAGAAGTGGGAGGACGCTTCCAATGGATGTCAGCGTGACTCCAGGTTGTGGGATTTCCTGAACAGAAACATGATTTTGTGGCTCTTCCACACCGCGGCACCTGCCCACAGTACCTGTGCGCAGGTCAGATTTTTCTTTTTGCTCTGTCTTCCGATATTCCCGACTGTGTGTGGCTATGGAGACAGTAAGTGCTTGGAGAAAAAGCAACACATGCCTCTCTTTCCCTCGGATCTGAGATAGGTCTTGCACTGCATTTTCTATTTTGGGGGGTTATCTTTTTTAGTGTCAGGCTTCATTTCAAAGGCATGGGGTTGGCTGCATGATGATTTATTTGTGTGGAGGAGAGAGGTTATTGGTTTTTCCTCATTTATATGTAGGGCCCCTCGCAGGGAAAATATTTTTAGAAACATTTTTATATCTTTTCATATTTTCTCCATTTGCCTTCTTGGGTGTGTCGACCGCCTGTGATCCTCTCGTGGGCCAAGTGAGAGGAAAATACTGGAACAACAGAGAACTTTGCGTTAGTGAGTAGACGAGGTGTTGGGACATCGTCTGATTAATAATGGAGGCGTCCCCGGAGGAGGTGGGGGGCTTTCAGGGGTGGACAAGCTGAAGAACAAGGCGGCCAGTCACAGCAGGTCTTTCTTCGCAGTCCCACCGTCTGCATTCATGGATGAACTGCGCCGTTGACAGGTTTGATTTTCTCCCTGCAACATTCACCGTGTGATTCTGCCCGGGGCTTGAACTCACGGCTTCTGAATCTTGCATTTGCTGTGCCTCGGGCCCCAACCTGCTGTTCTCCCCTTCATCCTCATCGCTTCCCTCCTCGCTCTCCCTGTTTGCCTCATCCGGCACCCCCAGAAGGCCCTCCTCCATCTTTCCCCCACCCCTAGTTACCAAAGTACATCCTAGGTGGGCCGCTTCCACCTGACACCCGTTTCCATCGGCCTCCGGGGCCGGCATGATGAATTTTCTTCAGGCGTGTGAATTCCAGAGTCACTTTCCACGTGCTCAAGGCTTCAGAAAAGGCGCACAAGTCCTCCAGCACTTAAGAGAAAGCTGACAAACGGGCATGGGGGCATGTCCAGCTCTGACCCCACCCCACTGGTAGTCCAAGCGCCCTAGGAACGATCTCAGCCGAAGCAGTCACCCAGAGTCAGGGAAGCCCCGTCCACACCCCTGACCTTTTTCACTCTGTGGCATCGTCTGGTGGCCACCGGCCACGTGCAGCTACTGAGGCATTTGGAATGGGGCCAATCCAAATTGAAAGATGTTGTAATTGTAAAACGCTCACCAGGCTTTAAAGACTTAGCATGGGGAAAAATAAATGTGAAATATTTCATTGATACCTTGCTACACGACTTACATGGGAAATGAAAACATTCCGGATACATGGGGTTTAATAGGATATGTTATTTCAGATTAATAGTACCTGTTTCTTTTTATTTTTTTTTTTTCCCCAGCAGCTAAGAGAAGAATTTTAAATACACAGCTGGAACTGGGTGTGGTGATTTAATGCCTGGAATTCAGCGCTTGAGAGGCTGAGGAAGTCATTGCTTTGAGTTCAAGACCAGCCTAGGCTAAATCGTTCCAGGACAGCCTGGGCTACACGTGAGACCATGTCTTTAAAAATTAACTAAGGTCATTATACCACAGTTTATGATGCTTTTCTACTGGATATCTGTTGTCAGACCCAACGAAGGAAGAACACTTGGGACTTGTTTATCTACTATCTGGAAAGGAATTTGAAATACTTTATGACTTTTTTCATTTCTCTGTGTGTGTGTGTGTGTGTGTGTGTGTGTGTGTGTGTGTGTGTGTGTGTAGGGTTTCTGAATGCATACGCCAAGAGTAATATTGGAAATCATCTTGGATTGCTTTTCCATCTTTGCTCTGGTTTCCCAGGTTCCATCTTCTAGAGTCAGAAGTGCAGGCTGCCATCAGTATCTACAGAGCATTTTTACGCAGGATCTGGAGATCTCAAACACAGGTTCTTTTGCTTATAAGGCAAAGATTTTAACCCCTCAGTCATCTTCCTAACCAGACATTTTATTCTTTAGTTTGCAGTATTTTTTGCCTTGTTTTGCTTTGAAAGATGTTTCAAAGGACTTGTGTCATCGTAAACAGATTTTGTAAAGTCGCACAGATATTTTTACTATTGAACATTTAGTCACTTCTTTTTTTAAGAAAAAAACTGCTTTCTACTTTTACATAGTGGATTGTCTTTAATAAAGGTGGGCTTCGTCCTCTGCATGCTTTATATGCTGCTTTTCCATTCCATACACTCGATTTTCTTAAGACTACTTTAACATTTTTGAGTTACTCCTTGTTTGCTCAAGAACTTATAAAATAATATCTCCCCTATTCTCTAGAAGAGCACATTTCTGATGAACACAAACTTGCAAAACCAAACTTTTTCCTTATACAGAATTTTAGTAGGCCAATATGTGCAGTGTGGGGTGGATTATATTTTCATCATGTTCTGTATTGTTTTAAAGAGAGCTTTTCTAATAAAGTTGAAGCAAAGGGAACCATCTGACTTCACTCTAGAGAGTGAAACCTTGTGATTGACATGAATCACAGACGGGTATGATCCCAAAAGATTGCCCAGGGCTAGAAAAGACATTAAGGGCGAGTGTTGATGTGGCGTCTACGGTGCACTAGGCATTCCCAGACACTCTGCATATTGCAAAGAACGGAGGTTTTTGAACAACTGGTCTGGCCACCATGCTAGACCTGAGCCGCTGCTTCATTGCTGTGGTAAAGATGAGGTACACTAGCTACATCCTGTCTATGTCACCCCAAAGATCATGTGGACTTCTATCTGTCTCTAAACGCCACTTCCACCTCGATTTTGTCTCACCTCACCTTTTTGGAGCTGATTTCTTCTGCTTTGAATCTCTCCATCCCTGGAATAGCTAAAAGACAAGGAACAATCTGTACGAAGTTGTGCTTAGACAAACCTCAAAGTTCCTAGACTTTTCGTGCCTCTCTTTTCTCCCCAGCAAGTTAATGAGAACAAGGCAAATTTCATTCCTTGTTCATGGATTTCTATAGAGAAACCCATTTGCATATCTGAAGAGGGAATGGGGCTTTTTATGATCTTAATGGAAACTAGAAATATATCATTTTCCTGATAACTTGTCATTTTGCACGTTCATCTTGCTGACATCAGAATACAAGCATGTACATCGATGAACTGCTACCTGTCACCAAAGACACTGATGTGACATTCCCAGCTTTTACAGCTTGTTCCCACACTAGATTGCTGCACTGCGTGCCAACCTGATTTCACTTTGCTTCCCTTTGGATTTTTTTGTTCTTGAAAGCTAATTTCTAAAGTCAACCTGTAATAATTCATACAACTCTCCACACAAAAGTATCTTGTTTGGAGATTACGCTCCCCCGTTGACCCAAACATTGTTCCCAAACAAGCCTTGTGAACCTTTCGCATCTTCCCGGAACCTTCTGACATTATGCTTAATTAAGGTTTACATGTTAATATTGAACAACAAAATGAGGACAGCATGGTAACATAGAAAAAGAGTAGAACCGAAGCAATTAGTGGCAATGATCAGTTCATTGAACTGTATCGCCATACGTGTGTCCTTGCCAATTTATCCAATTTATAATTTTCTCAGGTTATTAATTATAGCTTCTTCCAAGGAAGTGTATTTAAAATACCTCAGGAACCATCTTCTAAAATGTCTCCAGATTTAATGAAAAGCTAGCGATAATTGCTGTAAATAGCGGCAGATACAAGGCAGCCTTGGAGGAGTCAGCTAATCCCTAATTTCTCTTATCTGTGAACAACCAACTGTTATTGCTCACATGTTCTTGAAAGTTCATTTCCAATCACATACCTGTGATTTGTTTGCGCATCACTTATAACTCAGATGGGATCCCCCACCCCCACATCTGGATGTGTTTCCCATTCTAAGGAAGAAGAACACAACATCAATTTGTTTTCTGATTGAAAACAATTAGGATATACTCTAGCAGGTCTGTCAAAATGAAGAAAGATGTTAAAAAGGTTGCTACTAAGTGGAGAGGAAGAAAAAAACCGCAAGGTATGTGAGAGACATAAAAATTACTTTACACGTGTCCTTCAGAAAAGTTTAATACATAGTCAGGTCACATTACTGCACATCAAATTCTCCAGGTCTCTGGCTGCCAGTAGCAATTATCTGTAAAAGAACATGTTTTCCCTGGTGACTTGCTATCGGGAATTTTCGAGTATACCTAAGCGTAGCCTTGAGCAAAACTCCTACGGGGCATATTTGGCATACAGCATTCCATTTGGATGCAATATCAAGGCCGCTGTGCCACACATCTCTCTATGTATTTTTACATCTGTTTTAACATATTGATGTGTTTATCTGTTGGCTTTAATTACATGATATAAGTATATATAAATGTAAATAGCCCTTCTGAGCTTCCTCTTAACTTGTGTCACGAGGCATACAAATGTATTTCCCTTGACGCCCAGATGCTTTTATATTATGATGATGTTCTCTGAATTTTCATCATTACTTGGTGGAAAGGGTGTTGAATATTTTCAGACTTGCTGAGGCACCAAGTCTCCTATCAGACCAGCCGTGCTGCATCCACTTCCGGTGACCCTAAGGGGTCACAGCAGGTGTCATCTTCTGAGACCACTGGGACCCTGTATCAGCGAATGATGATGTCACCTTTGAAAGGCAGTGAAAATAGTGACCCCACTATTTGAGAACATTGCCACGCCATTTCGCAAAGCCACAGAGAACTGGAATTACAATGATCCTCAATTGACGTTACAAAGGACCCACACTACACGTTAAGACACGCAAATTTGCTGTTCGGGTGACTGACATACTTTGATTTGAAGGACACGTTCCCTCAATGAGATTGTGATGATCAGAAACATGTTTCGCTAATAAAGAAAGTCAAGCCTGACTCACACTTATTTGGATTAGGTTTTGAAAGGGGCAAAAGGATGGGTTTTTTTAAGCTTTGAAAAGGGGCAAGCGAAAAAGAAACTAACTCTCATGATCTGTTTATGTATCTGTAAGCTCGTGAGTGTTGCATGGTGAGTCCTTCTCCATCTCTGCAGAACTAGAGTAGCCAAAATAAAGCATTTCTCTGCTGTTTCTTTCCACAAAGAGAGGGGTGGGCTTCTCTTTCTAATCTCTCCAACTCACTGGGTGTAGCCTAAAGACGCAGTGGTCCCTCCTGAGTGATGACCCTAAACTCTATGGGAAGGGGCTCTTCATCTGTGGCTAGACCATCACGTGCCACTGACATTAACTGGCAGTCTCCAGGAGGGCAGACGGAGTCATGGACAATAGCGCTGAAGTATGTAGCTATAGCGTAAGGGCACGTACCCAACAGGGTAGAGAGGAGAATTAAGAGTCTGATTATCTGCTTTTCAAAGCAGAGACTTTAGAAGCTTTATAGAAAGTGGAAATCTAGCAGATCTGCCCTATAGGTAGTCTGGACTTTACCAAGCACATGTCGTCCAAGGGTGGTTCTTTCTTTAGAAACGCAAGGAGAACCCAAGTGTTTCTTCCAAGAAACCATTAGAAGGGGAAATCTGGAGGCCATCACTTTGGACCCTAATGCTAGGTGTAGTGTCTGCAGAGGCCGTGGAAACCATTTAGGGTTTTTTTTTAATAGAGCTATATACACTTTTATTACCGCAAAACATAACACTCTTACGGTCGTGATAAATATAATTATTTGCAGGCCTTTGAAGTTTGGGCATTTTACCTTTCTACCACTACAAAGTACAAGTGAGGTTGAAATGCGGGAGATGTTCATCGTTCCTTCTTGTGGTAATTCTCCCAGAATCACGAGTCTCTTTACTCCCCCCCTTCCTGGATCACTCCAAATAGATCCCATTTATCTGATTGGATTTCTGTCCCATCTTTCTACATATTACAGCTAATTAGTACCCCCTGATGAGAAACAGTCCACTGATGGAGAAAGCACTTAGATAGGATCCGCATTAACAAATGTAGTTCATTTAATATCATTTGCGCTGCTGCATTATTAATAATATATAATTACCCTGCTCGGGCTGGAAGGAGAGAAGAAAACTCTTCCTTAATTTCTTGGCCTTTGCAGAGACACAGTATATTAGAAAGAATAAAACAGGATTGGGCTATTGGTTACCATCCATCATACTGCTTTCTGTGTCACACTGTTTTATTAACTTTGTGTCTAGCTAGAATTTCTATATCTCAACACAATCACAGACTATCCAGAGACAACCATTCTGTCTGTGAAATTTTGAAAAGGGCCAACTTCTTGTCTCACACTGCTCAGTTGGGAAGCGTGGTTCGGTGGTGATCAGCAAGATTTTTGCTGTTGTTTCTCCCCCCCCTGTCCCGCCCCCCCCGACTGTTTCTGAAACACTTCACAACTGTAGCAAAGGGTGCTATGCAGGCCAATAACTCATGCTAGCGATGTTTGATGGAGCACAAGTCTCTGGAATGACTTCATGGTCTCCATCCTCCAGAATCCAGGTGGGACGGATACATCTGGCACCAGGCCTGCATTACAGCAATAAGAAGAGCAGCAGGGGCCAAGCTGAGCCCGGCCACCTGGACAGAACACCTACTTAGTGCCAAGTCTTATGCTAAAGGCTTTACAGTTAGACATTCATTCTCCTGAGCATCCTATGCCGGAGGTTACTATTTATATGCTAGAGGTCATCCGAATCTGGCAACACCTCACAGACTGTCATAAAAGAAAAATCTCCAGAAAATAGGCCACGCGCCCTGCATTTTTCTTCACAGGACTTTCTCACTAGTGATGCCAAACCCCTTGGATATCACTTGCCAGGTGGGACGTCTTAGATGCGCGCTCAGCTGTCACGTGCGCAGGTGAGACAGACTGGAATGCGGGCCTAGGTGGCTGGTTTAGGACAACGTGCGTATCCAGATCTCAGGTCTGGCACCTGCAGGAAAGAGATGGGCAGAGAGAGAGCAGATGACGGATTGGATGCTTGAGCCTTGCTCTGTCCTCTGATTAAAGCCATGTGAGAATCGCTACAGTTTGACCATCAGCCCATGCGTTAAGTCCGTTAAGTCTGCAAATACTTCCTGAGTTTCTGACAGGGGAAAAGGAGAATTGGAAAGAGGTGTTCCAAATGGTGAATGAGAAATAAGGATACTTTGTTTTGTCTTCAGGGAGCTGACAAGCTTCAGACAAAAACGGTCATAAAATACAGTTACAATCTGGGGTGTTCTGGAAACAAAGCGACACAGGGGAGGAAGCACGCAGCTCTTAGCCAAGTGGGTCTGAGGTGTGAAAGGGAGTCTGTAAGTGGATTCTCCCAGAATGACTGCAGTTGGCCAGGTAGCCCAACAGGAAAGAATGCTGAGATCTCTGTGTAATATCATCATCACTGTTGTAAATCTACAACATGGGTCATCTGCTTATTATCAGCAGGGCCTAGGCAGCATCCTTCTCAATGGCACGGACCTTAGCCCTCCATTAGCCTCTTGAAGTGTTTTCTAAGCAGAGGCTGTGGGGAAATGGTTAGGACACAGACCTACATTCATGATAGGGAGAGAGGAGAAAAGTGCATGAGGATGTGGATTAGGAAAAAGACTCATGCATAGCTACAGAGATATTAGCATAGACCTTCATGTATGGGACACGTCCCTATCACAGCCTATCACAGTTCTAAAGTATAAATGATTGTGGGATTTCTCTTCTCAATGAGTTTCAAATAAAATGAGAGATCTCTCTCTGAACATTGACGTCACATCTTAGTGCTATAAGAATTATTTTCTCCATCCACAATTTCCTTTATCACCCAGTTTCCCTGCTTTAAAAAAAAGGGGGAGGATGAGTTGGCTCCCTATGTCAGACCTCAGGTGCTGCTGCTGTGATTGCAAAAGGATAGCCACGTGTGGTAGAGACGGCCAAGTACTCTGCAGAATGCGTTCTTCCTGCCCCCTGAGCCTGCAGCTTTTTCCTGCTGCTCTCTGAAGTCAGGCAGGGCATGTGCCTGCATTAAAGCCGAGGACACGGGGCACTGCCCTGGCATGTGCTGCTCCAAAGTCCAGACCTGAGCATCGCGGCAGATTGCCTAGTCCTCTGAGAAGCTCCGACGTCCTGCCGTAGAGCAGAGCCTCCCAACGGAAGGATCCTGGATCCCCAAGCTACTGCTGGAGAAGGGCAGTCCAGTAATCCACAGGACCAGGCTATGTATCTTTGATCCTGTATAACCAAGTAAATAAGCAATAGATTCTCAGGTGAAATCCTCTCGTTCTTAGCTTGGACAGTTGGTCTAGCTAAAACGCAAAGTTGTATCTGGATTACCAAAATTAATATTATCTGAAGGCTGTGGGGCAGAAGGTATCTGTGCACTTGTGTATGGAGGAGCATGCGAGGAACAGTACAGGGGCAGGTGGGTACATTCCTTGAAAGAGGTACAGAGACGGAGCCCTAATCCCACGTGTGGCGGAGGCCAGTATTGTTCATGTCTACGTGAGGGGACACCACTCCGTGCAAGGCAACTTGAGATCTCTGTTCAAATGTCACTTCTACTGTGGACTTTCAGTAGTTCCACCATTTGCCTGGGGTCTTCTATTTCACACATCCTTAAAATCCCATATTCTTGTCCCATAGAGCTTACTGCACCTCATCGTATCATTGAGTTTGCACTGAGTGGCTTGTCTTTGTTCCTGTGCTTGAATGCTTCCTGAGGACCAGAATATCCCACCCATCATCGCAACACCTTATCGACAATTTTCTCAGGCACACGGGCTATGTCCATAGAATCCTGCTGCAGTGACTGACTCCCCTCTGTCTTGCTATTTATTCCAGTTTACTCTTTCATTCTCCCAACTGACTCGAGATTATGATTTTAGGAGGATGCAATCAATGACCTGCAAAACTCTTATCTAATTAGAAGAGATTATGATTTTAAGTTCTCCTTCCCAATAAACATCCACTCATACGCCCACAGAAAACAAATGTATGTACACATGAAATGCCAATGCCTATAGATATTCAAAAGACATTTTCACTCAGTCCTCACCCGACTGCATTTTCCTGCCCCTTGGGTACCACAGACATGTGTTCAAAGTCATCAAACAGCCACAGACACCCAGAACATGAGTATACCTCCACCCCACACCTCTCCACAATGACAGACACATTCTCAGATGAGTGCACATGCATATGTTAATATCGCCTAGCACCTGTCTCTTGGTGACATTTATTCTATGCTTTTCTACCTCATCCAATCAAAGAGGAATGCATAAATTCAAAATTAAAATAACATTCTAACCTCTATTATCTATTCTGTTTTGTATCAAGTTTCCTCAAATCAGTGTCCTCTGTGGAAACAAATACATGGAGCACAGAAGGGAACAAATGTGTCTCCCAAAGTCGTCCATTATTCTGTCATTTACATTGCAAATGTTATCAAAAATGCAAATCTATGTGACATCTCTAATTGTTTCTCCATCTTATGCAACGATCAATGTTGGCTTGGTTAAATCATGTTTCTAAGACTAACAGAGCTGAGGGCTTCATTATTGTTTTCTATCTTTAGAGGTGCTTAGTTTAAAAAACTATGATAACATTGTTTGCTAAAAATTCCTCATCCATGTTAACATATTCATTGGTCAAGTAGTAAGGCAGCTTGGATTAAAGAACACGGTAGAGAACGTCATCAGTCAGTGGTCCAGGTGTAAGGATTACCTGCAAATATTAGCCCTGTAGTAGGCTAGGAAGGAAGAGATACAAGAATAACATTAATGACTAAATTGTTAATAGGTGCTTGAACGGAAGCCTCAGCGTGGGTCTCCCTTCTATCCATCAAGAAGTTAAAGACTTGACCACTTCACCTCTGAGTACCAGCTATTGCTCCAACTTCCCTAATTATTCCCACCCCCACTGCCCTGTCCATAAACAGAATAACATTTAACAGAGTATGCGCAGTCACTTTCAGGTGCCAAGGAAGTTGCTGGCAGCTGCGGGAAACAAGCGGCCAAGTGAGTCCACGCTCTTGGCTAGTCATGGCCTCTTGCTCTTTTTCCAGTGATTCTCCCCCATGCATGTATGCACGTCATCAAGTTTTATGATGCAGCCAGAGCCGGCCTGGATAAAACAGGAGGCAAATCCCATTCTTTCCTCCATCAGCAAATGTGTACACACAGAAACTTAGACACACATGTCTACCCTTCCGTGTGTGTGGGGGGGGTCAGACTGATGCAAACATTCAAGATGGCAGGCAAAGCAGCCCTGCCGTCTGTAGATGTGATGCTGAGAATATAAGACTATTTATTTGAGCATCGGTTCTGGGTTCCTCTTTCGCTCCATCTTCAGTCTTTTTTCATTGCTGCCCAGAAAGCTAGTCTGCGCAGAATTGTGTTCTACAATGGCCTTGAGAAAATAAATCCATACGAATCGCCCTGGTAATGAGAAGATTGACTCATCAGAACACTCAAAGATAGACAGTTTCTTCCTGGACAGGCCGAGTATGAGAGAGAGACAGAGAGAGAGAGGGAGAAAGAGAGAGGCAGAGAGGCACACAGAAAGAGGTATGGAGAGAAAGAGAGAGAGACACACAGAGAAAACATATGCTCATGTATGTCACGCTGCATATGTGGAGGTCAAAGAATAACTTTCAGAAATCAGTTCTCTCTACCATGTGGATCTCGGTGGATTAAACTCAGGTCTCCAGATTCAATCAGGTGCTGATCCATCTTGCCAGCCCCCAAAAGAGATTCTTAAGTGCTATCATTATCAGTGGTCTAGGGATAGTGCTAAATACTTATATGTATTTCTTCACCTGCCATTGTCCTAATGTCTTATAAACCCTCTGAGTTAATGCTTAAATTTTTATTTATTTCTTTAATGCCTGTGTGTGTGTGTGTGTGTGTGTGTGTGTGTGTGTGTATGTACCCATGTGTGTAAGTGTGGCGATCAGAGGCCAATTTCAGAAACTAATTTTCCCCTTCCACTTTGCTCCAGAAGGGTCTCTCTCATTTCTTTCTATTTTTTTTTTTTACTCACTGTTTTCTTTTTTTTATTTATAGTGTATTTTTTTCCACTCGTCTCTCATTTCTGTGACACTGTGAGCTCCAAGCTGACTGGCAGATTTGCTTCTGGATGATTCTATTTCTACCTCCCAGATCACGACAGAAGCTCTAAGAGCGCCCAGGACATTTCGGCATCCAGTTCAGCATCCAGTTCTTTCCTTGGTTTCCAGGCATGGAACTCAAGCCCTGGGGGCTTGCAGAACCAGCGTTTTTTAACCTGTTTCCATCCCCTTCCCTCAATTAATTCTAATTAAGGCTACTTATCCACTTGAAAGGTCATCACTCTGCGTCATTTCAAAGCTGACTTCTGTTTGGAGTTGACAGAGTGGAAATAGACTTGAGAATCAAATTTATGTGGGTAGATAAAGGAATTGTAATTTTGTTAAATTTCCATTAATGAACGAATCAAGTCAGACATGAGGCGCTGGATAATAGATTTTTAAGGGCAGTGCCTTCTAGAAAGGAGAGCTTGTTCCATCTGCAGAAAGGACAATAGGAGACAAAGTAGGCAGACTTATGGGAAATATTTGGCTTCAGGGTCACATCTAGATGGGCTGTGACACGACAGAAGATGGATGTGAGGTTGAGGACAGGCAGACCAAGGACTCCTCCCATTCTCGGGGACCGCTGCGGCCAGCATCTGGACAGCTGTGGCATAGGTGAGCAGCTGGAAGCTTGTGCGGAGTCAACCCACTGGTAGCGAAATTCCACAGTGAGTCTGTGCTGAAGGCTACAGACAGTATCAAGCTTGGGACCAGCAGGAGTCAGAAGTGGACCTTACAGGATCTACAGAGCCATGACGCACAAGTGGCTCAAAGTCCACAAAGCACTGCGCTGAGCACTTGCTGGGTCTAAAGCACGCAGCGGAGAGGTGTTGACTGGCATCTGCCGCAGACTTCCGCTTGAGCAGTGTCAGAAGGCCTGGCCAGAGTTGTCACACCCACGTTCAACTCTATCGCCATGAAGTCCAGTCCAAGAAACAGCCTAAGGTGAGCAGGTCGATCTCCAGTCCCCAAGCTAATTCTCCAAGATTATCTTGGTGCCCATCTGGGATAACAGGAAGAGAATGCAAACCCCGAACATTCACCTCCTTCAGGTAGAGTTCAATGAGGACCAGTGAAAGGAACAAAAACTTGGCAAGTTCAAAAGAATCCTTTCTGTGCATAAACACGCAAGGATGGGGCGGCTGATGTGGAGGATCAGATCTGATTTAGAAATGAAGCACATGTTCTCTGCACGTCTGAGTGCTGCGGACTACGTGGGAGTCGGCGATTCCAGAGGACGCCAGCAGGCGGGCTAATGAAACACCTGCAGTATATTTATCCGCAATTAAGATGAGGAAATGGACAACATACTGATCACATTTGTGATGGATTCAAAAGGGAGTGTAAACCCATTAGGTGGTACAGCTAGACTCCAACAAGCAGGCATTGGTTGATCCAGGGAACGACCCTCCAGCCACAGCAAATTTAACCTGAGCTTAACAAAGAATTAACTATACATCTAAATATCCCAAAGTTTGCCCTAGGAAAGGTGGATTGGATTAGGGAGATGAAGGGTTAAGGGATAATAAACATTTCTGGACTCCTGACTTTGTACTAGCACAGATCCTGTTTGATTTACCCCTCAGACATGAGCAGCGGTATTTGTATCCATTCAGATAAGAAAATGGAGGTTGAAAGGTTAAGGCCGTGTAATTGGTTAGCCTTCATAGCCCGTATTTTGCTAACTTGCCTCCTTGTATGGCCTAAAGGGAAGTGATTCCGTCAGAACCTTCCTCTGAACTGTCACTGGTCTCCAGATACTGCTGACAGGACTGCGATGACCCCGAGAAGAGAGGCACAGGGGAGACCCAGATCGATTCCTACTCCAGATCTCAAGACCCTTCAGTCCTCTGAGGTTTCCTGATGGCCGCATCTGGAAATTAGCATGAGTCATGGTCCCCGCAGTAAGATGCGGCTCTAAACTTCAGCACTCGACAGCAAACCAAATCTCTTACTTCACGTCAGCAAAAGGCAGAGGTCCCGATGTGGTCCGGCTCCTATTCAGTTCCTCTTGGTTCAATTTCCCTTCTTATCCTAGGTCACAAGTAGGAGTAGCTGGTAACTGGGTACTGTCCATGCGGGAGGGTAAGAAGTACCAGGCACCAAAGCACACCCCAGCTGCTGTAAGCCTGCACCCCCAGCTGCTGTAAGCCTGCACCCCCAGCAGCTGTAAGCCTGCACCCCCAGCAGCTGTAAGCCTGCACCCCCAGCAGCTGTAAGCCTGCACCCCCAGCTGCTGTAAGCCTGCATGCCCAGCTGCTGTAAGCCTGCATCCCCAGTTTGTGCCCTCTGAGCTCTCTGGACCTCTGCCTGTGAGGAAGCATCTCACAGAGCAAGTTTCAATCTCTCTCCTCATAGCAGTTGTGAAGATGGCCCCATAGAACCAAGGAATATCCGAGTCTCCTGACCAAATTCCTTTTTCCTTGTTAATTTTGTTTGCTTTCGCTTTACCTTCCACACTTGATCTTAGTCAAAGGACCAAGAAACAACTGTTTTACTCACCAAAGAAACTAACAAACAATGGCCACCTCTCGAAGTACTGGAGGAAAAGAATGAATGGAATGAATGAAGAAAGTATTGGGAACCCTTCCACTGTACAGCTCAGAAATCAACAAAATGGTATAAATAATTGCGGGATACATCTCTCATTTTCAAGCCACAGGAAACATTTCTCCCTATTGGGAGAAAAGAATAGGAAAGCTATATTATCTGTGTATTCCAGGGGAGAAGTATTTCACTTATTTATTTGTTTATTTATTTATTATTTATTTATTTGATTTATACAGCTGGGTCCAGAACAAGCCCCTGGGCATGCTCACATCAATTAAAAACCACAGATAGAAGCAGAATGCTGAATCCAAACAAAATCAACAATTAATGGACTATCCCCAACTGTAAAGCACTCCGGCAGCATCTTCAAATCATTCCTCCCTACAAACCCCCTTGGGCAAGAGGCTGGGTTAACAGATGGTTAAACAATGTTAAGAGAAGAGAACACAACATTAGTACTGTGGATGGAGAAGAGAAGACAGGGCGCAAAGTCCACTGAATAATTCATCAGTAGAGTGAGAGTTGAACACGTGGACTTGGATTCTAAAGCGATCTGGGAGAGGCGAGACAAACAGCTCTCCGGTGGAGGGAAGGGGCAGAGGCTGAGGTCTGTGGAATGCAGACAGGATGCTACCTAAGACTATGTGTGGAGTAACACTCCATCCTGGGGTCTGCTGGGAGTCTTTCTTACCAGTGTGAGTGATCTGGTTTGCATTATTCTTGCATTAAAGGTACAATCAAGCTCTTGACCCCTCCACAAGCTGGTTGTCTCTGAGTCACATGTCAAACATCTGTCTGCTTACATAGCTGCTGTAGACGAGTGACATGTTTCTTTAAGTGACAGTTGGGATACAGCAGGTAACCTTTGGTCCTTGGTATTTCGTGTTAGTAAGAATTTGTAATATGTGATTAAGAAAAATCCCTCCACTTCTGATTTGCTGTTCAAGCGCCTGACACGTGAGATGTATGTAGGCGACAGGCTGGAGAGATGGTTCAGGGGCTAGGAGTCTGTCTCGCAAGCAGAAGATCCTGAGTTCAGATCCCAGGTATCACCTAAAAATGCCAGGCAGAAATAGCTGCAGCCTGTACTTCCAGCCCTGATGGGAAGAGCCTGAGAAATGCTAGAACTAAGCAAGAAGGAGTAGAAGCAATCCAGGATGATTCCTGAAGTCACCCTTGAGCTTCCACAGGGACACACAATGCCCTCTAAAACATACATGTGCTCACGTGTGTGCATACACACACACACACACACACACACACACACACACACACACACACACGCACACACACACACAAAATAAATAAAAGAAAAAAACATTAGGTGACAAGTTAATAAATGTTACCGAAACAGTGTGTAATCATCATCATCAAGTTGTAGAATTTTCCAGCATCACCAAAGCCTCCCTCATGTCTTTCAGATTCAATTTTCCACTTCCAGAGGTAATCATTCTTTTGATTTCTGTTACCCCAAATTAGTTTTGCTTGTTTTTCAACTGAATCAAGTGACAAACAGTTTGGATTCTCTTGCATTTGGACTTTCCCAACTAACATTCACTTTGAGTTACTTATTCTTATTATCACATAACAAAAATACATTTTTGTTTCTGCATAGAGTCTTAATCATGCTTTTACTGAGGTTTATCCATCAATTCTTCAAGAAATTGAGGCTATTTCCAAGTTTTTACTTGTATTGTTACCATATGTTAATTACAAACTAATAGTTTGTTTTCTTGATATATCTTGGTCATTTGATCATATTCACCAGCTTCATAGTTAGGCACAGGTGTCAACTTGATAGTTGGGGGTTTGAGCTCTGGGGACATTTGTAGAGAATTAGTGGTTAAGTTAAAGCCCAGAGCAAACCTGCAGGAAATTGTCTAGCTGATGGGAAGGCCCAGCCTCATGGTGGGTGGGACTAGACACTGGAATAAAATATAGAGAACTGTTTGAGCAAGTTGGCATCCTTGTGCACACTTGGCCAGACATGCTGGTCTGGCAAGTAAGGATTGTCCCTCTCTTAGCTGTTATGTGGTGATGGTGTGACCAGTTCCCTCGGCCCTGGTGTTGGTGTGAGCTCTTCTGTCAAGCTGGACTGAGGACTGTAACTAGATAATTGTAAGAGAAAATAAATGCCTTGTTTCCTTAAGCCGTTTAATGGTGATTTATCAGCAACCATGCAGGCTGACTGCTGCGCCAGCCAATGTTACCGTTACTTGTCCCCACCTTCGGATCCTCCTTTTCCCAAATCCTCCTTCCGCTTGCATTATGGGCACACACACATCCTGCCATGGTTCGAAATGTGTTCTCCACAGTCTCATGTGTTTAAAAAGGTCGTGGTAACTTTAGTAGGTGGAGTCTTGCTGGAGAAGGTAGTCACAGGGGTCGGGTCTTGAGGTAGTGCCACCCCACCTCCAGGAGAAATTGGCTTTTGTAGCAAAAGTTCTTGCTGCTCTCAGTCTCCAAGATGTTTGTAATGACTAGTCTGCCTCCAGCTTCGGCCAGCCAGCCATGCCATGTCTGCCATGAAAAACTGTGTTTCCTCTCTGGAACAGTAAGATGAATAAATCTCCCTTTCTCCCTTAAGTACTTAACTGAATGCTCTCTCACAGCAACAGAAAAGAGTAACCAGTATACATACATACACACACACAGGTACACATTTATATGTGTGTGCGTGTGTGTGTGTGCGCGTGTGTGTGTGTGTGTGTATATATATATATTTGAGTCTGATTTATTTAACTTAACTCTCTCCAGTTCAACTCCTTTTCCTGCAAATGACATAATTTTAATCTTTATAAATAAAACATTTTATATGTATATACGTCGCCATTTTATCTATTCATCTGTTGATAGGCATCTAGTTTGATTCCATAATTTGGCTATTATGAATAATATCACAAAAATATAAACAGGTAGGTATCTCTGCTGCATGATAATTTAAGTTAGTTTGAGTGGGTTCCTTGTAGCTTGCATTTGTATTTTTAGAGTTTTCAACATCCTCCATACTGATTTCCATACTTTCTGCATTAATTTACATTTTCATCACCTGTACAGAGCTGTTCCTTTATTCCTACATTCTTGGCAACATTTGTGTAGGTATATGCATGTGTGTATGTGTGTGTGTTTCAAGCGAATAGACGGAGTATATGACTTTCAATATTTAACTCAATATATAATTGTTGAATAATAACATAATAGTTTGTTTAGTTTCAACATCAGTTGCCAAACTGTTTTTCTAAGTGGTCATGCCAATTTCTCCTCCCATGAGAAATGAGTATTGCAGTTTTGATACATCATTGTCAACACTTGGTGGTGTTGATCCTTTTAACTGTAACAATTTTGTTACATACTGTCATCTCAGTGTAGCTTTGATCTGCATTTTCTAGATGATTTTATCACATGTAGCCCTATTGGCCTTTCTAAAATTCTTCAAGTTTCTTTTTAACCTGCTTTTCTTTATTGGTTTGTGTGTCCTTTTTGTGATTGGATTTCA
Organism: Typhlomys cinereus; assembly: GCA_023101885.1. Lineage (NCBI taxonomy): Eukaryota > Metazoa > Chordata > Mammalia > Rodentia > Platacanthomyidae > Typhlomys > Typhlomys cinereus. The sequence goes on from JALPQD010000551.1 coordinate 629,486, forward strand.
AGAAGTTTATAATATATGATAGATTCAAATTCTAGTTGAATATATAAATATAGAATTTATGTAGCCAACTTTATTTTTGTGTTTTTCATTTTTATTCTCTGAATGTTTTCTTTTTTTTTTAATTTTTTTATTATTATTATTTATTCAACTGTGTGCATATGCGTGTGTATGTGTGGGTTCACGTGTCTGTGTGTGTGTGTCTGTGTATGTGTAGAACCACGGACGAATTCGCGAACCACCATGGGCGCCTCCACCTCCTTCTGCCCCAGGATTCACAGACTCTGTCCTACCAGGACCAGAAGCGCAGGCCGCCCCCGCTTCTGCCTGGCGTCTATACGTGGGATCTGGGATCCGAACTCAGGACCTTCCACCTGCAAGGCGGAGGCTTAACCCCTGAGCCACCTCTCCAGCCCCCTCTGAATGTTTTCTTGATAGTATTAAGTTTTTTATTTTACTGGAATATACTTTGTCAATCTTGAATCCGTTTTAAGAAATCATCACCTTTCCCAAACTATAAGATTCTCTTATATTTTCTTCAAGACATGTTTTTAATATTTTGGTCTTCCCATCTGAAAGATTTTTTTCATGTTTGATATCCAAATAAAGTAAAAAGACTTTATACAACACACACTGAACTGTACTTGTCCCTTTGTTAATAACTAGGCTTCCATATAAATGCATATGAAACTATACATGGATGTATGCAAGTTTCTGTGTTTTTCTAGTCCAGTTTCATTGAGTTATTTATTCATCTTTGTGTATATTTCGCACTCTAATATAATGATTTTTCTATGTTTTTGTTGCTTTTCTTTTGAGCTCTACATCTAACTCTTGTCTAAGGCATTCTGTAAGGTTTGACCTTCTCTTCTATGACTTTATTACTTTATCTGTGCAGAGGGGCTCACAGTATCACTAATATAACATAAACATAACAAAATTTAATTGAAACCTTGATGATAATAGTAGCAGAGTGTATGTTGTATCTGAATCCCTTTATTCTACATCACAGCATGGATAGAGGTGTCTTAAAACTGTCGTAGACAAAGTTTCAATGAAGAAAATTCATCAAGACAGACCTGTACTGCTCCCAGGAGGACAGCCAGAGAGGGCAGCATCACTACTACTGATTCAATAAATCTTAAGAATACCTCAGTTCTCCAACAAAGTGTTGCAGTTACCTTTCTTTTGCTGTGAGACAGCACGCAGACCCAGACAGAAAGGGAGAGAGGGATATTTATTTGGATTGCAGGTCCAGAGGGGATGTCGTCCATTAGGGTGGGAACTGCAAAGAAGGCGGTTCTAGGCGCCACAGGGATCACGGGGAAGCACCGGGACAGAAGAACAAGCTCAGGGGGCAGGGGCGGACCACAAGACCTTTCCTGCAATACATCGCCTCCTGAAGGTGCCACACCTGCCCACATTATCAGCACCAGCTAGAGACTGAAACGCACGAGCCTGCGCTGTGCTCAGAATCCTGCAGAACGAATGCGCAGACGGAGGGTCGATGTCTCCGCCTAAGAGCTGTGGACGCAGCTCTGCTTCCCAGGACGCAGAACTGAGCTGCTCAGCTGCTGCGTGGGGACGAGAACCGCCCCCATCTAAAGGGTCGTCATGTGCCCCCCTCCATCTTTGTTTCTATTAAAGTCCGTCGCTGCGCAGACGCTTCTGCGCTGCTTCCTATGTGTTAGGGCTGCGCCTCGGTGCACCGAGACAGGCCATGCAACGCCTGCGGGGAGAAAGCCCAGGCGCTCACAGGGAGCCAGAGCAGAGGGAGGTTTCAGCGTGACAACCGGCAGGTGCACATGGAAGGGGCGGCCTGCAGCCCCTCCGAGCCCAAGCTCCTGTCCTGTCCGATTTCAGTGAAGTTGAGATCTGTAGATGGTCCTAAAAATAACAAAGAGAAGCTTTGAACATAGCATAATAATACGTTGTATCTGTTTTCTGATTTTTAAAGCATATGCATCAGCTAGTAAAACAAGATAGAATTACTTTAAATACCACTAGAAAATAAAAGAGCTATGTAATTCACAGTGAATAAATTAAATGGAATCTTAATGCAACATTAAAAGTGATCATTGGTAAAAGACCAAATTGGGCAGGGGAGCTATGGTGCCTAGGAACAAGGGTGCCCCGAATTCAATTCCCAGAATGCTCCTCCCAATGAATGAACTAGTATTAACATTTATGGAGTATATACAATGTTAATACAAAACATGTTGCAGTGATATAATCTCAACAAAACAGATTTGTGTTTTCTTTAAAATCTCTTTTAATATGATTGTGCAGTAAAACCTAAATCCGATAGTGGGCAGGGAAGACAAGCTGGGGTTTCTGACTTTTTTCGCTTCCTGTTTACACATCTCCACTGTATATTTGTAGATTAGCACATACATAAAACAACATTTCAGTTGAATGAACATGTGCATACTCTGGCTTTCCTCCCCTCAAACATGGTCCATGGACTTGTCATTCGTCCGGCACAGAACACGTTGCTAAGGAATTCTTCCTGCACCCTTGGATGCAGGCACTGAGAATTTTGATTGGGTTTGTGCTTTTCACTCCTAGGAGGACAGGAAGCAATTCTACCACTTCCTTTGAATACACCTACAGCATAGGCAAATGCACTATCATCTACTCTCCAGACAGGAACACCCCACCCCCCTACCCCCACACACACCACCACCACCACGCCACCCTCTCAAGGTTAGACCTTTAACCTCTGCTCCCAGGACCAGAAGGTGTGGCCCCACTGAGCATGGAAAGGAGAAGAAAGCTGCTTGTGCTACTGGAATTTTTCCCAGTGGAGGGCTCTCCAACTGGATGATCACATTGATTTCCTCTCTCCTCCTCCTCCTCTTTGTTCCTCCCCTTCCTTCTCTCTGATCCCGCTCACTCTATCCTTAGAGGGACAAGCATTGTCTCTGTGCGCTTAGTCTTGCCTGATCTGTTGAGTGATAAGTGGATTCACACATTCAGAATCAGGCAGAGCTGCCTACGGATGTAGGTCACCTATTCTAATATTAGGTTTAATCATATGAACAGCGACATTTTGCTTTTCTCATCTCTATTAGTCTATTCTACACCTTGATAACAAAACACCTGAGGCTAGATAATGTATTTCGAAAAGAGGTTTACTCAGCTGAAGCTTTGGAGACTGAAAGTCCAGATCAATAGGCCCGACCGGTTTGACTTCTGATGAGGGTCTTCTTGACCCACCCATCATGGTGGATAACATGACGGCAGGAAAGTGTGCAAACACGCCAGAACGCACCGCCCATCCAGAAGCCAAGGTGAGCGAAAGGGAGAGGTGCCTTCTTATTCTTCCTGATAACACGGTCTTGTGGTCTTGTTGGAATGGAGGGCAATCCACAAAAGCTAATCAATCCCTACTGAGGCAGCACTACCAGCGACCTCCACTTGAAGGTCACACCAGCTCTCAACCTCTCCACACTGGGGACCACACGTAAACATTTGGAGGACACGTATCTAGCCCTTTCCTTCATTTTTCTAATCTTGAGTATGCTGAGAGCTCACGGAGAGAAGGATGCCGATGGTTGGACACGCCCCGCCCCAACTTGGACCATCTTTCAAGTAGGTGTCTCCCAGAAACCAACTCTGAGACAGACTTGAGATGACGAGGAGCTCATGGGAATCTTACTGGAGTATCACCCTGGGGAAAAGGAGGGAGAGGTGGACGGAGTGGGGGCCAAGGAGTTCACAGCAAAGGCTCAGGCAAATTCACAGAGAGTTCTGGGCCCATCTCAGAGGTCCTCAGGTAAGTTTCTGGAGAAAGGTGTGGCATCTTCACACCTGCACGTGGATCAGTCACTAGACATCCAGACTTTGGGGAAAACGGTGAAATTGAGTGGAATGGCTCTCTTCGGCCAAGACCATGTCCTGGAGAGCCTGACTCGGGGGACTCTGATCATCATCCCTCCCGGAAGCAGGCAATGGGCCAACACTCATGGGAGAGAGGAGGGACAGGGCTTGGCACACATCCGGTACAAGCTCCTCCTGCTTTTATGGCCTTTCAGTAGTCTAGAACTGAACCAATGACTGTATTGCTCATCAGAAAGTATGTTTAAGATCATGTGTTGTTGTTAAATACACACATTTTACTCCAGTATTATATACTATAAAATTTTGGAAATGTGACAAATTGTCAGAAATTAAATGTTAAGATTCTTGAGCTGCTTTTAACAGATTCTACTTGTCCTTTCTTGAGTAACTCTTAGGCTCTGTGCATGGAGGCCTGCCCAGGATTCCTGCCTCAATAAACCCTCCGGGCTCTTAAGGGAATCACGTGCCCTTAAATACAAACTCTTCTCCAAATCCCAAACACCCGTCCTCTGCTCCTTTATCCCCAAATACGTTGCATTCCTTGTTCTAATATAATTTTAAACATTCTATTTATTTATTTATTAGAGAAAGAAAGGTAGAGAAAATACATATGCTATAGAAGAGATGTCGAGGTCAGAGGATAATTTTTGAAAGTCTGTTCTGTCTTTCTACCAGATAGACTCCAGATATCAAATGTAGGTCACAGGCACTTTACCCACTGAGCTATCATGCCGGCTTATAGTTTAATGTTTTTTTTTTTTAAAAATCTTCTGTCTCCGTGATCATTGCTACTGAAGAGCGAACCTGCTTTTATTTCCACTGCACCCCAAGGGCCAACACTGTAGGGAAATAACAAGCAGTGCATCATTCATGTCACCTACCTGACCAAGGAGGAGGCTGGCAACATGCCCAGCATGATAAGGCAGTCAAAGCTCAAGGGTGGTAATGCCAAGAGAGTCCGCGATGCTTCACAACAGAGATGCATGATGAACAGGCAACGGCAGCAAGGGAGGAGTGTCCCTGGCAAAGAATGTTCAAGAGCATTTGGGAGAGTGGAATGATATTTAGAGATATACAGCAATGTTGGGGCTGGAGAGGTGGCTCAGGGGTTAAGCCTCTGCCTTGCAGGTGGAAGGTCCTGAGTTCAGATCCCAGACCCCACGGATAGACGCTGGGTGGAAGTGGGGGGGGGCTTGAGCTTCTGGTCCTGGTAGGGCGGAGCCTGTGAATCCTGGGACAGAGTAAACAAGGAAGAGGAGGAGGCGTGCATGGTGGTTCCCAAATTCGTCCCTAGTTCTACACACACATACACATACATACACACACATACATACACACACGCGCACACATGCACACATGCACAATTGAGTAAATAATAATAAAAAAAGAGAGAGATACAGCAATGTCACAGTCCAGTACATTTAGTGGTCAGTTAGTAATTCAGGGTGATTAATTCAGGGAACATAGTGGGGAATGGAGATACAGAGTTGGACCAGGATGTTGCAGTTAGTCTGCATGGTTACTGATAAATCACCATCAAATGGTTTAAGGGAACAAGGGGTTTATTTTCTCTTATGATTGTCGGGTTACAGTTCTCAGCCCAGCTTCATAGGAGAGCTCACACCAACACCAGGGCTGAGGGAACTGGCCACATCATCCCTGCATAATGGTTGAGAGAGGGATGATCCTTACTTGCCAGACCAGCATGTCTGGCCAAATGTACACAAGGATGCCGACTCTCTCAACCAGGTCTCTGTATTTTATTCCAGGGCCTAATCCCACCCACCATGGGCTGGGTCTTCCCCAGCAGCTAGACAATGTCCTCCAGGTTTGCTCTGGGCTTAACTCAACCACCAATTCTTAAAAATGTGCCCAGAGCTCAAACCCTCCACTGTCAAGTTGATACCTGTGCCTAACGATGACCCAGGATCTTCATCAAGTGAACCTTTTTTGGAAGAAAACTGAAAATCACGTGCATAAAACCAAGTTCTGATCCGGAGCCAGGGAAGCGCAGTAAAAGCAGAGATCATGACCAACACTCGTCCACTTCCCACACGAGGGACCGGTCAGCAAGTCGATGCGGTGATTCAGAAAATCGGCCAGAACAACGATGTCTTTATAGAGACGCCTCAGTATTCCTACCCTTCACTTTGGAGTGAATCCAGTGAAGAGCTCTGGGCAGCGCAAGGTTCCCAACGTTTCGGCAGCACTCGTTTCCCATTGCACCCAAGCAGAAAACCTCAGCTCCCATGGCCCATGGCTCCGACATCCTTCTGAAGCAAGGCTTCTTCAACGAGGCAGACATCAACCATCGTCCGCAGCAAGAGTCCTCCTGGATCCGTAGCCCACCTATGTTCTCTCTTCAGGTGACCCTTAGTCATTGTCTCAACAGACAGAACAAGGCCAAAAGGTGCTGACGCAGAAGATTTCGAGGCAGTGACAGGAAAGCCTGACGGGAGCCAGTCAGGTGGCAATTCTGCCAGAGTCCTCGGCAGCAGGACCCCCAGAAAATCATCCCAAAGACCCCCGATAATTCCATCAGCCAAGGACACAGGAGGAAGTCTGGGGAAGCAAAGATGAAGGACAGAAGTGAATCTTTCTCAAACAGCTCCCTCCATTTTGTTCACCTGTCCCGGAACTAGTCCCTCCCACCGTGGGCTGGGCCTCCCCCATGCCATGACAGTCTCCTGTAGGTTTACTCTGGGCTTAACTCAACTACTGATTCTCTACAAATGTGCCCGGAGCTCAAACCCTCAACTGTCCAGTTGACACCTGTGCCTCACTATGATACCAGGTGTGAGGCTGGGAGCTGGTCCGACAGGTAAGACTGCTTGCTGTTAAAGCAGGAGGACCTGAGTGCAAGTCCTTAGCACTCATTTAAAATAAAAAGATGGGAATGACTTCCGAGGGCTCCAGCTGCAGTGGAAATAAAATCAGATTTGCTCTGCAGTAGCAATGATCAGAGAGACAGAAGATTTTTTTTAAAAAGTATTAAACTGTGGGCAGATATGCTAGTGAGAGATGCTGTGTCAAGGAAATAAAAAGGAGAGTGATATTGTAGGACACCAGAAGTCCTCCCCTGAACCTCACCAGGTGCACATCCAGAAATGTGAACATATCCTAAATAAACATACTTACACACACCAAAGGAAGAAAAGCCAGAAAGAAGAGAAGAGAAAAGAAGAAAGGAAAACCAGGTGTAGTGGCCCCTGCCTGTAATCCCATCAATTATGAGTCCAAGGCAGACTTCCCAGGACAGCCTAGGTTACAGAGTGTAACCCTGTCTCAAAAACAAACCACTGTTTAAAAAGATTGTAATTACGTACTTGGCCTATTGCAGGAAAGATCGGAAACAACCACTTCTGGTGATAATATTTGAACAAAAGTATTAGGAAAATTGTGGTCCTTACCGTCACCTTTGACATATAATTTAAAAACACAAGTCCATTGGTGTGTTGAGGAACTTTGGTCAATTCCCCAATATCCTGCTTGTTGGCGCACCCTAACTTTCTGGAGACTAATACTTTGCTGAACATTTTCGAAGTGCACATTTATTTGTGCCCTGCCATGAATATACCTAAGAGGTAGATTTTGGAATCATAATCAACAAGATGATATAAGGTAGTACAAGTTTTCAAGCATTTCATTAGAACTCGTTTTAAATTTTAGAATACTGATAATACATAAAGCTTCTTTCTTCGTGGAAAGTGAGGCTGTGTTGGTAGTAAAGGGTGCCAATGGGGCCCTTCAGAACTCAGATCACTGCATAGAAAACACTGGTGCAGAAACAAATCACCAAGCGCTAGAACATCAAGGCTAGAGAAACTGACATTTTAGACAGTCATTTGGCCTCGCTGAGCTGTGGTCTTGTCTCTAGAATAAGAGGCAGAATAAATAATTTGGAAGGCTCGGTCTATCTAAACAAATCTTAGTATTTTCCAACAAGCAGTTATTTAGATAGATTATGCCTCTGCTGTTGAAAGCTTGTGCATGGCCTTTCAAGAGCTGAGCTTGTCAGAACTTTGATCTCTGATTTATCCCGAGTGCCACCAAGTCTTTTCCTTACCCTCTAAGATCATCAGGAGCTACAAGCTTAGTAATCAAAGCTTGAATGTTTGCTAGGTTTTCCGAAATTCCCTTCCCACTCAGAACTTCCCTAAAGAATGATGTCAATCTATTTTTCCTTTTGCTTATAACCCCGCCCTCTCTCTTGAAGTCCGGGGGAATAGCTCTGACTTGGTTTAGCCCAGTCATTCCTGACTGTTCCTGTCAGATGACATGGTGTGACCCCGCCAGAATTCAGTCCAGTACTGCTTCCTCAACCAATTTCTCCTTGTGGTTCAGAATTAGAACCAGACACACTAACAGTTTCTCTCTCTCCTCCCTCTACCTCTGGGAGGAGAAATTATCGGCAATTGTGGTCTCCGTGAGCTATGTGGGCAGTATGGTCCAAACCAGTAATCTTCTGGGGACACTGCCTTTCCGTTATCAGTTGAGAGGGAATGGAACTGACCAATTTCTAACTCCTGAATTCCCATCAGGGCAGATGAATTAAAAATATTAACATATAGAGTGGGGTTTGCTGGGGAGTCTTATCCTGGTGAGGTGGTTGTGCTGGGGGCCACAGCTCAGCCTTAGCCTCGCTTCTCTTACCCCTCCAGTGCTGTTGCATTGCAGGTGGACAGAAACGGGTGCATCTGTGCCCATTAAGGGAGATCCGAGGGTAGAAAAGGACAGAGATGACTCTCAAAGCTTCCTTAGGTCTCCTTCCTCACAGTTGCAAATGGAGTGTCCCAGGTCATTGCAAATGGACTGCATCTGAAGTCAATGTTACCACTCCTTCAAAACAGTTCTCTTTCCCAAACCACACTAATGTCCCTCCTAGTCTCCAACTACTCCGGCTAGAAAATGTGCAGTTGCCCAACAGTCTCTACCTCTTCTATGACCTTATTCGACCTAAAACTCATTTATTTAGTGATTGGCTCCAGGTGGTAGGCAAATCCGCCCACGTTAAATAGTTCCCCTCCCCCAGTCCCCTGCTCTCTTTAAAAATGTGGCAGATAAGGTAAAAGGGAGGGAGGGAAGTTTGGAGGAAGGTGGATTACTTATTTAACTTCTCATGAATTCAACCATAATCTGAAGAGGAAAGAATTTTAACTGCAGAACTGCATGATGAAATGGTTTCTCAGCGAAACATTTTTGAGTGTTCATTTGTTAATTGGTTTTTCATTCTATGCCAAATGCATTAAGAGTTTGACATACTTTAAATGTAATGCAATTATGTATAAATTCAAGAGAAAAGTAGACATTATAGAAATTTTGACCTCCATTTTCTTAGAAATTATTATTACTAATTATTTTCTCCAAATATATATGCATAGCATCCCTTGCAAAACCATCTGGTCCAATCGAGGGATAATCATGAAAATAGCTTTGGAGACACATCCACGCTCAGCTTCCTGGTGGTCAGGTATATATCCGTGTGAACCCCCTGCCACATCTTTCCAATGCATTGCTGAATTATGCTAAATTTCATACTGTGAAAGGTACACTAAATAAAGAAGATAAAATATCAACCCTGAGCCGCAGGTATAGATGACTGCAGAGAATGAAAACACATTTTCCTTTGCGCCCAGCATCCCTGGGCAAAGCTTTCAGAAGCGCAAAGCCTATGTCGGTGGCTGCTAAGTCCACATTCAGATACGGAGCATGCACAAGCCACAAGGCAGAGTGGATTTACTGGCGTAAACAGAGGTGTCCAGGGAGAGAGAGTGATAGAAACTTCCTTTTGTGAAGCAATGAGGATTGGCATAGTGACCATTTCCAGAAGCAGAAGTCGGCTAGAATCCTAATGAATGGGCTCAGACTAAGATTAGAAGCAGCAAAATGACTTTTGAGAATTCACCGGGAAAGTGTCCTTAGAAGCTATCAGAGCCACGTGATTGGGTGGATTGTGTTATAACCCCAGGACAGAGCACACATCGCTGTGCTAGATGAAGTCTTGAAGCAAACTCTCCTTTGATATGGGCCTTGTTTTCTTTGATATATACTTTCGGGGGGGGGGATTATTGGTTGTTTATTTATTTATTTTGGCTGGATTAATTCTTGGGATTGAGACGTTCCTCAATTATTGTGGCTCTTTGGAGACAAGATCAAATTCTGCAGTATTTATTTCTCAAAACCTTGGAAATGGTCTCAGATCCAATAACGTTTTCTTTTTTTAACAGTAACTGGGTCTCTGTGAGACAGCAAGCCAGGCTATTAGACGGGGGGCGGGGGGATAATTTGCCAATACATTATATCTGATGTTATTGGAAAAGGAGCCGGTATGGAGAGTAGCTCAGGACGAGTTTTATGGACATAATGAGAACATTCATGTTCTAAAGACGATGTCAGAATTTTAATGGAGATGAGTTCTCCGGACCTGGTTTGCTTTGTTCTGTTCCCTTGTTTGCAGTTTCTTTGTTTTGATTCATTGTCCGGATGGAAGTGGGAATAGACGCTGTTGATGTTCTGCCCGCAGACCCTTAGCAAGCTGTTGTGGGGTCTCTTCCCACCTCAAGCTGTTGTGGGGTCTCTTCCCTACCTCAAGCTGTTGTGGGGTCTCTGGGGAATTGTCCTCACGTCACTGAGATGATGATGGTTGTCTGACTCCCACCTGTAACAGGGGCTCAGGACCACTTGCCCTGCTCCCAAGCGTTCCCACCGTGAGTCAGGTCAAGATCCAACCGACTTTCCTTGACTCCGCTGTCCCTCGCACTCTCCCAAGGGCTCATTTGTTCATTCATGTTTTCTAAAGAGCACTCTCTCAAAGAATCAAGGACACAGAACTTTGGCCTCAACTTCTCCTTCTTGGGAACCTTAACAGAGTCCAAGGCTAGTTTCTTTCTGTCTTGTCATAAATTTCATCATCTCTTAAACGTATGCTGACCACTTCAAAGGAAATTAGGATTGGGACACAAATCACATGACCTGCAGGCTTCTGAATCCCTGGATCAGATTCTTGGACGAGCACTGTGTATGTAAGAGGCGAGTCTGGCGCAAACAATGACCAGATTCAACAGGAAAAGCATATTGCAAAGTCTCAGTGAATCAAATGGTAAAATTTAAATAGCGAAGTCGCCACTGGCTATGTCGAGCCCGTCCATGATCGAACACTGGCTGAATGTGGACGACAGCTGTTGGAAACAAAATCGTGCCAAACAGGTTCCAGTTTGCTCCCATTTCTTACTGAACACGAGAAGAAGCACAAGTTTCTTGATCCCTCTGGGTTTCCCTATCCGTAAGTTGAAGATTAATGATCAGAAAGTCCTAAAGTTCTTTTTCACACTTGAACACTTTGACCACGAGTATTTGTCTGATGCTGGGGCAACTGCTCAGAGAAGTCAAAGTCGAACTCAGAGAAGAGTATTTGCATGAATGGAAATATGCAAAAGAAAGCCAGAAAGAAAATCCACTAGGAAGGCTGTCTTTACAACTTCCCGGCCCGGCATCTTGGGAGATGGTATCACAGTGGTGGGGAGGGGATGGCAAAGACATTTATGCCAAAGTTGAGTAAAGCAGACCAGGAATACCATGAGATCTGGCTGGAATCTGAGAAGTGGCACATAGGCCTTATTTCCTGTTTCAGGCCCTTTCTGCCCTTTTCACAGGCCTGAGGTGTCTGTGTGTACTTTATAAACTCATATAAATTACGAACAGTTTGCAGATCTGGGAGATCTCAGGTCAATCCTATGGCAGGGCGTTCGTATATCCCATCCTTCAGGCAAGAACACTCCACTCTCTGGATTCACTGCAAGCGTCGCGTCCTCTGTGAAGTCTTCCAGTCTGCCCAACTCACAAGCCACAGCAATTCATTCCCTCAGGACCACTTGCCTTGCTTCTTGTCTATAGCTAAAAGATCCCTTACCACTGAATTATAACTATCAACTCACGCTTCCTCTAATTATGCATTCATTGAGGTCGGGAGTTGAGTCTTCTCCTTGTTATCTAGTCTACACCCCCTACCTACCAACCCCCTGCCACACACAATGACAGAAAGCAGGCAGTCAATGAGGGAATCAATATAGAGCCATGGTTAATATATAGTGTGACTGCATTGGTATAAAGATGAATGCACTAACATTTACTAAAACATTCTAAATGAGCTAAAAGCTCATTTTATCCTCCTGATTTCCAAATAAAGTATTCCGTGTACATCTAAAAGTATTATGACACTTAATATTGTTCTCACTGAGAAGAATGGACTAGCTAAACCTGGAATGAATGGCCAGAGGATTAATCCGTGGAACTCTTCTCAGAGATATTTATTTTTAATTATGTAAGCTGATTTAGGCTTACTTACTTCATCTGTTTTGAGTAAGACATAAATCCTCGATTATGTATTCCTCTGGCTTTATATTTTTACCCCATTAGTTATCTTTAAATCCATAAGTTATGTAACAGGAAATTTAATAGAAATGATCATGTAAAGCACCATTTTGAATAGCAATTTACAATGAATGGTCAAAATTACCACTAGCAGGGCACCCTGCTGTTCCTTGAATAGAATAAGAGAAATGTATTAAAAATCAAAAGGAAAAATTAATTTCATAGTATAGCATGAGGAATGATTATCTCAAATTGCACTGTGTATTATTAGTTCATAACTACTATCCACAAAATGTCAAGAAAATTAGATTTCAGATGGTAGATGAGGTTCGTCTCACTGGAAAAAAAGGGTTTTCATAAATATTAAGCATAAAAGTATTTGGCAATGATGGAGATTTGGTAATTAAACATTGAGTACGCAGTGATCTATTTGACAACAAAGAATTGAAGACACAAAAATGTGCCTCCCTACATGTAACTGGCAAGAGGGCTGAACTCACTAATCTTGTGCTCGGAAGAATGGCGATTCATCAGGAGGAAATCTTTCTCATCGTTTATAAGTTGTTATCAGAGCTACATATTTGGATGTATGTGATTTTCGAGACAATGGATTCTTAGAAATGAGACAGGGTCTTAGCAATTCACTTCTTTAACTGTATAAAAATAATTCCTCTGACTTCTGGAATTGCTAAATAACAGCAGCTGTAATATTATCAAGACACAAAAACTCACTTTGCACAAGCGGCTCTGCTACTGTCTGTGTCTGATTCCTTTTTCTTTTAAGTTCTGTTTATATCAAGAAGAAAATATACCTCTCTCCCAGCAAACATCCTAAATGATGAGTGATTCCTATGCAATGCTTCCAATCACCAGATTGATTCAGTTTCCTAATGAATAATCCACACCCTTTATTGTTATTGTCTTTGTTTGTTTGCTTGTTTGTTTATTTGTTTGGTTGGTTTTCACCCAAGTGATTTTTGATGGGCATCTTGCAGGTAGTGTGGACAGTGATCTGACTGGAGAATTTTGATCAGGGAAACCTGAGTTTAGAACCCAGCTCACATTCTTATTAGCATCTGTATGACCTTCAAGCAGTAGCCTAAAGTCTCACAGTCTCATTTCTCCATTCCAAAACCTCCAAGGTTGAGAGGATTAGAGCTAATGTATGTAAAGCACCTTGCAATGCTCCAGCCACAAAGTAGATTCTCAATATATGCCAACTGCAGTAAATGTGTCCCTTTCAGTGTGATGACCTTATTTTGGCATTTTAATGATTCTGGGATGATAATTGTATTAGTTATTACTTAAAACCATAAAATGTTGAAACAATTTACAATGTTTATCATCATTCTGAAAGTATCTAAAACTGTTTATTCTCCTTCCGGCTGCTCAACTGTTGGTGTTTATCCCATTTGATCAGATAATTCAGGGTATGGCCAGCCTTTCACTGTCTTTTCTTCTTTCCTCACTCAGGTTTGGGAAAGGAACTGTTAACCCCATGTTTAATTAAAACCAGTATCCAGAGGTTCTGCACAGAAAGCTTGAGCTCATCTTCAAGAATTAAACGTCCCTGTTTCAAAGCCCACATACAGTATGCGTGTTCCGTGGAAGTTATTTTAATCGATGTAGATAGCCTTTTGATTTACCTTCAGGCTACAAGAGAATTGAGATTGTCAGAGACCTGGAGAGAGATAGACATGTGGACAGGGGGTTGAGTAGGTGGGTGGATGGACAGGTGAGTGGGCAGGTGGGTAAGTGGGTAAACAGGTGATGGGTTGATAGGTGGGTGGGTAGGTAGATAGGTGAATAAGATAGATGGGTAGGCAAATGAGTGAGTAGGGGGTGGATATTTGAATAGGTGGGGTAGGTAGATGGATGGATGGATATGCAGGTGGGTAAGTAGGTGGGTGGGTGGGGGATGGATAGGTAGGTAATATAATAGGTAAATTAGATAGTTGAGTAGATAAGTAGGTATGTTTGTTTATGTACTGTACACTAAAGTTTCCAAACGTTTACAATGAAAGGTAGTTTGGTCAATCTACACCTCTAAGGTGATAGAGTGGCAGCTATGTTTCCTACTGCACAATGGGACAAAAACATTTGAATCAACCCATTTTGCAAGTGAATTATGAAACAGGACATGAGAAATAGGCATGAAAGCACTTTATAAACCTGGCTTACCAATGCTGTGACATCTTCCATGTGCTTTTAAAGTGTGGACCATGAATATGTTTGCAGGTTTATCTAGTAAAGTAAAAATGAAGTGCTGCTTGCATTTGGATGACTCTGTTTCTTGCTTTCTTCTGACATCCATCATGCAGCCAGAGCTCTGCGCACGGGCCTCATTTGTGAGTGCGGATCCTAAATTGTTCTATGATTTATTGCTGAGATATTCAGAGTGCTTGTTCAACAATGCCATGCCCGACTTCTTTACAAGGTGGCAAACATAAAATATCTTTGCTTGTGTTCTACTTTACTTATTGTCTAACATTTTATTTACTGATTTTGAGTTTTAAAAAATATATATAAAATCATCCTCCTATTATAAATATTCCTTAGATTGTTTGTGTGGACATATCACTGATAGCTTAATAATAATAAAGCCAATCTAGCAGAAATAATACTTGGATTCTCAGTATATTGTATAAATAGTCAAGGTGAATTAATTATATTCCTGTCTTTTATTAAACACAGACTTGGTCCAAGGTGGGTAAAGTGGTTCTGTTATGTATGCTAAGACGATTCAAGGCTTATCAGCTTAAAACAGGAAGCATTTGCTGTCTCAGGTTTGTGCTCAGGACGTGGTGTGGCATACCTATGTCACAGATCAAGTCCACTCAAGCTGTCGTTGGGGTCGGAGAGCCTGCACGCAAGACCACTCGCCTGACGGTTGCAGGATTTAGCAAATTCACCTCCAAGCTCTGCTCACTCCTGTGATTCTGATCATCATGTGGCCTTTTCCAGAAGCTTCTCCAGTGTGTGAGAATGTGGCAGCTTGCTGATGACAGAGACAAGAGAAGCAGACAGAGGCTGATGAGAAGTGCACTAGAAAGAGTGTAGGGCCCAAACCACAGTCTTCGTGTAACCGACGCCCAGAGGATTGTCCTACACTCTGTCCTGTTCTGCTTGTTCAAAGGGCTTCACTAATTCAACCCTATCCAAGACAGGGCTGGGATGAGACCGGGGTGAGCATACAAGTTGGGGACCACTTCCGGACCTTTTAGAGCATGTCTACTGCAACTAGCCAAATGCCTGGCCTTATGACTAATCAGTTTCTCTATATCCTCACAGTGTGAAAATGATACACATTCCATTTTTAAGCTTTGCTGATGATCTTTCTGTGGATCCAGGAAGCAGATGCTTACTGTATTTATTTCAGAAATGTCCTGGTTAAGCTAATCACTCTGCAGTATTCAAGAAAGCAAGATCTTTTCTCTCTATAACTTCTTAGTGCTGCCAAACTCCGATGTAGGGACAGCCCCAGGCTAGACATGGTGACATAGGTTGTTGCTAATTTTCATCTAGCCTGACACATGATGGCCCTCTCCCCTCAAATTATAGCTGAAGAAGCTAAACTCGAGGAATAAGCTAATATCCTTAGAAGTTAAGAATGGGATCAGGATTGAACAGGATGGGAGTTCTCCATAAGTCATACCACCAGCATACCAAAGCATACCTCATGCCATTATGCTTTCCCCAAAAGTGATTAATGAAAAAATGCAACATTTCGAAGTATAATTTGAAGGACATTAGCTATCCACCGATTTCTAAATAGCTATAATAGAACATATTCAGGTGAACAAAAATAATAAATGTGTGTGTATTTTGTGTATATGTGTGTGCGCATGTGTGTATATGTATGTATGCTTATGTGCAAGTGTATGTAAATGTAAATGTGTGTGTGTGTGTGTGTGTGTGTGTGTGTGTGTGTGTGTATGTGTGTGGGGGGGGGGGTTGCTGAATGAGTCTTCTACAATTCATTTGCTGAAACCCAGTAGCGCAGACAGAAGACTCCATCTCCACAGGGGTGACCAAATGCACCGATGCCTGAGCATGAGCCTCAGTCCATCTCCACAATAAAGAGGAGGTTGGGCTAAGAGATACTGAAGGCGCCCTTCCTTCCCCTCCACTCTGCCGCCCCCGGGACGCGCGCACGGTCCAGCCTGGCCTCACCGCGCCGCGACCCAGGTAAGCAGCGGTCCCTGCCCGCCCCCAAAGCCCCAGGCCAAATAATTCAGTTTAATGAAAAACGCACAGAAATTAAAAGATCTTAAGAGTTAAGACGACAATGCCAAAGTCTAAGTGCAAATCCATGAGAAACAACACTCAAGTAAACAAATCTCCCACTGAAGGAATTATCCCATAATGTTAGACTCCAACCAGAACAAACCCATGGAAAATGGCCAAGAAAGCCTGACCCAGGATAACGACCTTCAAAATATGATCATTACCATGTTCAATACTATGAAAGAGGAAATCAGGGAGGAATTAAATAATCGAATCAATCGCTTTGAGGAGGAACACAACAGACACATGGAGGAGTTGAGAAAAACAGTGCAAGAATCAAAAACTGACATAGAGCAGTTAAAGCAGACTCAAGCAGAGTTTAAAACTGAGCTAAAAGACAAGTGATCTTCAACCCAGAACTCCACAGAGAGTCTTATCAGCAGAACTAAGGAAGCAGAAAACAGAATTTCAGATCTTGAGGATAAAGTGGGAGTACTAACCAGCTCAATGGAAGAGATTGTTAAAGCCAAAAAGATGCTTGAGAGAAATATCCAGGAGATATGGGACACCCTGAAGAAGCCCAACATGCGTATTCATGGAATACCAGAGCAAGAATCTCAAAATACCACCCCTGAGGAAATTTTTCAAGTGATCATCAAGGAAAACTTTCCTCATATAAAAAAAGAGAGGCCCATCCATATACAAGAGGCATTCCGCACCCCAAATAGATATGACCAAAACAGAAGCTCGCCACGGCAAATAATAGTCAAAACACTCCACATTCAAGATAAAGAACTGGTGCTGAGAGCTTCAAGGGAGAAAAAACAAGTCACTTTTAAAGGTAAACCTATTAAAATAACAAATGACTTCTCAATGGAAACACTAAAAGCAAGAAGAGCTTGGAGAGACATACTTCAAGTATTGAATGAGCAAAAATGTCAACCTAGGCTGATTTACCCTGCAAAACTATCCATGATCGAGGGAGAAAGAAAAATCTTCCAGCACAAACACAACTTGAAGGGATACATGTCCACCAAACCAGGCCTTCAAAAAATGCTAGAAATGATACTCAAGCTTGAAGAAAAAAACAGGCATATCCAAGAGAGCAGAAGGCAAGTATAACACCATTAAAAGCAAAGCAATATACTTATAAAAACTACTAAACATAATAAATGTCTGGAATCAAAAATAGTTTCACCAATATAACACTAAATGTTAATGGAATTAACTCACCAATCAAGAGACACAGATTACAAACTTGGATTAAAAATCACAATCCATCAATCTGCTGCCTACAGGAAACCCATTTCACCACAAAAGATAGGCACGCTCTAAAAATAAAAGGCTGGTCAACAATTCTACAAGCTAATGGAAGCAGAAACAGGCAGGGGTAGCCATTATGCTATCAGACAAAGTGGACTTCAAACCAAAGAAAATTATAAGAGACACGGATGGATACTACATTTTAGTCACAGGTACAATTCACCAGGAAAACTTCACAATACTGAACATATATGCACCCAATACGGGCCCCTCCACATTCATTAAGAAAACCCTACAGCGTCTAAAGCAAGAAATCAACCCCCAAACGATAATTCTTGTGGACTTCAACACCGCCCTCTCAACATGGGATAGATCAACAGGTCAAAAGCTTAATAGAGACACTTTGGACTTTAATCAAACCCTGAAAGAAATGGACCTTACGGATCTCTATCGAACTTTTCACCCACGCACCAAAGAATACACATTTTTCTCAGCAGCACACGGAACTTTCTCCAAAATAGATCACATACTGAGCCACATAACGAATCTACACATGTACAAAAAAGTTGAAATTCTAACCTGCGCTCTGTCAGACCACCATGGCCTAAAGCTGGACATCCACAACACAACAAACAAGAGAAAATACACTAACTCCTGGAAACTTAACAATATGATACTGAATGAGAACTGGATTCAGGAAGAAATTAAAAAGGAAATTCAAGATTTCCTGAAAGTGAATGATAATGAAAATACAACTTACCAAAATCTCTGGGACACAATGAAAGCTGTTCTAAGAGGTAAGTTCATAGCTCTTAATGCCTACATCAAAAAAATGGAAACATCAAAAATAAACAACTTAACAATGCAGCTTAAAGCTTTAGAGAAACTAGAGCAATCTGATCCCAAAAGTAGTAGAAGAGAGGAGATTAGCAAAATAAGGGGAGAAATATCTGAAATCGAGATTAAGAAAACAATAGAAAAAATCAACCAGTCAAAAAGCTGGTTCTTTGAAAGAATCAATAAGATTGATACACCCCTAGCTAAATTAACCAAAAGCAGGAGAGAGAAAACCCAAATTAACAAAATCAGAAATGAACATGGAGTTATCACTACTGATACCCAAGAAATCCAGAGAATTATAACATCATATTTCAAAAACTTATACTCTGTGAAGTTTGACAACACAAAAGAGATGGATGGATTTCTAAGTAAACACAACTTACCTAAATTGAATCAGGAAGTTGTGAATTATTTAAATAGTCCTATAACATATAAGGAAATTGAAGAAGTAATCTCAAATCTTCCCACCAAAAAATGTCCTGGACCAGATGGATTCAGTACAGAGTTCTACCAGACATTTAAGGAGTTAATAACACCAATACTCCTTAAACTAATCCATCAAATAGCAAAGGAAGGAACACTACCAAATTCCTTCTATGAAGCTAATAGTGTCTTAATCCCAAAAACTAATAAAGATTCACTTAAAAAAGAAAACTATACGCCGATCTCTCTGATGAACACAGACGCAAAGATTCTCAACAAAGTCTTAGCAAATCGGATTCAAAAACATATTAAAAAGATCATTCACGGGGACCAAGTAGGCTTCATCCCCGGCACACAAGGTTGGTTCAACATACGCAAATCAATAAATGTAATTCATCATGTAAACCAATCCAAAGTCCAAGACCACATGATACTCTCGATAGATGCAGAAAAAGCTTTTGACAAGATCCAACAGTCTTTTATGATCAAAACGCTGGAGACAGTAGGAATGGAAGGAACCTTTATCATATAATAAAAGCTGTATATGACAAGCCCACAGCAAGGATTATACTCAACGGGGAACAATTGGAAGCATTCCCACTTCGATCAGGAACTAGACAAGGCTGTCCACTCTCACCACTTCTATTCAATATTGTACTTGAAGTCTTAGCTGAAGCCATAAGGCAAGAAAGGGACATAAGAGGGATTCAAATCGGCAAGGAAGAAGTCAAGCTATCCCTATTTGCAGATGACATGATCTTATACCTGAGGGATCCCAAAAACTCCACTAGGAAGCTTCTGGAACTAATTGAGAAGTTCAGCAGGGTGGCAGGATACAAAATAAATGTGCAAAAATTAGAGGCCTTCCTATATGCCCAAAATGAAAGAAGTGAAAAAGCCTTGAGAGAAACAATCCCATTTACTATAGCCCCTAAAAAAATGAAATACCTTGGTATAAACCTAACCAAGGAGGTAAAAGACTTTTACAACAAAAACTTTAAAACCCTAAAGAAAGAAATAGCAGAAGACACCAGAAGGTGGAAAGACCTCCCTTGTTCCTGGATTGGCAGAATCAACATTGTAAAAATGACATCCTACCAAAGGCAATATACAGATTTAATGCTATACCAATCAAAATCCCAAAGCAATTCTTCAAAGAAGGTGACCAAACAATCTCAAAATTCATATGGAGGCACAAAGTACCCAGGATAGCAAAGACAATCCTGAGTAACAAAAACACTGCGGGAGGTATTACCATACCAAACCTAAGTCTATACTACAAATCCATAGTTATAAAGACAGCCTGGTACTGGCTCCAAAATAGACACACAGATCAATGGATAAGGATTGAAGACCCAGATATAAGCCCACAAAATTACAGCCATTTGGTCTTTGACAAAGGGGCCCAAAGAATCCAATGGAAAAAGAACAGCATTTTCAACAAATGATGCTGGCAAAACTGGATCTCCACATGCAGAAGATTAAAGCTGGACCCGTACTTGTCACCATGTACAAGACTTAATTCCAAATGGATCAAGGACCTTGATATCAGGCCAGATACTATAAAATCCATAGTTGAAAGGATAGGGAACTCCCTCGAGCTGATTGGGCTAGGCCAACATTTCCTAAACAGACATCCAATGGCACAGTCACTGCTACCAACTCTCAACAGTTGGGATCTTGTGAAATTAAAGAGCTTCTGTTCAGATAAAGAGATTGTAACACGAGCTCAAAGGCAACCCACAGAATGGGAGAAAATCTTCACTAACCACATATCTGATAGAGCTCTACTGTCCAGAGTGCACAAGGAACTTAGAAAACTAAACACCAAGGAAACCAATGGCCCAATTAAAAAATGGGCCCTGGAACTTAAAAGAAACTTTACCAGGGATGAAATTAAAATGTCTAACAAATATCTTAAAAAATGCTCCACTTCCTTAGCCATCAGGGAAATGCAAATCAAAACTTCCCTGAGATATCATCTCACCCCAGTCAGGATGGCAAAAATCCACAATACAAACAACAACAAATGCTGGAGAGGATGTGGAGAGAGGGGAACTCTCCTACATTGCTGGTGGGAATGCAGGCTCATACAGCCACTCTGGCGAGCCATCTGGAGATTCTTAAAGAAATTAAAGATTGAAATGCCATATGACCCTGCTATCCCACTTTTGGGAATAACCCCCCATACGGCAGAGGTTCACCTCGATAGCACAAACACGACCATGTTCATAGCAGCACTGTTTACAATAGCAAAGTCATGGAATCAACCCAAATGTCCAACAGTTGACGAGTGGATAAGGAAACAGTGGTATACAATGGAGTACTACTCAGCCATCAAAAATGATGAATTACTGGAATTTGTCGGGAAATGGATGTCATTAGAAACAATTATATTAAGTGAAGTATCCCAGACCCAGAAAATTAAGTGCCATATGTACTCCCTAATAGGTGGATCCTAGTACCAAACCCACCCAGCCCACCTAGAGACAGTAATTGCAAAGATTATGAACAGGAGGGATGGGGTAGGAGGGGCACACCAGAAACAAGGAGAGAAGGGACCATGTTACAGCAGAGAAAATAGGCCTCCATCAAGGACTCAAATAAGTAATGAGACATCTGATTAAGTTCACAGACTTTTGTTCCTGATCATTTACTACTGAGGGGGTATGATCTCACCAGAAGAGGAGGGCATATAGTGTGGCAGATAAAAAGTAACCGTTGTGCAAATTGGTGATAGACCCCTCCCTCACTATGGTTTCCCACTTGTATTAGATCTACCTTTGAATGTGCTTTTATTGCAAGACTCTAGTTTAACAGCTTTTTGTCTCTGGCCGGGGGTAACATACAATGCCCACCAGAATGGAGTGAAGGACATTGCAGGAGCAGCAAAACTGCAAAAGAAAACCAACAAACCACAATCCAGAACTTCAGAGACTCTATATCAACCACCTAGAACTAGGCCAGCTTAATCTCTCCCCATCCTGAAGCTCAGGGAAATTTGCGGAAGAGGGGGTGGTAAGAGTGTAAGAGCAAAAGGATGGGAGGAGCAATGATATGTAAGTTACTCCACACAAGTTAGGGCTGAAGCAATCATAATTGGACTTTACATGCCCTGCGCATTGTCCAACACACTATTGACCCCACAAAGTCTAGCATCTGCTAAAGGCACCAAGATCTTTGGAGGCAAGGATTGGCAGCCACAGCAGTGTTCCTATACCTAAGGGAAACACGGGAAAGGGTTCAGGGAAAGGCCACTGGGTCCTTGTACGTCATCGGAGAGGAGGGCCCAGAGGAAAATCAGGCATGCACAAGAAAGGACTCTCTGGGAATTGGGGGGCGGGAGGCACTGGGGGATGGGAGGAGGGGGGGGAGGAGGAGGGGGTACGGGGGAAGGAGGAGGAGGGAGGGAACTGGTGTACCTATTAAGTTTGTATGAGCTGAAATAATAATAAAAAATGTATTAATATAAAAAAAAGAGATACTGAAGGCATCCACAGGAAGAGTGGAGACTCTCACGGGATGCGATAAAAAGAAAGTCACCGCAAAGTCAAAACAAGAGGCCTCAAGAGACGCCACACTTGTGGATAACAGAACCGCAGCTCAGTGGGTGGCGCAGGTTCGAAGCCCAACACTCTCTACACATGGGTGGTATCAAATGGACCTGGAAAGCCAGGACGCCAGGTCCTGACTGCCAAGCAGGCGTCCCTGCTCCTACCCTCAGGGAGGCCTCACCCACCGGATCCCCTGTGGGAGAACAAGAGGAGAGATCAAACTGCCAACATCTTGGTCTTGGATGGCAGCCTCCACAATTCTGAGAAAATAAACTTCTGTTGCTTAAGCTGCCCAGTCAGTATATTTTGCTATGGAAGCTTTAGCACACTCAAATGCACACATGGGAGCATGCACATTCACACACATGCACACACTCATACATGTGTGCATATGCATGAATACACGTTCATACACGCACAAAAACATATTCATGCTCACACACACCCATCCATGCACATGCATGCACACACACAGGAGCACATAACACAGAAAGCTTATCTATGATTAAGACATAAATGCATTGTGTTAGTCACTTCTATATCACTATGACCAAAACGCACAACGAAAGCAACTTCAGGAGCAAAGATTTACTGTGGACAAAAGCTTCAGGTCATTCCAGTCCATCATAATGAGAAAGGTGGGGATACAGACTAGAACCAGATCCCAGGTCTCACCTACCAAAACCCACCTTTAGTGATCTTTTCTACCATCCCTTAAAGATTCCATGGCCTACCAAAATATACATCCTGTGGGGGACAATCCAGATACACACACACACACACACACACACACACACACACACACACAAATATACACATATAAGAAGCTCTTAGACTTGGTACAGCTTGCACAATGGTTCAGCAGGTGACACTCGCCAACTGCCAGCCTGAACCCTGGGAACCTACATAGAGAAAGAACAAACTCACACAAGTTGTCCTTTGACCCCCACATGCATATTGAGGCGCATTCTCCTCTCTCTCTCTCTCTCTCTCTCTTTCTCTCTTTCTCTGTCTCTCTTACATACACATACAGGTGTATACACGAAATAAATTTTAAAGAACAGAAATGAACAAATTTGCCTCTAAATGCTAAGTTACACTTGGCACGTGTCACCTGGGAAGTGCACTAGACCAGCCCTCAAGTCTTGTGGTGGATTCTTCTGCCTTTCTCACTCCTGAGGCTTGTTGCTGTTTGGCTACATGCAGAAAGAAGCCAACAAAAGCCAGACCAACTGGTTTTGAGTTCTGGTTCTGGAACACGTTTGCAGAAGTGTGACCTTGAGTTTCCTAAGACTGCACTGCTTCTGCTACTTCGGCTGAGGTTTCTTGAGTATCTACTATAGGCCATACTATAGGCCACACTCACCAAACGCCTCTGCATAAATCATCTCAATTTATAAAACATGATAACAATGCCACCTAGCAGGGTGGCTGGGAGGTCCTGCCGGATTCCGTGCATGAGTCGGCTTTGTAAAATGCACAGGCTTGGTGGATACCAGGGTGTGTTATTTTTCTGTTTTCCACATCAGTGCCTCCCAGTGATAAAGCTGTAATCTTGACCTTAGAAGCAACTCCTTGCCTGGTTTTATTCTCTGGCTAAATGATCCAGAGGTAATCTAAGCGTTACACTAATCTCCTCCCAGCTCAGCTTTAAACCTATTTCTCCCCTGCTACATAAACAAACAAACTTCAAAACCTGAATAATATCCGGTACACTTGTGTCGTGCATAAATTTAAGGTCTTTCACAGCGTAGCCTCAAACCATCTTTCAGTGTGATTTCCCCCTGTGTTCTCTGTGTCGGGTTTGCAACAAAGTGAAATAACTAGCCGTTTGCTATTGAAGACCAGGACATGGAGCTGGGGAGATAGCCGCATCAGAAAGTGCTGGCCACGCAAGCCCGAGGACCTGTGTTCAGATCTCCAGGCCTCAGATCTCCAGGCCCACAATAAAAAGGCGCTTGTGGTGGTGCAGCACTAGAAAGAGAGACAGAAGGACCTCTGGCGTTCCCTGGCCAGTCTATCTAACCAAATGTTTGAACTTCAAATTTCCCGAAGTTTTGCTAAGCTGTTTCAAAAAATAGAGACTTGAAGAAGACACCTGAATTCAGCCTGTGACCTCCACGTGCACACATACTCTTACATACATGTGCATCCACATGCACGCACACACACACACACTATGACACAATAAAATTAAGTTCAGGATTCTGCTACCTCGTGGGATGCAATGGGTGGGAGTTCCGCCCCCCGCTATTTGCAGTTCATGATGTACAGGAAGCATGGCCCGGGCAGTCTAGACTGGGAAAGGTCCTCAATACATGGAAGCCGCCCCGCCCCATCACCACGACCAGCCACAGGTATAGCTCTGCCCTTATAGTTCTTACTCGGTTCAGTTCTGCCCTCTGCTACATGTTGAATGGTCTACCTCCTTATCTTCTGGAAGGAACTTCAGCCGTTTTCTGAGATTTTGGTAAAGTTCCATGCCCATTCGATCAGACTATGTGTGGAGAAACTGCTTTTTGGAAGAACCTGTGTTTAGAAAAGATCTCTCGGACAGAGCAGCAAAGCAGGAGACAGGAATCCAGCTTGAACATGGTTCAGCTGAATTATGCAGAAGCCCCCAGGCAGGTCTCTGCTTCTCTGCTCGGATCTCAGCATAGCACAGTGAACCATCCGCCGTGCACAACAGATCACACCAAGTGTCTGTTGAAAGCCATGTGATGGAGGCTTATTGGACTCAGTTCGCATTTGCAGTGGTTTAAAAGATTATGTATATCTAGCCCTTTAATATCCTTCCTTCCTTCCTTCTTTCCTTCCTTCCTTCCTTCTTTCCTTCCTTCCTTCCTTCCTTCCTTCCTTCCTTCCTTCCTTCCTTCCTTCCTTCCTTCCTTCCTTTCTTCCTTTTCCTTTCTTCTTTTTCCTTGTCTGTGTGCATGTGTGTGCATGTGTATGCATATACGTGTGTGCGAGCATGCATGCATGTGTGTGTTGTCTGCACACTACGGGGGAAAGTGTGCACACACCCCTATCAATGTCACCGCGACCAGAGGACATCAGAGGCCTGCTGTGCCGGCTCTGTCGCTCTCTGCCTTATTCCCCTGAACATTCCGCACTGCACATGGAGCAACGTGACAATCAGCAAGTCCAGCAAGCTGGCCGCTGCCTCCAGAGCTGGGCTCGTAGACACACAGGGCCGTGCCTCGCATTGTATGAGGGTGCTGGGGGCTCCGGGCAAGTCCACGTGCTAGGGCATCTCTACAGCACTGACTGTGTTTCTTCCTACCGCATTTCCTTCATTATTCTGCTCCACATTGGACTGCCCACTGTCCCTCAACCAGTTTCTCCAGGGCCCGCTTGGCTGACCTCTCCCCTCATCAAGTCTTGGCTCTATATCACCTCCATGGAGTCGGATCCACCCGCCCCATTTAATTTGCTCCACGAGCCCTTCGGCCTACCAGGTGCCGGCTCTACTTCACCTGCGGCCACGGCTTTCTAACCTCTATGTAACTGGCTCTCTATGTGACTCGTCAGTGGTTGAGGGTCCCTGCCAGCTCTGGGGAGACAAAGAGCCCAGGATATGGTCCGTTCACCCGTGTCCCCTGGACCTAGAACTGCGGGTAATGCAAAGAGGGCCTCAGAATCAGGCTTCCGCGACCTGTACCTTACGAAGGTTCTGGCAGCCTTGTCAGGCCAGGAAGTATGGGGTAGCTCACTTTGTCCCTGTCAGGCTGTTTAAAGTACATTTTTAGCCTTTTTGAGAGGGAAAATTCTATCCCACTTTTATCTTTTCTTCATTATACTTGTATATATTTCAAAATTCTATAGGTGTGTGTGTCTGTGTGTGTGTGTGTGTGTGTGTGTGTGTGTGTGTGTGTGTGTGTGTGTTGTGTAGATACACATACATAACCTTTCAAGATTTCGAATATTACTTTTGTGGCCACTGAAATTTTCAGAAGATGCTTTGCTTTTAGCTTTTATCAAAGCCATCCAAGTACACACTAACCATGCTTCTTAGGCTTTTTTCCTTTCTTTCTTTCTGTCCCTCTCTCTCTTTCTTTCTTTTCTTTTCTTTTCTTTTTTTTGTACTTCAGGCACTGACATATATTGTGGGCATTTGTTGTTGGTAAAACAATATATTTAAAAATATATTAGGGAGGGAAAATCAATGCAACTCAGCAAATAATAAATGAACATCTACCATCTGAAGGTTTTTACAGGTTTTACAAAGATGGAAAGAACACTTGGGCTCTGAAATTGCTTATAACCTCCTGGGTGAGAGAAACATAGAGGCCGCTCACTATAAAATAAGACAAATGACAGGAGCAGCGGAAAGCTACGAGGCAGAATGTGGAGAATCACTGACTTGTGACCATCTGAGAAGCACATTCCTCTTCCTGTGCTCGCTACCAAAGCCCGCCCTGGGCAAACTCCCTCCATTGAGAGGTGAATATTCAAGCAGCCAGAAATTCACTTCTTCCAGCCACCCCCCCCCCAGTCAGATTTCTCTGCCAACTAAGGGTCTAGCCTTCTTGTATTCATTCCTCTGAGTGGTATGAATGGCAAAGCACACAGTAATCCAAGCTAGACTTTAAAGGCAATCACAGTTATTTACTGACTTGAACCCTCCTCTCCCCCACCCCATTCTTACATCTTGATGGATTAAGACAGGGGCTGTTCTCAGTTCCTCTGTGACAATGTGTGCTGGGGATGACTGATTGACAAGTGGAGCTTTTTCTTTTTCTGGGGGAAAAAAAGAAATTTCCAGGGTCATGCTCTTTGTATTTGCAAAGAGCTCTAAAAGCTCCAGAGAGTGAAAAAGAGTCAAAATTGACTTTCTTGCTGATGACGGCAGACTTCCTGGCAGGAGAAAGGGAAGACAAGAGGCTGAGATGCAGCTGTCAGGAGAACTACCAAGGAGGACCGTGTCAAAATAGGCCCCTGGATAAATGGGAAGTTACATCTCCGGCTAGAAACTGCAGTCATTAGCTAGCGGCTGCAGAAACTGACAAACTTCAACCCCAATCAAAATAGGGGCTGCCACAGCAGGCGTGGAGAGAAAAGGGTCACACACCACTGTGGGATGGCGCTCTTCAAAACAGACACAATGCCTGTCTGGGTTTGTGGGCTGCCTTCTCCTCCTGCATTGAACTACATATGTCTGGAACGTGTTTCAGTTATTGCAGGGCGGGGGGAGGGGTAAGCCCACATTTCTAATACTCAGATTCACATGCCAACAAACTATGTCTGTATGTTAATATTCATCTTGATTTATTCATAAGAGCCTGCAAAATTCATGCCTTTACGAGGAGATGTTTTAGCTCTTCATATCTCTTTCATGGTCATTTTTAAACACAGAATGACTAGAAACGAGGAGTTCCATCTTTCACTCCCTTCCAGAGGACAAACGAGTTCTACACAGTTTAGGTCTTCATTGCTGACAACAAGTCCTGGATTTTAAAAAGGGATATTTTTAGCCCTGGGAAATAATCTTCTTTAGAAAAAAAATAGCTGAAAAAAAAAACCTAGTTATATTGGTATGTGTTTAAGCCTTTCTATTGAGAAGGGAGATTATTAGCATAGTGGTTTGAGAAAATAAGTAGGATTCCTGTTTAATGAAACCTATTTTCATTACGGCCTGACTCCGTGACTGGATAGCCAAAGGCAGATAGAGAACAGAGGCAGGCGTGAATGGCACCATCTCAGGCACGAATCGATTACTCTTCAGACCCCAGAAGAAAACATAGAAGCCAGTGGGTTATAAGCAAGGTCTCCGAGGGGACCAGCAGGCTCCATACTATACATCCAATATAGAGAATACTGATTATGATGCTTACGATATGATCAGGATAAAGGTTTGGAGACCCGTCTATTCATGACTTGTACATCAGGAAGAAGAACTGTTAGAGTTCACATTATACAATCCCCAGGAATTCATTTCACCTTGGAAACGTTCTAGCTTATAATCAGAACTCAGAAACTCAGAAACTATGTGTCGGTTTAACTTTACACAAAGAAAGTACCAAACACATAGGCATCATGAATAGTTAATAAGAATATAAATAGAAATTTCAGTATGTGTGTGTGTGGGGGGATTTCATTTATCAGCGTACATTTCAGGAATAGTTTGTAACCACAGATGTAAACTGAAAGTGTAAGATCTGGCTCATCCCTCAAGAAAGACAATTGACATCCCAAAAATCTTGTCTGTCCAACTATGATATGCACATAGTTTAACTCAATAATTGATGTAAAGGGCACTGAGTTATTTGAAGAAATGAGGTTATATAAGTGGGAAGTATCACTAACTTTATACCCATATATCATACTCGATGCCTTGATTGTCAAGCAAGGTCTATATAGAAGTATTTTCCCCATAAATCATTTTCTGAACATAAAGTTAAAAACCCCAGTGCCCTGCCAAATGGCAGAAGAGCCACCCTCTGTAATTAGTTGAGCATAGAGCGATGCTTGTTCCTCCCCTAATGCCAACACTGTCATCTGGCCTCCCAAAACATTCCATCAAGCCTTGCCCTTGTTTACAAATCAGGCGCAGGCCCAAATACTGCAAGGTGAGCATGCTCTCCAAATAGTTCCACCTCTGGTATCACGCGTCACGGCAAATCGCAACTGCAGAGACCCACCCACTCTCTCAGCTACCGCTAATCTTCCCACTCCAAATTATGCTGCTGCTTCCAGAATTTCTGCTACATTTGCTCTTTTTCAGGTAGAGCTGACAATTCTGGGGTCGCACCGGGTCCTCAGTGACGGGCTGGCAGTAGGTCATGGCTGTGCGAGCTAAGTTACTAATAAGTGAACCCTTGGAGCGCCATTTCATTAGCGAATGTATCATTACAAGGCTCACCTCCCGACTTACTCATTGTCCTTCGCCCAGCCTGGTCCCTGCCTTGAAGCCTTTAAAAATAAAGAAATCATGCCAGCCTCATGATGCTCAGAGACCAGCTAATTAGTGGCCCCCTTCCTGCAAGTCTCTTCTTATCACTCCCTTCCCCACCCACCACGGTAATTAGGAATGGATTTGTTTCAGGGAAGGTGAGGAGATGTTGAACTAGGAAGCAAAACCAAGGCAAGGGTTGAGGCCCAGAGGCATAGCTCTCAATGGTCATATTGTTGGTTTTTTTTTTTTTTGGATGATCTTACAAGTTGCAATTGGAGTACAGCAGTCCCAGGTAAAATCTTTCTCTGCTGAATGAGACAAGTCATTTTCTCTGTTAACTAAATTATATCATTTGCTCTTTCTCAGTCTTCGCTTTGCACGTCTAAAGTGGGCAGCATCATAACGTTCTTGACGATACCCACCGCCAGGGCCTTCATGCTTCGTCACCAACATTCATGAAATGATGGACACGGATCTTCCCCTAGAAATTCGGCCTGTGCTCTGGTGACGTCATCTTTCCAACCACTCCCTTTCCATGATCTCCTTTCCAGATTGGTAAGCGCTTGTGAGCGGACACGAGGGAACATCATCTATGACCACAGAAATGAGCCAGGCCGACTCAATATGATGGGAAGTAGCGCCCTTCATGAATTCATTCAGCTTACTAAGAACTTGCTACATGCCATACAGTAGGGGGTAAGCGGATGATGAAAATATAGATTCATTACAGCGGTGAGTCATGCTAGGCTTGAAACCATATGTTTTCCTCACAGAATAATCCTAGGACGTTATTGTTATGATCCGTGGTACACAGTATCTGACTGCACCCCCCGCAGCCTGCCGTCTTTCAATAACAAGCATTTGTTGTTCTTACTCGCAGTCTATAAGTCATTTGCGGCCGTTTGGCTTCAGGCTCTGGGTAGAGTTAGCCTGGATGCAGGCTTAAGCTCAAGTCCATGTCGGCGCTGTCTGTCTCACAGTGGGGTTCAAGAAGATGCAAGTGAAATCCAGGACTAGCTTCCAATGACAAGCAGAGGACCCTAAGTGCCAAGCCCAAAGTGCGAGCAGGCGCAGGAGCATTGCACAGGTCACACCCCCTGAAGACATGTGACCAAGTCAAAAGTGAAGAGTTGGGAAACAGGCAGGGCAGCCCATGCAAAAGAAAGCAGAAGAATTTGACACACCCGAAGTGACCTGAAGAGATGAGACTTGATCCGAGATTGAGCGAGCAGAAGAGGGTTTGGTTGGACTTCTCTTGAATTAGAAGATATGGACAATCATTCTCAGACAGTACTTTGTACGCTCTACTTCTAAGACATGACACTAACTGATCTTTCCAACCTCCCAGTCATGTGCCTTAGATCCACGGACACTTCCCAATAGTTGCAAGCAGTGTATTGGAGTATTTTCTATTGCTAACATATTATGGATACAGATCCCGAATGGCAGCTCTTATTCTCCTAAATGAAATGTGTAAGGACTATGACTAAAAGCAAGATTTGCCTACCTATCTATCATTGTGACAAATGGGCCATTTCTCGCTTATCATTTGCTCAGCATGCAGGAAAAAGGTATAGGTTCAGAAAAATCTATTTCCCACAGAGCAATTATCAATTTCAATATTAAATTTTAATATGATTTTTCATTTATCAACCAGTCCCTGAATTCAGGGTCAGAATTGTCAGATCTCCACTGTGGGTAGTAGACTGTCATATGTGCTGCAGTTCATCTGCGTGTTGCTGATAAAATCACCATCAAACGGCTTCAGGGGAAAAGAGGCTTATTCTCTTAGGATTGTCCATTTACAGTTCTCAGTCCAGCTTGGCAGGAGAACTCACACCATCACCAGGGCCGAGGGAACTGGCCACACCATAGTCATATAATGGCTATGAGAGGGACGATCCCTACTTGCCAGACCAGCATATCTGACCAAGTATAAACAAGGATGCCAACTCTCTCAACCAGCTCTCTGTATTTTATTCACCTGTCCAGGGCCTATTCCCACCCATCATGGGCTACGTCTGTTCCACCAACTAGACGACCTGCTACAGGTTTGCTCTGGGCTTAACTAAACTACCAGTTGTCTACAAATGTGCCCAGAGCTCAAGCCCTTGACCATCAAGTTAATACCTGTATCTAACTCTGTGCTGATGATAAATGTTTGGAAACCTGTAACTCAGTCTCTTCACTGTAAATTAATTGATCTTATTTGCCCATCCATAGCTCTACATGTCTCCTTGTCTCCTTCGTTTCCCTTTGGTTCAAATGAGAAGTCAAACATTCCAAAACAGCCCAATTTTAATTAAAGCGACCCTAGTCCCTGGGAAAGTGGCGTCCTCCTGTTTCACTGAGACTTTGAAAATTTGCTGCTTTGATGCAGCGTTGAAAAAGCAATAAAACAGAGGTGACTGACTGTAAAGTGAAAGGTCGGAAAAATATTGGTCTCCCTTTGCCCTTCATTCTTGTGAGAGTAGGACTTTCCTCTGGTCTACGGTTCACCGCCAAGAAAAAATTTGCATTCAGCAAAACCACACAGCTTCACCCGTTCATGTTCCCCCAATCTCATACAGGAGAAGGAAAGGCTGTCCTGAGACTGCAGCAGAGCGCGCCGCTGAATGTGACTTGACCTTGGATTCCTAAGTGTCTGAACAGGTCAGTTAGTCAACTGAACTTGATCTTCTCTTGATGCTTACAAGTCAATGTTTAGTCATTCTAAGAGAGGGAACCCTGATGGCATGTAAAATGGTCATTTTCTTCTTTGGGGCCAATGTGGCAGTTTCTATGCAAGTCTAAGGATAGTTATATAAGACTTATATGTAAGTCTAAGAGAGTTCTCTTTAGCCAACTTTAAAAAATCATTTACAATAGAATGGTTTAAACTCCTTCCACTTACCAGATTAATTCACTGACAGATCAATAAGCTGGATGAATTTCTAACTATCTACACGACGTCTGAAATCTGAATAGACCATCGTTTTTTTTTCTTCTACCTTTCAGAATTGCTCTAATATACGTAAAAGTCCTTCACACCACGAAGAGCTGATCAAAGTCATCAGTAGACAGTTGTCAATAGCAGTGAATCCAAATCCAAATCCTTAGACCAGCCATTTTATTTGGCAGAAAAAGTCTCATTTTAAATACTGAAATGAAAACATCCAAATACACACTGCATAGTAGGTACAGTTCTCAATCCAGCCTAATGGATCCAGCTAGACCCATACCTTTGTGAAGAGAGCCCACCACAGTCGCTATCTCAATCCCTTCAGAACTCAGCTCACAAATGGGAGACTTCAGAGCAATCCACTAATGAATAAACATTTAAGCGTAGGAGAGGATGTGAATGGATGGATGACCACAGAGTCAGCCCAGCTGTTTAATAACACAAAATAGCCCAAGTCAGTCAGAAGAGGAGAAAACCTACTTATCTTGTAAAAGGTGTGATATTTTTCCCCAACGGGAAAATTTTAAGACCACTCTCTTCCCCCCAGGGAGGGAGAGATCAATGCCAGCTGCCCAGCGGTCTCCAGAGGGCCCATGGTGCGAGCGAGACCTGGCAGAGGAGGGAAAATTGAGGTGAGGAAATAGATTTCCCTTGTGCGCTTCAAAGTAGTGATTATAAGCAATGGGGAAGAAGTAATTATTTTTAAATGATAAGCACTACCCAGATAATGTGACAGTCTCCTATTTAAATGTAACTCTGTGAAAGGTGGCTATTTGGTGAGCACAGGGCTCTACCACGGTGGATGTCTTGAGTCTGTGAGTGGGAGAAATATTTTAAGAGTCCAAAGGAATCAAGCTGCTTTCGTGGACTTAAAGAACATAATGGGAAAGTCAGCTTTCCCGGTCCCAGACCACAGCTTTCTAAAAGCTTGATGCCTGATCAGATTTCAAAACTCTCTGTGCAAAAGCAAAGAGCGAAGTCTCTGCTGTATCGAGACGCCCGGCAAGAGTTTTCACTTTAAGAAGGTTTTACAAGTTGCAGCAGTCTTCGCTCACAGAAAGACAGGTAATCAGAAGATACCATCACACAGGAGTCTGGGAACCCGGGGAATCGTGAGTGGAATTGGGCTTTGTCGTCTTGGCTTGTCACACAGATCTCCAGGGACCTTCCAGGACCTGCTGTCCCTGGGTCTTATGTATCCCCCCTTGCTCTACCCATTGACACAGGATTTCTTCCCAGGTTCTTGGGTCTAGGATTGAAATAAGAATGCGTGGAGAGGATTGAAGACAAGATTCACAGAGTGAGAAAAAGAGGAACCCACGAGGGTTCAGGGGTACTAACAGGGCAAGACAGGCCTTTAAAAAGTGACTTTTCTGTATTGGTTAGTTTCAGTTTCTTTAAATCTAAGTAGGGCTTTTGATATCTTTATATCGGGGGCTAATGTTTTTAGTGATTAAGTCCTTTTCCTATGGATCCCAGAACTCTTCCCCCTTGTGTAGTAAACAGTAAACAAAATTACAGATAAGTTCCTGTAGGAACTTCCCTTTGTTGTAATCGGTTAATAGTCTGAGGCAAATTTCTGGAATTGGCGATTCTCTCTCTCTCTCTCTCTCTGTTTCTGTCTCTCTCTCTCGAAGTTTCTGAGACTTGCTCAGCCTGACTACTCTATGCCTAAGCCTAAGAAAAATTATCCTGCCTATTTTCCTACACTAAACTGCCTAATATGAGCAATTCTCTACCCTCTTATCATGGTTCCATGGTCCTTTATTTCAGCACCTAGTTCACAAGACGAAAACAGGAATCGACACCTCTTGCAATTCTTCTCATAGTTACTCCCAGGAGACCTGTGGCCATCAGAAAGGAACCTAAACAAAAGAGTGGATTTAACTTTAAAAAAAAAAAAAGCAGCAGGATCAGATTCTTCCCTTTTTAAATCTTTCAGGTCTGGTTTATCAGAATCTTAATCTCCAATAGATTATGAACCTCAAGGACTAGGGAGATAGTGGGTAAAGAGCTTGCCTGGCAGGCACGAGTCCTGAGTTCAGTTCTCAGAAAACTGTAAAAATGTTGGGCTTAGTGACACATACTTATAATCCCAGCCAAGCCTGACTAGTGGGTTCCAAGTTTAATGAGAGATTCTCTCTCAAAGAGATGGCTGATGACCATCGCTCTTTGTTATCTCCACATGCACACACGCACACGCGTGCACACACATGTCCACGCATGCATTGGAAAGGAGAATGGACCTCAGGTCTCATAGAGCACCATGATCACGAAGCACCAGGTAGCTGGGATTATTTAGGACGGAGGAAGCGTCTCTAAATGACCGCTGTGTCTCCATCTGCATCCGTGACAAGGGTTTGAACTGGATTTTCCTTTCAGGTCGAGGCTCTGGTAATGGGAGCAAGGGGTGTTGGAAGTAAATATTCTCCAGTGAAATTCTCTAGATGGGCAAGGGGAGGCCCCACAAGGCCAAGGGGCACAGAGGTTCTGATGAATAAGGAGCAGGTTCATGCATGTACTCCGTGACATCATTCAATGATTCAATGAGCCTCACATCAAAAACTTGTTTTTTGACAAACAACATTGTATCCATACTGAATATGTACAAATCTTAATATCTTGTCACCCCTCCTTAAACAATACAGTATAACAACTATATATAAGCCATGTATACTATATTAGATATTGTGAGTAATCTAGTCGTGAAGTGTATAGAAGGGTATGTGTAGGTTATATGCAAATTCTATACCATTTTATATAAGAAACTTGAGTATGTAAGGAGTTGGGGGTACTCAGGGTCTTGAATCTAATCCCCTGCAGATTCTGAGGGGTACCTGTACACATGCATACATATTTATATTTTTCCCATTCTCAACTCATAAAACTTTATTCTTAAGGAATTAGCTCAGATGTAAGACCGAGTTTGTCTCCTTTGCCTTCAATTGCTTCATGTAAGCTCAGAAAAGTCGAAAACAGTCAACTATCCAAACTGACAACATTTTGTCAGTCTTCACTCTGCCCTTAATAATTCATTCCTCTTATGTTTGCTCTAATACCTGCGCTGCATAAATATGCATGATGTGTGTCTGGGTATGTTCAAACGCTTTCACAGATAGACTAGCAGCGGGAGACTTTTGACCTTGGTCTGAAGAGGAAAAAGTTGCTGTAATGACTAATGACAGAATTGACAGTCTCATACCTAGAATTAAAGAGAAGAGGGGAGGAACTCATTCCCAAGAGAGAATTTCTTAACAGCAATTCAGACTCAGCCTAAGAGGCACGCTTGGTAAATTACATTTGAAAACTGTTACTTTTGCTTAGCTCCAGGTTTAACAAGAGTAATGCCTACTTTCTTGCCAAAAAAAAACTTATAGAGATGTTATAAGGAATAGCAAAAGAATGTCTGTGGAGCCTCACAGCTGCTTGAAACAAATATGTTAATAAACACAGAGGCTTATTAACTGTAGTAAATATCCTGCCAGTGACAAAGCCACAAATAAAAGTGAGATTTGGGTGAACTCCTAATCCAATTATTCCAGATACTTGATTACTTTTATTTTAATTCCCTCAGCTTGGCTTAGAACTGGATCAAATACACAGCATCTTAGTTTCCCGTGTTTAAAGGTTTTGTGATAGTCTGCTGAGTAAACTCAAATACCAGGGACGACCTATACGTAGGCTGGCATAGCCCTTGTGTTCAGGAAGCAACAGAAGCATGAAGACATGTCTTTACCTGTGAAGAGGATCCCTGCTTTCAGCTGCAAAGGGATTTTTCCAAATGCTTCAAGTCATCTTTTCTTTTGTGTCTGGAATGTGAGTCCAATTTCCTAAAAAAAAAATATGAACCCAAATGCTCTCTCTAACTTGAATCCATCACCTTCTTTTCCTTTTTCTTTTTCTTTCTTTTTTTTTCAGAAGGCGAAGTATGCTGCTCTCTCCTCAGGAGACAAGGACATAATACCTGTGACATCTGCAGTGCTGGTATAAGACTGCAAGAAGCCAGCGCAGGTTTAGGTACCGCAAATACAATAGCATTATGTAAGGACGTCTCACGGTGACCTCAGGCTCTCCTAAAGGGAAACTGAAGCTGAAAGGCACGTGTCTTTTTCAGAACACGCCCCACACACCTGCAAGGTGGTTGAAGTTGAAGAAGCCAGATAGGGGGACTGCACAGATAGGTGCTGGAAAGTGATGCTTTTCCTGGATGAAGAGAGTGGCAGACCTTGAAAGCGGCACTTGTCCCAGCAGGGACGCTGAGACGGCAGGGCAGGTAGTACTTACCTGGGGAGGGTCACAATTAACACATCAGATGCAGAGACAAGGGAGCCTCTTTATTTTCTAGAAGTGGTAGCACCTTTCTCACAAGTTCCCACCCTGTGGTATGGCCCCTGGGGCTGGAAGATGACATGGCTTTACCGTTAACAATGCTTCAGCCTATTCGTAATGCTTCACCCTCTGTGAGTGCGCTAGTTCTAGGTTTCAACTCGGCAATCGGAGGCTGAACTCTGGGCACATCTATAAAGAACTGGTCATTAAGGCAATGACCAAATGTACTGGTTACTCTTTCTGCTGCCGTGAGACACCACTGAGACTTGAACACAACTTAAGGGAAAAGGGGAGATTGATTTGGTTTATAGCTCCAGAGGGGAGATGCAGTTCATTATGGCAGGAAAGGCCTGGTAGGCGGCAGAAGCTGGAGGCAGCTTAAGTCACTGTAGACATCCGGGAGACCGACGGACTAAACTGCTCACTGTAAATTATAAGACAGATTTCTTGAGAAAGCAGATTTCTTGTGACTGTCTTTCTCCAGCGAGGCTCCACCCCCTGAAGGAGCCGTGATCTTCCTAAACAACTGAAGATTCGACTTCAAGAGCCCATGTGGGACAACTCGCATTTCAAACCACGACACCCAGTTAACCTGCAGGGAATTATCTAAATGAGGCGGGAAGACCCAGCCCATGTGCCGAGACCAATTCCCAGGGCAGGTGGATACGATTCAACAGATTGGCATGCTGTAGGGAAACACGCTGGCAGACCCACGGTGTGACAAGTGGAAAGATTTGCCCGTCTCTCAGCAATTCTTATGGATACCGTATGACCCATGGAAGGCTCCTTCCTGATGTTGGCATGAGCTCTGCTTGGCCTCATTTTCCTCCATGTGGGAGTTCAGAATCTGTCTTACCAGCTTTTTTCCTTCTTAACACCCCATGGAAAAGAAGACATTCTCTCCTCTTCTCAATAAACAGGATATCCCCTTCATCATTGTCTTGTGATAACGTGATAACAGTGGTAACAACTTATCATAGATTGGATGGCTTAGACGAAAATCATTTCTCCTACTTCTATAAGTTGAGGAGTCTAAAGTACTAGCCAATTCCTGGTCGAGACTTCTCTCTCTTTCTGGTGTTTGCAGATATCAGACTCATAATACCCTCTCCTAGTAGAGAGAGAGAAAAATAGAAAAATAAATAAATAAGAAAATAGCATGCAAGAAGGAAAAGAAATCATCAAGCAACCCAGCGACATAGCTCAGCTGGCATAATCTCTTTCTCTGTCTATTTCTCTCATAAATAAAATATTTTTAAAAATCAGCATATGTACACATGTGTGGAATGACTACATGCATGAGGGCATGTGCAAGTGTGTTCCTGGCTGTGTGTCTGTGTCGGCATGCGTGAATAAGGGTCAGCAAAGACTCTGAGCGTCTAACTGCAGTCATCCCAGCCCCCAGAGTCAGACCCCTTTGAATCATTCCACCCTTCACCATGTCAAAACTTACAGAGTATGTCATCACCTGTTAAGGGTAATGGCGCCTTGAAAATAAACGTGTGCTGTCAACCCAAAGCGTGCTCCCCTGCAGGACTCTGCCCATTTCCTCCAGGTGGTCTCGGGGAAATATCAAATCATTAGAGACTGCCTTTCCAACCTCCACTGGCCCTGACCTGGGATAAAATTCATGCGTCCCGAGAACACCTCATAATTTAGACTCTCCAGCGGAGGTCCCTTCTGGAGCTGCCACATGGAATATTTATTCTGCTTTCTCAGACTTCCTTATGGAGAATAGACACGGGGCCTCCCCTACATTCTCCGGATTAAGCTGATGTTTAGGCAATCTTTTGTTTTCCCTCAGGGCTAGAGTTAAGTCTGTGTTGCTTTCCCAAACAGCATGCCAGAAGTTATTTTTAAGTAGACTCAACCTTGTACAGAAATGGGGTAAGTAAAGAGGAGGAAGTCAAGTACAATGAAATTTCCTATGGAAAATTTCCATCTGCTAAGTAATTATTGGCCATAAACTCAGAGGAGTAAATTGATCTACCATGATACTCATCACATCTCACTTATAAACAACCTTTTTTTATAGCTGGGAGTGTGTAGTCTGACGATGGTGTTCAGTTATTCACATATTATTTATGATCTTTAACTACATAAAATTTGTTGGTAATCTGATCTCCCCACAAATTTTTTATTACCGATAATTAAGGGATGGTCATAATTGAATTTATTCTCTGACACACTGCTTTTGGTCAAGGAATATAGAATTCTAAAGAGATACATTTTTCTTTTTCTTACCTTGACTGAAAATATCTTCTAGTTTCAAGTGATTCTCCAAAGTGGGATTGTACAAAAGCCACAATTGGGGAAGACAGACAAAAATAAGTCTAACCTTAGCTCAGCAGGCTTTCTTCTTGAGACAAAGTCGTTTTTTAGTCTTATTTGATTGTGTATAGAATGGAAATGATATGCACAGGAAGACAAAATGAAGTGTGGAGTCTCTGACCATTTTGCATAGATGGATTTAGCCACGAGCAAAACCGCCCTTA
This sequence comes from Typhlomys cinereus, assembly GCA_023101885.1. NCBI lineage: Eukaryota > Metazoa > Chordata > Mammalia > Rodentia > Platacanthomyidae > Typhlomys > Typhlomys cinereus. Next base: position 668,663 of record JALPQD010000551.1, read on the forward strand.
CATTTGAAATACTCATGACGTAGCTGTGCAATGAAAAAGTTACATTGTGATTCTAGTTTGGTGTCGTGGTCACTAATAAGAAAGATGCACTGGTAAAATGAAAGGGGGTTTCTCAGAGGAAACAACAGCCAAGCCGTGACCCCAAGAACAGAGATGACTCTAAAGTGTCCAAGTCCAGTCTCCTCAGACAGGAGGAAACTGTCTATGTTGCTTTCTGCACAATTTGACTCAAACATTCTATATATTTTCTCCCTTTCCCCTTTCTCTTTCCCTTTTCCTCCTTTTTTTTTTTTTTTTTTTTTTTTTTTTTTGTGTGTGTGTGTGTGTGTTGAGTATAATCTTAATTTTAGTTCAACATCAGTTTTTCACTTTACCGGTCCTCCTCGATTGCTTATCAGGTTAGTTATTAATGAGAGTCTAGCAAAATTCCCTAGAGAGCAGTGGATCCTGAGTCAGTTACTCCTTCCATCCAAGGGAAGGCGTGTCGCACACACTTCACAGCACAGCGAAGACTTGTTTTGCGTTGGTTCTAGTGTATTCAGGGTTCACTTGCTAATGCCAAGTTCACTGCATTCAGATGGCATGTTTCAAAATGTAATTTGGAAAGGGCTAAAAATATACACCTTCATCTTCCAAAGCACTGACAATGTGACTTATGGCAACCAACTGGAATCATGCTTATTTTTTAACTTGGTATCTCTCCGATATCGTTTACAGAAACCAGTTTAATTGGCTTAAGCAAAATCAAACTGTACACATATAGAAATAGAGCAATCTAGAATGATTCCTGAAGTGTTCTTGGGCTTCCACAGGCACACACAGTGCCCTCTGACACACACACACACACACACACACACACACACACACACACACACACGAGAATTAGAGAATTGCCTTTTTTAAACAAATTCTTCAATTTTAACAAATTCCTGAAGATGACCATGACTGACTAGTCTTAGATCACAAACATGCATATGAGCTAAGGAAAGAGGGTCATCGGATTGAACAAAGCAAATCACATGTCTGTCATCACAGCAGGGGAGGAACTGGCTTAAGGTCACCATGTCTGCCAGGCTGGGAGGGACAGCTGCTGAAAGACACTGATTAACAACCCAAGGGCCATCTACTGAAATGGGAAAAGATCGGCAAGGACACGTTTGCTGCTTTAACCAAGACGTGAGCATGCTTGAGTGCCCAACCTTATTACCGGCTTACCTCATGACGGGGTCCCAACAGCTGAAGACAAGTAAGGAGGATCTCTATTCGAGCTCGAAAGGGAAGAGTCTACAAACAGCACGCTCAGACGGAAATAAAGGGGTTTAACTCTGCAGAGAAACGACACAAGAAACTCACAGAAACCTCACCCAGAAAGAAATCTCTATGAAACAGGTAACCACAGGAAGCAAGTTGTGTCACAAACCCAACCCTTGAATGCAGAAGAACATTGTGTGTGTGTGTGTGTGTGTGTGTGATGTATGCACCCATGCAACTGTACACAATCCAGAAGAAGAAAAGAACATTAAATCCTGCTGTCTCACTCTCTTCCCTCAGGAGTGTCTCTCACTAAACCTGGAGCTAGGCTGCAGGCCAGTCAGCCACAATAATCCTCCTGCCTCTGCCCAGAACCCCCAGCACAGACACCTATGACCACCCTTGATTTGGATTGGGTTTGCGCTGGGGATTCTTCAGCAGCAAGCGTTCTTATGCACCGACCCATCTCTCCACCTACAGAACATCTTAACCAGTCATGTAAACAGCCATGAGGCTCATCCTGGTCTGGAGCGCTCCCCGCTAAGAGCCTCGGGGTGCGTGAAAACAGGTATAAACTGGCCAGTAGAGACTTGACTATAAACCCAGGAAAAGATAAGAAAAGTATGGAATCTTTTTTTTTCCACTCATACAAACTTAATAGGTACCCTGGTCCCCTCCTTCCCTCCACCCCTCCCCAGATCCCTTTGCTCCCTCCTCCTTTTCCTCTTTCTTTCCCCCCCTCCCTTTCTCCCAGTGCCCCTCCCCCCATCCTTGGAGCATCCTTTAGTGTGAATGTCAAACTTCCCTCCGGGTCCTCCTCTCCAATTAGGTGTAAGGATTCAATAGCATTGCCTAGAGCCCTTTCTTGTGTCCCCTTTAGTATAGCAACACTACTGTGGCTGTTAATCCCTTGCCTCTAAGGATCCTAGTGCCTGTGATACATGCTAGACTTTGGGGGGTCAATGGTATGTCAGTCATTGCACAGGTCATGCAAATTCTTATTACGATTACTTTGGCCCTAACTTGTGTGGAGTATCTTGCATATCATTGCTCCTCCCCATCTTTAGGCTCTTACAATCTTACCGCTCCCTCTTGCGCAAATTTCCCTGAGCTTTAGGATGGGGAGAGATTAGGCTGGCCTGGTTCCAGGCGATTAATGTAGGGTCTCTGATGTTCTGAATTATGTTTTTTTTTTTTTTTTTTAGTTTTGCTGTTCCTGCACCACCCTTGGCTCCATCCTGATGGGTATCGGATGGAAGTATGGATTCTTTAGTGGTCGGAAAAGGTGAAAATTATATATTTTTGTGGTTTTTCATCCAAAGCCTATGAAATAAGCTTATTGTAAAAGTATGTTCATCAAAACAAGGGTCAGGGATAAAAACAAGCATTTAAAACACATGCTGCACAAGCAAGAAGATCAGAGTTCAGATCTTCAGATCCCATGTCAAATGCTGGTGGGTGTGGCAGCCCACCTGAGTAGGCACAGAAGATAGAAGACAAGGACGTTCTACAATAAGCCACCTTGCTACACTCGCCCCATCGGCAGCTCCGGGTTTAATTAGTGATCCTATCTCAAAAGAATAAAGTGGAAGAATGATCAGGATACTCCCAGTGTCAACCTTGGGCCTCTACATGCTTGGGCACGCGCAGGCATGTGCATCCACACATCCCCGTTCACCTACACATATGCCTGCACCCCGTAACCATACAATGAAAACAAAAAAGCAGTAAGCGACCCTATGGTGGAAATTTTGTTCATGTCTGAGGGCAAAGCAGTGAACAGGAAATGGTTTTGACTTCACAGAATCACCGCCTCATGGGGAAGACAGTTCTTTGACACAGAGTTAGGGTATCCTACACCAAAGGCCGATAGAAAGTGGGTTTAGAGACATGATGTAAATGTAAGGGGTCGCACGGCAATCTGACATCGAGCGTATGTCTCTGTTCCCTAAAATTCCACCTTCCCAGGTTGGTTCAAACATCAACAGCTCTGGTGCAAACATCATCTAAACCAAGAATGTTGGTTGTTCTTCGCGAGTGTGAACTAGTCAATGTGCTCATTCACCACAAACAAATAAAAAGCTCTTCAGAACTTGAAGAGGAAGGATAATGGAAAGAGAGAATGTCCAATTTTCAGGAATTGGAAAACCAAGTCAGATTTCCTGTAAGAGACCAGTTAAGACTAAGGCTGACCCAGGCAGCATGCTATCCTCTGTAATGTCCATCTATGTATTAACAGGTCATTTCAGTACACTTGATATCCCTGAGCAGGCATCTGAGTGAATGGCTCTTATTTGACTGCATCCAGCTCATCAGAAAAACTCGAACAAATTTCCCACCACATGCATGCTGCCTAAACAACCAATCTGACTGAGTATTTGGCTTCTCAAGATCTAAGGAGGAGTGACCAGACACAGATGGCTCCAGCAGACAGTCATTAAATAGGCCCACACGTGCTGACTGTATCAGTCATTTTTCCATTCCTGTCACGGAACACTTGGAGTACTCACAAGGGAAAAGGCTTATTTAAACTCATGGTCTTGGATATTCTAGTCCCTAACCAGATGGATATATTGCTGTGGATCTCTGCTGGGGGTGACAAGCCAATGCATGGTAGAGCAAACGCTCACTGATTCAGACAAAAAGCAGAGAGGGTTGGCCATTATCCTACAATTCCGTCTGGCGTAATCTCCATCGGCATATCCCACAAGGCTCCACTCAAAGGTGCTACCAGCTAATAAGGCCAATCTGAGAGCCAACCTGAGAACATGGATAGACATGAGCAACATCCAAATAGTAGCACCCACTTGGAAGCAACATTTGTCTGTAGAGAAAACAAGTTGCCATTGCTGGGGAGAAATTGTCATGAAATAAGATGGTCTGATTTCAAGAGAGTTATGGGAACCTGAAACCAGATTTCACAGGTTTAGGTGGGAGTGCAAAGTGAGGAATCCTGAATCAAAGGCTAGCTCTCCTCATGTCTTGTGAATCTTTGTAAATATCAGGATTCATCCATCAGAATGAAGGAAAATAATATGAGACACATCGCTTTTTGATAATGGATATAAAAAATGAATCACATATAAGGGAGATAAATGAGGTATTAAAAGTCTTTACCTCACTGGCTCAGGAGTTAAGCCTCTGCCTTGCAGGTGGAAGGTCCTGAGTTCGGATCCTAGACCCCACGTATAGACGCTGGGAGGAAGCGGGGGCGGCCTGCATTTCTGGTCCTGGTAGGGCGGAGCCTGTGAATCCCGGGGCGGAGTAAACAAGGAGGAGGTGGAGGCGTCCATGGTGGTTCCTGAATTCGCCCGTGGTTCTACACACACACACACACACACACACACATGCGCACACACGCACAATTGAATAAATAAAAAAAGAAGAGGGGGGGTGGGGAGGGTGGGGAAGTAGGGGGTGAGGGGGGTGAGGGGGGCGAGGGGGGCAGGGGGGACGAGTTTTGGTGGGCGGAGCCTGTGAATCCTGAGGCAGAGTAAACAAGGGGAGGTGGAGGCGTCCATGGTGGTTCCCGAATTCCCCCTTGGTTCTACACACACACACATGCACACACACACACACACGCACACACATATGCACAATTCATATGCACAATTGAATAAATAAAAAAAATTTTAAAAAAGAAGTTGAGATAATTAAAGGAAAGTAGAACAGACCCAGCAACTGACGCTCTGCGGTGCCGTCTAATCAGTACTTGAGCATGTGGCCTATGAAGCTATCCAGAAATAATGGGAAAGGATTCTCCACTCTTAGAAAAAGAAGATGAGATGGGTCTCCCGTCGATCTGAGTGTCTGGATAGGAAGTCTAGAACTACTGGAGATTAAGGAGGCTGGTGCCTGTCTAATGATGAATTCAATGAAGGGAAGAAGAAAAGTATCTGGGTGTCATCTTCCCATTGTAGTAACAAATATGTGACCCACAGAAGGGCTTTCTAGTTTGCTAGTCTGTCAAGCCGCCAACTAATTCTCTCTCCTTCCTATCCACCTGCCTGGGGACAGGCACCTTGAGCTATGTCATCCCATATCCTTTAGATACTTTCCTGCAGGCCTTCTCAGAGTTTTGCCTTAACTAAGTTGCCGTTCGGAGAGATGGTCATGGTTAGAATTCGGGTCGTCCCCCACAGGCTCATAGGTTTGAATGCTTGGTCCCCGCCTGGGGCTCGGGAAGTTTATGGGAGTTCGGAGAGGTAGAACCTAGCTGGAGGAAGTGCGTCCCTGAGGCTGGCGGACCTCGTCCCACCTCTCTTCTCTCTCCTGCTCTCTGCCTCCCAGTGGTTACCGTGACTTGACGCTGCTTCTGCCCCGCTGCCTCCACCACCTGCTCCCCCCACCACAGTGGGCTCTGGCCCCTCCGCAGCCAAGCACCAAACTTCTAATAAACCCTTCTTCCTTCAGCGGCCTGGGGCAGAGCATCTCTCACCACACGGAAGAGCAGCTGCAGCAACGGGTGTATGTGAAGGCTCCGGCCTCGCTCATCAAGCTGTGGCCTGAAAGGAACCGACATGAAGAGCTCAGAGGGATGGTTGGGACCATGCCGTAGAGACAACGACAAGTATCTGGAAGAAGGACTCGAATGATGGAAGCGTGGTTTGCTTTGTGGTTTGGGAGGGCTCGGTCTATGGTCACTGTGGGCCTGTCACGGAGGGGAGCACATGATAGAAGGAAACATCACGACCCAGCAGACGAGAAGCAGAGAGTGTACAACTGTGCTGGACACGTTCCCGGAGACCTACTTCATGGAGGACACATGGCAAAGGCAGCAGGCAGAGAAGGCTCGGTGAGCACAGGAAGAGGCCAGTTCTTACCTGGCAGTCACAGTTAGGAAGAAGGGGGATGTGGGCGTCGCTGGCATAGCACACCTTAAAGACTTTCCCCGATGACGTATTTCCCCCAGTAAGGTTCCGCTTCCTAAAGATTCCATGACTCTCCTGTACCGGTTACTCTTCTCTGTTGCTGTGAGACACACTCAGAGTCAAGCAACTTAAGGGAGAAAGGAGAGATTTATTCAGCTTTTGGTTTCAGAGGGGCGATACAATCCTTCGTGGTGGGAAAGGCATGGCTGGCTGGCAGAGGCTGGTGGCCTGAGTCACATCCGTGAAGGCGGCTGAGAGCTGCAAAGTTGCCAGCTGCAAGAGCAGACCGCTTCTGAAAGCAGGGTGGGTCTCATCCACCTCCAGCCCTCACCCTGTGACCGCCTTCCTCCAGCAAGGCTCGACCTCTTAAAGGCGCCATGACCTTCCCAAACAACTGAAGACTCAAACACGTGAGCCTGTGGGGACAGCTGACATTTCAAACCGTGACATCTCCCACGTAGCCCCAAATTCTTGCTGGGGTCAAGCACTTGAGTCGCGAGGGACAGTTCAGATTCAAGTCATGCTACAGAGACCCAGCTTCTTTGGTGTGAGTCCCCCAGCCCCTTAACCACCTTCGGTATGTCAACTGATAGATCACATATCAGTTGGTGTGAATCAGTCGGGACAGTAGATTGCTACATTGTTATAATGGGCCGCCTCATCCCCATACGAGGCCCTCAGGAAAGCAGGGCTTAACCTGCAATCTACCAGCTTCCTACCCTTCCACTTTGCAAATCAAATTTCCTCAGTCTCCCCACCCATTACCCTTTTCTGTATGGCTTGTGAAGGTTGTAATGTCTATGATGTTTTGCTGTGCTAGTCTGCTTTTCTGGTTTTTTTAAACTTTATTTATTTACTCTCTCTGTGTGTGTGTGTGTGTGTGTGCATCAGAGGGCACTGTGTGTCCCTGTGGAGGACCAAGGGTGACTTCAGGAATCATCCTGGACTGCTTCTGCCTCCTTCTTGCTTCTCTCTGGGATTTCCTAGGCTGTTCCCACCAGGGCTGGAAGTGCAGACTGCGGCTGTTTCTACCTGGTGTTTTTACATGAGACCTGGGACCCAAACTCAGGACCTTCTGCTTGGGTGGCAGAGTCTTAACCCCTGAGCCATCTCTCCAGCCCACTATTCTGCTTATCTATTCATACTTACCTTCCTTCTGTGTTTCCCAGAACCTGTCTTATAGCTATTAGGATCTTTTCACAGATTTACTTTCGTGCCTTGGCCTTCCCCATTAGCCTTTGTGCCTGTGCAGCTTAATTTTGGATGCCAATTTGATCAGGCTCAGGCATGCCCAAGCAGCTGCTAAGTCATTATTCTTGATGATGTCGTGGGCTTATTTCCTGGAGAGATTGGCCTTTGGATCACTAGGCTGAGTAAAGATCTGAGCAGGCTTTAGCCACTCCATTAGGGACCTCAACAGCACAAGAAGGCAGAGGAGGGGCCCGTGCACTCCCCTCAGGTACCATAAGCAAATAAATCTCCCTTCTCCCTTAAGCTCTGTCTCAGTGTTGTCTCACGGCAGCAAGAGAATAGTAATATGATGATTCAGGAACTCAGGATGACAGGAATATGCACGCAAGACTTCGGGCATTTTGCCCATCTTACAAAGGAATCCTTACACGCACCCAGATGACATAAGCCATGTCTACCTAGGAAAGTACCACTCTCAAACAGAATAAGAGAGAGTTTTTGCAAGACACAAATAAGAGCGATCATGGCCTGAGAGTATGGAATCAGGTTGCCTCCGAGAACACTTTCCAACATGGTAACGGTTTGTGACATTTCTACAGTCACAGTAGAAAGAAAGCTAGAAATCAAGACACTGAGAATACACTACTGGAAATATCAGGAAGTAGGTTACAGCGAAGCAGAGAAATCTCTGCCATAGCCTCAGATGCTCTCTGATACATACTTAGCCTTTGTTTGATGGACGCTAGGAGTCTGTTTGTAGACTACCTAATAGTCACAAGGATGTCAGTAATAAAAGTCCTCTGGATCTGCAACATTCCAGTTCTCCACAGTCGCTGCAGCTCTCATCAGTGCATTAGTCTTTCGGGATGCTCAGCACCGGGTGGTGCTTCCCTTTACTTCACACATCCCAGGCTCTGCTGTGCTATCAGGGACCAGTTCACGTCTGTCGTCATCACTGCCTGAAATGCCGCGGGGTGAGATGATCCCCTCACTTCTCTGCAGCTGACCTAGAAGGTGCTTCTCAAAGCCCTCTGAGTTGAGGTCTGGAGTCACTCATGAATAATACTTAATTAGTGTTCATGGAATGAATCCATGAATGAGCAAATGGGTTTGATCTCAACAGATCTGGAATATTGGAAATATGCACGATGCTATCTAGAGTTCTTCTGCCCAGCGAGGCTGCCACATTTACCTGTCTGTTCTTTTTTCCAGCCACACAGCAAGGTTGGTTAACACCTCAGGCCATAGTCCTGGTAGCTGCTTATCCAAAGGGCCCGATCACTCCAGTAATGTTTTTCAACTATGTTTCATGTGTAAGTGAGTGTAGAAGGTTGACTTCCGGCCACCATAGTTTGCTTGCATTGAACATATGTATGACACTGAGGAGGAAATCTAAATTAAAATATGTCATAATGCAGAGACAAAAAAAAGTCTAATGAATCACCATCTACCCTGATTCATTTATTGATCACGCATAAAGCACGTGAAACATTATCAAAGAAAAATGCTCATAGGAATTAAAATTTGATGGTGTGCTACATAAAATGGCATGATTAATAACATTTATGCATGAATTAGTACCAACGAAGGTATGCTCAAAGAGTGAATCGATGTACATGGGAAGATAAAGTAGGAGGAAAGATCACACAATAAGGCGTTCTGGCATTTTATTGATGTGACTTTTCTCAGCGACTCCAGATCACCGGCACAACCCCCACATTTCAGGGTGTGACAAAGCCATGCCGGTCTCTGGCACTTAGAAGTTTTCCAAGTGGCTACCCACAAGACCAGACCATATGGGCGGATTTAGAGCCTGAGAAATACCAGGAGCAAAATGCCTCCTCTATTTCGCTTTTTAAGCCTCATAGCCCACCAGCAACTGGGCTGCAGGCACTGGATTTTGCAAGGACTACTGCATTTCCAGGGAACCTAAAGCCACTGGGCTTCTGCAAGGGACCAGGAAGCTTCTGCAGACCCCTCCTGCATGGGGACAGGATGCAGTGCCGCCATGTGGTTGCAGTGGGTGGTCTCTGATGGCTTTCTGATCAGACATTGCAATCCTCAGCTGTCCTCCACGACACAGCTTCCTCACCACCAGCTCGTTCCTGCTCCTTTTAAGCCTTTTTCTATTTTTTTCTTTTGCACTTACCTTCTTTATCTTACCTTCACACTTCCCTCACCTGATTACCCATAGACACCATCGCTCCCATTTTCCTTTATGTATCAGTGGCTGCCACTTGATATTACGGTGTTATGTTAATATCCTAACAGAAAATGATGTAGGCCAATCAATTACTTTGTACTATCCATGGCATTCCGCTGGGATTGACTCTTTTCTATGTAATTATGTTTGCAGCCATAAAGACAAAGATTTAAAAGGGGGGGGGGCTTCTTTCTATTCTTTATATCCAAAGGAGTTGTACTAGTAACCATGCCTCAGAACGCTGCTTCGAAGAGAGCTCAGATCTTATCTTCAGAAACAGAGTCCTTAGGAGCTGGCAGCAGCCAGGGAGAACACCCAAGGGTGGGCACTGGGCCCTAGCCCAAGCCTCCAGTGTTTATTTCCCCGGCTGTTCTTTGGACAAATCTGGTGCCATATTTATCAGCTGATAAACAGCGGTCCTGTGTTGACAGCACACTTTTGCAACTCAAAAGAGATTCCGGCATTGTCATTCTGTTGCTGTGTCACCGTGGACACTGCATCAGCCCCCCCCCAATGTCAAGGAAGCCGGCCGTGTCCCAATAATGGAGTCTCCCAGGTGACATAAGGCCATTCACCTGCTGAAACTTCAGTTGTTCATTGAGGCTGCAGGTCCTGGAGAATAAATACCCATTGGCCGCAAGCTGGGCACACTCAAATGCCAGGGAGATAATCTAACGCTGCCGAGCTGCGAGCAGGAGGGGTCTGCAGAAGCTTCCTGGTCCCTTGCAAGCAGGGAGAGTCTCGGAGGCAGGAATCAGCCATGAAGAGATGAGCCACAGAGACTAAATCCTCGAATTGGGAGCTGCCCTTGCATGGAGATGGGGGAGCCGGTGGCAACCCCCCATGCAGCAGCCTGAGGCGGGGTGCTGAGGACGTAGCACCCCTGTAGCCCGCCTGCCCCTGCTGTCAGAATAGGATTCTGGCAATCGCAGGGGTCCACAGGGTACTTGCTTACCTTCTGCTTGTTGGAAACGTGTATGAAGAACTGCTGCCTGTGTGAAGCTGCACGAAGACACGTCTCCTGACCTCACCTTTCCTTGCTAGGACGGTCCAGGTTCTCCTTGCCCTGCTTGGCCTCCATTCATCTTTTCCCCCCTGTAAGTAGCAAATGTCAAATCATAAAGAAATCTGAGTGAAAATTCTGCTCAGTCAGTAATGACTTAGCCACGCAAGCGTGAGGACCTGACCCTGTCCTGGCAAGATGTACCACTGGTGCGATGGTGGCCTTAGTGTTGAAGGGCAGCCAAGCACTTTGTGGTCAGACTTAAGGTTGGTCTTCTGTAGGGAATTTGTGCCTGGTACTATAAACCAGGCTTTGAACCTGTGAGTAGCGAGGTCATAGATTCTGGGGTGGGAAAATCTATACTGATATTTTTGCTATGCTGATATGATACCAAACTGCCCTCTAAATACTTAGCGTTATACTTTTTGATTCAAGGCACTCTTGACCTTGACTAGGAAGTTTTCTTCTCTAAAGGAAAGCATTTAATTCAGAGATTCACAACTGGCCAAATTACAGAGAGTGACTGATTGAGGAGTACTTAGCCCTCAGCAGGACATCTAAACCATCTCCCTCCCTACTCCAAGGCTCAGGGACATCATGGAAGATGGGGCAGAAAGAATGCAAGAGCCAAGGCTGGAGAAACGGCTCAGGAATTAAGACTCTGCTTCACAAGCAGAAGGTCCTAAGTTCGGATCCCAGGTCCCATATAAAAATGACAGCAGCCTGCACTTCCGACCCTGGTGAACGGAGCCTGGGAAATACCAGAGCAAACATGAAAGAGGTAGAAGCGATCCAAGATGATTCCCAAAGTCACCCTTGGACCTCCACAGGGACACACAGTGCCCTCTGATACACACACACACACACACACACACACACACACACACACACACACAGAGTAGATAAAAATAGAATGCAAGAGCCAGAAAGTGTATGTGTGTGGGGAGTATCTTCTATATACACGGGTCTGCTCCACCCATAAACTCAATGCAACTGTGTTTATATCTACAAGACCTGCACAAGATTCGAACTGTTGACATTTCTCCCTGAAAGAAAACTTCACGAGGCCCCACATCTCCCAGAAGTTCTATGGAAGACTAATACTAGCTGTGGGCAGGGCAGCTTCTTTCTTCAGTGATATGCCCACTGATACGCACACACTCCAGAAACATTCAGGCACGTGCCCGTGCAGGCGAGCCAGATGAAACTCAACGGGCCATACACACAGACAGACGTGAGCACAGGAAGACAGGTGGGGAAAGTCATCAATGAGAAAAGGAGGGAGTAATGTGAGGTGAAAATGACTTAGATTCATTGTTTTCATGCATAAAACTATCACAGAATAAAAGCACACAGCAGCTCTATGGGCATATATTTTCATAAGACCTCCATGGGATTTGCCCCATCAAGATGCCACCAGGGAAGGGCAGAAAACTCACCTTCCTGAGAGCCCGAGGTCATCTCTGATAGGGGAAGGGAATGGGAAGATGCTTTCCTCAGTGGTCTACTCACTGATCTCTGTCACTCGCCCTTCAACAAGTGCTCAGGTACATGCCATTGAAGGCAACCCAAGTGGGCCACTCACAGAGAAAAACCCTGACAGGAAGAGGGAGACCGGCAGGGAAGGAGAAGGGGCGTAGTGGGAAGGAGAGGGACGATGGGACTGAGGTGAAGTGTGACGCTATCACAAATTCACTGTATGCATGCAAGACATAAAAGAATAATTAAAAGGAGAAAAGAGACGAGGAGAAAGTACTGCAGAGAAGCATGCAAGCTTACATTGAAAGTACTGCAGAGGAGCATGCAAGCTTGCATTGAAAGTACTGCAGAGAAGCATGCAAACTTGCATTGAAAGTACTGCAGAGAAGCATGCAAGCTTGCATTGATCCCTTGTTCTCTGCTCTCTACTGTGGGCGTGGTGTGATCAGCTCCCTCAAGTGTGACATCCACACCATGATGGATTTTAACCTGGAATTATGAGCCAAATAAACCTTCTTCCTTAAAAAAAAAAAAGCTGGGCATGATGGTATGTACTTGTAATGGTGGTAGTAGAGAATCAGAAGCAGGCACATTCGTTCTGGGACTCAGTGACCAGACCACCTCACTAACTCTGCCAGCTCCGGGAGACCCTATTTCAAAAGCTGAAGAGGGGGCTGGAGAGGTGGCTCAGGGGTTAAGCCTCCGCCTTGCAGGCGGAAGGTCCTGAGTTCGGATCCCAGATCCCATGTATAGACGCCAGGCAGAAGCGGGGGCGGCCTGCGCTTCTGGTCCTGGTAGGGCGGAGCCTGTGAATCCCGGGGCAGAAGGAGGTGGAGGCGTCCATGGTGGTTCGCGAATTCGTCCGTGGTTCTACACACACACACACACACACACACACACACACACGCGCGCGCGCACGCGCGCGCGCACACACATACATACACACATGCACACAGTTGAATAAAAAAAAAAAAAAAAAAGCTGAAGAGGATGCATCGCTCCTGAGGAACCGCGCCCAAGGCTGGCTTCTTCCCTCATATGCGTGTGCACTTATGTGCATCCATATCAAAATCACTCTAGGTGATGGAGAGAGGTGGTCGGTGACAGAGATCAAGGTCTGTGACATCATCATTACCCAAAGTGTGAAGACACGTGGAAAGGGAGGGATTACTGCAGACATTGGCTCCTGATGCGGTCTCCTGCTGCACGGTGCTGGACCACCTTTCACCTACTAACCTCCAGCTTTCCTCTGGGGACTTCCCTGAGACCCCTTTCCTCTCTCACAGATTCCATGCTCCAGAACGTTCTCCTTCTGACACTTGACACATTCCAGGTTCACTCTACCTCAGGGTGCAGTGCGAATGTGTTAGCTGCTGTTTTATGAAAACATGTAGCGTCTAAAACAGAAGGCGCTTTCTGGAATGAACTCTGTTCTGTTCCTCTCCTCCCGGGAGCTTCTGGATCTTTCCCGCCTTCCCCGGTCCCAGCCTGCTTTCTCTTTTGCAGCAGCCACAGGCATAGGACGAGTCGCCCAGGGGCAACGCTGCTGCCAGCAGAGCAAATGAAACCCGGAGAAAGACAGGCGGCACCAAACCAGCCCTTCTCACGATAGAGCCTCGAGCCGCTGTTGCTCATTTGCTTAAAACAAAGTCTCCAAGTGCCTGCAGCAGCCCCTCCCTGGGAGGGTTCAAGCTCAGAGCCGAGACTCATTTTTATTGTAGCACAAACAGTCGCTTAAATGGGAGGTCTCCAAATGGTCATTATCTTCTCCCTCCACCTCCACCTGCCACAAACCTCGCCCTGGCGCAGGGCAGCCCCGCGCCTGCCCCCTGCGGACCACCGCCCCCCGCGGACCACCGCCCCCCGCGGACCACCGCCCCCCTGCGGACCACCGCCCCCCGCGGACCACCGCCCCCCGCGGACCACCGCCCCCCGCGGACCACCGCCCCCCTGGCCCTCGTAAATAAGTGCGTTCCTGCAGGAGCGCGCCCAGGCCGGGACTGGGGAGACCCCGCCGCCCACCCGCCCAAGAGAGCCGTGGAATGATCTGGAACTCCAAAGAAAGCCTTCCAAATGCTTTGTGGCACACTTAGCCCTTGGAGAGTAGGGGAGAGGCGGGAATGGGGTCAGATTTCCTCCTCAGGGAACCGGCTCCAATAGGTTTTAAAATTTATAGTGTGCGTGTGTGACAATAAATAAAAAATAAAGAGTACCTCCCCAATTCAGAGCTCCCTTTGGCCGAAGAGGTTCTTCGGGGTGAGTTCCCTAGACTGCTGTCCTGACAAAGGAGGGAACTGCGGCAGGATGGGGTCTCTCCACGCCCCCAGCTCTATTTGCATACCATCCGCTCGCATCCTCCCCACGGGAAGGATGATTTGCCAACCATCACTGAAGCCGGCTCCCTCGGCCCTCCGTGGGCTGTCCCCGTGGCTCCTTCCTTCCTTTGCTTCCCTTCAGCTCGGTCACAGACGTCTCTCCCAGATCAAAGCCACTGACAACTCTTTGGGAGCCCAGGGCCGGGGCCTCCCTAAGTGCTTCTCATGCTATTCCCTGGGCTGGTCCCCAATCCCCCCCTATACACACACACACTCCTTGGTCTGCAGCCCAGCAGGGAAAGACGACCTGCAAAACTAAACTTAAATGTTTAACATAAAAGGTTCCCGGTCTGAATGCAGTCATGTGATTGACATCTCCCTCATGGTAGGAGACACCCTGTGAGGTGAGATTTTGGCGTAGCACTGATTCGTTTTGCTTTTCTTATGATCCAAGACACTCCTGATGATCTATGGAAAGATAAGCAAGGTCAGCACATCTCAGGACTCATGAGCTCGCAGAAGACAGGCAGACCACTCTGGAAATAGCAACATCTACCTAATTTTCTTGCTTCTGGTGATGGTTCTAATTGCACTCTGCATAACCTATTGTTATTGGATCCCCCTGGGGTCTTGGAAAATCTAGCAAAAGCAACAAGGAATTGATTCCATGTGTGAAGTCTATAGTCTTTTTTTCCCCCCTCATAGCCTACTACAAAGTTAGAATTTATGACACTCCACCATCCATATGAAAAGCATTTCAAGTGATATGGATGGAATTATCTCCTGAAACTAATTTTTCATATAAAACTTGAACTTGGTGAGCCCTTGTTCTGAGCAGCTAGCAGATAAAGAATTGAGAGTGAGACAGCTTGAGGTTGGGAATATTTTTTACATTTGCTGTATCATTTGGTCAAATAATCCAAGTGGTTTGCAAACAAAATTAAGAAAATGTATCAAAATTTTCCTTTTGTCCTTATGTTAAATTTCATGCAATTTTCAATCAGTGACCATTTGTGGTATTCCCTGGGAAGGTGTAGCATCATAAAACATTTCCAGGGGACTCCTCATTTCATGCTACGTTATAGTAAGAATAACATAATAAAGGGAGGTTTATTTCTCAAAACATTCTGATCATTAGAAGGAAAAGGGTATACAAGTATTTCAATTAATAGCAGATAAGATTTGTAGCGCTGGAAAGGAGCAAGGAAGGTCACCAAATGTTCATACACAGCATCTGCTGTTACCTCCGCTAACAGCTTTCCAGGCCTCTTCATTCCTATTTCACAGAGAAGCCGACACTGTACTCATAGCACATGTCAGCAAGATGGTTCAGTGGGTCAGGTGCCTGCTGAAAAATAACTGGGGACCTGAGTTGGATTCCCGGATCCATATGGTGGAAGGACAAAACTGACTTCTGAAAGTCCTCTGACCTCCACCCATAGAGCTTGCATTCTGACTCCCCCTTTCTCTTAAATAAACAAGCAATCAAATACATACATACATACACACATACACACATACATACATACTTCTTTCTCCAAAAGAGATGAGCTCAGAGCTACTCAGCGACCAGAGCAGAGCAGAATTAAACACAAGCCCAGCCTCCCTGCCACAGAAGTCTTAGTACAGACCTGAAAGGCTTGGGTTGCTGCTTGCCATTTCTCAAGGCAGGCAGGCATCAGGGACGGCGGAAGAGCTGATGTTTCAATATTGTTCCAGAAGGTCCCAGAGGGAAAAGTTGTGTGTCTGTGAGGAAAGCCAGCTTTTATGACAGTGTTATTTCAGGAGACTTGGCAGCCTTGTCCTTCTCACAACTAGCTTGCATTGCCGTTACTTAATCAGTATTACACTGAAGCACTTAATCCTTTTTACGGCTCAGCTTGTCTGGTGATGTTGTTGCACTGCTGATAAACCCAATCACTCGGATGATGCGCCTCTAAAACATTTGTAAGGACGGGTCTATGGGAGTTTCGACCCCATCAGGACACTCAGGACTATGAGGAAGACTCTACAACATGGTCCCTGGAAAAGCATTCAGGGGGGCATTCTGCAGGCATGTATTCACTACTCTGTCCTCCAAGACTCGGATTCCAAGGTGTGTGTCCTCTTAAACTGTGTGTTGCTTAGCATTAACCCAGAATTATATTTTAAATTTTTATTATCATTTTATACTTCCAGTCATATGATAACCATGAAGGCTAAAACACATCGATACATATTCTAGCACGTAATCTTTAAAATAAAAATCTAGTAAAGGAACAATTATACCTATTCATTGGAGATTAATTTTGATCGTGGTATATGTCAACTACACAGATGGTTAAAACAAGGGAAATTGTTACAGCATTTTAATAAAGCACTTCTGTCCAAAAAAATGGGCAGATTTCTTTTTCTGATTCATAAAGGCACTATGTACTAGAATTTTCTTCAGAAGAGGGCTTTGTGAACCAATGGCCATTCTGCCAGCAGTTTTAATTATACTGAAACAATCACACTTGAAATCGAAGCATCTTTAAGCTGGCAATGTCGGGACAGCAGCAGGCGGCTTCCTTTGAGAATCAATTAGCAACCAAACAACTCCACAGACTGGAATGCGGTGGTCCCCAGGTTACCTGGAGCAAGGTAAACGGCTACACGGGGTTCCACTCACCAGAGGAAGCATGAAAGGCCAGATTCCGGTGGGATGTGATTCAGGAACAAAAAAAAGCAAAGTGTTCTGAGGCTACAAGGCAGATGTTACAAATAATAAAACATGATTTGCATCCTGGTTTGACTGGCTGGTAGAGCCCCGTGATTTCCCCGACCTTACTGCTCATTTTCTGAGCCTGGTCAGGAACAACAAAACCAGCCATATCCACATCAGTGCGTTTGTTTCAGATGCCTGAGAGACAGGGGCGCATCATGCCGACCACGGCGGCCCAGGAGGAGGGGGTTAGACTGGGAAACACCAGCGAGCATTTCCCTTGGAAGGAGAAAAGCACACTCATTCACATCTCCACATTTTGTGCCTCGGAGGGGGCAAAAGACTGCTGAAAAGGTTTTATTTTTAGAAGTCTTTACTAAGTTCTTCACAGGCGTCTCAATCTTTGTTAAAAAGAAGCAGTGGATAAGCACATTTTCCTTACGGGAGCTTATTGCTGTGATTCCATATAAAATTTTAGTGGTTGGCTGCCTAGCGCGAGGCTTTTAGTAAGACAATACACAAATTATCCTCTTTTATGGTTCTTTACTTATAGAGAGAGACAACCATTTTAATAAAACAATTCACTTAGATTATTTTACTGTCCTTCATTACAGGTCTTCATATTTTTACACTTGTTCTTGCCTTTCCCAGGGTTAAAATCAGAATGTCTTGCTCTGGAATTAATCACAAATTGATTTGATTTTTGAGGTACTTTACTCTTAAAAAAAAAGAAAAACTTTCCACAATGTTATTCTATATACCTGAAGATCAAAATCAATTCAAAGCATTTAGTGACTCACATAATTCACCTGTAAAGTGAGTTAAGCGTTTCTCAGAGATGTCCTGTATTTATTTATTGGGAGTTCACACAAAAAAATTTAACCATCTCTTCCTTTCCAAATTTTTAGAGCAATAGCGATACCTGCCAAGTGCATTTCACTCACAATAGCACCGCATTCTGTTTAGACACATGCAACCATTGTTCTGTATTTAGACTGTCACAACCTACGGTCTAGCGTATGAAAGGCTTTTCCTTAGGATATGAGCTGTGGCTTATCTTAAAGTACGAAGAGCAGCTATTGCTTTTAATATTGTAACTAATACTGAGAAAATTCTCAGGATTGTGTATCTAAACTCTAATAAATCCAGTTAAAAGTAATAGGACTTAACATGGTTCGAGATGAGACTGGTAAAATGTGTGGTATTATCAAAATGCCTGTTAGCAACCTGAGAGCATTTTGGCAGTCAACTTGAGCATTTAAGTACAAACAAAAATGAAGATTGTATCACTAGAGAGTAATTACTTCTCATCTTATTTTAAGGTTCTGATGGAAATTAGTGCTAAACAGAACCAATAATATTTATGGTAAAGTAACTGGTAAGATAATTTTTGAATTCAAGATTTTTAAACTCTGGCAAATTCAAGAGCACCGTCTCTTTGTTTTGAATGCATTGTGTGGCTGAACTGCCCCACACCTTGCTTTGACAATATTCAATTTACCTAAGCAGTAAAAAGTAAAACGAAAGATTTCAGTTAGAAAATACATGTAAAAACAAACACTGTTTCTGCTACAAGTACATGTAAAAATAAATGTTACCTCTGCTACAAGCAGAATGTGCTGTAGCTAAATAAATGAAAATATACTCATGCAGACAGATGCCTGCACAGGCCAGGCGCATGCGCACACACACACACACACAGACACACTCACGAATCACCTCTATACCTTAATATCTCTTCTCGGAACATATATGCTTTGAATAGGCGGATTAAATATGTAGGTTGGATTCTAGAAGGCAATAAAACGATTATACTAAAGGTGACCTGCTTTAGGGAGAAATGCTAAATTGGGCTAATTTATGGTTATTACTCATTGCATTCAAAGAAACCTGGACTGAAGATCAAAGTGCATTTTGATTTGTTTGAAAATTGCAAATGACCCATTACCAGTGTTCCAACCCTGGCAAGTCAGAATGGGAGCTGCAAGTCCTCTGGACTCTAATCAAGAAAGAAAGGGTTTGGGCTCCAGACATCAGAGCCGTAAACATGTGAAATCTGGAAAATATTTGCTAAGCAAGCAACCATGTGTAAAATTTACTGAACTTGTCATGAGGGGGCCAGCAGCTGCAAACCTGAGAACTCCTCACTTCCGCAGAGACGCCAGATGTCGCCAAGAGGAGGTGGGGTTGTGCTGGGGGCTTCCCATCCCCCTTACTCCTGCGCCTTCCAGTCTTGCACACCATCTTCTTCAGCAACGTTTTCCCAGGTAAAGAAGCAGCAACCTCTCTCCACCAGGAGACAGAGTTCCATCCCTGCTGTCCCTGTTGCACAAGGCGCAAACCCACACGTTTAACCTGAGACTCAGATTTGCAACGCGTCCAGCCGCCCAGCTAAAATGGGTCAGTTTAGCAAAGCAGAGGACGTATCCCCGTGTCTGTCATTTGCTACCACCAATGTGGCTTCCCCTCGGTTCCACTGATGCGACACTTTATGAAAACTTTCTTAAAACCATGTTTGCTGCTTATAACCAAAAAACACCTTGGGATAGATTTTAAAACTTTACTGCAGAAACATAAAATTGGCCAGAGATCATCATAAACAAAGACGATTTGGTAAATTTTTAAAAATGACTCACTCTGCTTTTAACACCACCGGTACTCTATGTAATATTTACAGTATGCAATCTTCTTTGATAACGTAAAGTGTTTTTAAAATGAAATCTGTACTCAGACGCCTCTCCTTCTGGCTTCTCACTTTATGACACTAACATAGGATCTCATTCACTGAGCCAATTGAAATTTTAATAAAAGAAAGCAGGAGTTTCTAATAAACTCCTGCAGTGAGCTGATAATACTAAACATCTTTAGCAGCATGGTGTTTTTTATTATTATTTTAGCTGTATATTAATATGCTAGTATTTGTAAACTCCCCAGTGCCAGGAGATTTATTTCGTAAGCCTCAACTACATTCTTCTATGGTGAAAAGTTTATCTGACAGAGAAAAAAAGTTCTTGTTCATCTTTTTTTCCCCCTGTGGTTTTCCACCCAACGACTACTTGACAGAAAAATATACAGCTAACAAATGCATGGTGACGACACATTCAGTTCTGGATGGAGCGGCGACTGATTTCACTTAGGGTAGCACCCAAGTTGTGCCAACCAGGAAAGCTGGTAGAAAGCACAAGTACCAAGGAGACATTCTTTGGCTTTTGTGGGAGATTTAAGTGCCACCTTGGCCCATACCCCTCACCACTATAGTTTCTTACTGGCTTTATAAACTATTCCAGTGTGTCAGTGTGACCACCCCACAATCCCTACCCAAGCTTCACACATTCTCCTGAGCACCAGGGGCTGGCTGTATTGATTCTACTAACACATAGGAATCCATATTTACAATGCAGTTGGAGGGAGAAGCTCTAATAAAACCCTGTGGGGTCGTTTTTATGGCACTGGACATGATGTAGATTGT
This sequence comes from Typhlomys cinereus, assembly GCA_023101885.1. Taxonomy (NCBI): domain Eukaryota; kingdom Metazoa; phylum Chordata; class Mammalia; order Rodentia; family Platacanthomyidae; genus Typhlomys; species Typhlomys cinereus. Next base: position 689,128 of record JALPQD010000551.1, read on the forward strand.
TAACACCAGTAGTCAATGAACATCAGCCAACATCTTGTGGTGCTTCAGTAGTGCTCACCGGACGTGGTGCTTCATTGCTATGAACCAATTTACCAAGCTGGTCCTTTCTTCAACGCCACGTGTCAGACGCTGTCACCAGACCTCCTTTGTAAGTAATAAAACTAAGATACGTGAAGGCCACTTACTAAAGTTAGGAGGCCAAGAACAGCTGCATAGGTTGGGACTGGTTGGGACCAGAGCATTCTAGCTAGAGACTGGTTGTTGTCACTGAGCTGGCCTGAGTCATATTGTGGTGAATCTAGCTGAGGATCGGTCTTCTTTCCTAGTCATCCCTGGACCTGCATGACCCGATAACATCATCTCCCGCTTCTTTACCCATATGCTCTGGGTAGACAGGGCATCTCTAGTTAATCTTGAATTCAGAGGAGAAACTGAAGCATCTTCACTCTATCAGCGCTACATGCCTTTGAGTCTGACTCTTCAAAATCAGTCCAGAAGTGTTTGTTGTGGTCCTCGACAGGAAAGCCAAGCTGTACCGGACCTCTTGGTCTCATTTTATGCTGTAATTTACCAGACTGAATTTTATTTTATCTATTTATTTTGTTAATTTATCAACAACCTTTAAGTCTCTATCCAAGGCTGGCCTTGAATCAGACTGCAGTCCTTCTGCTGTAGCCTCCCATGGGCTAGGATTACAGCAGTTACCATCATGTCCCCCCCCTGCATGAGCTCGAGAACAAAACTCAAGGTACATGATTTGATAAGTTCTTGATGCAGTATATAAAAAGGCATTTTTTTCCCAGCAGCACAGACCACCACATGTGTAATGAGCATCTTCTCCAGGTATCCCCAGATCCTGGCTGACCCCGGCACTCCCATACCCTAACCCCAGTCCCCATTTGACCTCGGCTTTGACTGGCGCCAGACGTGCAGAGCTTTGCTTCGTGAGCACGCAGCTCAGGACGCCACCTCGCTTCTCCTTGCCTAACGCCGGGCCAGAGCAGCAAGGCAAGAGCTACGTCCAACCCCGAAGGGAAGATTCAGGGGTCCTCCATGCAGATGTGCAGAACACTTCGAAGCTCACCCAGAAGAACGCCAATTTACCACCCACCCATCCCCCCACACGGCAAAAAAATATCCTTGGACCACCTTCAGGTTGAAATTTGGTTCTGGCAAGTTCTCCTCAGAAGGCAGTACCAGGCTGTTTCTTGAATTATAGCTCAGATGTGCTGACATTAAATTGCTGACCAATCTAACTCATTATTTTGTTTTGTTGTTACTTGCTTACTGTGTCTGTCTGTCTGTCTCTCTGTCTGTCTGAGTCCCATGCATACCAGACTGGCCTATTACTCACTATGTAGCCCTGGGTGACGTTGAACTTCTGACACATCTACCTCTACCTCCAGAGCGCTGCACTGGCATACCACCACACTTCACTTATACGGAGCAGGGGCTGGAGGGCACGACTTTGGGCACGCTAGGCAAGTGTTCTGCCAACTGAGCTACATGCCAGCAAATCTAATCCAAAGTATTCAGTTACATATTGTCCAATAGCTGTTCTGGGACTACACGCTATAAGGACATGTGGAAAAAGGAAAAAAAAAAAACACAGTAGCATTTGGTGATAGAAATACCATATATCTTTGTTTAGAAGTAGTGGCTTCTATTAAATTTAATTACTTCCCCTGTGGCTTTAAATCAAGGGCAGCTTCTGTTAAATTTAATTACTTTCCCCTGCGGTTTACATGGCAAAGGTGTCCTTGCAACTCACGGAGCGCTTCTGGCCGAAGGGGAAGCTTGACTATGATTTGCTCTGATACACTAACGCCGTCCCTTGTAATTCCACTTTTTCCCTCTGCCTAGTCGCAGGGTTGTTATTTTGTTTTGCTTTTGTGGACATTTTATTCATGAAATCTGCTCTTGGTATCTTGCAAATTATTCAATTAGGAGCATGTGATTGACAACTAAAAACTGAAGAGAAAAAAGAAAAGAAAAGAAAATTCTTGATAAATCTCAACACAAAGACAGCCTGAGTTGATTTTACAGTTTCATCTGAAAACTGTCTAGCTTTGTAATCTGCATAAAGATACACTTTGCTAAGTTTTCTGAGTGGGATGCTCATAATGACTTTTATTAAACATCCGGGCTTACAGTTTTTACTGCTAATTACAGTCCACGGCCATTCCAATTGCTCTTCTGCCCCCTAATTGTCAAAGCGCGCATTGGATGGCTACTAACGTATTCCTTTATTGACTTGCCATTCCAGCATGCTGGCAGAAGTGAATTCCTGAAAGTTTGGCTTCTCTCAAGATGAAGTGGATTTTCATTAACATTCTGAAAATGGATGCAGCTCTACGGGTGGAAAATCAGGCAGCGTTCAAACCGTTTTAGAATTTCACAGAAATTTTGCATTATCTTTCCCATGATTCTGTGCTGATGTCAGGTTGGATTTCTAGTGAAATGACAATGAAATCATTTCGATTCCATGCAATGTGCAAAAAAAAAAAAAAAAAAAAAAACAGTCAATTTTTCACTTGGCAAGCTGAAGTCTGAAGTAATTAAGCTCTGCGATGTGGGAGGCAGCTTCCTGCTCAGAAGTCAGTCTGAGCTAATTACCATATTAAAGTCAAAACATCATGTACCACACTGATAGATAGATGGATGGAGAGATTGGGCGTCTATTAAATGATCCGCTTGGTTATGCTCCCTGGGAAATGTGCCACGGATGCCAATTAAGAAATATATATTCCAAGTGAGTGTTTCAAAGTGACAAAACTTCTATCTGGTAAATTGAATTTATTATTTACTGATCATGAAGTACTTAAAGTCATAAAAATCGAGCGAGAGAGGAACCTAGGAGGAGAATTACATGCTCCGACTGGATTTACAAGCCCCTCATTAGCCAATTGCCATGTTAGCATAAAGTTCTTCGTGGAAGCATTTCCAGCCAAGGTACCGGGAGTCATTTCACTCAAGAAAACTCTTAACTGGAATGATAATGCGGTGCTTCAGAAAAAATGTAAACATTCAGAAATTTCAAAGTCAAAACCAAGTTGAGCGGAAAATTCACTCTGTGTGTGTTTAAAAGAACAGTAAATGAAACACACTTCAAAGGATAATCTTTGTTAAGTATCTTGAAATCTGTTCAAGGCATCGCAAAAGAAAATGACCTCCCAGATACCTAAGTCAGATAAGTGATTTATTAATGCCTCTAGATGAGCTATGCTTAAGCCATTGCTGGCAGGCTCATTTATTAAAAATTAATCATTTATTAATATTCCTTCTCAAGTTCGCCAAATAGATCATTGTGTTTATGATTTCCTAGTGCTACCTGGCAAACATGCCAAATCCACTTCAGTAGGGCAGTTCATCTTCGTGTACATTGGTGAAAAGCGAAGGCCGCATTGGCTGGGGCATCTCAGAGCAAAGAAAGGCACCTCCCCTGTCCGCAGTAACATTTGATCTTCTCTAACGACTTTCCGAGGGATTTGTTTGCCACCATGTCCACTACTTTATGGATATCATAAAAGAAGGAGCACTGAAGCCATTTCCTCCTTTACAATCAGAGAAAAAGAACTTTTGAGACCCCAAACTAGTTTTTTTTTTGTTTTTTGTTTTTTTTTTTTTGCTGTTGTGTTGACCACAAAGGAAAGTACACTTGATAATAACAACAACAACCAAAAAAAAAAAAATTCTAAGGTCAGTCATGGTAGCACAGGTCTATGATCCTAGCACATGGGAAGAGAAGGCAAAAGAGTCAGGAGTTCTAGGACCGTCTGGGTTCAAAGTCAGCCTGGGCTACAGAGGACCCTATCTCAGATGAACAAAACAATCTAGCCATATAGGTTAAAATGTTGGTTCTTTTCTCAAGGAGATAAGCTAAAGGATCAATGGCTGACTCAGATCTGATTTCACCCACACTTGCTGGCCAGCACTTGAGCAGGAAGGGACCCAGGTAGCCAGCTAAGGCAGGATGCCATCTCCAAGTGCAGAGCATTCTGAAAAGCAGATGCAGGTATGTGTGTGTGTTGTGTTGTGTGCATCTCTGCACACAGGAATCTCTGTGTGCATGGATGTATGTGTATGTCATGTGCGTCGATGTGTGCATGTATGTGTATTGCATGCGTGTGTGGGTGTGTGCATGTGCACACGAGTGTGTATGTGTGCATGTCTGCATACATTCATCTTTGTGGGTATACATGTGTGTACATTACGTGTGTGCATATATGTATGTGCATGTGTGTGTGTATGCATCTCTTCATATATTCATCTTTATAAGTGTGCATATGTGTGTGCATGTGCTTGTGTGTTGTGTGTGTGTGTGTATTAATTTTTAATCAGCATTTCTCCCTGTGCTCTGGAACCCAATAGGGATAGTTACAGTTAGACTTTCTCCACCTCACGTTGCTGGTGACACCATTTTCTTAACCTAAAGGCACAGAGGAAAGTAGAGAGAAAGCAATGTCTTGGTTGTTGAAATAAGGTTTCATATAGCTGGAGGGCCCGGAAGGCCTTATGTAATTCCGAGTGACCCTGAATTCCTGCTCCTTTTACCTCCACCCCCGAAGGGCTGGGGTTACAGGTGTACTCAGCAAACCCAGACAAGAAAAATCATCATTATGGAGATGAGGACACAGAAATCCCTCCTTTGACTCTACATGTAGGTATGTATGGCATGGATCTAGACACAAGCATAATGCACATGCACAGACACACACAACCTCATCCCACACAGAAAGACACAATTAAAGCTTTCTACTTCCCCCCCTTAACTAAAGAGAAAAGTTATCTGAATTAGTTAAAAAACAAAAAAATAACCTTTTGTTTTATTCATCATCAAAAGCTGACATTCCCTAGAGAACTATGAAATTTTATTCTGCGCCTTCTTTGCTTACCGCTTTCACATCTTTCCATAACGGAGACACACTGCCTTCACAGCTGGCTTTGGTCAGGGAGCAAAAAGATCCAGCTAGGTGTCTGTTTCTGGACGGACGCAACCTCACTTGGGCTTCCCCCTTACCTGGTCACTCTCCATAGGATTCCGTAAGGTGCCCAGAGTGACCCTTTAGCAAAGAAGGCCAGAATAGTGGACAAGAATGGAGTCACATGGGGGGCACGGGAGGATTTCAGTTCTTTGTAGTGAATTTTACTGTCATTTACAGCTGCCAATCACAGGTGCTGTTCATCAAATCTGACCTCACATGCCACCCCTTAAGCATCCACGGTGTTGAAGGGTCTCTCACCATCTCAGCGGCAAAAGTGAAATTGGATTGTTTGGTTTCAGCTGGTAGTACATTTCAATCTTTAATTTCTACTCAGAGAGGATGAGTTCTGTTTCAGGACTCAGAAAAATAACAGATAAAAATGGGCTTTCGAGGCTGGAGAGGTGGCTCAGGGGTTAAGCCTCTGCCTTGCAGGCGGAAGGTCCTGAGTTCGGATCCCAGATCCCACGTATAGACACTGGGCAGACGCGGGGGCGGCCTGCGTTTCTGGTCCTGACAGGGCAGAGCCTGTGAATCCTGGGGCAGGAGGAGGTGGAGGCGTCCATGGTGGTTCCGGAATTCGTCCGTGGTTCTACACACACACACACACACACACACACACACACACACACAGGAACACAGCATACACGCACAATTGAATAAATAATAAAAAATTTTTAAAAAAATGGGCTTTCCTTGGAATCACTCAAACTTCATGAAAAGTGTCTCCTATCGCTTTGCCTATCACATTGGAATATTGCAACATAAAATAAATATGGAAACCAAAAAATTGAGAATTTAACCTAGGCATTTCAAAGAGCATCCTTAATTCTCATCTCCACTCCAAATACACACGTATCTAACCCAAACCAATTCTGTTATCTGTCCAGATCGATTCTGATCATGTATGGGTAAGCACCTTTTAAAGACCATTCTCTGAACATGCTAATGACATGAACTGGATGAATTCCATCTCAAACTCCTAAATCAAATAAACAAGACTCCAACCGCACGTAACCTTCTGTTCACGCTTCATCCACCACTGAGTTCTTGACTCTCTTGCAATTCGCCCATGATAATCTCCCATCTCTCAGCAACTGTCATATTCACTAATGCAATCATACATCTAAATCAAAAGCAGTAAGTAGCTCCCGCCATGAAAGAACACCTACATAAACATTGTCTTTGGTGCCTTCAATTTTCTTTCATGCTGACACTGTTAACACAAGACAGCACTACTCATCATTGGAAACACCCCCTGAATTCATTAGCTGCTCAACACCTTCCCTGACATCATGGCGCGACGGCCAGCAGTGGTGTCATCTGAATTAAAGGTAAACTGGCACTAAGGGCATTCAAAACGTCAGAACGACAGGAAATAAGAGAGTGTTTCTTTTATTACCAAGGTGGTTCCCAAGTTACCGGACTGATTACCTGATCCTTAAATATTATTTATGTATAATTTGCCCAATCACTCCTGGCAACGAAAGTGATTTTCTCTTCTGTCCTCAATTTCATTTCATTTATTTTATATTTATTTTATTATATTTATTTATTTATTCCCAATCATACAAGCTTAATAGGTACCACAGTCCCCTCCCTCCCTCCACCCCTCCCCAGTCCCCTTGCACCCTTCCCCCCTTTTCCTCTTCTTTTCACCCCTCTCCCTCCCTTTCTCCCAGTACTTCCCCTTCTCCCCTACCATTCCCTGTAGCATCTTTTAGTGTGCATGTCAAACATCCCCCTGCGTCCTCCACTCTGATGAGGTGTCAGGACTCAGTGGCATTGCCCAGAGCCCTTTCCTGAGCTCCCCTTTAGCATGGGAACACTATTATGACTGTTAGTCCCTTGTCTCTAAAGATCCTAGTGCCTGTGATACATGCTAGACTTTGGGGGGTCATTGACATGTCAGTCATTGCACAGATCATGCAAAGTCCAATTATGGCTACTGTGGTCCTAACTTGTGTGGAGTATCTTGCATATCATTGCTCCTCCCCATCTTTAGGCTCTTACAATCTTACCACCCCCTCTTCCACAAATTTCCTGAGCTTAGGATGGGGAGAAATTTGGCTGGTCTGGTTCCAGGTGATTAATGTAGGGTCTCTGATGTTCTGGATTATAGTTTGTTGTTGTTTTCAGTTTTGCTGCTCCTGTACTGCCCTCAGCTCCATCCTGAATGGTATTGGAGGTCACCTCCTAACCAGAGATAAAAGGCTGATTAAATGGAATCTTACTATAAGGGTAGATTCAAAGGTAGATAGAATAGGAGTAGGAGACAGCAGTGAGGAGGGGGCTCCGTCTCCCATTTGCAGGATGATTACCATCTGTCTGTCTCACTCTATACCCTCCCTGACTGGTGAGATCAAACCCTCAATTTCAAGCCAAGGCAAGGATGAGAGCAACTAAGAGATCCCATCGGACGGACACCCTGCCCTTCTCCCCCAATGTTATGATCTCAGTGAGGTCAAGAGAAGATCCTTTCCAAAGGATGCTGGGCAGAGATGTCACGGCAGCAGTAACTTTCCCATGTTGCGATAACAGCATCCAGATCCTGGGTTAAGTGCATACGGAAGAGGAAAAGAGTCAAGCACCTTGGCCGCCAGGCACTTTGTAGAGGTATCCGAGGGCTGCATAAGTCAGCATCTAAATATGTTCTCATGGGCATGTTTGACCTGCTAAGGGGCCAAGATAGCTGCGAGGGCAACCCAACACAAAAATCATAAACATATATAAACACAGTAAATGTTTGGCAATTTTTTTGCAACTCCTTCATGGGGATGCTTTGTAATGCTGGGAGGCACCTGAGTAACGGCAGCCGAGGTTCTCAGAGTGCAGGACTTAGAAGAGTCCTGTAACTCTAAGGTAGTCAGGACTTCGACCTTTCAGTTTCAACATACAGAATCAATCAGACTAAATTGGTTGGAGAGATGGCTCAGGGGTTAAAACCTTTGCTTTGCAAGCAAAAGGACCTGAGTTCAAATCCCCAGATCTCACATTAGAAAAAAATTCTGAGCAGATATGGCTGCGGTCTACAATTACAGCCCAGGAAGGTGAAACCAAGGAAGCCCCAGAGCCTAGCAACCCAGGAAGTAGTACAATCCAGAAGATTCTCAGTGTCTCCATCGGGCCTCCACGGGCACACGAACTCACGTGCCCTTTGTACACATGCATCACACGTGTACGCCTACCCACATGCAAAATGCCCGCATACACATGTACAAAAAGAAAAAAAATCATACTGAATTGCCTATTACAGGTCAGATTTAGAAGCACTTGTCCCCAGTGTACATATGAGGATACTGATGATCTTAAAGACTCCTTTCAAGTAGTTGACATGAGTACCAGGTCCTACTAACATCATTTTTCCTATGCTCTCTATCTGGGAATTTATGGGGGGAAATTAGACAAGGTGTTACCAACCAACATATGTACCATTGAAGAAAACATGGCATATGGGATAAATCTGAATAATTTTTCTAGTCTGTGTCTCCCACAGTACTAAGTTCACTGGTTTAAGCACATTGAACATGAAGTCAAAAGATTGGGGTCCCCAATCTTAACTGTGCCTCTTTCTCCTAAGACCAAATATTCTCATATAAGAAAACAGGTCTTCAAGGGTCTATTTCAGTACCAGGGCCTAGAAGATAGAAAGTCCTCGGCAACCATTGGCGGAATAAATAAGTGAACAGGTGTATTGTGAGCAATTGTCAAATAGCACTTGGTAATTACCAAGTTCTAAGTCAGTTTCAGAAACAATGCTACAATTTTCTTAGTAACAACTTTCTGATTGGATTTCAGACCCACTTTTCAGCAGACATCATATTCCTGATATTGTAAACTAGAACAGGAGCCTGTGAAAGGGGAGGAATTAGACTGGGGAGAGGATGCAAACCATTAAGTTTAGCTATGAGAACATCGTATCAAAATGCCTTTTAAATATTTGTCACTTTACACATAGATCGAAGGAACATTCAGAACTCTACCTGGAAGCTTCCTTCTTCAATGGAAGGTGTTTATTACAGAAAACCATAGTTAGCAAAAGAAAGGGATGGTGGAAAAGAAGGGATGGCAGGCACTTTGGCCCTAAACAGGACATCTAAGCCACTCGCCCGCCCCAAGGCTCAGGATATATCATGGAAGAGGGAGTATGAAGACTGTAAGAGCTTGAAGGGTGAGAGGATTGTGGCCAGACAATGTCTCGTGGACATAAAAGGACTGTACCTCCAATAACTTTCTCCCCATGGAAGTAGAAGCTTCTATCCAATTATTTAATGAAAGAAGCGTCTTTAGGTTGCCCCGCACCATAGATTTACGCGATCTATTAATAATTGTTAATAGTTCCTTAAGATTGATTTCTGCCTGATGCTTATCTTCTTGCTCTGATCTACCCCAAAGACTAAGGTCAGAGGTCAGTCAACTTCTCCCATAAAGACCATAAAGACAGTAAATATTTGGTTCCTGCCAATGATAGGTTCTCAGCCAGCACTGCTAAATCCCAGACTTCTAGCAAAAAATCCACCCAAGTTATACATACATGAATGAGCTTAACTTTCTAACAGTAAAACTTTAGTTATAAAAACAAATGTCAGGCTGATCCCCTGTCATTGAGCTACTAGATCTTCACAGGTACTACAAATTATTTCAAAAGAGTGGCATACCTTCATTATGTTGTTTCAAGTGTTCTGGCATAGTTAACACATGATACTACTTTGTGTAACTGAAAAAACTTAAATGAATTGCACGTTAAACCCTACATGATGTTTCCCAGAGAACGCAAAGGAAAAGAAGACAGTGACTTCTGTGAAACCCACATGAGAAACAGATTGTATAACACAAGAATTCATTGGTCCATCCTTATCCTTTCCAATGTTAGTACCTGCTAAAGAGCACATGGCTCCGGCATGTTCTTTCTGGCTTATTGTGTATATCTGCCAATTAACAACACATCTGAGCATCTACATTAATGACATATATAGATATAGAAGACAATATAAATATTGCACTAACGCCAAAATGTTCAGCAGCTCACCTGAGTGGTCCCTGTCAAGTTGATCATAATTAGGAAGGTATCCACAGGAGCTAACCGCAGAGCCAGTTGTAACACAGAGGTGAAGGAGTAGAGATGGAGAAGGGAAACAGATGGTTCTCACTCACCCTGGTGAGACCAAAGCCACCAGCTTACCATAGGACAAAGCACATAAAGGACACCTTGCTATGCTTACAGGAAACTGTTCTGTTTGGAGGATCACCAAAAAATAACAGAGATAGACGCAAGAATGTATTCTTTCCAAATCATTCCTTCTATTGTTCACATTATATAGCCCAGAAAGTGGAAATAGAGCAAAACAAAGAAGTGCTCAAAAGCAATTCCTGTGATAAGAGAGCATTTGAAGAGATGGATCTACCCATGTGATCCTTCCATCATGTGACAAGTTGTATATTACAAACAAACTCAAGAGAAAGTTCCTCTTGCTCGACAATAGTGTTGACCAGCCAAAGTCCCATAAGTAAAATTCTATACAGGCAGAGGATTATGTGGAATAGAGGAGCCAAACACAAGCATTTCCTGGACCTGCCAGCGATGCTAAATGACTTTCATTCTGTAGTACACACTGACTAGTCACATGGCTGCCTCTTGCACAGTCTCCTAGTGACAGTATTTCCAACAGGCAACATCTATCAAACCGCAGCTGGCTTTCATGGGCAGGTAAAGTTCAATAGCCAAATCTTTCTTATTTTTACTTTTGTAAAAAACGAAAAGTTAGTTTTAAGGCATATGGGAAAATAGCTAACCCCACACGCTTCCTCTTTGGAAAAGCCTCTTTTTTGCCCTGGGGGGACTAGCAATACCCTTTCCTCATGAAAAGCTATGCTCAGTGCTGGGAATATTCAAATGTCTGTCAGGTTAGGGCAATACAGAAGGGCCCAGTGAGGGAAGGCTCTCTTTGCCATTCATCTTGAAAAACAAGTGTTAGGGTAGAAGGTGGGATGAGACCTTGGTTCACAAAGCTCGTTTAAGAATTTATTAGCTAAAAGAAAACTTTGCTTCTTGGGGACTACTTCGGAAAATACACATTTCATTTTCCTACCAACCAACTCAGCATTGAGCTTGCTTCTACTTTTGTGGACTCTCTCACTTCAGATAATGTGTGCAATAGGGTGATAAAGGCTTTTATTTATAGTGGAAATGAAAATTCCAGAGGACAAAGAAGTAAAAACAAAGGAATCACAAGCAGGCATATGGTTCATATGGTTGCATACTGTCTCCCCGATTCTGTGCAGTCGCTTGATATACTCGGGTCACAAGGGCTTTAAAAACCAAAGGACCCCATTACCTGGAACGCTTGGACGAGTAGATTGAAAACACTTCTCAGATTGACGTCCATCACAATTAGCAAATTGCTTGGTTTCTTTGAAAACACCAGCCTTTTACTGGAAGACTCTGATGCAATTTCTCTTTGATGGGAAACACAAGGGTGACTACTCCCCCAGCCAGGGGGCCGCCCCCGTGCGCAGGGACGCCTCTCTCGTCTTCCGCTGGAGACTGCAGCCAGCATTCTTGAAGACAGAGTGACATCTAAAGGGACTGTGAAACAGCCAAGGCTGGCTACACGGCAAAGTCAAGGGCACATCACGTGTTGGAAAACTGATGAGTTTTCAGGTTTCCTGGGCCTGATTGTCCCAAGTAACCATGTGAAGAGGATCAAATTCCGATTTTAATGACATGCCTCAGGGCGCCTTCAGGACAACTTCCATTTTTATCTTAGATTCTGCAGGTCCTCGGTGAACAAAAGAGGGGAAAATCAGCTTTGAATAGATTCCTTACGCTCTTGTCAAAAGTAATCCAACCCTGAATATCTATATCCCCGAAATATCATCATGCGGGCAGCTGTTATTAACCTGAAGAATTAATAGAGCAGAATATTTAAAATGGGGTTTCAGTTATTGATTCTCCAATTAGACCTTGTGTTCCCTAGGTGCCGTGGGTAATAATGTTTTCGCTCAGTCTCCTGCACTCGCTCGCTGTTCCTCTCCCTGGCTTGTTCCTGCGCACGCTTTGAATACACATATGGTGCAAATGCCCGGATCTGGAAGGGAGGCTGCATGTGTGGATTCTGATTATGCTTTTGAAAAATTCCCCCAGTCCCAAATCTACTCTTTCCCAAGTTTCTAATCCTCACCATCCCCACTTCTGCACGATATCAGTTTTTATTTTGGAGGTGACGGTCACCATCCGCTGCAGCTTAGTCAGGGAGGGGGGGTGCCCGGGTGCTTGTTAACTTCACCCCGATGTTAACAATGAACTAATTACTTTTACTACTGAGGCGCTCTAGGGCATTATTTTCTTTCTGTGCGTTTTCCTCCTGAACTACTGCCATGCTCCGTCAGAGGACTTAGGGATGTCCAAATTAAAAAAAAAAAAAAAAAGAAAAAGAAAAAGAAAGAAAGAAATTCATGGGGCTAAAACTAGCATCACACACTCGAGGTCTTTTCTTCATTTTTCTTTAATTGTGTATTCCTAGGGAAGTGAGACTACCTTCTAATCCATTTTTACTTATTTATGAAAAATAGTCACAAAGCATGCCAAACTCCTGGGATGGCCAATCAGCATTTAGAAGCATGATACCCCAGCGAACTGCTTAAGCACGCATCAGCTGCGAACCCCAGAAGTTAACCCCTTCTCCTTTACAGAAGCTGTGACGAAGTAGTAAAACAGTATGTGGTATATTCTCTTTTTCACAAAAGTGTGTGGGTTTCTCCATTTGCACAATAGCACTTCTATTTTTATTGAAGTGGGGGGAGGGGAAGCTAGATACGGAGGGGAGGGATGAGAAAGGACCCCATTAGCCCAGAGAAAGTGACTCTGAGGCGACATGTACAGTCGGGTGTCATTTGCAGCCAATGTGGTATTTTGCCTGAAGACAGAATTTGCTCACACAACTGATTTTCTGTGATTGTTTTTCATATAAAACACCCACCCTAGGCCCATCCGCACATGCACCCAAACAGCATTTCACTTTCATGCCCAAAAGAAGTTGGCAGGGAAAATTCAAAGCAAAACTCTCAGAACCCGAGGCATGGAAGCGGGAAACAATGGCAGTACTTTTCAGCTAGTGCTAATAAAGGAGATTAATGCAACATGTAACCTAAGATGCGTGCTAATAAAAGAAGTGGTGAAAATAATAATAAACCACCTGCCCTTATCATGGATATCTCTCTCCATTCAACTCACCTTTGCATGATGCTGTCTTTATTTTTTTTCAACGCTTAGAAATAAACTGCAATGGTAGAAAAATGATGATTAACAAGCCAAAGTCTTCTTGATAACATGAAGGTTCAGTGCTGCTGTTTTGCAATGAGCATTCTTTCTTACCCGGTCCCTTCCCACTCAGGGCTATCTCAATTAGAGCAGGAATCAATTGTGGAGTGTTCTGGGCGCCCAGGTGTCCAGAACTCTACGTGCTCCTGGTCTATCTCAGAGGATTGCAATTCTGATAAGAAAACAGAAATGTAAAGGCCAGACATGGGGAATCTTGGAACTGGAGACAATAACAATTAGAATCACATGGACTCACTCAGAGTGCAGTATTTAGGAGCAGAAGAAATCAACCAGCTTCCTACTAATAAAGCAGCTTCAACTTTGTTGCTACAATAGCGCTTTGAGTGTGAGTTTGGGAGCCTCTTTTTGATTCTTTTGTTCTTCCAGCAGTTATTTTCACGCTAAAATGGTAAGGGTGGAGCGGTTTGCCTGCAGAAGAGAAAGTGAGTCGACAGAGCGAGCTTTTGTTCCAGGATCTTTCCAGGTTCAGCACCAGCAGTTCTAGAAGTCGGAGGGAAACACAAGGGGGAGATCCCGGAGCCGCCACAAAGACTTCTCTCACTACACGATTGTGTGTCTGCTTTAGTTCTTCTCCCGGTGCAATACTGTATTTGTACGTTATGATATCTGAATTTCAGGAAGTCGTCTTCTTTTTAAAAGCTATCACAAAGACAGCTTTTATAAATGAGTAAAACAGCAAGCAATGAAAATTGCATCTGAGTGCATATCTCTGGAAAGGATTATAGACAATTATAAAACCAAGGCCTCTTCAACAGTGCGAGGTAGGGCTGACACCCTGACACTGACAGGTAGACCAGTGCACAGGATGGCGAAAGAACAGAAAAAAAAAAAAAAAAAAAATATATATATATATATATATATATATATATATATATTTGACCGATTCTGGAATTTAAAATCAAAGCATTACCCAAAATGTGCTGACTATGTGCTTTTTAAAGACACAAAAAGCCTCTGATGAGAAAGCACAACATCTAGGACTGACTCCTGCATCCTTTGAACGACAGAAAACAGGACTGAGAGAAAAGAGTAGCCGGTATGACAGCAGGTCCTTTTCTCCCCAAACAGCCAGACCTCCGTGGACTCTCAAGAAGGTGATGGACTTGATTGAGACATAAATTTTTATCTTGCTACAAAGTAAAGGAGGTTCGGGGGTAATGGGGAAAATTTGCATAATGTTTTCTAGATAAGATTTTTTTTTTTTCCTCAGGAAATTTCTTTACAAGGTTTGTGAATTATTCAGCTTCATGTCTGGACTTTCTACTTCTTCTGAGATATGTAATCGGTGGGGATTAAAATTTGTAATCTAAAATATTCCCATTTATCATATGTGTTGTTTTTTTTTTAAAAAACCTATGTCAAGTTCAAGCCAAATGGACACAGAACTAAAACTAAAAAGAGAAGCCAAACAAATTTCTGTTATGTGTTTAATTCCATGAACTGTAGGTGGCCAAAAGCAGAGTCCTGTCCACTCTTTTCTCTTTAATAAAATAAGGTTATTAGGGGCTGGAGAGGTAACTCAGGGAGGGGTTAAGCCTCTGCCTTGCAGGCGGAAGGTCCTGAGTTCGGATCCTAGACCCCACGTATAGACGCCGGGCAGAAGCGGGGGCGGCCTGCGTTTCCGGTCCTGGTAGGGCGGAGCCTGTATTCCCGGGGCAGAGTAAACAAGGAGGAGGTGGAGGCGGTTCCTGAATTTGTCCATGGTTCTACACACACACACACACATTCATACACACACACATGCACACACACACACACACACACACACGCACACAACACACAATTGAATAAATAATAAAAAAATTTAATAAGATAAGGTTATTAACACTTACAGGGGCAGATAGAAAGTATTTTTTGAATCATCTAAGATCTGTTTAAGTCCTCACAAAATAGATGATGGTGTACTGATCAGCTTCCAAAGCAGATCTTCCCACCAAATCGTCCTCCTGGAGTAGAAAATGTATGGTATAATTACATGTTGGCTGAGTTTCACTGAAATTCTCTATCCCAAATTACCACCAATTTCTATTCCTTGCAGTACAAAACCCCATTTCCCCCTCAATGGGGAGTATCTTTTCCTAGTTCTAATTTTAACTTGAAAAATCACATCTCAAGAAACTCAATATCCTTTTTTTTTTTTGAGAGTAAGAACAATCAAAAAGATATATAATGTATGCAGCTCCAAGCAGAGTGACTCATTGAGACAACTCCAAGTTATGAAACGTATCTCTCACAGCTTAGACTCGGGTTTTGTCAGAAAAGCAGTATTAAAAATAGCAAGCTGATTGTAGAACTGTGGGAGGGAAAAGACAGGCATTAGCAGGAACGTATGGGAAGGGAAAAAAATAACTGTAAGTACCATCTTCATGAAGGAAGTATAAGGAAATTATTTTTACCAAAACAAAAGGATCAGTTTCTAATCAATAAATAGTTCAAGCCAGAAAATAGATTATTGTTCTTGGAAATTAGTGGAACACATGGAACTTTGCTAATGTTTGCACTGACCTGGCTGCTTCTTCATGACTTTTTTCTTATTAGATCTTAAAGACTTAACTCACATGTAACACGTCGTAGATAAAAATGAACAACTCAATAGCTATGAAAACAAGAAACATATTTTACAGTGTCTCAAATTCCATTCCAAACATGTGTCTTCAATGTTACTTTAATTATACTACTACTAGCCACAGAAGACTATCCTGGATTGCCCAAAATGTTCGTTTATTCAGCAAATGTTAATTGATCACCTATGTGAGACAGGTGTGTACATACGAAGATGAATGTAAGGGAATGTCTGCCCTAAGAAGTTTCCAGTCAACAGGGATAAGTGACAGGAGCCCTGTGGTTATAGAGCGGCGTGATAAGTGTGATCTGGGATCTGATAGTGAATTCAAGGAAGAAATAGAAGCACCACAGAGTAGGGTGGAAGATGCAGAGCTTGTGTCCTGGGAAAAGTTGTCTAGGAAGGAAGGAAGAGCTAGGGAACCGCTTCCAGGCAAGGTGCAGACCACGTCCCCAGGTCCCCCCAGATTTGCTGTTTCGCTCTGAGAATTTCACAGGACTTGGCATAGAGTCACAGTTATGATGTGTAGCAATGAAAGACTGCGAAGTATAGCTGGCAAGGGAAGAAAGGACATGGCAGAACACCAGTAAAGGCACAGCAAGCGTCCGAGTGTCCGCCCCAGTTGTGCCTCACAGGCTTGCTGGCTTACAATGAGCTATGGAGGTACATGTGAAACGCGGCTGGCCAGGGAAGCCCGAGAGAAAGAGAAAAAGAACTCAGAATTCTCACTGGGGCACCAGTCGTGTCAGATGCCTAGCACCCTGAAACGCCACGCTATCGGGCATCGCCCACCACACGCCAGCACCGCCGGTGTGTCTCAGAGGGAGCTTCAGCACTCAG
Organism: Typhlomys cinereus; assembly: GCA_023101885.1. Taxonomy (NCBI): domain Eukaryota; kingdom Metazoa; phylum Chordata; class Mammalia; order Rodentia; family Platacanthomyidae; genus Typhlomys; species Typhlomys cinereus. The sequence continues at coordinate 705,854 of JALPQD010000551.1, forward strand.
CACAAATCATCCTGCTTGCACCAACACCTTAAGCAGTTAATCAGGTCAAGAATGGCTGGAACTGGCACCCTCTGCAAACTCTTCACTACCGAGGGCCTGATATGAGCGACCTCAGATAGGCAAAAATCACTTAGCGGTATCCTGGAGAGGATGACGAAGCCACAGTGGCATCCCTTAAAAGCTGAAGGAGAACCAGTTAAATAGGATGATGCACAAAAAGTGCAAACCAGAAATGCCCAGGCTGTGGGCATGGGTCTCCAGAAACAGAGGGCAACAGCTGGGTCCTGCAGAACTGAGCAAAGCTGAGGCGATGTGTGAGACTAGATAACAAAGGCTCAAGTGTCAGGATTTGTCTTTAGCTACTGGTGACAGAAAATGACCAAAGAAGCATAGCGGGAGAGAGGCAAGCTCAAAAGTCATCTAGAAAAATCTCGTTTTGTTAGTCCACGAGTCTCTGGAGGAGAAACTGTCCTCAAGTATCCTCCGGAACTACCATGAGGTCCGAAGCCTGCACTTCAGTCCAGAATCTCCTCTGTCACCTGTTGGGTCCATCCAGGATTTGCCCCAGGGCATGGCCGAGCACATGGGACTAAAGAAGGCGCTGGGGCAAGGGTCTTGATCACTTTACAGAGAGCCCTAGTTGGCTTTCAGGTATCTACCTGCCCCCTGTGCTGAGCGGCATTGAACTTGACCATTAGCACCTGTAGGATGTATTGATCTGTGACACAATTGGATGCCTGTTTCGCGCCTTGGTGGCCTTTGTCTATAAAAGTTCCTTTTCTCTCCCCAATAAACTGAGATCTGCTTCTGACAATATCCCCGTCCCGTGCCGAGTCTCTGGCGGGGCGTAGAGGCGGAGGTGGGGACGGCTGGAACCTGCTTTCATCACAGCCAGCAGCTGTGTGTTTGAGTGAGTGAATGAGTGTGTGAGTGGGCGCACTGGTTCCCACAGTCACTACCCTCTCTATGGGACATTTGACAAGCTAACCTCACAAGTTTTAGTTTTCTCCCTCTAAAAGTGAAGCATGACGGTGTGTGAATTCATGGGATTTTATGTGAGGATTAAAAGTTTGGCTTGCATTCCACTCCATGGAAGATACTGTCAACTGCAAGATACATCCGAAAGGAGAAACCACTGCCAATGAAATCATGACTCAGTGTATATCATCACTTGAAGTGTTCAATGTAGTTATGATTTGCAGACAGCTTTCCTACTCTGCTACTACTACATACCCAGAAAGAGCAAAATATCAATGAAATAAATTGGTGGCTGCTCTGAAAGAAGACATTCAATTATGATCATTCTGTCTGTAACAGTTGCTCCACTCACTTAAGTCTTGCCGTCTTTTTCTTGCCTTGATGAATATATACTCTCTTTTGGTTTCAGAGCTGAATCATAATGTAATCACTTCACAATGTTTTCACACTTCAACTCAACAGAGGTGCCAAAAATGCATATTATCCAAATGAGAGGATGACAGTATGAACACTCACCCCCGAGTCTGGAAACACTAAGAATAGTGAGGCCACCGCGGCTCTGCCTCGATAGCAATAGGGATGTTGATAAGACAGTCCTGTTTCCAAGATGATAGAGTTGAAAGCATATGAGACAGAGGGCTGCAAAAGTTGGGTTTCCTGTGAGTCTCTCAGTCGCAAAAGCCCTTTCCAGAGTCCTATGTGGGAATACCCACCCTGTGGTCATGCAGCCTTAAAATTCAGGAAAAAAAAAAAAGTTAAACTAGGAAAAAGTGTTTCCCCTCCAGGGGAGCTATTTGGTTCTGTGTTTATCTTTTGGGTGTATGTGTGTGGTGTGCATATATGTGCCATGACATGAGTTATGGAGGTCGAAGGACAAACTTTTGGAAATGTCCTTCTGCCTCATTTTAAGATCGTGTCTCTCTTATTTCCTGTCTCTCCCTCTCATCTCACCATATAAGTTCTGGGGTTCCAGATGTATACCACCTATCTATGTAGGTTCCGGGGATCAAACTCATACCCCATCAGGCTTGTGTGGCCGGTGATTTTATCCACCAAGCCATTTCACTAGCCCCAGGAAAAAGAAAAAAATTCCTTTTTTAAACTCTGTGTGTGTGTGTGTGTGTGTGTGTGTGTGTGTGATGAGAGAGAGGATAATGTGTGTCCCTCCCTGTGAAGGATCAAGGCTGACCTGAGGAATCACCCTAGATTTCCTTCACTGTGGGATTTTCCAGGCTCCGCCCACCAGAGCAGAAGTGCAGCTGGCTGCCACTTCTGCCTGTGAGGTTTTACTGCCTCCTTCCCCCATGGGACCTGGGACCTGAACTCAGGACCTTCTGCTTGTGAGACAGAGGCCTGACCCCTGAGCTATCTTTCTAGCCCTCAAAAAAAAAATGTTTTTCAATCAATGATCTAAGTTTCCACTTAAGAAGCTAGCGAAATAGAAGTGGATTAAATTAAAAGTAAACAAGAAATATATAAGAAAAAAATCAGTGAACTAGAATGTATACTATAAAATTAAAAGATCTTTGAAAGGATTTATGAAATCCAATAGTTGGGCTACCAAAGAAAAAATTTTAAATAATCGAAGTCATTAATATCAATAATAAAAAGTAAGGTATCATTTGACAAATATTTTAAAAGAGAAAAAAAGGAGCAGTATAAATAACCACGTGCTAATAAATTTGACAGACTGGATGAAATAGACACCTTGAAGACCACTTACCAAAATGAACACAGAATAAATAGAAGATCTAAGCAGCCACATTATAGACATCACATAAACATGTGTGTATATACATACACATGAGGCAAATTAAGAATTTTGCACAATTATGTCTTCTTCCCACTGCCCATTCCCTGAGGAAACTAACTCCCCTTGAGAGTAGACAAGACCTTGACTTGTTTCTCAGAGGAATGAATGTAAGACGCTTTGGGGGGCTATCATGTCCAGCCTTATGTTTTCTGAGCTGGTCGTATTCAGCTTGCCAGCAGACACTCCATGTTGACTTTGCCCTGCAGAAAGGTCACATGATGAAGGACTGCGGGCAGCCACCAACCTAGAGCCAGCCAGGATATGAGGGCCATAGCTCCTCCTCCAAAGAACTGAATTCCACCAACTCCTTCCCCAACGGAGCCACAAAGGAGACTTCATCCTGCCAACACCTCCAATGCACTCTCCGAGGGACCCTGGAGAGCAACTCGGCTAAGCCAGCCTGTGTTCCTGACCAACAGAAAGCAGGAGGTAATGAATGCTTGTCATCTTAGGCTGCCAAGTCTGCAGGAATTTGAGTACAGAAATAATAAATAATATTTTTAATTTAATCGAGTGGTACTTTTTTCTCACAAAGACAATTCCTGGTCTAGAAGACTTTGATAATGCGCATTCTATCAAAAAAATCAAAGAAGGACATAATAGAAATCTAGTGAAAACTTACTTTAGAACACAGAAGAGGATTATATACTTCCAACTGAGATTAAAAACTGATAAAAATATAATAGGAGAAAAGGATTTCTTGCATGGAGATTTCTTCCTAACAAACAGACACCATTTTATCCAAGACTATTAAGATGGCACTTGTTGACTATTGATGTACCTTCAGAGACAGCGGGGGCAGGAGAGATGGAATGCATGAGCTGCCCATGTCCTCTCACATATGCCCTCACATGTGCCCACACATATGCCCTCACATGTGCCCACACATATGCTCTCACATGTGAGGGCTGGGAGGGGCAAGGATGCAGCCAGATCTCATTGCTCATCAAGTTAGACCTAAGCATGACTATTTCTTTAGTCTGTCATGAAACTCCTATCTGAGGTGGATAGACAATTGTGTGACGTCGCCCCAGGAAAAGTATTCACACAACAGAATTAAAGATAAATATTCTTCCTGAACACGATGCAAATTTCTTCCATAAAGAATAGTAAATCAAAGCCAGAAATACATAAAAAGAAAAATATACCATGTTTAAGAAGGTTTACCCTAAGAATGGAAAGTTTAGCCAACATCTGAAAAACTGATATTTACCGTATTACCAACATAAATGACATTAACAAAAAACTTGGGTGGGAGAGATAGGTCAGTGGGTAGGAAGACTGACTATAAACGCAGTGTGATCTGAATTCTATTCCTGGAAGCCCACATGGTATATGCACATCTCTCTCTCTCTCTCTCTCTCTCTCTCTCTCTCTCTCCTTCTCTCTCTCTCTCTGTCCATGTCTCAAATAAAGATAAATAAATAAAATTTTTAAAAATCTCTAAAAAAAAACCTCTAAGGCAGGAAAACATTTGACAATACCTGTCCATGACAAAAAATTTTCCAGGAGCAAATGGACATTTCCTCATTCTGCTAAAGACATATAAACGACACTACAGTTTATATCACATTTAATGAGTAAAATTAGGATTTCACGCAGTAGGAAACAGGAGGCAAATGGAAAGAATGTCAGAGCCAGAAAGCGGGGAGGATGCTGTGAGACATTTTCTTCTGGACATAACACAGCCAGCTCATCCACAGGTTCATGCCTTGGTTTCCTTATTACAAAGGGACATTAATAATAGCATTCTCACACAAAGGTGTAGCCAAGATCAAAGAAGAGACGACACGCACCTGCGCAGGAGTCCACACAGTGTCAGCGCGCTGTGCATATGAGCTGCCTACTACTGTCATCCAGTCACCATCATCATCACTGTCTCTGCTAAAAGAATTCGCATGTACAGTCTCAAAGTATCAACAGATAAAAGCCCTGTCTGGACACTCATTGAACTCACCAACTTAATAGCTGACAGCTTCAAAGTCCTAATTCTCTGAGCTTATCTGTCCCTCTAGGAGATAGTTCAAGATCTTGAGCCACCGAAAGCAACTCTTCTCATTAAATCTGCAGCCATTGTCTCACCAATTCAGTTACTCCTTTAAAACTGAAAATACAATGATGCAAAACATCCCATGGAGATCAAAATGTGTAGTGTTTGTTCCTTAAGTTGTTGGTAAATTAAATATCCTTAGCTATCTCACCATTGTTTGAAATTGCGCATGTTCTCTCTTAGTATGCAAGTCCACAAGCTACCCAAAGCCTTACATACACAAACATCTGAATGTACAAGGTAAACCAATGAAGGCAATTGAGCAAATTTTCTGTATTGGTTGCAATTAACAAGGAACTAAAGGAAGGAAGGAAGGAACTAAAAGAAGATGTTAGTTGACACTTAACATTGCTGACCAAAACTGGCCATTAGGTACCTTTTCCCCAATGAATCAGCTTCTTCTACAGATTTCAGGAAAATAATATGATCAAAATATCCCAAAGCTATATTAGAAAAGATATTAGGGATCATCTTGATTCAGGAGCTCATCTTAGAAAAACATAAAACATGATTACAGATATTAACCGTCTCAGCCAAAACCACAGATTTATGAGGCATAAATTTCATAGTCAAACAATAATAATAAAAATGACATCTTTCACCTAAGTAGTGTTTTACCATCTAGACAGTGTATTCAGGTATAATATTATATTTGCTTAATCCTCCTGGTGAATTGGTAGGATGAAAAGAAAGCTTCGACTTCTACAGCTTACAGATGAGGAGGCACAAGCAGGTGGAACCACGGACCGTGATCAGTCAGCTCGCATGTGGTAGTGTAAAGGTCAGAGAACATCTCCACTCTACTTCCCATGCCTGCTATTCCTACATCCTTAGATGCTGTGACCAACCTCGGCTCAGGAGCAAAGGCATCTTTGAAGTGTGTGGCTTTATTTACGTTGGGGTGGGAAGACTGTAGAAACTTACCTGTGCATTCTCCTACCACTACAGAGACAAAAGGATCTTTCTGTCTCTATTTTCTCATCCCTCTGTATCAAAGCAGAATTCCATATAGACCAGATGGGACAGATCAGCTACCTGTTTGAAGACAGCTGTGTTCAAAATCCTGAGAAATGTGGCTTCAGCAAACTTCATCACATAAGATTCATTCTATTTCTTTCTTGCTTGCTCTCTTGCTTTCTCTCTCTCTCTCTCTCTCTCTCTCTCTCTCTCTCTCTCTCTCTCTCTCTCTCTCTCTCTCTCTCTCTCTCTCCTTTTCTTCCATCCACTCCTTCCCTACCCTTAAGTTATACCTTCAGCCTCCCAGATTGGCAGCTTTCCTCAACTACTTAGTTCTTCATGGAATCAACAGGAAACTAAGATTTCTTTTATATTCTAATTCAGAATACATCTCTTATTCTAAGTGCTGTGATTAAGTTTAAATAGTGCCTTGCACTTATTTAAGATAGCAACAGTAACGGTTGGCTTAAGTATCTATAAAAGGGTTCTGATTAATTTAATTTTATTAGTGAAACTCCTTTCCCAGGCTATATTGTCATTGGTTCACTAAGAGGTATCTAAACAGTTTGGACCAATGAGACAGCAGGGACTGGTGTCCAGGGCTTCTGGGAAAAGAGGGACTTTCACTTCCTGTTAGATGTGAATGGAAAAGCATAAGACCCCAGGGACCTTTCAAAGCCATTTTAAGTCTGCCAGCTCTGGGTTAACGCCAACACAACAGTTAGGGGAGAGACTGCAAAGCAAAACAGATGTTTACTGGAATGGTTGATCTATTGTTTACAACTTCATTTAAAGCAGCTCCTATTCGGTCACTTTTAACCTCATTGAACCAATGACTGGCTTTACTGTTTTAGCGGTGCTGGTCTTGTAGTTCCAACGTGGGAGAGTTGTCTTGTCTTTTTTAACAGGATTTTTCTTTTTTTTCTTGTGTGATGCAGAAATACCTTTTCTCTGGCCACAGAGCTCATAGAAATGTGTCATTACTGAATAATATATCTCATCATCTGCCAGAAAGAGGTAGCCAACAATGATAACGTTTGTCAAGACCCAAGAAAAATGATAATGCTACCCCCACCTGTCTGTGGGCACTTTCACTAATCTCATGGTCCAGTTATTAGACAACATTATCCAAAAGCATCAGAAACTGGCAAATCAATTCATTATCCTTCTGTTACTATAATGAAACACCTTGGGAAATTTACTTATAAAGAGAAAAAAAAATGAGTCACATTAGAGATTCTAGTCCACAATTGAATGGCTCCATCACTTTAGACCTCCAGCGAAGTTGCATGTCATGGTGGGAACATGTAGCTGAGCAAATCATTGACGTCATGACAGAAAATCAGGAAGAAAAGTGACATAGGAAAATAAAGAGACTAAGGACTCACAATCCTCTTTGAGGGCACACCCCTAATGGCCTAATAACGTCTCATTAGGCTTTACCTCCTGAAGGTTCACAGCAACACCTGTCCCAATAGTACCTACCCTGGAGTTCAAGACATCAATCTTTGGTGGGTAGGACCCATGTCCAAACCATTGACAGAGTTGCTTCGGCCTAACCTACCACAGTTCAGAGACAGAAAGGCTTTTGCTGCTCAGCTGGTGAGCAACTCCTGCCTAAGGATGAGCTGGGTTTCTAGCTTGCTGTAGTTTTCCTCCACATCTATGGGAAAAGCACCAGTGACTTTCCAGCGGTGGCTCTCCTAATGGAAAGCGTTTGGCGTGAGCCTGTGTCTTACTGCAGTCTCTGACCACAAGGAGGGAAATGATGATACTCAAAGTGGTGAACAAACCCATCCTACACCAGGAAAGCACTGGTCAGAGTCTCAAGGTCCAAAGTATCTAAAAAGGTCAATTATCAGCTTGAATCAGCTCACGGCCCTACCCTAACCTTGAGCCTCCTTCTCAACGTGTCAGTTACCCAAGAAACTCCTCTAACCAAGCTGTGCGTGGTACCTGTGGTGTGGATCTGTGTCTAAACATACATGAAAGCGAAGTTCCATTGTTTCCCGCTGAACAACTTAGCAACAGCAAACCAAGGAGACGAGTTCTATACGGTGCTATGTGGACGTGCTGTCACTAGCCGCAAGTCAGAGGTCTCACTAACCACCTGTGCTACTGTCTTAGGAAAACCTCATGGTGGGGCTGGAGAGGTGGCTCAGGGGTTAAGCCTCCACCTTGCAGGCGGAAGGTCCTGAGTTCGGATCCCAGATCCCACGTATAGACGCCAGGCGGAAGCGGGGGCGGCCTGCGCTTCTGGTCCTCGTAGGGCGGAGCCTGTGAATCCTGGGGCAGAAGGAGGTGGAGGTGTCCATGGTGGTTCACGAATTCGTCCGTGGTTCTACACACACACACACACACACACACACACACACACACACACACACGCGCGCGCACATACATATGCACACACGCACAATTGAATAAATAATAATAATAATAAAAGGAAAACCTCATGGGATGTATACTAAAATGCCCCAAGGGCATAATACACCCACCAAAATGGGGTCTTGCCTAAGGTATGCCAGCTGTAAAATCAGTGCCCTCAAAACATATATAGTCATTCCAAAGTTCACAGATCAACATTTTTTATCCCCTTCTGTCCTCTGTTTTTGTACAGTTTTCTCTGGTAGCAATACATGGCCTTGTTTAGCCCACAAATAGATAGGCCACGGTGATCCCACTGGAAGTTCAGTTTTCAACATGATACCTTGGTGGAAAGATGACTTCTGCACAACCCATTGCTTCATAGTTTATCCACTGCATTGTTATTGGAAATTAGCAGGGGGAAATCATCTTGAAATCCCCCAAAAGGTGGGAAAATTGCTTTTCTTCTTTTTTCTTTCTTAATTCGTGAATACCAAGAACCCCACAAGAGTAGATAAAGTCCTTGTTTTTGAAGCCAAAATATGAAAGGGATTTTGTTTCATCTTCAACAAACTTGCTGTGTATAGCTACTCTTGATTAATGAAGAAATATGTTTCCATGGCTCTTGCCCATCAGAATATTCACCTGCATATCATAGACCTTTTTAGGAACTGTTTCAATTCCACCTTTACCATATAGCTCTTGCTTCCCTGGTCTGATTTATTATCAGCCAACCGCTCAGAAGTAACTGCCCTATGCTGCCAGCAAACTTGGACCATGTCCTGGGCTTATGAAACTTGGAGGTGCACCCCCAAACCCACACTTTCATTTTTATAGCATGTACCTTTTATCCATTGACCGTAGGAAAATATGGTGTTCTCCGATGAGCTCTGGAAAATTCTTGGGTACCCTGAAGAATGGAAACTTCATTTACAGAAGTCTCCAGACGGCGGCTTTCATGAAAGACGGTCTGACTTTCCTATAAACCCATCCACACAACAGAGCCCCAGAGAAGGCGGAGAGGAATCTACAGTTGTCCCTCGGTGCCGCTTGCCTTCCAAATATTTTCTTTTCCACCTGACCGTCACCCTCTCAGTCTGTCTTACAATATAACTATATTACTAGCAGAAGAAAGTTCTAGATTCACAGAGAGTTCATGACCAGCTCTAGCAATTGGCCCCATGGAAAAAATACAGTCCAAAGAAATAGACTTGGGAATCTGAGTTTCTTCTTTCATGTCATTTTGTACCTGGCCTTGTTCTAATCAAATAAGTGGGACCTTTTTGCCATTTCTACCTGTTAGTTAACTTAATTCTCTTAATGATGACACTAATGTCTCCTATTTGCCCTGAACATGTGCTTGTTGCGTCTCTAAATATGGATGATACTTATAACTGGTATTTAATAGGCCCTCTAACATTGAAGATGGAGCTACGACCTGACTTTTAACTATATTTCCAAGGGTATGTATATCATAAGTCATGATGTCCAGTTAGAAAATTGGTTTCGTCATTTTAGGAAACATTTTCTTGACGATGAAGCTTCAATCAGGTTAGGGTCTATCAGTTCAAAAAGTGCGTGGCTATTTTTTCTGATAGAAAGTAGATGCCCAGGGAAGCAAAGTAAATGTCAGCTGTGGATACATTTACTGTATAAGGCATTAACAATGAAAGATAAATGAATAAAATATTCCTTCACTTCCAGCAATGGTGTGTGCAATGAATCCACCAAAAATTGAAAATATCCTAAGTCACAAATGCATTTAAGGGGCTGAAGACAGCTTAGCGGTTAAGGTGCTGGCTACACAAGCAAAAGGAATAGAGTTTAGAATTTCAGATCCCACATAGGAGCCCACCTATAATTCTAACTCCAGAAAGAGGAACCTAGAAATCCCTAGAGCAGACTGGCTAGCCAGATGAGTCCCCTGAATTTCACTAGAAATCTGGGCACAAAACAGCAAGGTAGAGAAGCAACTGAGAATGATTCCTGGCATCACCCTTTGGCATCCACAAGCACATACACTCACATCACTTGCACCCCCACATGTGCCTGCCCACATATAAACATACATACAGTCCCATACTCCCAGACAACCCTATACATGAAAACGGAAAATGCACTTAATTTTTAAAGTGCTCTTAGCTTCAAAGAGCAGCCAAGTCTTCCTACCCACCCTGCTGTACATAGCGGTTCATCAACACGTACAGTAGTGCGTCAACTGCTGATCCATGATCATATAAATAACTAGGGGCTTCTAGAAGCAACCTGTCCTGCATCCTGCAAAACCAGGCACCACCTATATCCAGCTCAGTCAGGAAAAGATCAAAATTCAAAAGCTAAAGTATGATTTCTGCTAAGTAGGAATTGTTTTTGTACCATCATAGAGCCCAAAAACCCAGAGACCATCTATAAATGACTTATAAATTCTTACTATCACTTCAAGCCTGCTGCAGTCTGTCACTAAACAGTGAATCAATCAATCCTCAGTCAATCAGAGACTTTTTCTTCTTCCTACAGTTTTCTTGCAAGCAACACCTGATGCTTTGGGAGGGCTGAAAATGATCAATTCTTCTAAGACATAAGTCATAAATTAAAAGTGTTGATAGTTCCCATGACATTTGCAGCAGTAAATCTTATCTCATATTCAGAAATGAAGGTTAAATGCTCTCTTATTTCAATTTCACCAAACTCAAGTTGTTACTGGAAAATGACTGGGTGGCAGCTCATAAGTTACCAAAGGAATATATTGCTTCTTCTCTGCAAAGAGCTTCTAATCTTCTCAAGAAAATATAAAATAAGGCAAATACTTTTTAAAAAAAAAAGAAGGGTCCGATTGATTTGGCACCAAGAGAAAGTCTATGTCACTTGATAAAGTACAGGGCAAAATTAGACAGGTCAGAAGAAACAAGAAGAAAAAGATGCTAAAAAGGAGGCGATAAACCTTAAGGACCCCGGGCACCAAAGTTCAGAATAATAGCTCTGGGGGTGTCTGGGCAACATGAGAATGGCATCTCTCTTAGCTACAAAGAGCAGCCAAGTTTTCTTCTCGTGCCCACATGGATTCATAAATTGAGTAAGAAATAGAGCAAGTCATCTGGGGAAAGAGAAACTCCTAGATTATCCGAGAGTGCCGCACAGACATTGAGGAAGCAAGTACAGTAAAGCCGGAGACTGTCTAAACACAAGGAGAACCAGCAGCTTGGTGAAATCCAGTGCTGAAGGACGGTGGTAACTGCCGTGTAAACACACACCCACTAGTATCCACTGACTTCCAAAGAAGGCCGTAAGATCTGTATGAGACTCTCCACATCACTGAAGAGCAGCCTCGGATCAGCTTCATTGGAATGCGAAATAACACAGACATATGAAGGGATTAGGGTCATGAGGAAAAATTTTCCCTAGCATGAGCCCGAAGCTTTGTCCTGTATAGAAAACTGAATATTGGGGGAGATGGCTCAGGAATTAAAGCTTTTGTCTCATGGGCAAAAGGGCCTGAGTTCAGATCTCAGGTTAAAAAAAAAGTCCAACAAAAATAGTGATAGCCTGTAATTCTGCCCATGGAAAATAGAGTCAAAAAAACCTTACAGCAAAGCAATAGGGACATAGAACAATCCAGGATGATTCCCGATGTCGCCCTTGAACCTCTACAGGGACACACACACTCAAGTGGTCTCTTGTACATAAACAAAATAAATAAATAAATAAATAAATCCTAAGGTTCCTTGACATGGGAGACTGATAATGTCACAGCAGTTACATGGATGAGAGTATTTGAGTGCATAACTCCCCGGCGGAAGAGAAGCATCGTCAGATCGGAAGGATGGTGTTTGGGAAATGTCAGTGGAGAGGGAACAGAAGAGGAAAACATTTTAGAACTAGGAAGGAAAACTATCTCACAGGCTCCAAGGATGTGAGAAGGAGTAATCAAGAGGATCATATAACTGAGTCCTCGGTAAACAAGGACTACGCAGAAACACAGAAGTCCTCATGCATATCTATTCCTACAGCATTGTAGGAATGCCCCTGTTATATGAAGTTGTTTATTTGTTCGTTTATTACTTGCTTTTCGACGCCCCTCTTACTGCCTACGGGCAGCATCCTTCACGGAACGCGGCTCCCTTGGTTTCGATGTCACAAGAAGCACTGAAGGGCCGGGATCCATTCCTCTTTGCCAAGTGGGTTTTGGCTGCTTTGATTTCATTGCACGTTGTTTATAACTTGTCCCTGAGCACCCTGAAAATACACCATTAGGGAGAATCACATGAAATTCCAAGGACATAACAACTTCCATGTGGTGTGAGAATCATAAAGCCCTTTCCTCCAGTACGGAAGAAAAGATGACAAACCAGCGTGTCAAGATTCACCAGGAAATAACCCAGAGAGGGCCCAGGGACCCAACCACTCAGACTACCTCGGAAGTTTCGTTTTAGTCTAAGAGAGAGAGTGATGAAGAAGTCAGACGTCTTTGCCTGTGCGCATGCCCTGGAGTCATTACGGCCCGTGGGAAGTAAGCAAGGCGTGGTCCAGAGGATGGCCAAGAAAGCATCATTGGGGATGAATGACAGGAAATGACTGTGTGATTTCATTCTTACTTTAGATTCTCATGGGAACGAGTCCAGATTAGATTCCAGCCCTTGTCCATCTGTGCTGAGTGTGTGTGTGTGTGTGTGTGTGTGTGTGCGCGCGCGCACGCGCGCGTGTGCATGTGCATGCAAGAAAGGGAGGTGTGAAGGAGAAGAGAAGGGGGGCTATTGTGTCTCCCTGAACTGGTTTCCTCAATACATATGGAGCTAGTGCTCCGAGCGGTTCACGGTTTCCCCCAGGAAACCATTCTAAGTGGGCCACGTGCCCAATGGTTTCTATCCCAGTTAAGTAAATAAATGAAATATGCTAATTAGCACCCTATTAGCTCACAGCAGGGAGTAATCCACGGCATTTTGATTGGAAAGAATTCTGTCATCCAAAAGGCTGGTCTGTAACAGAATGCAAACTGGCCCTGCTTCCTCCCTCCTTCCTCGTGGCAATTGTCCAAATGCCTGAGAAGCCGCCTCGCAACTGTGGACAACTCCAAGGATGTCGCTGGGCTCTGGGCGAACAGCACCTTCTAGGCTCCAGCGTGCCTGGCTCCCTGCCACACCCACAACGTGCATCCACGCAATTCAGAGGTGCAGCCAGAGCTCAAAAGCACAGGGCAGGGTAGGGAGGGGGCACCTCCCCTTTCTTTCATGAAGGGGATCTTCCCTATTTTTTTCCCACCTGCCCTCCCAGACTGCAATCCAGAACATACGTCTTCACCTCAGTTCTGCGGGCATGTTGTTGCAGACCGGTTTCTCTGGAGGAGCGCACTGGTGAAGGTGTGAGGTAAGGCTTTTGGAGGTCTCGAGGTGTGTGTGTGGTGGGGCGGGAAAGTTCATTTAGATCTACCTCTTTCGGTTTTCATGGTTTCAAGTGCAGGGAAAGTGCAGCCAGCTCTTGTTTCAATGACTAGATTTTACATCTCAGCCATCTCATAGCGCATTGCGAAAGAGGAGGATTTGAGAGGGCCACACAGACATGGAAGGGGAATTCAAACATCTACTTTCCAAGGGCTTTGGGGGATTAGACATGATGACAGGATGAGTTGCCATAGAATTCATCAAAACCCCTTCAGCAGCACTCGGTGGAACTCCGCCCCATCATGGCTTACAGCAGGGTGTGCGCCTCATGGCCACTTCATGGCCAGCGTCATGAGGACCACCTGTGTGTTTGCTAACAGCTGCTTAATAAGAGGACTGGAAGGGGAAAGCTGGCTCAGCATCTGAATGTTCTAGAAGTAACTTTCCTGTATCTCTTCTTTTTCGTTTGATTCTTGTATATGATGAACTCATGGATCCAAACAGCCACAGAGTGCCCAGACAGTACTTTGAAAGCAATGTTTCCCTCTTTACCCTTCTGTCTGCTCCCCAGAGAAAAGCAAGGTCCTATCAAAGTTAAAGGCACTAACAGGACACGTCGATTACAAGTTCATTGCTCCGGCTGTAGCTGCTAAGATTTCTTTCTCATGTAAGGAACATCTACTTACCTTGAGGTTATAGACTTCTGAAACTAACGCAGGATCCCACAGTGACTGAGGATTCACCTAGAAATGGATCTATAAGAAAACATGTCCACAGCCTGCCAGATGGTTCCTAAGGTAGTTTGGCAAGCTGAGTTTGAGCCTCATATCACACATGGTGAAAAGAGTGAAAAAAAACTTATGAAAATTGTCCTGACTTCTCTACACATGTACCATGGGACAGGCAGTCTTTCTCTCTCTCTCTCTCTCTCTCTCTCTCTCTCTCTTTCACTCCAACACACACAAACGCGCATATGCACGTGCACACACACAAAGCAAAACAAAACATATCAATTTCCTTTTAAAAAGAAATAAGGGCTGGAGATAAGACTCAGGAATTAAGCCTCTGCCTTGCAAACAGAAGGGCTTGAGTTCAGATCCCGGATCCCGTGTAAAAACATCAAGAAGAAATGACTGCAGCTTGCATTTCTGGCCCTGGAAGGCAAAGTCTAGGAAACCCCAGAGCAAAGCAAAAAGGAGGTCAAGCAATGTAGGATGATTCCTGAAGTCACCCTTGGACTTCCACAGGGACACAGTCGTGCTGTGTGTGTGCGCGCGCACACACACACACACACACACACACACACACACTCACACACTCACACACTCACACAGAAAGAAAGCAGCTCAAGGAAAACCTCCTATTGGTTTCCCATTCACAGCTTTGGCACAACTACGCCAGCTGCAGTGCCTGAAGACGCCAGTAGGATCCAGGTGACACAGGGGTCTATTTAGGAGGTTTTATTATTCTGTATTGGAAAATAAGGTACATTACCGAAATGATTCAAATGGCAGGGGGACAGAGCTGCCCTGAAAAAGCCATCTGTGACTTCGCACACTGGCTTCTGGAAGCATCTTGGGTCTTTCTGTATGCGAGTCAGAGACAAAGAAAAGCAAGAAAAGGAAGAATATGAAAACTTGTCTATAAACAGAAGAAGGGGAGTCACTCCCCTGAGTGTAAAAGGGCCAAAAGGCCCTCACAAGAAGGAAGTAGTGCTCCGGACCTCATGATAGAGTCCTGGAAGTCACCCAACTTTGAGTTCACCAAGCCCCACACTCTGCTGAAATGCTCTTAAGCCCGTGCTCTGGAAGTCTAGGCACGTGCTCTCCACAATGCAGGCTTTGTAGTGTTGGCAAAGTTACCTGTCTTGGACTAGAAAACAGATCAGTGGAAAAGGTATCAATCAAAAGCGCCAAGCTTTGGAGTCCCAACAGCCACCCGGCAGAAGTAAGGCTCTTTAAAGACTGTCCCCTCAAACCCCCAGGTTCACGGGCAGTCCAGCTGCCAAGGTGGAACTTTGTTGCTTAGGACGAGGATTCTCTCTGTCTTGGACGTGGACAACTTATCTGCCTTGCCCACCCAGGCCGATACAAAGGAAGCAGCCACACAGCGAGACAGAGGGAATGAGGCACAAGTGTTTTTGCGAAGTGTGTCGTGGCTGAGGAGCGCCGTGGTGTTCTCAGGCTCCCAATAGCTGTCTTACTTTAAGGCTGGATTTCTACAAGGAAAATTCACAACCTGGCCATGAGAACAAAGACAGAAATAAACTCTCTGCTGACACCTCAAATTAGATATGGTTGGAAGGCTACTGGGGGTGGCAGTCTCCACGCTGCAGCTCTTATTGACAGATTACAAGCAAACATTGCCAGCTCCCCCGTAATTCTACCTGCTAATTACTTGGAAGTGCTCAGGTGCTCTCCCAAGTGACCGGCCCGTTTTCTTGCATCTGAGGACCTGTTAAGGGAGAGGTGGGGGACGACTTTAAAAAGCCACAGAGTGAGGTTGACAGTCAGTCAGGAGCTGTTGAAATCCTATCGAAAATATTCCTGCAGCCTAATGAAGCTTTTCGAGGCAATCAATCTCCCCAGACGCATGCCTTTGCCAACAGTCACAGCAATAAGAAAAACTTTATTAGTGGTGTGGCAATTTTTTTAACACTGACTATAAAAATACCCACTGAACTGTCGGCACACTCTGCCAAGTGGCAAGTGCACAGCGAATTTCAGAGAAGAGAAGACTTTGGACTCCGGCCCTGAAGTGATACTTGGAAGGTACATGTATGTCTTTTTGGATGGAAAAGACAAGGGGGGAGATGCCAAAACACAGGCCAGGAGAGGCTGAAATGAGTTAGTGCTTTTGTGCGGCTTATCTCTGCCCTAGGAGGTTAGTGTTGGCAAGAGCTACCTACCCATGCGCCTACCCCATGGTAACGGCAGACACTGAGACCGGGGGATGGTTTGGATTTGAAACACATGATCCCTGAGGCATTTCCATCCAATCAGGTCCAGAGGAGGGAACAGATATGAACGAATCATTGTTGAAATGAAGAAGGGTGTATCCATTCAAGGAACACTGGCTATTTGCCAGTTGTCCATTATGTGACAGAAGCTAGAGATTCTTGTCCCCACTGTGAACAGAGCAGCCCAGAACCCACGTCTTTCATAAGGATCTCAGAGAGCAATTCTTTACCTCTAGGAAACTCCCAATCGAAGAATAACTACCTTTGTATCTTTAGCATCTCCTCAGGCTGTAGTTCCTAGTATGCCTTCTCCCCACCCCTGAAAAAAGTGAGAAGGTTCACCCACAAATTTGCATTTGAGGACCATGTGTCTCCGTCTTGCTCAAAACCACACATTTAGTAAGAAACAGAACTTAGGCAGAACTTAGGCTTCGTGTTTTGACTCCCAGGTAGGTATGTGGACCACTAGCCCCTTTTCTATGGACTGCTCACCCTTGCCATTGGGATGAAGCAAAATCCAACTGAAAACCAGCGCTCAGGTCTCCAAGTGCCTAATGAGGGGCTGACTCCACTTAGGTGACAGACCCCTCCGTTACTGCAAAGTTTCACCTATTAACTGAACCGGATGTTGAGTCATTGAAAAGTGCAGTTTGAGGATTTCTGAAAGCATGGCTTCGCCATGGCCAAGGGCATTTCCAGCTGGCTCATGTCTATGTGCACAGATCACAACAAAAGGATATTGTCAATAATGTTTCTCACCACATCCTTTCTAATGGGAAAAATGTCAAGGTAACCTAAGTATGAAGAATAGGGAAATGAGAGACATTCTGCATCTGTAGTCATTAAAAGTGGTTGCCAATAGTTCCGGGACGTGATAATTTCTTACTCTTGTATAGCAATTGCTATAAAATAGATATTCTGCTAATCTTCTTTTACACATTACCCCCATTCAGTCTTTACAATCACCCCACATAAGACTATCAGGTTCTTTACCTATAGGGGGGAAAATGAAATACAGCGAATATAGAATGTCTAACCTCACACAAAGACAGAAGGCAGGTTCAAATTCAAGCATGTTGGCGTCGTGATTGGCATTTTCAGTTCCTCTGTTTTCCTGTGTCTCAACCACCAAGTGAAAAATGCAGGCGCCCCATTGGTGTACTTTGGATCAATCAGACCTGCAGACTATCAGCACTGGAAGCAGAGGTGAATGGACGGAAATAAATAAACCCCAAAGCCCTTGGTGGTGATATGAAACACCTGTCACCATGTGACTGGATCACCCCTAAAGTTTCGAAAGCTTGGAGCAAGCATTGGCTCCGGCACAGTTTCTACTGGTCAGGGATATGGGAGTGGCTTACTGATGGCTTCCAGTAAGAGAAGTGATGGCGTTGACCAGGACTGTAATCACGTGAGAGGTGGTTCTGGATATGGGATCTGCTTTGATGACGGCTCACACTCCCAGCTGCTGATGGCAGACCTCTGTCCCTTGTCTTTTGACAGGAATCACGAATGACTTGTTATGTGGGCTAAATGACCTCATAGATCACAGTGGACTCACTTAAGGACTGTGATAGTTAAGCCTGGGTGTCAACCTGACACGCCTGGTATTAACTAAAATAGGCTGAGACCACACTTGGATCAACTGAGACTACTTGAAAGGAGTATACCCGCCCTAGATCCTATCAGAACCTCCAAATATCTCACAGGATCCTCCCAGTACCGGACCATATAAAGAGGAGCCACCAGAGAGAAGAGATGCTTATTGCAGCTGTGCTAGGAATCGCTCTTCCTTCTGGCCGCCTGGTTTCTTTGACCTTCTAGGCTTCCAACCCTCTAAGTCATTGGCTAGACTAAAAACTCTAGGAATTCTCCAGCCTTCAGCCATCACCCATTTGACTACCAAACTGAGCAGCTACTGGCAGCCATCATTGGACTACCTCAGCCATATCTATATATTCATTGTGTCGATTCTGCATCTCTAGAGAACCTAACTAATGCAAAGGCCCATCATGTAAAAGAAAGAACAAGTCTTAAAGTTTCCTAAGACTAATAATAGGGAGTCACACAAGGTCTAGAACATTCTATTGTTGAAATTGACTCACTAAGTAGAGCTCTCAGTTAAGGAGAGAAGAATTAGCTTCTATCTTTCAAAAAAAGAATTATTTAAGAATTCATAGATGCGGGCCTGGAGAGTTGGCTCAAGGGTTACACCTCTGCCTTGCAAGCAAAAGGTCCTGAGTTCGGATCCTAGAACCCATATACAGATGCCGGGCGGAAGCAGGATCAGCCTGCGTTTCTGGTCTTGGTAGGGCAGAGCCTGTGAATGCCAGGGCAGAGTAAACAAGGTGGAGGTGGAGGCGGTCCATGGTGGTTCCCGAATTCTCCCGTGGTTCTACACACACACATACATACACACACACACAATTGAGTAAATAAAAAAAAAAAAAACTCACCCAGCCCACATTGAGACACTCAAGGGTAAACCTATGTAATACGGTAATTGCAAGGATTGTGAACAGGAGGGATGGAGTTGGAGGGCCATACCAGATACAAGGAGAGAGGGGACCATGTTACAGCAGAGAAAATCGGCCTCCAAGAAATGCAAGTAAGTAATGTGACACCTGGTTAAGTTCACAGACATTCGTTCCTGATCATGTACAACTGAGGGAGTATGATCTCACCAGAAGGGGAGGGCATATAGTCTGGCAGATGAAAAGTGATCATTTTGCAAATGGGTGACTGATCCCTCCCTCACCGAGGTTTCCTGCTTTTATTACATCTACCCTTGAATATGCTATTATAACAAGACTCCAGTTTAACAGTTTTTTGTCTCTGACCAGGGGATGACATACAGTGCCCATCAGGATGGAGTGAAGGGCATTGCAGGAGCAGCAAAACTGCAAAAGAAAATCAACAAACCACAATCCAGAACTTCAGAGACTCTATATCATCCATATAGAACTAAGCCAGCCTAATCTCCCCCCATCCTGAAGCTCAGGGACATTTGCGGAAGAGGGGGTGGTAAGATTGTAAGAGCAAAAGGATGGGGGGAGCAATGATTTGAAGAGTCTCCACACTAGTTAGGGCTGAAGCAATCATAATAGGACTTTGCATGCCCTGCGCCATGTCCACCACACTATTGACCTCACAAAGTCTAACATCGGCTAAAGTCACCAAGATCCTTGGAGGCAAGGGATTGGCAGCCACATCAGTGGTCCTATACCTAAGGGGAACACGGGAAAGGGTTCAGTGAAAGGCCACTAGGTCCTTGTACGTCATCGGAAAGGAGGACCAAGAGGAGAGTTAGGCATACACAATAAAGGACTCTCTGGGAATTGGGGGGAGGCACTGGGAGATGGGGAGGGAGGGAGAGGGAGCAGGGGGTTCAGGGGGAGGAGGGGGGGGAGGGAACTGGTCTACCTATTATTTTGTATGAGCGGAAATAATAATAAAAAATGTTAAAAAAAAAAAGAATTCATAGATGCTTTAAAACCACCTTAGCTGCCATATTAGGACCACGGAAGATCAGGTGATTATCTCTTTATTGATCAATTTCTATATCCATTTATTTTTATTAAAATATTTGTAAAGATTAAATGGTACTTAATTAGGTATACACATCTCTGTATTTGCTAAAACCAAGAAAGCATTGTTTATTAAAATGAAGTATTTCCAAAGGTCAAATTCAACTCTCCCAATTCTTCCTTGGATCTTTCTATATTCTTTGAAAATGGTAGTTTATGTTGTAATGCTGAAAAGACTATGTTGGCAAGTCAGCCTAAGGCCCAGGAGCATTATCTGCCTTTCTATCTGGAATCACCTACCCTTCCGTCTAGCTGTCCTTAGACTTGTCCACAGTGGCGCAGGACGTCTTTGACCTTAGATTTCTCAGCTCCTGCAAGACGTGGGCCTATGACTCCTGCTGCTGTGCATCCCGCTCTCAGGGGGACACTGCCTGCTACGCTGACACTCAGCGCCTTCACAGAAAGCTCCACTGGGAGATGGCCTGTGGAATACGCTGCTGGGAAGACATCCCTTCTCCAGAGTTAGCTGCTGTCTTTTCCCTGCTGCAAAGAAGCTCGCAGTGACAGGTTTTCTGTGGCTAGCACAGCCCATCTCTTGTATATGATTCAGACTTTACAATACCTTGGCCTTTTCTTCAAGTCCTTTATTCTAAGCCAAGTGAAGACCAGTTTTAGAAAGCAGAGCAGAAACAATAGCAACTATTTTTAGTATTTATCATAAGCCAAACACTGGCAAGATCTTAATATGCATAGTGTCCAGAGAACGAAGTTTTATTTCATGTCATTTATTTTATTTCAGTGAAAGAAATACAGTTTTAGAGTGATGGACAGTTTTCAGTTTTTCTACATCAATACCTTTGAAACCTCCTTTTAAAACAAGACAATTGACACTATTGTCAGAAGATCTATTATTAATACAAAACTTAAAACACCCTGTGATATCACTACAAGTCTTCCTGTTGCAGGTAAGGATATTAATTGTTTGTTTATTACTCCAGCACAAACCACTCTAGCTTTGACTGTGCTATGTTCTTTCAGATGTGGCTTATTCTGATGTGGGGGTAGCCTGAATTTTAGAGCGCACATATGGCGTCATATGGATGGAAGAAAGCTGCTTTCTGAGTGACGTACTCCAAACTTCGTGATGGTCTCATCAGGACAATAGAGCTCAGACTGCACCCATGGGTGGTAAAGAAACTCGCTGTCCGTCAAGCTGAGCGAGAACACACCATGGTGTGAGACAGAAGGAGGGAGGGAAACCACCAGTGTCACTTGCTGAGGAGAGGCAAGTGGGGTCTGAAGTGAGAATCCTGGGGGTCAGGCATAGAGTCCAGAGAGTCTTCTGATGATCTGGGGAGACTCTGGGGAGCAAAGTGTGTAAGCAAGCAGTGGAGTCTGAGCCTATAAACATGAAAATTAATCGCTATCGGCAGAAGTCAATCACATGTTGTTTTTTTCTTTCTGCAGCAGAGTGTTCTGATTGCCAAGGAATACTGGTTTTATTATCACTTATTAGCTCTTCACTAATACTTAGTGAAGACTTTCACTGAAATAGTATGATTTGCATATATATTACATATGCGTATAAATAATTAATAGTACCTTATCACAGGAACAACTCACTATATTTTTCTCCAAATTATATTCCTCAAAATAAAAAAATAAAGACAAGAGACCTGAGAAAGTGATTTAATGGCCGAAATGTTTGCTGTGTAAGTGTGAGAATCTGAGTTCAAATCTCAAGCACCAGTGTAACGTCAGACTGGCATGATGGTCTGCCTGCAATCCCAAACTCAAGAGTCAGAGATAAGGGATCTAGACTAGCCAAATCTGCACGCTCAAGTGAAAGACATTGCCTCAATAATAAAGGAGGGAAGTGATTAAGAGAGTCACCGGATGTTAACACTGACTTACACACACACACACTCACACAAGTGAATGTGCAGATACACAATATGCATACCACAGAAACATAAGCATGCAAAAAAGAGATAAGCACTGTTATATGACTATCCAGCATATTTAGCATAAATATGGATACATACATGAAAGATAACAGGTCACAGGAATTGCTGACTTGTGGCTAACGAGTCCAGAAGCCAATCACTTCTCGGAGCTGAGTATATTCCGGGATCCTCATGCCTTTGTGGATTCTACCTCTGCCATGACTTCTGGCAAACAGTGCTGATGAGTGATGGCCACCAAAAGCAAGCAAATGAAACATCAAAGCTGACAGAAAGAGCGAGAATGATAGGACCTGTTCCACAGCACGTTTTCTGGCTTCTCAGGGAGACAGTGGAAGCCAGCCACGTATACAGATCAGCACACTGAGAGGCATGGGCGGGCCTTTTGATGGTTAAGAAGACCTCGTAAGCATCGCTATGGGCCAGGAGAGACTACTCTGCTTACAAGCGGCACCCACACCAGACTAGGGCCAGAGGCGTGTTGGATCCCATCTGTTCCTCACATATTCACATATTCACAGGTTTACAGCCACGATGTGTGTATCATCCGCTTGGTCTGACAGTAACTGTCACGTTGCAGACTGGGGGAGCTGACCTCAGACAGGTTAGGGGGAAAGGTGTCCGTCCAAGGTCTTACTGAGACCCAGTGACCCGGGTAAGCAGTGGGGGGCACTGTGCTGAACCCCTCAGCAGTCACGCTGCCAGCATTACCACAGTGCTGGTCCGTCACCTTCCTCTGCGTTCACAGACATTTTATGAAGTTAGACGTCTCGGCTGCTGTCAGCACAGGGCAGGATCATTGAGGCGAGGAAGTGATGGGAGAAATGGGATACAGGCTCAGAACAAGTAAACTTGAGGATGGAAAAGCCCCGTTGAGAAACTATTAATTGTCTGCTCCAACATCGCTTCCCTGGCTGTTCAACAGTACAGTCAACTTTAACCAGGGACCTGGCTAAAAAGATAACATTCCTCAGTTTTCTCCACAGACACATGCGGTCATATAATCAATCGTTGGTCAGCAAGACTTAAACAAAAGTGTCTTTATGTGCACAGGGAATCGGTTTGTCTTTATTCCTTCCTCCTTCCTGGTACTTAGAACTTCAATTAAGATGGCATGAACCTGTGCCTGTCTTCAGCAAGGGTTCAGTGAAAAAAAAATAAGAGATAATGATGTAGCCAGGCACATTGGCATGCTCCTGAAAGTCTCTAACTCCGGGCTGAGAGTACCAGTCCAGTCCAGGCAGCAATCGTGAATACACACAGTTAGAATGATAGAGCAGGATGGCAGGGCCCGGGGCTGCAATATGTGATGAAGTGCTCAGATCAAAGCTGGAAGGCATAGTTTCTTATATATGAGCCAGAACTGAATTCCTAGTTTGTTTATGCTAAAAGCGCTGTGGGGGTTTTCTCCCGTATGCACGTGAGGATTACCCAGAACCACCGTTCTGAGTCAGGGAGGGGGTGAGCGCCTACCTACATGTTCCTTGGCAAGCCTTGGGCTCTGAGTGCGGATGAGGCCACCTGGAATAGGAGCACACTGCTTTGGAGCTTCACCCAAATCCCTGGGTTTCTCACAACCTCACATAAGAGGCGGTAGCTTCGTTCTAGTCACCACCACGGAGACCTCGCCATGGTCACCAGGCTTCTGGAACAGAAATCATTCAGATGATGACCAGAGAGGGTGCAGAGAACGCGTCTTTTCTTGATCTTTCCAGAGATAATGCGGAAAAGTGGTATCCAGCAAAATCTAGAGTTCCTCGGATCAGTGGAAGCAGAGAGTGTTTAAATAGAAAAAGAGATGACTTTATCTTAAATCATGGACATTTATGTATTTATGTCATTAAATTCTCAAAACTGTGTAGAGCTGGGTACCTATCATTACAGTTTTACAAAAGAGAAAGTAATTTGATGGCTGATAAATAATGGCTAGTGGTTATAGCTCCTAAAGCCAACACCCTATCTAGGTTTGCCTGACTGCTTAAGCCATGTATTTAACCACTGATCTTCAGTGTGTGTGTGTGTGTGTGTGTGTGTGTGTGTATGTATGTATGTGTGTGTGTGTGTGTGTACAATAGAGCTCTTGAGTGTGTGTGCTTGTGGAGGCCCAAGGGTGATTCAGAAAACTGCCTAGATTGCTTCACCTCCTTATTGCTTTGCTCCGGGTTTCTCGGCCTCTGGCCTCCGAGACTGGAAATGCAAGCGGCCACTGTACGCACCCAGTATTTGCCCATGGGATCTGGGCTCTGAAATCAGGTCCCTTGGGTTGAGAGGTATCTCTCCAACCCTACTGAGCCATGCCCTGCTCCTGCCAAGTGTCCACTTGTCCAGACAAGTGAATTCCTAAATAGAGACCTTGGGGGCTACTTCCAAGCGCTCTGCACTGACTCAGCAGATGTGCCTAAACTCTGCAGAGTAAGGAACCGGCCTTCCTGCCTCGGTTCTTTCTGGTTCCAAGAGGAGCTGCGCGGAGGTGTGCAAACCGCCAGGATTTTCCCCATTCAGCATGACCGGGCTCTCCAGCTGCCAGAGGTCCACCCCGGACGTCTCCACGAGAGAGGGTGCGTCCTCGCTAGTGAAACTTCTGGAGCTGAAACTTCCCTCTGGTGTCAGACTCCAGGTCATTTGGGAACCACCCACCCCAAAGTTATTTTAAGGCAGTATTAATGTTTTATGACTCATTTCCTAGCCCCTCCCTTAGGTTTGTGTGTCCTGTCCCCAACGCTAACCACACACATACCCACCATACCTTGGGAGAGGCATGGACTGACCGGGCATTTCCCATATGACCCTCAAATTTAATCTAGAGAGACAAAAGGTCATTTCTGAAGAATTTTGCTAAGTATTGACTAGAGAGCCTTCTAGAGATAGACTCTTGGATCCACTTAGTTCTTTTTGCAAGTGTCTGGGACCCTTTCCAGCTTCAGATGCATGCACACATGTGCACATGCACACACACAAACACACACAGTCACACACGTGTGAAAACATGCACACACACATGCAATAACCATATGAAATAATATCTATTTCCTCCTATAAACAAAATCTGATATGCAAAAAACCAAGTACTAATAAAATTGTCCTTATACTTAAGTGATTCCATCAGGTTTGTCCTCAGGACCCACAATGAAAGGAAAAAAGAAAGCAAGTTAGGAAGCAGACATGGTGGAGAGAGGTGCAAGAGATCCTGACATCTCCCTCTGTGAGACTCTCAGATCCATTCCCAGGATACCTCCGCTCACGTCTGACCCTGTGTCAATCCTGAGCTCACACCTCTCATACTATTCCCAAGAAAACAAAAGGAATCTGTCTGGAAATTCATGCAAATTATCTTAAAAACAAAGAAGCAACAAACAAAAAGAATGAAGTAGCAAAGCTAATGTCACGGTTTGCAATGTGAGTTGTTCACCACAGGGTCATGCCTTTGAATCTTTCATTGTTTGGGAAGGTCATGGCACCTTTTAGAGGTGGTGGAGGAAGATATTCAAAGGGGGTGAGGCCTGAGATTGGTTAACCCCACCCTACTTCCAGGAGAGGTTGGACTTGACAGCTCTGCAACTCTCAGTCTCCCTGATGGACATGACTTCGGAAGCCTCCAGTTTCTCCCAGCCAGCCATGCCTTCCTGCTATAATGGGCTGTATCTCCCCGCTGAATCATGAGCCGAATAAATCTCCTTTTCTCCCTTAAGTTGCTTAACTTTGAGTGAAGTCTCACAGCGACAGAAAAGAGTGATCACTACAGCTGGCCTTGAAGACTTGCCTCTACCTAGTGATGTTGAAGTCAGGCAGCCAAATGTAACAAAAGCTGTAAGAACAATCACATTATATTCAAAAGCATTAAAACTTGGGGAAGTAGCTAAGTGGTAGACTACTTGCTTAAGTATATATGGGTTGCTGGTTCAATTCCCAGAGATGCCAGAATAAAAAAAAGAAAAAGCATTTAGAGAACCGAGATGACATTATTTCAAAAGTATATATTGGTAAAATATGTAAACTTCTACAGATTTATAGCATTTTCTTGATATCATTCAGGAGAAATATTCTTGATCCTATCAAAAAACATTTTGAGGGAGTGAGAATTACATTATTAAATTCTAGGAACTCTGACCCCCCTTGTTCTGTTGATCAATGACTTTATGCTAAACACATAAGTTTTATTTCAGTGATTCCTCAAATGCTACTCATCTAGCACACAGGTACAGTCATTATTGCTACTTGAAGGATGAGGAAGTCAAGGCAGGGAGAACTTACGTAACGCTCAGTCCTGTTTAGAGCATCTCTCAAGCTTTAGAGTCCTGCGCTTTGGGAGACTTTGTCTGCATCTGTTTGCTGAGAGAATGGGCCAGGGTAGCGCCTTGGTGCATGCATCAAGAAAAGAACGGAACTTTTAAGAGTCTCTAGGGGTACTACACTCTGTGTGCATCAGTAGTTGAGAGTGTAATTTTCAGAAAGTGCTGTCTTCATAGAGTACTTTAGAAGCCGCACGTATCCTTTGTAATAATTTTATAACAAATGATTGCACATTTTTTCCCATAAACAGAAGTGATAAAATGATCAGCTCATGAATGATCACAAACAACTTGTAGATTCCCACTGAGCAAGGCATTGTAATGTTCAATAAATTGAAGCCATTACGTTATTGTTCTTGTTCCCATTATAGAGACATAGCTTCTTAATGCCTTCTAGCAAAAGTGACCTCAGCAGCCCCTTCCTTACCAAACTGCACAGTAGCCCCAGGCTGCTTCTACATGAATGTATATCTCCAGTCAGTCTCCATTTGGTCCAAGGGCCTTTTCTGAGCTAGGCCTTACGCTGCTCACTGGAGACACTGCCAGTAAAGGAAACAAATGCCCTACATTCTGGGCATCCTACGCTTGAAGACACAGGATGTGAACAAACAGCAAATGTGCATCAGGTTTGCTTGCATGAGTAGATGCACAATGCTGACTAGGACAGAGCGGCGTGACTGGTGCTAATTTTGAAGGGAAAATCGAGAAAGACTTCCCCGAGAGGGTGACATTTGAGGGGACTTGTCATCATATGGCTATGTGTGGAAGAGAAGCATCATGACATCAGAAATGACAGATACAGATATAAAAACACTAAGGTGGCACCTAGAATCCTGTAGGACGGGAAGAATTCAAAGAGGCCTATGGGAGTGGTGTCCTGTGGATGGGAAGGAGAAAAAGGAGGTGAGTCGGAAAGGAACCACCATCACACATCGTCACCACGGTCAGGAAATTGGACATTGAGTCTGAGTAACATGGGAAAACACCACTGATCTGGATGAGATAATGCCACTGTACCATTTGACGTGCACACTGCAAAGAATGCTGCTCTCCTATCACACACTAGCCATGATATCTTCACCTTGGCTTGCAGACCACGCCATGCTCCTGAACGTTATTTACCTTGTATCTGGTTTCCCGCAGCAACTGACGCAAGCAAAGTTAACCTGTCCTGAAGGGGGCACAAACACACAGCTGGACCCTGTGAAACGAGCTGAAATGTGAACTTCATTCAGGAAGAGGGACTTAAACTGTTAGACACGCCTCTACTGATATCATTAGGGAACGAAGGGAAACTTCTGAAGACAGACTTGGGTTCCTCAAAGAATCACAAACTCGCACCTTCCCTCTGTGAGTGGGAGGAGAGGCAGAGAGCAGGGACTTGATGCTCACGAGACTAAAGAGACCCAGGAGATGGGTGGCAACTAATGAGGGGACAGAAGTCACTGAAGGCAACATGGGTCTGTAACGAATGGGCAAGAGAGGCTGAGAGCAAAATAAGGTCACAGAAGGGTGAGACCTAAGTCCAGATCCGGAGAGCCCACATTCCGTCAGATGAGGCTGGAGGGTCTGTCACCCAACGAGCCTCTGGCAAGATGGGAGGCAGAGACGTGTGCATCACCAAGACCTCGTGGGCCAGCTAACCCTGGAGGGACAATGACAGACAACAAGAGTCTCGGCTTCAAACAAAGCAGAAGGCGAGAACTGACACTTGAATCCATCTTCTGATTTCATGTAGGCACAGGCACTGTGCCATTGTGCACACACATGTACACCTATAGGCATGTGCAAACATACATACATACACACATGCATGCACACACACATTGAGGAAGAAAGAAAAGAAAAAAGGAAAGAAAAGGTGGAGAAGGAAGAAAGGAAGGAAGAAGAAGGAGGAAGGAAGGAGGAAGGAAGGAAGGAAGGAAGGAAGGGAGGGAGGAGGGATTTAGTGAGGAGTGAGGGCTTCTATGTTAGTAAGTCTTTAGGGATGGAGGTAGTTCGTATCGGTCTGGATTGCTTACTTCCTTCGGCATTCCTGTCCTTCCTTCATGCCTTCATGCATTTCCTTCCTGCCTTCCTATTACTTTCGCTTCCTTCCTTCCTTCCTTCCTTCCTTATCCTTTCTTCCAGTTCTATCACTTCTTCCTTCTTCATTTTCTGCCCCTGTTTATTTTTTTCTTCCGTCCTTCCTTTCTTCCGTTCGTCGTGATCTTTATGTTCTTTATTTACCTTGCCTTGCTGTTCGTTCCCCGTTTTTCATTTCTTTCCACTTTCTTTCTATTCATCTTTTTCGTTCCTTCTTTCTGTTTACTCTTGCTTTCTTCTTTCTCTCCCTCCCTCTCCCCTCTCTTCTCCATCCCTCTCTCTCTCCTTCATTCCTGTCCCTTCTCCCTATCCTTCCTCCGCTATACCTGTCATCCTCCTATTCGTCCTTCCTCCCCCCTTTCTTCCACGTTACCTGTCCCTGTCCTTGCTCCCCCTTCGTCCCTCTCCTCTTCCCTCCCGACCTCCCTCCCTCCCTCCCTCCCCTACCCTCGCGCATCCCCTCCTCTCAGCTCCCCTCCCTACCCTCCACTGCCCTCCCTCAACTCCCTCCTCCATCCCTCCCTCCCTCCCTCCCCCCCTCCCTCCCTCCCTCTCCTCCTCCCTCCCTCCCGCCCTCCCTCCCTCCCTCCCTCCCTCCCTCTCCACCCCCTCCCTTTCCCCCACCCTTTCCCTTTCCTTCCTTCTCCTCATCTCTCCCCCCTCTTTTCCTCCTTTTCCCCTTTTGACTGATCCACCACCCTAAGTTGCATAGCTCAGATACGCTCAGTAACTGCCCACGATCACGCAGTTGAGGAGCAAAGAACAGACAAGGAGGCCAGGCATCTTTTCCTCTTTCTCCAAGGCTCACATTTTTATTTCTTTATTTTTTGCAACATCGAGTTGTGCTGATGGTGTTGGCACAAAGACAGTGAGAAGATTGTCCTAAATAAATGCGAAAATAAATCTTGGGCTATTCATTACCCAAGCTTCCTAAGCCAGCCATCATCCCCATGGCAGCATTGAGCTGCTGTAGAAAAATCTCAGTGCACACATAAGGAAGCATCATTCTACTTTATAGTACCCTCACCTGCTGGATTAGGGGGGATAGATGTGGGGAAAGACTTCCTCCCCTGAAAAAAAATGATCTTACCTGCAGCTAAAATAATAAAAAGGGACAAAGAAGTCTCGCTGAGAAAGACTTCTCAAAATCTGTGCACTATTTGCTTTGAGAAACACTTATCATTACTTTTAACCAGGTTTCAATTGACCTCTGTATGGCTTAGAATCCCATAGAAGACCCAAATTACACAGGACATTTGAAATGGCCGCCTAAGTCCACCTCCATTGTGACAGGGGAATACATTCTTTCATAAATTCATTCTACTTACTGAACATGGTTACATAGCAGGCTCTGTGGTCACTAGGCAAAAGGATTCCTCACCTACTGTTCTTTCTAGAATAATTGCACCACTGATATTAGTAGCAAATACCTGGCAGAAAGTACCCACTTAAATGACATGTAAAACCCACTTGAAGTCGCTTTCAAGAACAGAAAGGCAACAGCGTGTAGCATGGAGATTGTCGTTTTCATTTCTGCAGTAGTCCTGCATCCTGTTTTCATTCTCTTATATCTGGTTATTGTTAAGCAGAGAGGGGTTTCAGCACACTGCGGTATATACATTTCATTGGCCAAATGTCAATTGTTTTTTCTGTGTGGTTGGTATCTATGTGTGTGGAAGTTGCTAGCATTTTCTGATAGGGTCTGCAGCCCAGACAGGCCTGGGCGTAGAGAGATGAGACCCTCGCAACCATCCAGATTGGTCCATCTGGCACGTCCCCTCCTGACTCCACCATCATCCCCAGAATTAACATTTGGAGACCCTCCAAGGGAATGTTCTCTATGGCAAGCTCCCAACCGAGCATCAAGTCACGCTGCTGGAATTATACAGGACAGAAGAGAACACGGATTTATCTCCAACTATTAAACCAGGATGTGCTGCTTCTCAGGGCCTGACGCATCAGAAACACGAATCCTGCCTGCCCGAGGAGGATTAAGCCGAGCCGCATCGGCCAAGCTGCCCAACTACTGGACTGCATTAGTCAGACGCCTCCCTGGGGCAGATGGAAGCAAGCGAGAACTTTAGAGGGACACAGAGCTGATAATGAGCTGTAGAATAAGAGGAAATAACCGACGTGGATTTTACTGCTGGAAGTGAGTGCTTCTCTTTTCAGATGAGGGAAAAGTCACCTTTAGAAGAAGGCGCGTAAGCTCCCGAGTCAGGCCCAGACCCACATCTGCAACTTCAGAGCTGTATCCACGGAACCATTACAGACCCAGGGGGTGTGTTCCCCATAACTGTATCTCCAATGCACGATCAAAGAGGCCCTGTGCTAGTTATCTTCCTGACACAAATACCTCGGCAGAATCGACCTAAAATTGGGAACAAATGACTGCTTTTGGTTCAACTGTCCATGGTGGCTTTTGGCCTGTGTCTATTAGTGCAGTACATGGTGGGGGTGGATGGTGAGGAGGCCTGCGTACTTCGTGGAGGACTAGAGGCAAGAGAGAAGGAGGACAGGGCTCCCCTCAAGTACACACCCCAGTGATCTAACCTCCACTAGGCCCCAAGATTTAGTCATCCCTTTGAAGGCTGGTGGAAATCCTTTAACCCGGGACTGTGAGGGAAATATTCAAGATATAAACCGCAGCCTCACCCCAATGCGTTAGCAAACAAAATGCCCAGCCTCTCCATGTCCATCTTCTCCTGTCCTTATCTTTATCATTAGTTTGTTTCTTTCTTTTCTTTCTTTTTTTTCTATCTGTTGCAATTGCAATTTGCCTGCATGTTGCAATAAATCCATGACCAAATGTCTTAAGGGGATCAAAGGATTTTATTCTGGCTTATGACTGTCTGCTTATATTTCTTAGTCCGGCTTGATAGGAGAACCCATATCAATACCTGTGAACTGGCTACATCATATCTACAGGGAACTGGCTACATCATATCTACAGGGAACTGGCTGCATAATATCTACAGGAGGGAGCAAAGAGGGACAGTCCTTGCTTTCCAGAGAGCATGTCTCCCAAGTGTGCCCAAGAATGCCAACCCCCTGGGCCAGCTCTCCCCATCTTATGCACTGCCCAGAGAAAAGCCCACCAAACATGGGTTTGGTCTTTCTTTACCAATCAGATAGATAACCTCCTGCAGAATTGCACAAGGGCTTGACTTAGCTGTTAAGTCTTCACAAATGTGCCCATGACTCAGTCGTCAGCTGTCAAGTTGACACCAGTATCTATCACACCTTCCTTCCTTCCTTCCTTCCTTCCTTCCTTCCTTCCTTCCTTCCTTCCTTTCCTTCTTCCTTCTCCTTCCTTCCTTCTCCTTCCTTCCTTCTCCTTCTTCCTCCTCCTTCTTCCTTCTTTCCTTCCTTCCTTCCTTCTTTCCTTCCTCCTTCCTCCCTTCCTCTCTTCTTCCTCCTTCCTTCCTCCCTTCCTTCCTCCCTTCCCTCCCTCCCCTTCGCTCCCCTCCTCCCTCCCTCCCTTCCTCCTTCCTTCTTCCTTCCTTCCTTCTTCCTTTCCTTCCTCTTCTTCCTTCTTCCTTCTTCCTTCCTTCTTCCTTCTTCTTCCTCCGTCCTTCCCTTCCTTCCTCCTCCTTCCTTCTTCCTCCTTCTCCTCCTTCCTTCCTCCCTCCCTCCCTCCCTCCCTCCCTCCCTCCCTTCCTTCCTTCTATTTTCATTCTTCCTTCCTTCCTTCTTTCCTTCCTTCTTCCTTCTTCCTTTCTTCTTCCTCCTTCCTTCCTTCTTCCTTCCTTCCTTCCTTCTTCCCTCTCCTCCTCCCTCTCTCCTCCCTCCTCCTTCCTTCTTCCTTTCTCCTTCCTCTATTTCAGTGTACAGATTGAACCTAGGGCATCACAAATGCTAGGCTGGTGCTCTATCGCTGAACACTCTTGTTTTGAGACATCTTATTAA
The DNA here is from genome assembly GCA_023101885.1 of Typhlomys cinereus. Taxonomy (NCBI): domain Eukaryota; kingdom Metazoa; phylum Chordata; class Mammalia; order Rodentia; family Platacanthomyidae; genus Typhlomys; species Typhlomys cinereus. The sequence continues at coordinate 738,127 of JALPQD010000551.1, forward strand.
GTTTCCCAGACAGACCTTGAACTTAGCCTGGCCCAGGATGACCTTGACCTTGCACTCTCCCTTCTGTAGTCTCCTGAGTTGCTGAATTACAGGGCTGTGCTTCTAAACCCTGTTATACTTTCTTGTCGTAAATTTGCAACAAAGCTATACATATATGGTTCAAGACACTGTTTTTTGCTATTACAAAGAAATCTCTATCATGGATATTTTATAAATAAAAGAGATTTATTTTGGACACAACTCTAGAGGCCTCAGACCATGGTGCTGGCTTACTATTTGCTTCTAGTAAGCTTCTTGAATTCAACTCGTGACAGAAATGCAGTAAAACAAGACAGATGTATGAGAATTAAGGGGTATGCCAAGCTTGCCATAAAAACCCACTTGGAGAGAAATCAATGCAAATTCCATGATTAGTCTTCAGTCTTGTAAGGAAACATGGAATGCTCTGGAAGGTGCCACAATCTCTCAATAGCATTATCTTAAGAATCAGACAGTCCCATCGGGGAGAAACCATCTGCAAGCTATGGCAATACCATAGAAGTGTCTCCCCTAAATCATTTGATGGTGTTACTAGTATGATACCACATATCCTAAAGACTGTGGTATTAAGTAGGGCAAGCTAAAGAAACAAACCAATAGGACTACATGTATGTCAAATAACCGAAGGTCAAGTTGCTATATAACCACAAAAATATGACTTCCTATATTATTTAATACAGCTACTGGAATCAGGAAATTAACCCTAATACAGTGCTCCACGTGATTTGTAAATCTCTTTGGTTTCTCAAAGATCTCTGCCACAGAAGAATGTCTCACGCCCAGAATCCTGCAGTTCTTTAGCTCACCATCGTCCCATTCAGTGCAGAGCCGCACTTGGCGCGCTTGCAACCTTCATGACCTGAGCACTTTTGCAGATCACAAGACAGGTTTTACCAAATGCCACTCGCTTCATTGTGTGTCTACTGTCTCCCTATGATGAGAGCCAGCACCTTACATTTTAGCAATATTTCAGAAATATCCCCGTGCATCTTGCCATGGGACATGAGATTGGTCCTATTTCAGATGCTATTAACGCCCATAGTTAAGATGATTTCTGTCAAGTTGTTCTATGGGACGGTTCTTTTTTATGCTGTTGGGGTTTTCTTAAATAAAAAGGTTCACAGAAGGAACACTGATGACCTATGAGACTCCCCCATTCTTCCTCAAACTTTCAATGTATTTATTCATTTATTTGCATCAGTGCGAGCTCGTCACTCTTGTTTTAGTCTCACGTTATATTCTGTTACTATGGCTAACTACCCGGATGCTCAAGTTGCCCCAAACGGACCCATGTTGCAGCTCTTTACAGATAGAGTCTGTGTCTTTTGGGCATGCTTTCGTCACTGTTTGAACGCTATTGCTTTCTAGAACGAGATTGCACAGGCTCATTTTATATTTGCCTTGGCTCAGCAATTGAATCAGGAATAAGCTGAATGTTTGTTGCGTTCATTATAATTTGTTTCTTGCACCCTCAGTATTCAGAGCTTACGTACACACACGTACACACACATGCTCACACCACGTGCACACACATATGCACACACACTCAGCACTCCTTGACTCTTCTACATATGTAGACCCAGAATAACATGCGTTTACACTCATTCTCCAGTTCTAGTTCTAGTACGTCACCAGAGTTCATTATCAATTCTTCATTTCCGGATGTGGAAGCACCTTGTCTGACAGGGAGTAAAATCTGCCTTTCATTATTCCTAATACATTTACCTTTTGCTCGATCTCCGGGGCATCAGTTCTCTCTCTGTCTCTCTGTCTCTCTGTCTCTCTGTCTCTCTCTCTCTCTGTCTCTCTCTCTCTCTCTCTCTCTCTCTCTCTCTCTCTCTCTCTCTCTCGTCACGCTCTTCCCACACTCAAGCCCTGGTTCCCATTATGTTTTGCTGTAGAGTAGCCCTTCTCAGCCCACTGAGACCCGAGCCCTCCACGCTGGGCTACAAGCAAACCACAGTGACTTCATGTTGTGAGATGAACGGAGACGTCCTCATGGTGCGCTCAGAGGATCCAACCTTCTTGTTTCAGGGCTCCTGACCTCTTCACAGAAAATTGCTTGGGAAGGAAAGAGAAGGGGGCAGTACCAAGAAGAAGGCATTCCCGTCTCTCTTCTGCCCACATAGCCACCTCCATGCCACGCCTCCAGCTTCGCAGTGCTCCCACCACCTCTGTGGTCCTTCATCAGTGCCTTCCCATACGCAGACGCCATGACTCACATTGGATCACAGCCAGGGGTACACCAGGGTCGCCAGCCCTCAGCTACTTTGTACTTTTTCAGGGAATAGAGAGCCTTCACCTTCTATCCCCAGGATTCAGCATACTGCTTACCATGAAGCAGAGGCCTAACACCTTTTGTTCAATAAGTAAAGAAAGATCTCATAAATGAATAGATAGCACTTCCATTATAACCATGTCTTATTCCATGGGTACATTTCCCTAGTAGTACCCCAAGCATTAAATGTTCTCTTCGAGGCAAGTGAATAAATAATTACTGTGGCCTAGGAGCCATACATAGACAATAGGAGTGATATTTTATGCCCGGGATGGGTCCTACTGGCCTTTTTAAATCAGATATTTAGTAGGAAGCTGTGTACTTTGTCTTCTCAAGAGACTAGCCATATTGTAAAAATAATAAGTGTTGAGAAAGCTTGAAGCACTTAACCATAAGAAGCAAGCTTTGCCTGAAACCTTATTCCTTGACATTCATGCACAAGTTGCCTGAACTCGCAGGTCAAGATCAGCCCTCACATCATCATGAAAGTTGTCTCCATGTGTCTACATGAACGCCTGTTCTTAGAATTTCTGCTATACTTACACTTTATGCCCCCCCCAAAAAAATCTTATGGTTTTTTCAGATATCTCTCAGAATATTCTGTGACTCTCTTGAAGCAGGACCCGGCCTTTTATTGCCTTATTGTATCCTGTGTGTCTAGAAAAATATGAAGTATCTAAGTGCTTGATTTACTTACTTTTTTGACAGTTCATAACCAGTAATCGAGATTTTGTAGTTAGCAGCCCTTGATTTGCTACTTCAATAAATATTCGAAAAAATCCTTTGTGTTAATTAAAATGGCTACTTAGGAGTATCCAGTCTAAAAATGCACTTATGAAGCCCAAAGAAGCAAATAGAATTCTGAAAAGAATAGATGCACAAAAGGCATACCAGAGAGTTATTCAAATATATGGAAATCTCTTGCCACTCAGCCTCAAGAAAGTGAACAATCCAGTTAAAAATTAGACAAAAGATACAAACAGCCACCTCACCCAGGATGACATAGAGGTAGGAGACAAGCGCGGGAAAGAGACTCGATGTCATGATATTTGCAAGTCACAAATTAAAACAATGAGATAGCGCTTGGGCTCATTGACTTTGCATTGCTAGAATAAAATATCTGAAAGAGTTGCTTTATAAACAAAGGCAAATACATAATGAGCTCACAGTCATAGAGCCTGAAAGTCCAGGTGGCTTAGAGCAGGCCCAGCAAAGATCGACCCTTGGTTCCATCATGGCACCGAATATGGCCAATGACAGGGACAGGAGACCACAGGGGGAAAAGGAAGTAGCTATACCGCAGGAACTGAGGAAACCATGGGCAGGGCTAACCCCAGGTCGCAGTTACTCTGCATGCTGCAGATGTACTCATAACTAAACGGCTTCTGTGACAAGAGATTTTATTTTTACTGACCCTTGTCTGTTACAGTTCTTAATCCAGCTTGTCAAGAGCGTCCACACTAACACCAGGGCCTAGGGAACTGGCCACATTAGATTCATAGGACAGCTGAGAGAGGGGCAGACTCCCCTTGCCAGACCACTCGTCCGTCTTCAAATGCTGAAGAAGGCCAAGTTAGCTCCCTCCATTTTCTCCACCTGGCAAGAGGATGGTCTCCCATGGGCGGGGCTCCTCCAGTCAATTGCGCAACCTTCTGCAGGCTTGCTCAGGCCTTAACTACCAATTCTCTGTAAATGTATCAAAGCAGACGTCTTCGATTGTGCCAGAGTAGAGACTTTGACTAACAACTTGACACCTGCATCCAGCTCCGGCACTTGGGTTTTTGCACAATCTTCTTAAGAGAGATGTTCAAGAGTCTCTAAATAACGACCTGCAGGGTTCATCCCCAAGGACCCAAGAACCTTCCACAAAACTCACTGCCAAGATCCTATCAGGGGGCGGGTGAGACGGCTCAGCGGGTTGTACAAGCCACAGGACTTGAATTTGATCCCTGGAACCCAATTAAAGGTAGATGGAGATAGCAATGCCATATAGTTGCCCTCTGACCTCTATAAACTTTTGGCAAATACATACACCTATACATCAAACATATACATCAAATATACACACACAAATTGCAATGAATAAAAAGGTCACACCAACAAGGTTATCCTAGAAGCTAAGTTATTAGCATATTGGTTTGGGGGGCAAACCCAAACCATGATGAGCCTCCCATATATCTGCTAGAAATGGCTAAAGTTCCAAACACTGACAATACCAAATGCTGTTGAGGTTGTAGGGTAACAGGAAATATCATTCATTCCTGAGGAAAATAAAAAATGGCAATTACTTCAGAAGACCATTTAATGATTTCTTACTAAGCATGCTCCTACCACCAGATTAAACAATTATGCTCTTTGGTATTTGTTCAGAGGCTTTGAAAATATATGCCCACAAAAAAAAAAAAACCCTGAGCATAAATGTTTATAGCAGCTTTATTCATAGCTTCTGAGCCTTGGAAGCAACTAAGATGATTTTCCATCCAGAGAACGCATGTTGCCTATTCCCATGGGTAAACTCTGGTGAGTTCAGGAGAAGAAGCAGAATTGCAATTTGTAAAAGAGTCGTCATGCCCAGAGTTTCCTGAGAGGAAGCAGTATGTGGAACAGGGCTACTCAGTGAAACACTGGGCCATTCACAAGGAAGAAGGAGGGAAGGAACTGGTGGAAAGTGCTTGGTTTCCACAGGGCAGAATGGGCAAAGTGGGGTTGGCCAGCTGGCTTAGGACTGAGTAGTTTACACAAGTTCAATGGGCTGTGCTTCAGAGGCTATGCCTAGAGGTCTGGTCTCATCCCTGGCTGATTAGGGTGGGTCTCTAATGATCTAGCATACCCAAAAATGCCTAAAAAGAGAGATAGATGGAGTGAGGATTTACATTCTGACAAGGAAGGATAATAACCAGTCTCTAACCAGACCTCAAGGTAGTTAAGATAGAGTTTAAAAACAAATGCATGCTCTATAAGGGAATGCTATTTAGGATGAAAAATAGTTAACTACTTTACTAGATTAAAACATAGAAAAATTGCAAATGCATATTGGTAAGTGAAAGAAGCAATCTGAACAGAAGGAAGGAGGGTGGAGAGGGTAATAGAACACATGCCACATGAAGAGACAGGGAATTACATCTGAACTGAACATGGACATTTTTCATGTCATTATCTCTTCAATACTGGATTTGCATAGCATTTACATTGTATTAGATATTGTGCATAATTAGGTCAATCTGAGAAGACTACATACTTTATGATTCATTCAACTGCTGAAATAATAAAACTAAGGAAACAGAGAAGAATGTCAATGACCTCCTGGAGTTTAGGGAAAAAGGATAAATATGCTGAGCATGGGATTCTAGGGCAGCAGAGCAGTTCTGTGCAGTGCTGCAATGCGGATATGTCATTACAGGCTTATCAAAATCCACAGATTCTACAATCCATGAAGCATGCAAGGTACCGTACACGTCCAAAACCACAGAAGGTGCAACATTTGTAGAATGTACACAGAATAAACAGCAATACAGTGTATTGCTAAGTCATAGTACACTACGGGCTTTAGTCGACAATCTCAATTTCATCATTCATGACAAATGGGTCACCCCAACAAAGGACACTCCCCATTAGGGAATGGTTGTGTGCATATATGGGAAGAACAAGAGTGGGGGAACTTTGTATTTTCCACTCCATTTTGCTATGAACACGACAATACTGTCATAAAATATAAAATCTATTAATTATAAAAATGAAAGAATTCATGAAAGTCATTTAGAAAGAGAAAATTAGAAGAGTGTTTTGCTCTGGAAAACAAGAAAGAATGGCAACAGGTATGAGGTGTTATGTAATGAAGAAGAGCAGGAAAGCCCCGTTACTATTAAAGAGGTGATGGAGCATGCAAGGTCATGTTCACTTAATCTCATGTGCCCTTCACCTACTGAGCGCAAAAATGTGTCATTAATCCATTTCAAGATAGTGATATTGTGACTCAAAGGTGGTAGGATGCTTGCTAAGTTTGAGTCATTTGGATAAGCAAGGTTGTTTTTGGTGGGCCAAACAGTAGACTAAATTCTAAGATGATTCCATGGTAAATAAGAATCATCTTTTGGGTGGTGATGTAGCTTACTTAGCAGGTAAAAGTGCTTGGTGCTGACATCTAAGGACCTGAGTTCAATCCCTGAAACCTATGCGAAGGTGCATGGAGAGAGCTAATTCCATAAAGTTGTTCTTTCACTTTCACATGTGTGCTTGTACACACACACACACACACACACACCATATACATGAATACATAAATCCATTTTTTAAAAAAATGATGTCTGTAGATGAATAATTGAAAATTTCAAGAGAAGGTGGGGAGCAAAAGCACAGATTCAGAGCAAAGAATGGAGATGTTGAGAAGGTAATTGACATGACTCGGAAGGCATAAGGAAAGCATAACAAAGGATCCACTAGAGCTGGGCCTTGAAAGATGATTTCAAATTCTGCTGATCGTAAAGTACAGGACAGGCTGTTTCTGGTGGCAATGTTGGCAAGGAGGGCCGAAGCAATCATAATAGGACTTTGCATGCCCTGCGCAATGTCCAACACACTATTGACCTCACAAAGTCTAGCATCGGCTAAAGGCACCAAGATCCTTGGAGGCAAGAGATTGACAGCCACAGTAGTGTTTCTATGCTTAAGGGGAACACAGGAAAGGGTTCAGGGAAAAGCCACTGGGTCCTTGTACGTCATCGGAGAGGAGGGCCCAGAGGAGAGTCTGGTATGCACATTAAAGGATTCTTCGGGGTTTGGGAGAGAGGCACTGGGGGATGGGGAAGGAGGGGTGAGGGGAGTAGGAGCAGGGGGGTTGGGGGAGGAGGAGGGAGGGAGGGAACCAGTGTACCTATTAAGTTTGTATGAGCGGAAATAATAATAAAAAATGTTAAAAAAAATCTGTACCGGTTTCTCTTTTCTGTTGTTGTGAGATGCCACTGAGACTCAAGCAGTTTAAGGGGAAAAAGGGAGATTTATTCAGCTTGTGGATCCAGGGGGAAGATACAGTCCTTCAGGGTGGAAATGACATGGCTGGAGGCAGAAGTTGGTGGAGGCCTCATGGGGCACATCCTTCCTGGGGACGGAGAGCTGCTGCGTGCTCAAGAGCAGACTCGACTTACTCGAGCAGGGCCCACCCTCTGTGACTGCCTTCCTCCGTCGAGGCTCCGCCTCCTGAGGATGCTATGATCTTCCCAAACACGTGAGCCTACGGGATTCAACACACATTTCAAACCACAACAACATCCACAGACACACCTGCAGATGGTTATAAAGTAGTTTCAGTAGCTAGTAAACAGCAGACATTCTCAACGAATTTCACATAGAGAAAAACTCTCTAGGGTACTAAAGATACTTGGGGATGGGTCAAGAGTTGAGTGATCGAGAAGATGCTGTGAGGATCAAGAAGGATCAAGTGCGGGGACTGAGTCCTGAGGAGATAGGTGCACAACATGAACATGATTGGACGCACTGATAACTTTTTATATACTTTATCTACATTAGGCATTCATAGCACCATGTCAGCAGTAAATGATTGTTATGCTCAGTGAGACAGATTTCAGGGTACTGGCTTGTCTAGTTACATGGTTTGAACAATGGTCCTGATTTCAAAGCCCACATCCTCTGGCATGAAAATTCTAACAGTATCAAGGAAAGAAAAAAGGACAAAGCATTTATCCTGAACCGAATGCTCTGAAGTCACTCTGTCCTAATACTGTGAGATGACCATACTGGCTACTCTCTCTGCTGCTGCGAGACACCACTGAGACTCAAGCAGCTTAAGGTAAAAAAAGGGAGATTTATTTGGTTGATGGATCCAGAGGGGAGATAGAGTCCTTAATGGCACAAAAGACATGGCTGGCAAAAGCTAGAGGTGGCTTAAGTCACATCCATTATGGAGGCTGAGTGAGCTCATTCTGCTAGAAGAACCAGGACAGGACCAACCAACCTCAAGGCCCTCGAGGCCCACCCCCATGACATGCCTTCCTCCAGCAAGACTCCACCTCCCACAGCACCATGATCTTTCACAACTGAGGATTCCAACACATGAGCCTTTCAGGGGGCAACTTATATTCAAACCGTGACAAAGAATAATAGGTTGTCTTCCTATGGTTTGGAAGTCAGCAAGGAGGCTGGTGCAAACTGTAGTGGAGGTCCCAGGCCTGGTGGATTCTGAACTCTGTGTACATAGAAACTGTACCACACAGTCGTTCAGGGAGCAGCATTCCTGCCAGATGGACCAGGCTGGGGTTTTTCATGAAGCTTGCTGAAGTTCTGGGAAACAGGAATTAGCAAAAGCTAGGTTTCCACAAGGCAAGTACAAAGACATAATCATTTAGCAAATTAATGCGGTAGTTTGAGCAGATGTTGCGTGGAAGTTACCAGAGAAAACATCAGTTCTTTAAGCCAAATGGTATTTTGTGAACATGCAGAGAATGTGATTATGAGATTTTTAACCATAAAAACAAATCCACATATAAACAGTTAGAAGGAGAAGGGCATAGAGCTAGGACTGTTACATTAAACATGACTTTTACTAATTAATATGATAATGGTCATGCTAAAATGATGTGTTAAAATATAATGGATTATATTGAGATTTGGTGTATGACTGTGCTTCCCAATCACTCTTTCCAGTTTTTGGGGAGGTGTTGCTAAGAGACGAAGAAGACAGGAACAGGAAATGCCTCATCATGAGATGTTACTGTTTAAGGCTTCAGGTCCTGAGAGGACAGTCTGAAGCTATGGAGTCAATGGAACCGAAAGGACTGCAGATCTGTCTTCCAAGCAAAGATTCCATAGCCCAGACGAGCAACTTCCTTGGGACTGGGGAGATGGTTCAGTGGGTGAAGTATTTGCCACACAAACACCAGGCTATGAGTTTGATTCCCAGAACCCATGTGAAAATTTGGCTGTTGACACGTTTATAATTCCAGAGCTGGGCAAGCAGAGACAGGGGGACCCTGGAACTGTCTGGACAGCAATACCAAAATTGACAGTTGGCTTATACACAGTCACAAACAGACACACTTGAATGGAAACCCATACACACACACACACATGTGCACACACAACTGCCTACAACTGACACAGTTTTTACATAAGCCACATTGCTTTTGTCTGCACATTGGGAGATATTGAATCTCAAGGACCTGAGAGTAAAGGGAAAAAAATTAAGAGTTCACAAAGAAGGTTCAACTTACATGAATTGTCTTAGTAGATTATGAATAATTCAAGGACTCTAGGTAGAGCTAATCCATCTTTGTTCCCTGGGGTTCAAGGTGAAGTTGCTAACAAGTTGCTCAGCAAATGTCTAGGGACCAAAGAAGGACTTGTCTCATCGATCAGCAGATCCCGATCATTTTTTTAACTTGGGGTGTGGTTGAGACACACCAAGGGATTAAAAACAAAAGAATATATACTTGAGCAATGCGTCATCCATTATGACCTGTGGGTAGCCAAGCAGCAGGGAGCTTTCTTGGCATATTAGGTGATTAAAACAAATAATTTCAGCTGAATGGCATGAAGATTGACCTAAGGAAATTGGGTTTTGATGTCCCACACCATCCACTAAGCTGATGTGAGCATATGTTTACAAGAAGCAGTGAGGGAAGAATGAGACCTGTATTCACATTGTGGAAACTAGGGTCACAGAGAGAGGTGAAGTTCACCCTCTTCTGTCGCACAGGGTGGCACCTTCGATCTCCATACCACCCAGACTGCCCACTGTGAAGAACGAACAGAACAAACGCTCTTCTTGCTGTATCACAGTATGCAACGTCATCTCAGCCCCTGCCCTTCTGGATGTCACTCTCTGATGAAAATCTGTCTTTAAGTTGGAAACAGACAGAAGCTACAAACAGTGTTGAGCACAGAAATCTTTGACAATGGGCTTTTGCAAACCTATTTGGTTGTTTGCATTTCTGCTGCTCATTGCAAGCCCACCTTGACAAACAGGCTAAAAATACCATGAATGATCCAGCATGGAAGACATCCCTGCTGCTTTGGTGGTAGCTTATGAAATGAACGAATCCCGCTTTGCATAGCACAGCATTGGACATGAAGATTTAACGTCATTAGTAAAATGTTTATCTGGCGGGACTGTTCCGCTGTTGGCTGATGCTCCTCCTTCCTCTGGACCTGCCCATTGCACTGTCAATCTTGTCCTTCAACCTCTCCAAGTGGCTGTTTGGCACCGAGGACTGAACTTAGCGTTTCTCCATCTTCTGCATTGTCTCCATCGGCATGCGGATCCTCTATAACTGGCCACGAGCACGGTTTCCTCAGTAATGTAGGGATCTCCAGCCCCCGTCAGTCCTATGCTCCTGGGCTTCAACTCCAGAACATGCTCTGCACCCATCTGATCCTTTTATTAGATCTCCAGGTTCTGATCCATTCCCTCCTGGACTACCATGATGTCCCGCACCTCCCACCTCCATCTCACCTGTCTTGAATCCATCCCTAGCCACAGCCACCAAACCCAAACTGAGCTTAAGGACTGCCATCTGATGGCCTTCAATTCTCCAGTGTCTCCACCATTGCTGTGGTGGGGGGTGCGGGGGGTCTTCCTATCTAAGTCAGTCTCCAAATCAGTCCTGGATCTGTCTGCCTGCACCTTTTCTCCTCCACTCATCTCCTTCATCGATAGAAACCGCAGCCCCTGGGAACGCCCACATGCCCCTGGGGATGCCCATGTGCCCCTGGGGACGCCCACATGTCCCTGGGGACGCCCACATGCTCCTCTGCCTTTGCTGTCCCTCTGCATCTCAACCCCCTTTTAAAGATTCCGTTGTGACTACTTCTATGAAGCATTCCCTTCATTTGCAGCACACCTCTTATCCCATTAAGATAGTCCCTTCGCAGCCCCTCTCCCAACAGAATCTACACTTGGAGAGGATGGGCCTTATTTTATTACGCTTTGGGTGCTCAGTCTGCAACATGGTGCTGTCTCAGAGGGCAAACCAAGCAAGTGCGTGTGGAATAGAACTGAAACGATAGCTGTGGATGTGTGGATTAATTAGCATCTCACACAGTCCCTCTGTGCATAACCGCTCAGAGCACAATCAATTATTCCATTTTCTAAAGTCCCCTGGGAAAGAAGCTTGACCCACCGAGTGCCATTCTGAGGCGCAATTGCTTAACTGATACTGCCAGACTGGGTCACAAATAATGAGAAAAATTCCTCTCCCTACAGCTGTAAGGTTTCAAGGTTTGCAAAATGGCACGCGAGTCCTAGCCACTTGCCCTGCAGCCTGGCGGATCATGGCAGTGTCGGAATGAATGCATCGCTTAATTGAGGGTCCCCGGAGTGCTCCACAGTGCTCCCGCCAGCCAGCCTCCCTGGGATTTCCGTGTTGCTGCCTCCTCCCCACGCTTACCCCCACCCCCTCCCAGGGAAGAAATAAAATTGTCAATTTCGTTGACGTAAGCACATTCTCCAGCAACCTGAAACCGCTCCAAGCATCAGCCAGCCACGTGAGAGGGAAGGAGACGAAGTGTAGTTTAGGGAAAGAAAATTCTTGATTACGCTGGAATTAAAGGGTACAGGTTTTGCTGCACTTTCAAAAAAAAATGGCAGATAAAGAGGCGCGGCGCTGGTCCACTCCTGTCTCAGACAGGGCTGGCAAATTCTCCATGCAAGATAAACGAGATGGAGAAAACAGGAAAGGGGGCGTCCCTGCTTTCTAATTCTAGTCCTCGAAGGTCTTCCTGGAGAAAGAAGTCATAATTACCGCAGCAGAGCGGGGTGTTCTCTTGCCCCTCCCAAAGCTGTATAGGCCGGTTGTTTACTGCTAACTTTTGGTGAAAGACTAGTTTAAGTGTATCAAGGTTTTAGGGTCTGAGTGGGAGCCGTTATGTATGGAAGCTCACCCGACGGCTGCTTGTAAGGAGGCCAGAGACCAGCATTCAAGAAATGATGATGTTACGTTGAGAAGACCCCCAACTGCCGTAGGAGTTCATTTGGAGTCATCGAGGCACTAGATGTCCGCCACCTGTATGTTCAGGGACACCATGGGCCGTGACCCCCGTGAATGCGAGAGAAGAGGTAAGCCTGAGTTTTGGCAGGTGGGCATATGTGTATGAGCACTGAGATAAGTCGCAGCCTGCATCCGCAGTGCATCCTGAGGGCACTGAATGGGCATAAAACCATCCCTGAAATAGCTGGAACTGCAGTAAAAGAACACCTGGCATTTGCCTAGCTTTGAGGCTCACTGATTTGCCCACGGAGGTTAAAGTCCTTCCGTTCACTTGCTCTCTTCTTCCTTTGAGGAGGATTCTTCCTTTCGCTCCCCGAGTCCGCGGAGACTTGGCCACCTTAGGCCCAGGTGTTTCAATCTGAGCTCCTTCTCTCCTATCTGCCCCCCCCCCCGCCGTCCCCCCTCCCCCCGCCTTCCTTTTCTCTACTTTATATGCGTGACATCTTCCTGTGCTGTTTGGTGTTCCCAACTTCCATCAGTCTCCATGCATTCTCTATCGCTTCCTCATCCCGTGTGGTTGGGTCTGGGGGACCCTGCTGTTGTTACAATCTTCTTCCAGAAGCATTAGCACAGGCATTGCCTTAAGGAGATCAATCACTGCGACCTCATCTTTTAGCTTCAGATATTGCTAGTAAGCAACCGGACAAATCCGGGGACATTTATTGACACTGGTGGTTTTGTTGTGACTCCGAGGAGGTTTAACCTTCAGGTCCGCCCCTCCAACCCCCTGAGAATCAGCTCCCAGGAGGGCATGGGCGTGCTGGGAGTTGTAGTTTCCCAGTGGGCGAGGTTTCACTCCCAGATCTCTACCTAGGCATTTCTGACAAATTGCTTAAAGAAGGTTCAGGTGACAGCGACCTTCTTGAATCCTCACGGCTCCAATAATCTGGTGAGATCTCTTTTATTTTCAAATAAGTTTTTTTGTTTATACACATACTTCCACATTCACGATTTCGATCCTCCCATTTTGTAAGCGATGGGTGGGTGGCTGGCTAGTCCCAGAGAGACCTACAGGTTGGTCCTAACAGCTTCCCTCTAGCTCTGTAACATTCCGGCTGCCCTCTTTACAGCCTGCTGAATTCTGCCGAGCCCAGTTCTGCAGGTATCCTGGGACCCATCCTCCTCCTTCCTCCTCCCTCTTCAAGGCCCTGCCACCTTCTGGCCTGCCAGCCTTTGCTGGCACTTCCAACTTTGCAAGGCCCCACTTGGCTCAGCATAAACACACCCTTACCACCCATCGGCTGAGCTCCTCCATGAACTCCACCCAATTAATTGGTCAGGATTTTCTTTCCTCGCCATCTTTCTATGGTCCTTAAGGGATTCCTGAGTTGGCCGAGGTTACAGTTGCGTTACAGCTTATGTGAATTGCCTGCTCATCAGTTCCCCCTTTCTTTATGGATTGACGGTGGAGTAAGGATTTCTGGATTGACTTAAAGACCCACTTACACTGCCACAGAGCTAACGATGCCCGTTCTGATTTGTCCTCTGTTAGCACAAGGAAGCCCACCCTGGGTAATGTTCTGCACTGAGGACTGAAGACCAGTCCACATCACTTCCCTCCCTTTGACAATTGCTCCCAAAGCTCCTTCTCCTATGCCTGAAAATTCTCGCCAGCACCGACTGTTGTTTTTTGTAGGTGCAGCCAGTATCTCACTTTCAGAGTTCTGCAAATAAACCTTTCTGGAGTTCTGTGAAGAAAGGCATAGCCAAGGCAGCTCAGGTACGGACAGGAAAAGCAGCTCCACTTTCCAACCAGAGGTTCAGGGAATTAAAACCATCTGAGTAAATAAATAGCAGGCCCAACCATGATTCACAGCCATTAATCTACTTTTACTGGAGGCATGTGTGGGGAAAATAAGAAAGACGACAAATTATGCAAAAAGGGTCTGCGTCTCGCAGTTCAGATTTAAGGCGAGTCATCTGGGGTTACCTGGGGTGATTTGTCGTCGTTTTTTTAGTAGGTTTCTGATGCAGAGGGGGAGTCCTCAGGGTGGTTTTGGGGTGCAGATGTATACAGCAGACCCTTTCCGGTAGTATATCATCCTACAAGGATGCCTCTCGCATCCGAATCCTTTTGAGCTCAGCTGGTCACCCCGAAGGAGACCTCCCGCTTTCTTCCCAGACTCACTTACGTATGCACAGAGAGTAGGTGAGCAGCAGGGACTAACCGGAATCCACAGGCAGAAAGAAACAGAGGATTCCATCTGGGCCCGACCTCTGGCTGGCCCGGGAAGATTGAGTTTGTTCTCAGGGTAGGAAGAGCTCCCCAGGGTTTCTGAGCGCTCCTGTTTGAGGCTCGCCTTTGTCTCGGGGTAAAGAATTTATTAGTGAGAAAATTTCAATTTCAGACCTTAAGATTGTCTTCCTTGGCCTCCAGATCCTCCACACCACACCTTAGAGCATCCGTGTTGCTGTTGAGCATGTGTTTAGGCCTGCAAGCCCTCCCACGTTTACTTGTAAAGGGATGTTCTTTTCAAAGGATCCTTTACTGCATTTGAATGCTTTTACACATTCTTCCTGAGGATTCTTACTGGGTTGATGGTGGTTCTAATGGAGTTCCTGGACAAACCCAGCTGCTGACCAGTCACGCCCATATGCCGGCTCATCTTCCCAGGACCAAAGACATCTCGGGCGACCCTCCACTCACATGCAGCCTGCAGGGGTCGCTGTGTTAGTCGGCCATAGTTGAAGTGACAGATCCAACAACAGAAATGCATTTCTTTGCAGCTCTGAAAGCTTCAAGTGTAATACCAAGGAAGTATGTGTGGTCAGGGAGATGGCTATGTAGGTAAAAGTGCTTCCTGTGCAAACATGAAGACCTAAGTTTAAATCCCCAGAGCCCATGTAAAAGCTGCATTGTGTAAACACCTGTGGTCCTGCCAGAAGATGAGAGTCCACGTGAAATCCTATAGCATAGAGCAGTCACTCCTCACTCTGCTTCTTAACATCTTAGAAACACAATCTGCTAAACATCCCTGTAGAGCTAACTGTCTGCACAGTCCATGCAAAGATACCACGCCACATGTGACCTTTCACGTGAGGACTCTACTTGGTGTGTTTCAGATTGTATCCATGTCGTAGCATGAGTCATTCATGTGAATGGCTGAATAATTCTCATGAGAAGGAATGCTGAACTCTGAACCCGACCATCAGAGGGGACAAAGTTGTTTCCACTTCTTGTCTATTGTGCACAGTGCTGCTATGAATATTAATCATAGTTGCTTTAACATTAATAAATATTAATAAACGACCACCTGTCTTTGAGTGTTTGGGCGATCACATAGTAAATCTATAGTTGACTTTTTGATGATCCAGCCCAGTTATTCACAGCAACACCTACAGCAACTTTATATTCCCACTGACATGCTAATTTCTCCACAGCCTTAGAGACACCGGTTGATATTTTTGCTGTCACCATCCCAGTTGGTGTGAGTTGGTAGCTGCTTGTGGTTTTGATGTTTTAGCTTCCAAATGATTAATAAAACTGAGCATCTTCTCATGTTCTTGTTGGATATCAGCATGTGTTCTTTGGAGACATATTGATTCTGTTTCACCATTTTTATTGAATTTTTGTCTTTCTATTATGGAATTATAAGATTTTTAACAGAGTCTAGATACCGTGCTCTGACCAAATGTATGATTTGCAAATGTTTTCTTCCATTCCATAGATTGCCTTTCAGTGTCTCAAAAGTGTCCTGTGAGAAAGCACTATGGCAAGCTGCTGAGGGAGAAAAGCAATTTGTGGCCTCACCAAGCTACAAAAACAGCCACCCTGCCAAAGGTGACCCTCAGTGCAGTACTGGCAGGAATGTTAAGGGGGATAGTCAGTTGCTTTCTGCTTGGATTTAGGGTTCACTCTGTATTAGAGAATGCATCCTGATCCTGTGAACCAGGCCAAAACCATGCGGAAGGGGAGACCATAAGCCCAGGAGCAGAACAAGCTACTAAAATTTAGCTATAATGATCTTGAAACGCCATAGAAACATTTATTATTATACCTACGGATTAAATAAATGAGCTTTCAGCGCTTGACCTAGAAGCTTTTTTTGGTATCGTTTAAGTGAGAGAATCACAACTGACCAAACTGCAAAGACCAAGTGACTATGGACTGTTTTAGTCTTAAACAGCCCATCCTGAATCACTCCCCAATCATAGGTGTGAGGAAGATCATGAAAGAGGGGGTCCTAAGAACGCAAGAGCCTGAAATGGGGGTGGAATGTGGTCAGAGAGTATGTTCTTCTAGAAACGTCTGGAAACGGCAGGATTGCTGCATCCGTGCACCCCCCACCCCACCCCTCACCCCCCACCCCCCACGGCTATATCTACTTGCACAACATTTGTCCAATCCGCATTTCTCCGTGGAAGGGGAGAGAGCTCAAGAGGCCACACCCCTCCTGAGAGACTGCAGAGGGTTAATGCTAATGGGGGAAGCGGCTTTCCTCGAGGGCATCCTCACTAATACATCACTTGGGTTCCAGTAAGTAGCCAGGCACATGCCATTAAAAGCAATACAAATGAAACTTAGTGGACCACACACTCAAGAAGACATTAAAGTAAGACTGGGACCAGAAAGAAGATTGCTTTATATTGGGAAGAAGGGAATTGGGTAATAAAGGATGAAATGACATAAATTCATTGCATCTGTATGTGAAACTCTAAAAGAATAAAATGCATTACAAAGAAAGATCTCTGGGGTACAGAGGTCTTTTTTATCAACTGCAAAAAGTATACATGTGCCTGGAACACAGTGTACATTTTCAAACAATATACATGGCATGTGTCTATCAAATCATGGCCACGAGCATTTCAGTCGCCCTATCATTCCTTACTATTTGGAGTCTTTAATATTCTTTTTTAAAGTTTGTCAAAAATATATATTATAGGTCTGTGAACGTGGCTCAGCAGTAAAGCAGTCGCCAGGCAAGCAAGGGGACAGAGTCTGGCTTCCAAATCCCTCATAGTGCTGGGTGGGTGTGGAGACCACCTGTAACTTCAGATTCCAAAGGAAGAGATTGGGAATCTCTAGGAAAACTGGCTAGTACGATTAGAATATCTACAAGCTCCTGGTTTGATCAGAGGCCCGTCTCAAAAGAATAAAGTGAAAGAGTGATGGGGGATGATCCCTGATATCAACTTTGTACCTTCATGGCCAGCTGTGCACACACTTGAGCCTATACATGTGAACACGCTGCGCACACACACACACACACACACACACACACACACACACACACACACGCCTTCTGTACATATGAAGATAGAAAGGTTTGTATTGTATTTTTATGACCTATATTCACTCTACAGTGCTGCAGAACACTGTAACTTTCTTCTGTGTTTTTATGCCCTCACACAGTTTCCTCTGTGCTGTTTCCACCAGGTTACAGCCTCTAACAACCAATTCATTACATTGATTCCTTATCTTCAGTTTGAACCTATTAGAGAGATCATATAGCATTTGTTTCCCTGCGTCTGGCTCACTTCCTTCAGCATACTCTCCTCTAGGTCCGTTCATGCTGGCACACACAAAAGACTTTTCTTGCTTTTAAAGGTTCAATATGGCACATACACAACATTTTACTTATCCATTTGTTGATAAGTACCTAGGCTGACTCACTGTGTGGGCTGATCTGCATACACTGAAATAAAAACAGGAGCAACTCTTTGGCACGCTGATATCATTTCCTTTGGATATCTAGGTAGACACGGGCTAGCTGGATCATATAGCTCAGCCTCAGTGGTGGGGAAGTTTAGGGTACAGCTCTCACCCCAGCACGAGATCCCAGCAGCCTGGGCTCTGGGGTTGGGAAGACAAGCTTCTTCCCAGAGGTAAAGGCTGAACTGCGGACAAGTCACTTCTCTACTTGGGCTCCAAGCTTGGGATGTCCAAGGGATCCTCCCATACCTGGGGTTGCTGGCATCCATGATGATGACGATGTAACACTCCCTTTTCCTCTGCAATGAGACTCCTCCCACCTGCAAGGGGGCGTCCTCCTCTCTGGAGAACCAGGGCTGATTCCTTTTACATCCCTCTCTGGGCTGCCATCCCGAGTCTAACTATCCAAATGGTTCTTCTCTCTCCTTTCCTGGGTGCCGGGCTCTTTCCCGAACACGCCCCTTAAATCCTAACTGTTCATTTGTTGCTATGATTCTTCCTTACACACTCCGGTTTCTCTTCAGATCATATGAATCTTTTGTCTTTGATTCTCCATTACAGAAATGAAGCAGACACTGGACATCTCTATTCAACCATCTTACCAATCTATCCACCAAAGGTTTCATTTCTGATGATGTCTAATGGGTGAGCATTTATCCCTTTGATGCTATCTTTGGCATCACATTTTAACAAATGCTTTTTGCCATTATTTTTGCTCTCACGCGCATGCGTGTGTGTGTGTGTGTGTGTGTGTGTGTGTGTGTGTGTGTGTATGTCTGCCTGGCTGTGTGAACTAAAAGGCCCTGCACGTGTCTGCGGAGAGCTAAGGGTAACATCGAGAATCATCCTCGATTGCTTTCGGTTTTGCTCTGAGAACTGATCTCAGCTCAGGTCCTTTTGCTTGTGAGACAACATCTTAACTCCTGAGCCACCTCTCCAGACATAACAAGGCCTTTTGAAAGACTGCCCACCGGGCATCATGCTCTAAACACCTATAACCCTAACAACACTCCAAGAGGCTGTTGTAGAAAAGTCAGACGTTCAGGGCCAGCTTGGGATGCTTAGTATGACCCTGGTTCTTATGGTGTGGCTATTTCACTCATAGACTAGTTAAAAAAACTGACTTATTAATCAGGACACTGAACATATAAAGCCTTCCATGATCTTCTCAACGCTTCCTTGATTGAGAATTCACTAAAATATTTGCATGTTTGGAATAATCTCCCCCCATTTATATGTGTTTATAAGTATGAGAAATATGGAGAGTCCGCATTTGAATGTCATTCAAATATGCATTTTATGATGGCCTAGTGGAAAGCAAAAATTTGCAAAATAAAAAAAGATTGAATTTGGAAATGTGCTAGGAGCGGTTACAGCCTGTTGGGATTGTCTCAGCCTGGTTTCTCTCTGTCTAAAGCAGCAGAAGCAATTACCCAGGATGCAGTGGGTGTGAAACACACCTACATGAAAAGCAGTCCAGGAAGTGCATGGTCCTAGCAGGTGTCCCTGGCAAGATAAAAAGAATCACCCCTCAATACAAAGCCTCAGATTCCACATCTGAGATGATAAAATACCTTGTGAGTGAATGTCTTGGCTAATCCAGGAAGGTTTAGAATTAATTAGAAAGATGATGAAGTATTAATACTTTGTGTCAAGTTCAGGAATAGGTTTTTAATCATTGGGACAATCTGTGTATATTCAGCACTTAAAGTGTTTGTGATGATATAGAATTGGCACATTAGAGATTGACAGATTAGTGTTCGGATTCCAGTTTCAAATGCATAATTGACTTTCGAGTTCAAGTCAAAGGTGTAAGTTTTTTTTTAACAAGTTTGTAAACAGAATTAGAATGTTTAAGAAAACTAGATTTACTACATTTGTAAGTTTAATGATTTGTTAGACTTAGGTGGCTTATTTAAATTCTCAAGAGAGTAGTACTGACTAGAGGCATGAACTTTCCTGGTCAAGCACTTGAAGGGCTTAAACAGAAAACGGAATACATTACATTTATGGCGGCAGCTTAAAATACCCACACTTGTAAATGAGACTCGTTTAACAAAAAAATGAGTTTTTTAGGTTGAATGACTGTTGAATTGTACCCTCAAATTTATGCTTCTTAACTATTAAAATGTAAAATTCTACCATGCATAATAGTATTTGTAATAGAACATGGAGGTGAAGGAAAAACTATAGGATCTTAATTTGAGATTAAATATTAATTTAAATTACAGGTAACTCTAGTCATATAATATGCAAGAATTTGGAACCACAACATTATATCCATAATGAAGGCTACTTCCCTCATTCAGAAGTTCAGCTGTCTCTCTAATCAATTTATAAAATAACATCTCATTGGCCCACGTTTTGTTTCCATTAGTTAAACAGTCAGAACTTTCTGCCCAATAAACTACAGGTATGAAAACCAGAAAACACTTCCAATCCTATATTTAATTTGGGAGGGATCATGGGATTTATGTGCTTTCTGATCATGACCAACAGCAATGGAAATATGGTCCAAGTCTCTAACAAGCAATAGAGCTAAATCACCCACATCTTCCCCTAGACATCTTCTGCGTCTTCTGGAGTTATAGGAAGTCTCACTGGATCCCCACAACCATTTGGACCACTCAGTCATTGGAGAGTCTTGGGATGAGAGAAAGAAAGCAAAGGATCAACAGAAGAAAGGTAGGTGATTCCAAGTGAATCGAGAAAAGGTTTCAACATTGTTTTTAATAAGTGGAAAGTGCAATCTTCTTCCAAAAAAAATTAAAAAAGAAAAAAACAGCTTTAGAAGAAAGTATTGTTCCTGAGTTCAGCTAGTAGATAAATATAATTGCTTCAACCAATATGTGTCGCCAAAACTCTGGACACCTGGCTAAATCTCTGAGGAAAGACAAGGTCTTGCCATTTGGGATGCTGAGCCCGCCGTCTTTTCAAACTGCTTGCACGTGACTTTGTGGTTTTAAAATGGAAACTTCTGAGATTTTTTTAAGGGCCTCCAGAGTGAGTAAGTGACCTATTTCTCTATCAGAAAATAGAGCCATCCTGTTGCTTAACAGCAAGATTTGGGAGACGGATAGGATGAGTTCAAAATCTTAGCTCAGACACCTTTTAAAACAATGACGTTGGACAAGTCACTTCTCCTTCTGAAGAAAGCTCAAATGTTTAATTCAGCCACTAAGTATATAAGGTAATCACTATATCTTAGGGTGGTAAAATACACCAAACTCAGCACTATGATCAACAGGGAAGAGTCCCTCAGCAATATATGACTATTAATTGTATTTCAGAAATAGGAAACTTCTGTAAAGAACATGAGTCCATCCTTAGTGCAACTGCCTTGTTTTTGTCTTTAGTCATTGGCTGGGCAGAACTCATCCCTGTTTTACATTGAGTTCATGTTTTCATCCTGCATAAAGCAAGTTGTCTCCTTAAGAATAAAGAGTGTTGCTCTGTCATCTGTTAAAAATTTGAAGGAAGGGCATGAAGGCTGAAGGCTGTTATTAAAATGTCTCTAAATATGAAATAACATTCTTCTCATCGAATGGTCATAAATTGAGAAATATGAGGAGAACAAGCTTCGCAGCAGGGAGCATCGTAGCTATTGCAAATCCAACTTGACTTGCAAAAAATTCATTCTGACATGAAGCAACTAGGAAATTGTTTTTATAAAAATTTACCAGTGTTGGAAGATTTGGCATGAATTGACTGTTCTAATTGACATTTGGGTGTTTTGCCGTTATTTGAATTAATTCTCATATACTGGTCATTTCAACCAGTTCAAAGCATTAATAAAATACTCCTGGTCATGCTTTGTGTGTTGTTATATGAATTTGGAAGCCTGAATGGTTTGTAGGCAGCATCCTTCCATTAGACTTCTGAGGCCATCCTAAGAAGCTCAGACTTCTGGGGAAATGTCATGTGGCTTGTGTCTACTTGCTTAAATTTTAAGAAAGCTCTTCTGTAAGCAAACTGGCTCCTCTAAATAAATGTTCGCTACAAAGAGATTTGATATTTTACACAGTGGCAAGTGGCATTTTTCAAAACACTGTTTTCCCTATGGATTCAGTAAGGAGCAAGTTTTACTAAACTCATAAGGAAATGAGATTTCAAGTTTTTAATTAATCAAGGACTATTTTAAATAAGAAATTAGCATTTCTGGTTTTAATCAGAGTAAGGGGGATAGGGTGATCATGAAGAAAGGAATTTTGTGCTGATATGGACCAGCTGTTTCTTAACTCCATGGGAGAAAAAAAAAATCACAGTAGAAAGGGAGTGCCCACCTGCCCAGAAGGGCATTTTCAGATGGCGAGGACGGTGGCAGAAGGTTATGGTACTTTGTACATCGAGGTCCTTCCAAGGACAATCCACATGCACCTGGGTTGACTAGGTGCTCCCAAGGCAGCAAAACCCCCAATTAATATAAATATTCTATTTCTGACAGATAGACTCTTGGGGTTTCTGTTCTGATAGAGAAATGCACTTTTGTTTGGTAAGCTCTAAAATATCTGCCCAGATGAACCTGACCCAGAATGTGGTCTTTGATCTGCAAATAACCAAACTTTAAAAATGCTGTCATCAGTGTCTTTAGAGGGGAAAAAAAGAGGAGATGACTTTTAGATATCACAACTGGTGTGAAAGTGTAGTTTGCAGACTTTAAGGCATAACCTACTGTGACTCTAAAAAAGGAAGCAGATTTCACCACACAGAATCGCAAAAGGGGGTTTGCTTACCATTTTATTTACCTCGGTTTTAAAAGAAATTCTTTCACCAAGGCATAGGTAAAGCTCAAGTATTGGCATACTTAAGAGGATTTATGTTAATCTCCAAAATAGCAGCTTTAAAAAAAATTTGTCAAATGCTCCATTTCCTTATTTTTTCAAAAAAAAATTGTGCTTGGCCCTTTCCCTTTGGTTAAACTTGGTCATTCTTCATTGAAAAACAGTGCGCATGGTTGTTAGTCATCACCTGTCGCAGCTGGCGGCTCTGAAAGCAAACTCTCAAGGTTTGCCAGCGTGGTTGGGCTGGATAATGGAGATAGAATTCATCAGAGAAAAGAGAAGTTCTTAAATACTGTGAACGCCTCCACTCTTCGGATTTCCTTTCAGGCCCGTTCCCATCACCTGCAGGAGTCGTTCGCTCTGGGTGGGCGCCAAAATGAAATGCTAAGTCAAATGTACACTGCATAGTCCAATGGATGTGGCTCGTCCTGGGGTCCGACAGCGAAGGCCAGCCAGGTGTCATTTGCAAGAAGCCTGGAGGAGTCATGAATGCCTTGCACCTAATGGACAGCACGAAGGCTCCACACTGTCCAGCAAGGAGTCTCCAGTGCAGAACCTAGGATGGGGTTAAGGAGAACAAAGGACACTCAATGGTCTGGTGAAGGGAAATGAACTATCCTGAGAAGAGGAAGAAGATGGCAACCCAACCCCTGACCTAGGGCCACAGTTCCAGGGTCCTAGGAGGTCAAGTGATGTTGACTACTTCTCACGTTGAGAGCACTTTGATAACTCAAAAGTGCTCCTAATAAATAGTAAGTCCAAGAGGAGATTTACTGGAGAGGGGACAGGACCAACGCAAGAGAGGGTTTGAGAAGGGGACACTTGATCACAAGACAGAGAATAACCGGACGTAGTGTGGAGATATGTGGTATCAAGGACACGACGCAGAGCACGAGGTGCGGAGCTGGGGAGATGGTTCCATCAGCACAGTGACCTGAACCCATGAAGAGCAGGGCAGCCAGAGCACACCTGTGATGCAGGCCTGGGAGGCAGAGACAGGAAGATCCCGGGGCCCCTGGCCAGCCAGCCTAGCTGAAGAAACCTGTCCCAAAATAATAATAATGATGATAATGATAATAATAATAATGATGATGATAATAATAATAATAATAATAATATAGAGGAGCAGAGAGATGGCGCTGACTTGGCAGCTGCTTCTAATCTTGGCCTTTAGGAGGCAGAGACAGGGAAGCCTCTGGTCAAACTGGCACACTGATGAGCTCTGAGTTCATGTAGAGACCCCGCCTAGTACATAAAGTAGAGGGAAATCTAACAAGATACTTAACGTCAATTTCAGGCCTAACATATTACCACATGTATGGGCATATGCTAAGTCCATTCACAAAAATGTGAAATGTTTATGTGTATGTATACACCACACATGCAAACACAAATACACATATAAGACACCCAACAATGAACTTTGGTCTCCATGTATACACATAAACGCACACACATATGCACCGGTACCTACATGAGCACATACAGCCATCTCATACACACACAAGACGAACAGATAGTCAACTGTTTAGAACAAGTGACTTATTGTTCTCATGCAGGGCAAAGGGGGAAAGTCTCATGTCCATCTCAGACAAGGAGATTCCACTCTATAACTTCATACCCTGCTGCACCCAGTGCATTTTAGTAGGTAACACATAACAACAAATACTGCTACAAAGAGGTGTTTAATAGCACAGAACCTTCCTCACGACAGTCTCGTTGCTATAAGGTTGGACAAACTATAACGGCAATAATACATGGTGTTGCTGGTAGCTCGGAAACTTCCACGTTCAAGCAATCTGTTATCTGAGTAGATCGATACCCATGTGTGGATAGGCCTAAATACTGTACGTGCACTGTATGTGTTCATGTGCGTGTGCAGAGACAGAGGTATACGTGTGCACATGTGAGTGGAGGCCAGAGGTCAGTCGTGCTCCATCGTTATTTTCTGAGGGAGAGTCTCTCACTGAACCTGGATCTCACTGATTCGGTCAGATGGGGTGGCTGAGCAGACCTGTGAGCCTCCTGCTTTCACTTCCCAAGGTTGGGGTCTCGGAAGACCCCACTGAGATGGTTTAGATGTGATGCTGGGACCTGAATCATGCTTGTTTAGAAAGTGTGGGTATGTGTGTGTGTGTGTGTGTGTGTGTGTGTGTGTGTGTGTGTGTGTGTGGAGGTATGTGTTCAAGAAGTCACTTGAGTGTGTGTGCTGTGGAGCCTAAGGGAATCAATGGATTGCTCTACCTCTTCACTGCTTTACCCTACGCTCCACCTTCCAGGGCTGGATTTACAGTTCACTGCCTTTCTGCCCAACAGTTTTATGTGGGATCTGTGGATCTAAATTTAGGTCCTTTTGCTTTCGAGGAAAAAGCTTTAACCCCTGAGCTATCTTCCCAGTCTGGGCAGCATGCTTTTTAACACTCTTCAGAACTGAATATTTTCAGTTGCTAAAAACTGGAAATGAGAGTATTAGCACCTCACTAGATATCACTTGGATATTGATCTAAATGTCCAGCTAAGCGCTGCATGGCTCAGTGGTCAATCATCTGTAGACTGGCTTTTCATACTCTTCTTCTCTAATTGATTTGATAAAATTGAGAATCCATCCTCTTGTGCCGTGAGGGGGACCCACAGTCATTGGGGGGGAAGGGGCAACAGTTCTTATGTATTTACTTACAACCTGAGACCCACTCATATGTACAACCCCTAATAAATGGCAGGCCAATTATAGGCCAATTAAGCGATGGAGGAAAAGTCATTACTGAAACTAGATCTGCATATCTGACTTTCCAGGTAAACATTCTGCAAGGGGAGAAACAATTAATCTGCCTGAGCCCAACGCTAAGGAAGCTACAACCCGTTTAATCACTGTGTTATGTCCCAGACAACACATTGTCCTAAACACCGCTGAGTGTGGCCGTAGCTAAGGACCCGCAGGTGTGACAGTCGTTTTGCACATTAGACAACTTTCAAGGATGTGCAGACTATTCTTGCACTTCCATGCAGAGGATTTCATGGCAGTCAAAGACCCGGAAGTGGTTGCCATGAGGTGACATCCATGAATGCGACCCTTGGGAGGTTCAGGTTTGGTGGGAAATGAAAGGCAGAGTCAAGGAGAACTGGGAGAGCGCCGGATGGAAGCAGTCACACTCCTCAAAACAGGACAGCGACTCAAAAATGTCCTTTTTCGGGCTGGAGAGGTGGCTCAGGGGTTAAGCCTCTGCCTTGCAGGTGGAAGGTCCTGAATTCGGATCCTAGACCCCACGTATAGACGCCAGGCGGAAGCGGGGGGCGGCCTGCGTTTCTGGTCTTGGTAGGGCGGAGACTGTGAATCCCGGGGCAGAGTAAACAAGGAGGAGGTGGAGGTGGTCCATGGTGGTTCCCAAATTCGTCCGTGGTTCTACACACACACACACACACACACACATACATACACACACACATACATACACATGCACACACATACACACACATGCACACACATACATACACACACGCATACATGCACAATTGAATAAATAATAAATAATAATAAAAAAGTGTCCTTTTTTGATGAAGGATTTTTCCTCTACAGATTTAATTACAAACTGTGTTTCAGCATCTGATCCATTGAGCATTGTAATGCTACAACATATTATTTATTTCAATTGAACTTTCCCTTTCAAAATTTTTGTTCTGTTTTATTTTTATTAACAATTAGCAATCAGGTTTTAAAACTTTTATTATGGAAATTATTTATTGCTTTTTTTTAAAAATCCAAATAAGCAGTTTATGACATACACACATGGATGTGAAAGAAAGTTCTTATTTGAAAGAATGTTTCACTTCCCAGATTTTAAAGATCACAGTTTTATTTTATGAAGTTGAGGCTGGTCTCAAACTCAGAGTCCTCCAGGCTGGGTTTCCCAAATGTTGTCAGGAGAAGAAACACTGTATTCACAAAAGTGAGAGCAAGGTCTATATTAGCAAATCTAATTTGATTTCAAAGCCAAAAGTTAGGTTCATAGAATTCCCAGGGGTCTCGATCAATACTGAGATGCTTCATTGATTGTGGCAGGCCAATGTGTATATAGAAAGTTTGAGACATCTGTATATTACCCAAAACACCACAAGATCATGTTATAAAGCATCCAAATCACATATAAATGTCTTTGTTCTGATTTTATGATCAAAAGAAATATTCTGATATTCTAGCTTCTCATGGAGTTTTCCTATGGGAAGAGACTTCACCTATCCAACAGGTTCTGAGCAATTTTGTAAATGGCAGATTAAATGTTGGAATGTCATGCTGTAGTCCTTTATCACTTAGGAAAACATATTAACTTTAACTACTGCAATCAAGGCAAGTATATTGACAGAACAAATCATTAGAAAATTAAGGCGTCCAATCTTTTTAAAAAATTAATTAATAATTTTTTAAATTTTACCTTAGTTTTACAAACATATTGAGTGCTCCCGTCTTCCAAGCAGCTCTGATACCAGATGTCAAGAGAATAGCAGGGTCTTGGTAGTGAAGCAATCTGACCAGGAACCACAGATTTTACTTCCACACATCTCTCTTGTCTTAGAATCACATGGTGGAAATGTAGATTCTACAAGAGACACTCCACTCTTCTTAATCATATGAGATTTAGGAGTTGAAGGATATTAGCAATGAGATTTGTAGCGAAAGAAAATCATGCCCCGGAATGCACTGCATACAAAACTACATGCAACAGTAGAATACTAGTCCTCCCTCTCGAAATTAAAATTCAAAGAGTGGAGCTGTGGAAATATGGAAGAGATGAATGGCAGGATGACTCAGTGGGTAAAGACCTTCAACCCTGAGGTCTCCAAGCCTGACAACATTGCTTCATCCCAGGAAGCTACATGGTAGGGGAGAAAACTTAGCTTCTGGAAGTTGTTCTCTGACCTGCACGTGCCACAATGCTCATGTACGCACCTATGCATACCCACATACAAACAAAACAAGTAAATAATTCCAAGAAAAAAAAAAGCAAGATGGAAGAGATGTTTAAATGGCCAAATAAAAATAGTCACGACTGATTTCAGTGATTTTTTTTTTCAGGAAATTCAGAAGGCCAAAGTCTGGTTATATTTGGGACAAAGACAAATTTAAGTTCATAGGGCTGCAAAAGTGAAGTCCAGGGTCTGAACCAAGGTGAACTCTCAGGAGTAAACACTTTATGAGTCTTGGAGAGAGAGGGTTGATGTAGGTGATGTAGGTCAAGTCCACTTCCTCACGGGTCTGCTACACGGCATGTCTGGCAAAGACTGGTTGACCTGATGGCTTCTAAATGTGGTTTCCAGCAGTAGCACCTGAGAAGGTGAACACGACACAATCTGTGGATTCACAGTGCAAGAAAAAAATTCACATTTTTTTCTCTGGACCATATAGACCACTTTGCTTTAGGACCATTCTGGGTATTAGAAAGTTCCTCTATTATTGACCTAAAACATACTACATTATAGATGAATACTTGGTCAACAGTGTTCAGATATTTGAAAGCTTTGTGCCTTAAGGTGTCCACCTTCTGGGTAAGCCAGCCCAAGTTGTTTTTTTTTTTTAATCTCTCCCTTCATACCCAGATTTTAATTTTTTCAATTTTTATTCATTTTATGTGTACATGTATGTACATGGAGTGTATTATATATTCATCTGTGTGAGGCACATATATGTGCATGCTTATGTGAAAACCAGAGATCAACTTGAGGTGTATTTCCGGGGAACCGTCACCTTAGGGGTTGACACGAGATCTCTGGATGACCAGGGCTTTCTTGGATTCAGCTGAGCTGCTGAGCAGTGAGAGTCAGGGCTCTGCTGTCTCCCTACGTCCCAGCACTGGGGTGTTAAACACCATCAAACCTTGTTTTGTACGTGGGTTCAGTCGTCATGCTTGGGCAGCAAACACTTTACCAGCTAAGCCATAACCCCACCCTCATGCCAAGACACGAATCTTCTTGACCCCCTAGATTAGCTTGGTAATGATCTTCAATTTGATTCTGTCACTCTTGAGATATTGCAGCCGATCTCCAATCGGTTCAGACACAAAGATCGCATTAGCTTGTGGGTGGCCATGTCTCAAGTGACTCTTTGAATGATCTTTTCCAATTACTTCTTCCAATAGAAGTGGTTGCAAAGCTAATCACCCCACTACAATCCTTTCCCAAATTCTCTATCCTTAAAGCTGGTTTAAGATTGGCTCAGACGTGGATATGTGTAGCTGTCTCACTGCTGCTAGTAGAGCTCATGTTCTTTCCTGCTTAGCCCTCAGCCTCTGTCTTCTATCTGCCAAAGCTCCTTCTACTTTTTCCATAGCGGCCCCTCGTGATCAAGAAGGTTTTACATAACTGTGAGTATATAGATACATCACATAAGCCTAGAAATCAAACAAAGTAAGTCATAAGGAAAACGTCCATAAACAATTACTTTTAATTTTGTTCACTTATTTTGTGTATGAGAAGGTACGTGCGTGCCATGGTGGTCAGTTCTCTACTTTCACTTTGTGGGCTCCAGGATCAAACTCAAGTCATCAGATTTGCGTGGAAGTGTCTTTATCCATTGAGCCATTTCCTCAGCCCCAATTCTTCTATGTACTTAAAATTTTATTAATGTACCTTTTGTTTTTACACAAAGAATTAAATTTTGGCTGGATATTCAGTACTATAGGACAAAGAACTTCTTCATTTTTAAGAGCTAGTCAATATTTTGATTTTATAATCATCAGTACCGAGGACATCAATTTGCATAAATATACAGCATAAAATGCCAGTACATTTAAGGGCTATTTCAGTAATGGTTGAAAACTTTGCCTGAATCCCAAGCCAAAATTCATTTAAGAAGTCTTATAAAACTCAAATCAACAATCTGAACAGTGACTTTTGAGAGAAATGTTCTAATATCATGCAAAGATATCATAATTTGGTACTTTCCGTGGAAGAAAATGATGGTAGGAAAATGTGGAGAGCATGAGGAAAGTTTCAGTGAGGAAGAAATGAATGTGAAAAGGCTAGTAAATGAGAAAGCCTATGTGTAATAGTAAAAGAATGTGAAAACAAAACAACTGAATGTGAAAACAACTGTATGTAATTGTGTGTGATAGATAAGTGGGTCTCTGCATCAGCCTAGCTGTGGTATGATACGGAGTGTGGAAGACATAAGAAATGAAAATGTGTAATATCAAAATGAGGCAAAACAACTGTATTGTAACTGTAAACAGACATGTACCCCGATGATGTAATGTGGAATAAAACTGTATTTAAGGGACAGGCCGAGAACCAGGATCTCAGTTCGGTAGGGACAGAGCAGCTGAACTCCCCGATGCAGCTCCAGCCAATGTTCCCCCTGCTACCCTGAGGACGTGACCAGTGATCATCCGGCACCCCTCAGCTCTGGCAATGAGTGGAAACGGCCCTTCGTCCAGCCCCGGTCTCGGCTGGAGACCCGCACCCTGGAATATGTCGATCAGTAAGCCCCCGTGTGGTGTGGTTATTGCTGGGTGTCATAGGCCTCCGGGGAGGTAGAAGTCAGAGGCACAGGCCCCCCAGGTGTGCTCGAGACAGTAAATATACCAAGTCTTTGCTGTCAAGTATTAAACCACTCTGCAAGAGCAGAAGCACTGTACGTCCCACAAGGATTGAGATTCTTAATGTGCAGTGACTGAAGCGAAGGTTTCACACCATGTTCACTGGTGTCATGTGTGACACAGGCAGCACACAGTATGCACGGTGTGTCTGCCTCCCAGGCTAGAATGACCTAGAACGACACAAGTGCACACTGCCAGAAACATCCCAGATCCATAACACACTTGAGTTTTGAGTCGGCTTTTGGTCACCAAGTATTCAGAAACCTTTTATGGTTACTTTTTTTTATTGTTCTTGGTAAGTTCATATTTGATTTCACCATCCCCATTTAGGAAGTTCTAATCTCCACCATTAACTTCGTCCTCCACGCTAAAATGACTGCGGAATTTCTGCACGAGCCCGTCTTTGATGGTTAGAAAGGAGCCACCTGAGAATGGGTTCTTCAAGAGACATTTGCAAACGCATCACATAAACCTGAGAAAACAGTTGGCGGGAGCCAAGGAGACGTGCGAGATGGGTCTTCAGATCCATTTCTTGATGTCTCCACGCATCAAATACTTGACATTCTTCCCAGTCTCATCTAATTAGCATATTTGAAAATCACACCTTTCAGATTTTCAAGAAAACTACTAACAGAATGTTACACAGAACATGTTTGAAGATAGAAATATTACAAATTTGTTACCAGATTAATATTGATTAATTTGTCAGAAATATTTAGATATAGTTCCCCAACTTGTTATGACATTACCTAATTTCACTCTGAGAAGAAGACTTTGTGTCTCCGTTAAAGTTTATCATGATGCAGCTGGCAAAAGTCAAAATAAAAAGAAAACACATTGTGAACATCTTTCATGAAAATAACTCTGGGAAAAGATTGTTTATATGAACAGCCGTGATTCTGACTAAGTCTTTCCATCCACTCAGTGGCTGTCCTATTACCATGTATGATTCAATTGCTATCCACTTTTCCAGCTTATCTCTGGATTTCACAGGTTGAAAACTCCACAGATCCCTCAGAGGCCTGAACCCCACTAGACCAGACAAGCCAGAGAGAACCCTGGGGTCTATAGAAGCAGACAGGCAGAAGGGAGAGACAGATTGGTGAAGGGAGGAAAAGGAAGGAGGGAAGAAGGAAGAGAAGGAGGGGGGAAGGGATACATATTCAATATGCTTGTAAAACTAGGGAAATTTTTTTAAATTATTTTTTAAACAAATCTTACATTAACTAGGGAATAAAAGCATTAATTTTGAGTGGGCAGAGGTAACCTAAGTCAACTGCAATATGTTCAGTACTAAGGGATATACCTTGCAATAAATTTAAGGAAATGAAAAAAAAGAAAGAAAAATCCGTGGACTCAGACACCCTTGTGCCCTGAGAATCCTACAGTGTTCATTCACTATGCACCTACAAGACACCCCAAAAAAATGGCTACTGCTGCCCAATTTTTGGTGTGTATATGTGTGTGTACATATATACATACATTGGCATGCACATTAAAGGATTCTCCAGGGATTGAGAGAGGGGAGGCACTAGGGGGTGAGGAGGAAGGGGTGAGGGGAGGGTGAGCAGAGGGGTCAGGGGGAGGAGGAGGGAGGGAGGGAGGGAACCGGTGTATCTATTAAGTTTGTATGAGTGGAGATAATAAAAAATGTTAAGAAAACATATATACATACATATATATAACATACATATACATATATATATATATATATATATACACATACACATACATATGTGCAGGTAAGGATGCTGTTATCCATATTATATTTTGAAAGCTGAACCTGAAGCTTACTGACTGGCCAACCTCGCTAGCCAAGGAGCTCCAGTAACCTTCCCGTGCTCATCTCCAGCCCCCCAAGGCTACGGCCTCCGTGCAGCACACCCGGCCTCTTTGTAAGTGCCAGGGAGCCCCACCAGGTCCTCATGCCTGACTGGCAAACACTGCATCTCTTCGGTCATCTTCCCAACCTGCTTTTTCCCTGTTCTGAAGTATTCTAATGGCTTTCGCTTGTTTCTGCTTTGCTGCTTCTTCATAGTTTGTGGCGTTGTCTGCCTGTTATGAATAGTCTTAGCCTTTGATAAATCCTAAGGCAGTAACGGTTAAGTCGTTTCCCTTCCCAAGTGGATTTTTTCTGTACCTCTTATACCTTGTGATTCTGTAACAAATGTTGTGACCTAAATAGCTAAAGGAACCCTAATCTTTAGTTTCTTATTCTGTCTGCGAATAAATATCTTAGACCATGTGGTCATACAGACCTGGTTACTTTCGAATGTAATTTTAAATGGGAGCGGAGATTGGTCTAATGCCAGACTATAACATAGAACACATCTTTTTCTTGCTAGACAGTCAACTCATCCTGTTCGATCCCAGAGCTCCTGTTGCTAACGTCATACAACACTGTGAGCCACCAATTACATCCTGTTGCCACCATCTCATGTGGCCTCACCAGAGTCCTGGAGAGATTTGATTCATTTTCTTATGCTTTGTGACTTTCACAGCTAGTCCACACCATTGCCGATAAATTCTCAACCAAACAGTTTAAGGGAAAAAGAAATTTATCTTGACTTAAGATTGTCCGGTTACAGTCCCTTGTCCAGTTTGACAGGAGAGTTCACCCCCAACACCAAGAGCCGCAGGGAAGGAACTGGCCACACCAAATCAACAGGACTGCCGAGCGAGACAATGTCCCTATGCCAGACCAGCTTATCTGGCCAAGCATACTGAAGGATGCCAACCTCCTCAACCAGTTCCTTCCATCTTATCTTCCTGTCCAGGGACTAGTCCCACCCATGGGCTGGGTCTTCCCTGTCAATCAGACAATCTCCTGAGGCTTGTTTGGGGCTTGGCTCAACGATTGATTTCTCACAACAGAGTCCAACATGAAAGACTGTATTTCCCCTCTGGAACGGTAAGTTGAATAAATCTTCCTTTCTCCCATAAGTTGTTTGACTTTGAATGCTCTCTCACAGTAATAATTAAGAGTAACCAATACAGGGTCCTTCTTCTAGAAGTTTCCATGGCCATGGGAAGCAATCATGTGGCATCATGCCAGGAACTACAATGCTTTTCAAAGTGTGGAGTCTTCTATGCCATCTCTAACTGCATTGTTCCAATATAATTTCATTTCTATACTAAGTAGCTTGAAGAAATATTAGTGTGTGTGTGTGTGTGTATGCACTTAACAATATTAAAAGGATAAGCTAATTAGAAACCAAATAATTCTCTTATTGTGGCAAAAATATACTATAAAAATATCATTAACTAAACACCAGAAATTAAGGGGCTATCTACAGGCAGAGAAAGTGTTGGGAGTCTCTCTTACTACAGGCATGTGAAAGGTGAAGAACTCTCACAGGTAGAATTAGGAAACAATTTAATCAAACAATTATATTTCTATATCCTAGCAACAAACTGTTTCATTTCCCAAGTGAGCCATCCGTAAGCAATGTAAGACTTATCTATTGAAAATTTAAATCATTCCTGATAAGTATTAAAGAAGTTCTAAATGATGGTGAGATAAGCCAGTGGAGAATGAAATGTCTTTTCTATAAATGATAATATAATGTTGGTATAATCTTTGGAAAAATAAGTGGTCTCTGAACCTTGTCTCACATAATACAGAACCCAGATTACAGAACTAATTGTACCAGCTACATTTATAAAACTGAAAAGAGAAAACACAAAATAATATTTTTATCAATTAGAACATATAAAAAAATCAATAACTCTAAAATTACAAAATAAATAATAGTAAAGTTCTCTTGACAAAACACATTTGAGCAAATAAAAAAGAGAAGGCAACATACTTCAACAAACTTTTGCAATACACATCCTAACAAAGGATTTGCATACAAAATACACAAGTAATGACTATTATAACTGACCATTAAAAAACATTTTTCTATCTTTATTTTTTGATACTGTATACATGAAAATAGTGACATTATATGTTCAGCCCTTAGTCTCAAATCCCTTCACCCCGTCCTTCTCTCCTTACAACCCTTCATCTCCCTCCCAGACTCCCTCCTATCTTAAAATCTTTTTGCTTGTGCAACCCACTGTGTTTCATCTAGTCTGTGAATCCTTATGCCTGACCTGATTTATGCTCCAGCAAGCATCCTAGATCAAGGAAAACATCCTCCTTTATTCCCCTATCACATTGGTTTTCATTGGTCTCTCAGAGAGATGTGGAGCTTCCTGAGATCTTTCTGTTATGGAGAGATATTGATGAGATAGTTCATGTACAATTCTTGTGTAAGTGAAAATATCTGCAGTGAAATCTTGTGTGTATACATATCTGCCATGAAATCTTTTATATCACAATTATGTCATATCCAAGAGATAATGTACGGCCTACCACCTTCTCTTTCAGGCTCTTACAATCTTGCTGCCCCCTGTTCCGTGATGTTTCCTGGGCCTTGGAGTGAAGGGTGGGTGAGGATTATATGTCCTGTTCAGGGACAAACAGAGAGATATTTTCTGCATTTTAGCAAGTCATGCTTTTCAGTACTAAATACATTCTGTTGTAGAAGAAGACTTCTAGGGTGAATGTGGAGTCCAATCTATAGGTATAATAACAGGTATTTACAGAGCAGTTCGGTGTACTGCCTTCCTCACTAAAGAGTCATAGTCTGTTCTTACTTTGTGACCTATTTCCTTCCTTTTTATAGGTTCTTGTTCTAGTTAGCAGTAACAGGAATGTATTCCATTTAGACAAGCGGGCTTTAAGTCCAACCAGAAAGCTATTGGTTGTCTACTTAGTACTCGTGCCACTATTACACTGGTGGTTACCTGTTGCCATGGTGATTTTTATTGCAACTTGCAGATCTCACAGGTTGATGAAACCTTTATTTTTCTCCCACAGTAGCTTCTTCAGTATTCCTTCGTACTATGTAAGCGATCCAGCAAGGAAGGAAGCTCTCAAACCAGTTCCTGTTGGTATATTTTGCCCATGTCCTATCATCTATATATGTTGCATCTTCAGTAATAGAGTCATACGGTCAGTTTTTTGGAGAGCAACCAAAAGCAATAGAAAAGCCTCTACCTCTCTGATCAACAATTTATCAGGAAGCATCACATTCCTGCTATTTCTAGTATAGTTTTAGTTTTCACTGCATTCTAAGTGGACCGACTCAAGACATGTTTTCTGTTTTGTCCTGTTTTCCTCTCTCTGTGCTCTTCTACATAAGGACTGTTCATTCTTGTTCTTTTTTTAAAGAAATTTTTTGGTATATTAATAACATAGGAGGTTCCTATGGGACTCCATCTCACAATCTTGGGGCTTTTCTTTAAGTATCTCAGCCCTTCCTATATCCCATCCTTGCATGTCCCCCTAGCTATTTTTCCCCATTATTTCCTCCCTTACCCTACTCACCATGGTATCCTATATCTCCTCTTTCAAAGGTTTAAGTGGTAAAAATCTTGAAGAAACAACACATACAAAATATGCAAATGGCCAATAGGAACATGAAAAGTGCTCATTAAGGAAAAGAAGATTCAACCCAAAACATGACACTGCTTCTATATGATCTATCATGTTCCAAATCAGAATGCAGATACAATCATATGTGGGTGAGAATATGCAGCAATTAA
Source organism: Typhlomys cinereus (assembly GCA_023101885.1). Taxonomy (NCBI): domain Eukaryota; kingdom Metazoa; phylum Chordata; class Mammalia; order Rodentia; family Platacanthomyidae; genus Typhlomys; species Typhlomys cinereus. The sequence continues at coordinate 774,057 of JALPQD010000551.1, forward strand.
AATACATGCATTAAAGGAATGCAGCTACACTAGAAAGCTAAGCTTCTTCTAAAGATTACCATCAATCTACTCTGTTACCTAGCAGTGTCCCAAGAGAAATAAAAATACATGTCAACAAAACTACTTGTTCAAAAAAAGTTCATGGGAATCATGTCTAATAACCAAATGTCTAATAGGAGAATAGATTTTTTAAAAAATCAACTACAAACAGCTGTGGTACAATTACATGATATGCCATTGTTTAGGACTAACGATGAGGGCTTGGTGGTGTGAAAACTGAATGAACCTCAAAAGTATGTGTGATCAAAGAAACCTACATGCTGCATTATTCCCTTTAAGTAAGTGCTAGCTTGAAACAGGCATAACAAATCTAGGTCAAATCAGTGGGTATCTGTGGCGGATTGCCTACTTTAGGCATAAGCAGAGTTAGAGCACAGTCTGTACTCTGGAAGTTGACAGGTGTCTATAGTGCACACTGGCTACTTATGTGAGTCAGAGAAATGTGTTCATCTGTACTGACCAGCAGTTTACATCCAAGAATAAACTGGGTGTTTGCAGTACTGTTAGACAAGTGTTGAATACATACACACACACACACACACACACACACACACACACACACACACATGTCGCTGATGGTATGTTTTCTACCACATAGTAAGTAGGTAGAAAGCAAAGTCTATAGTTCTTGTGACCCCTCCAAGACTCATGGTGAAACTTCATCCTCATCAAGGTGGTATATTAAGCATCAGACCTCGTGCAAAGCAGTTCAGTTAGAGGGTTCACTGTCATGGATAGATTTGTATCTTACAAAAGGATTGGGGGTGGGCTCTTGTATCACCCTCAGCTTTTACCTTCTGTCCCCTCTGCCACCTTTGAGGCAGAACACACCCCTCTTCAGGCACCAAGCCTGCCAGCACCTGGGCAGTGGACTTCCCAGTCTTCGGAACAAGGCAAAATAAATCTATATTAATTCCATTACTCAGCCTTTGCCATTTTTCTGCAGCAACATAAACAGAATAAGGCTTGGGGAATAGGAAGTTGTAATAACCCTTTTGGAAAGTTCTGCTACTCAGAGACTCATAAAAACATGAAGGTAACAGAGTCAAAATGAGAATGTTGGTTAAGTTGTGAGACATTGTAGCATGTGTGCCAGGAGGGTGATCAGCGAGAAACAAAAATTCATCAGAACACAGGGCAGGGAAAGGTGCCTATCTGGAAGTCATGCCTATGGGAAGAAAGGAAGGATTCAACATAGAAATGAAGATTCTCAGGGAATTCCTGTAGAGTCACGTTGGGTTCTAGACACCCCAAATTCAAGAGACAGTGAATTCACTGAACTGTTTATCAAAGTATCAGCATAGATTCAACTCTTATTTTTTGCTGTTTTTTTTTCTTTTTTCTTTTCTTTGATTGCATAGTTCCCACACCTGAGAAGATTTCAAACAGCCTGCATCTCTTCAAGCATATGAAGAAAGCACATTTAATAAGCAATGATGGTTTGGGTTACAGGATCAACTTGAAAGTTTTTTAATCTGATCATTTTAATAGCTCCTCTCAAAAGACAAGCATAGCAAAAAGTTGAAATGTATAAATCTGTTCAATCCGGCTCAGGTTCAATAGTAAAATCAAGGTCACAATCGAACAACTGCTAATCATTCTTTCCTAATTTAGAACTGATTGCTAGCTCCAACACTTACATAAATGCTCCGAATATCCTAAACAGCCTGTGATTTTTTTTCCTAAGCCTCACTGTCCTAGAATTAATATCGCTAAAACTCCATTCTCACTACATATAGGATATCACACACACACACACACACACACACACACACACACACACACACACACACAGAAAGAGAAAGAGAGAGAGAGAGAGCCTGCATTCAACATCGACAAATACCCACAGCTTGAATTAATAGTTAGGAATTAGGAGAACAGGGACCTCAGATAAAAGCCAAGGCCAAAGTGGATTTTTAATATCAGGGACAACAAGCATTAGCTAATTTCTCCTACTGAGGTGCACTGTCCTTTGGTCTATCATTGATCCTGCAGGTAGTAGGTTAACACGGACACACTTAGAGAAGGAAGCGATTGCGTAGGGCATGGATGCTGAAAGAAAGGGCTCCATAAAAGAGCAGCGTGTGCTCTAATCTGGCCTTTTACAACATCCACTATCAAAGAGCTTTGGGGGTTTAAGGGGATTAGAAAGCATAACCCATCTGTCAGGTCATTATGGAGGGAAGTGCGCCTGCTGTTTTCAAGCGAAGATGTCCCACTGTATATTATCATTAAGCGTTTACAGAGTATGGGCAGGCAAGGCGCTTGCAAAGCGTTTTCATTTGTTGTTCCCCACAAAACACTGTCACCTCTAAGCAGTAACTACAAGTGAAGAAACTGAGGTTTGGGGAGATGGGGGCTAATGCCTCATCTACAGAGAAAAGCAAGGGAAATGTAGAGCCTTGAATAGAAAAAGTTTCCTACTCAAGGTTGTAACCAAGGTGAAAAGTGTAGAGTCGGATGGAGCATGCAGATGTGGGTGTGTGTCTGTGTGTGTACGCACTCAGTGTGAAGGGAAAAAATCCGATTTTCCTGGGTTTCCCTGAAACCTTATACATGATTCCATAACAGACCTAGGTTGTTTTAGTAGACACAGGATGTGTCTTAACCACAGTTGCACATTGTGATTGACACAATTCCATGTGATCATCGGAATGTGATGTGAGTAACGTTGGACTGATTTATCCGGAGCTATCTTTCTCACACCTGGAGATCCCAAATCTAAAGCACCATGAGGCAAAAAAATGAAATACTACATGCCCATTCATCCATATTGCTTGTAACGTCCCAGGAATAATTCAGCCTTCTGGTAAATCCAACTTAAGAGCACAGAGCAGACATGTAAGGATTCCCACTGTGAAACAGCAAAACTATTATATTACCATGAGCTCTAAGAAGGGCCTCTAACATGGAATCTAGGGAAGTGAGCTGGCAGTGTTTCTTTATCTCAGGTTATCATTCCTATTTAGAACAGACTTATGGGAGCATTTGTGGAGGTCTCACTACTGAAATAGAATTAAACTCCATTAAAATAAGGATTTTAAAACAAACGACATGGACATATTTAGGCCATAAAGGCAGAGGTTATATGTCTCAGTTGTAAACAACTGAGCAAATGTTCTGATAAAAGTTGATGAGTTGTTAAGAGGATATTTTTTCCTTTCATGTTTCATGTATGCATGCAGTGCATGTGTGTGTGCATTTTTTCCTTTCATGTTTCCTTTCATGTTTTGTGTATATATGCAGTGTGTGTGCGCGCATGCGTGCATGCGTGCTGCGCGTGTGTGTGTGTGTGTGTGTGTGTGTGTGTGTTTTGCAGGTGGGAAGATGTATGTGTGTGCACGTCAACTATATGACATGAATGTATGCCTGTGGAGACCCAGGAGTAATACTGAGAATCATCCTCCATCACTCTTCCACCTTATGATCGCTGATCATAATAATGAGTCTGGGTCTCTACTTAAACCTGAGCAAGCCATTAAGGATGAGTGTTGCTGGGTCTCCTTATTTATTGAGACAAAGTCTCTCCCCGAATCTGTGACTCATTGATTCAGGGAGGCTGGCTGGCCAAAGACCTTGGGGGATCCACCTGCCTCTGCTCCACCCCCACAGCTCAGAAACTGCGGACACATCCTGCCACATCTACCTTTTAGGTGAGTGTTGAAGATCTGCCCTCAGGTTAACGGACTTCCTTGCCAATGAGCCGTCTCCCAGCCCCAGCTGCTTCATGCTCTTGTATCATGAGTTGGCGAACATGATTTGCAGTACTCCTTTAATCTCTGGGAAATTGCCTACTAAGTGCCAAACAGAATCTCTTTCCAAAAGGGCCCATCGCTGATCAGAGATAAAATGCCTTCTCATAGGTTCGATTTTTAGGAGCTTGAAGGAAGACCAGTCCTGGGAGTTCAGGAAAGAGCAGGAATACCAGGAAGCCTCCAGGTAAGATTTCAGTTGAAGTTCTTTTCCAGCAGTGATCTTGAAAACAGAGGGCAAACCTTCAGGAAGTGATGTATAAGAGCCCGGAGGATGGCACAGGGATTAAGCCTCACCTGGCAAACAAAGAAGCCGGAATGTGATCCCAGAGCCTATATAAATGCCAGGTGGCAATGGAGGCAGACTGCACTTTCTGTTTTTGTTTGTTTGTTTGTTTGCTTGTTTGCTTGCTTGTTTGTTTGTTTAATTCCTCCCTCATTTCCCCAAGCTCTGCTCTTGAATTAAAACAACAACAAGAAAAATCTTTCTTTCTGCAAACACCCCTGTTCTTGGAACTGAATCTTGTGTGTTATCTGTTTCAATAATCAACTTTAGATCTTAGAACTGAACACTGATTCTTTTCTCTCTTCTTCATTACTGTTGCAAGGAGCCTAATCTCTCTGAAACAAAGACAAGACCGTGCAATATTAAGGGTTGGGAAATTCTCTGAGATGTTGGGGGCCAGGCAGCCACTGGCACCAGAAGATGTACAGTCTGGTCCTGAGTGTCACACACCTCCGTGCTTTCCATGGAGAAAGACTTGGAGTCAACCAGGCTGGCGCTTCTTTAGTGGAAAGTGGTGTGTGTGTGTGTGTGTGTGTGTGTGTGTGTGTGTGCACGCGCGTGCACGCATGGGGATGGATCTTGGACAATCCAGAAAATGGCTCACTCAGGAAGTTAGGAGCCAATGAAGAACTTAACCAACAGGCCCTGTGAGGAGTTAACACCGGGACAACCAATGGTAGATGGACGGTCAGGATAGGAAGTAGCCATTCCCAAGCAAGAATGCCTCCTTTTTTTCTCTAGCCACGTCTTCCTGCTTCTGACTCAGAAAATCAGAGAAACTGGCCAAGTGGGCAGAAAGTGTGAAGAAGCAAGCACAGCCCACCGTCCACCTTAGAGCCGGTGTCTCCAGAGTCCGAGGCCGTGTGAAAGAAAGAGAAGCTTTGGAAGAGATATTGAGATTAAACCTTTGCGTTAATTGAGCCTTTTGCTACCTGGAAGTGATTCATAATTACTGAGATAGAACTGAATATTTTCTGTCATTGAAAATGACGGAACGCGATGGGCTGACGGGCTGCTGCTGTTGATGTCGGGGCGCTGGAGGATCCGACACTGCGCGGAGGGGCGGGAGGGAAACCCACCTGCTCCCCCTTCGCGCTCGGGGCGGCGCCGGCTCCATAACTGGGCTCCGCGTCTATGGATTCGGATGCAGCCACACGGGGACCATCGCCACCCACGCGGAGTCTCGGGGGCAGGAGCCCGAGGGAAGAAGGCGCCTGGGTGGACTCAGAACAGCCGGACAGCTCAGTGGACAGAAGGGGAGGAGGCGCTCCCCCGCGCCCCCAGTTCACAGCCGGGATGCAGAAGCTGCCCTTCTGGGTCCAGCCTTTCCTCGCGTGACATCTTCTGGTGTCTTTCCTCATCGTCATCCCATCCTCACCCATGCTCCACGTGGCCCTTGACGCTTGACCTTTCTCTTTGTTCTGCCTCAGCTTCCCACGCGCTGCTGGCGGGCTGGAGACATGCATGGCTCACAGGTTAAGCCTCTGCTCCGCAAGCAAATGGACCTGAGTTTGGATTTCACGATCCCACGTAAAAACAAAACAAAACAAAACCGGTGGGTAGAAACGAGGGTCTGCACTTCCGACCCTGGAAGGCAGAGACTGGGAAACCTCAGAGCAAAGCAAAAAGGAGATAAAGCAATCCAGGATGATTCCTGAAGTCACACTGAAGAATACGTGCCCACACACACCTATACCTACACCCACACACACACATACATACACACATGCACAAACACACATGTGCACACACACACACACAAATACATGTGTACGTGCACATACACACAAATATATGTGTACGTGCACACACACACACAAATACACACACACGTGCACACACACACACACACACACACACACAAAAGCACTGAAGCAGCTCAGATCACCAAGCTGATGCCATAAACACTAGTCAGCAAGACAGAAAGAGGCAGGTTGCTGCCTTGCAGCGGAGATAAAGACAAGGAGTAGAAGATAAAAACTATGATTATTAATAAGAGTATAAGAATACTGAGAAGCCACGGCAGCCCTGAATGGACACTGCAGAAAAACTGAATAGCTAGAAATCGCCCGCCTCTTGCCACAGCAAAAGTCAAGCACCACACCACACGGCACAGGAAACCTCTCACTGCCCGGTGGACCACCGAGTGTAGCGCGTGTGGAGCAAGGCTCCGGCCAGAGGGGCTCTCCCTGCCCCCCAGGAAGAACCTGCTGTACACAGAGGTGTCCTTATCACCTGGCAATCATCCCATATGCTCACCTCTGTCTGAGTGACCCCAGATGGCTCAGGGACACTTGAAGGTCCTGACTGAAGTGCCCTAGAGTCTGAGCAGGACACTGTCAGTATGGAGGGAAAGGCCACCGCGATGACGCCCCATGGGAGTGCACCGATAAGTTACTGCTCTTCAGATAAGGCATGAAGATGCTATGAACAATCCATCACAGCTCTCTAGAAGAAAAACATGGAAAACTACAAAAAAAGACATGAATTTTTTTAAAATGCAGAATAAGGCATAATTAAATCCCTCCAGCTAATACTAGTGCTTCACTTCTATCAGTGGAACCTCTATATTTTTAAAAACAATTTCTTTTTTTTTCTTTTCATGTATGTTTAGATAGGGTGTGTGTGCGCGCGTGCAAACGTCGTGCATGTGTGAGTGTGTGTGTTTTGCATGTGTGTGGGTATATGAGTGTATACAAGAGGATATCTGAGTATGTTATGTGGCTGTGGAGACCCAAGGGTGGCTTCTGAAAACATCCTGGATTATTCTTCCACATCATTGCTTTGCAATGGGGTTTCCAGGCTTCACCTCTCAAGGTCAGAATTATTATCTACCCACCAACCAGCATTTTGTGGTCTGGGAATCTGAACTCAGGTCCTTTAGCATCCCTCGCCTAAAAACCTCTGACTTAATAACTGGACTGGTCTCATATGTTAAGAAAAGTCAGGTCTAAAAGCTTTATTGTCATATCAAAAGCAACCCCAGAAGGAAGACTATGAGAATGAGGACTGCCAAATTCAAACCGACATGAATTTTTGTAAATGCTGTGCATTGAATTTGATAGAGTTTGGTTAAAAATTAAATAAGAATCATATAGTGTGTGGTATGATGTGTCAGTTAGGAATAGACTGTGCATATGACATTCTGTACCAAACAGCCTAGTTATACCATCTAGATTTTGCATACATACACTCTATGATGCTCCCACTACAATGAAATCACTAAGAACATATTTCTCTAGAAAGATCCCTCCTAATTGACACCTGTCTGCATTTTCAACTAAGAAGGCCAGACAAAACTTCAGGGCAATATGGGCATTATTGCCCAAGGGAATCACAGTCACCCAATCAGCCTCTAAGAAATTTTCCATAAGACAACTTGAAATGGATGTGCACTACATAGCAGAACCTTTTGGTGCTGACACAACCATTCAAAGCAGAACTTCTGGATTCTGTTGTTTTCTCTGCCTATCAGGCAGAACACCTTTGGTACTTCACGAAGGTCTCCCAATGTCCAAAGGACTTTCATGGGAACGAGGGGTTTTATTTTAGTTTGTGATTGTCCAGCTTAGCAGGAGAGCTCATGCCAACACCAAAGGCTGAGGGTGTTGCAGGGAAACAGTCTTTTCGGCTGTCCCACTGGGGTGCCAAATGTTGCAGGGACAGGAATCGACCCTCCCAGTGTTGCAGGGTTCTTGTGTTCTGGAGTCGAAGATTGAAACCAGAACACGGTGTAGAGGATTCAGGTAGAGTTTATTAGAGGAGAGAAAGGTTGGAACTCATGGACTCCAGACGTGGAGTGCCACGAGGGGCTAGGACGCCCTGGAGAACTCATGGTGCCTAGACATGGAATCCACGAGGAGCAAGGAACAAGAAACGGACTCATGGCACTGGAATGCCATGAGGGGCTAGGGCGCCTCCATGAGAAGCAGGCAGCTGGAAAAGGAACTCATGGCACCTTGAGGACCATGAGGGGCTAGGGCACCAAAGATGGCTGCCAGGGCCAGATGTATTGATACACCTAGACAAGCCCAGGTCCATGTGGGCTAGAGGTCAAGTCCTTTGATGTGGAGAGCTCATCTCCATAATCACTTCATAGGGAAGTTGGCCATCTTATCTCTGGGAGGATTGAAGTCAGTTCCTCAGCAGGAGTGGTTCCTTCAGGGTGATTCCAGCAGTGGGGGATGACGTTCAGGAATTCCAAAGACCTTGAGAGACTCATCCCAGCATGGCTGCTCTCATCCTGCCTCAAGGGAACTGGCCAAACCATATTCACAGGACTGCCAGGAGGGGCAATCCTCACTTGTCAGATGAGCACAACTAACTAGACACGCAGAAGGATGCCGCCAGGCATCCTCAACCAGCTCTCTATCTATTCTTCCTCCTACCATGGGCTGGGCCTTCCCTATCAATCAGACAATCTCCTGTGGGTTTGCTTAGGGCTTAACTACTAATTCTTCATAAGATGCCCCGAACTCAGAACCTTCAGTGACCAAGTTGACACAGTATCTAACCAAAATAGAACTCATTGTCGCTTATTTAATATCCATTCAGCTTACGGTTCCAGAGGGGAGAAACAGTCTTTCATGGCAAAGGCGACATGGCTGGTGGCTGAAGCTGGAGGCAGCTACGTCACTGCAGACATCTTTGGAGAGTCTCTCTTCTTCCCAGTCTTCTGTTCTGTGGTTTCTTTTATCTGGTCCACTACTGGGAGGTTCCAATCCGATCTAGAGCTGGTCTTTGTATTGTAAGTGTATGGATCCAGATAATCTCTTCAGGTGGTCTCAGCTGATCTTAGTTAATGCCAGGTGTGGTCAAGTTGACACCCAAGATTAACCGTCACAGATGGTGTGAATGTATACATTGAAATATGCATTCATGCTCAGCTTGCTGTGTTCCCAGGACAATGAACTTCCCATCACAATTTGTTTTCATTGTTCTTTCTCTTTGCTTATTTCAAACTTTCTTATACTCCATTGTCTTTCCTCAGTAAGCACAGTGGAAGTAGTACATGTTGCCGAATTTGTTGGAGTCTTGTATTTCCTAATCTTAAACCTTAAATTTTGCAGTTCAAACTTTCTACATTTTTTATGTAACATGTTACTTTTTTGCATTTACAAGTCGGCAGAACTTAATAGGAAAATAAGTTCTCAATCTGAAATAGTGACTCAGATAAGATCCATGAATACACACACACACACACACACACACACACACACACACACACACACACACCTTTAGAATCTGTGCCAAAACAGATTCCTGCAAAACTAAATTCTCATCGCTCCCATTAGCTCACCACCAATTAGGAGAAGCATCACTGTGATTTTTGTGAGATCTTTCAAAACGAAATGTCTTTTGACATGGCCTTGAGTCGAGCATTTACAGATCTGACCTCGACCATGCCATGGGGGACTTCCGCCTTCCAGTGCTTTCCATATCCAGCAGTTAAATCGCGGTGGAAAAACCTCAATATTGAATTAGTTTCTTGCAGTCCTTTGGCCTGACTTCTTCATTTATGTTCAGAGCCTATGAGCCAAGACAATACAATCTAATTTGAAAGCAGTAAGAGATACCCTTAAAGAGATGAGGAAATGGTCAGATTAGTCACATAATTCATAGAAAATATTCCTAAAAAATATCTTGTAAACAATTTGGCCAAGTCACCACATTGAATTATTTAATTAACCTCATGTAATTAACTCCTAGTATCAAATGAAATAAAGCTTTGTAAATACCTTTGCTGTACTCTATTCCGTGAAGCTGTACCTATTTTGAATCAGATAATTCCCCTCATTCCTTCTTGCTCTGGGGCTTCTTCTTAGTAAGGCTTAGTCTTCGCTCAAAGTACTGGATGATAAATGACATCAGCTTGCTTATCCTCAGTGTAGTGTCCGACTCGACCTATGGCTTCCAAAGTCACACAGAGCTGCCCCCTTTCCCTCTACTCTCATGACAGCCCCTGTTCTGCACCCACTCTCTGCATCTGGGACCCCCAGCACCCTAAGCTTCCACTAGAAAGGAGTGTGTATCCTTGGGTCTCTCATCCTCACAGCGGGACCTGCCACATGGCACATGCTCAATAAATACCTGTTTAACTAATTGAACAATTTATTAAAATATACAGGAGGTTCGACAACCATGTCAAATAGAGAATTATGACTTGGAATCAGAGATAAAAATTGCTATGTTTGCAGAAGCTGAAATGAAGGAATAAGGTGAGTAAACCCAGACCGTGAGGTCGCCCAGAGTAAAGTTTCCTCACACATCAACACACTTAATGTGCCCTTAAAGGCTCCTGATGAACCACAGAAATTACACAGGAGTTTATACACAAAATTTTAGACCTCCTAGCTTCTGTCAATGCTTTTAAAATTAAATCATTTATGGCAGCAACTTACATATTCAACCATCTTCAAAACAAAAATACATTCAAGATCCAGAACTAAGGCTAAGAGGATGGCTCAGAAGTTAAAGTCTTTGTTTCTAAAATAACGGACCTACCTGAGTTCAGATCCCCAGACCCCAAGTAAAGTTGCTGGGCAGATATGACAGGTGCCCATAATTCTAGCTTGGAAGGCAGAGCCTGGGAAACCCCAGAGCAAAGCAATGAGGAGGTGGAAAAATCTAGGATGATTCCCAATATCACCGTTGGGCCTCCACAGACCACACACACACACACACACACACACACACACACACACACAAAGCACACTTGTATGCACAAAAAAATTCCAGAACTTTAACATTTATTTGTAATCAGGGTCTTTTTTCTGTGCCCCCCTCATGATTCCCCCTCTCTTGGGCTGACAAATCTACAAATTCACAAAACATGAGCTTAATAAGTATAAATAAATCATTCGATCTTGATGTCTTTAAAGCATGGCTCTGTTGAGCTGTAACTGATGTGGTTTTCGGGTATTCCTAATGATATACAGAAGTGATATAAGTTGAATATTTAGTCACAGCAACCTAAAGACATTATGTTTTATTAAAATATGAAATCCCCATATAGAAAAGATGTCCCTAAAATAGTTCAGGCAAGACTGAAAGCTGTATAATCCAGCAAAAATTCCTAACTAAAGTTTAACTATTATTAATTCTTTAAAAGTTTAAAATTAGTGGCAAAATCTTGGCACTCACATTGTATTCAACGCTCTCCTACTTTTTTATGCTGATAGCTGCCTTCATTCCTAGCAGCACAGAAATGTTCCTAAAGACTGGCTCAGTCGAATCGGTCCCGAAGATTAGATACTCTGGCTATGCATTGCCTTAAAACAAGACAGAATTTAAAAATCCACCATCCACACATTTAAACCTCTTGCAGTATTTTGGAACCTCATTATGCCAGATGGAGAAAATGTGTCCCTGTGGAAAGCCATTTCTGACAGGAAAAACAACGTCAATTTTTAGAAACTCATAAATGCAACACAGAAATGAAATAGTAGTAGAGAAATGTGTTGTACTCAAAAATTATCTATAGGATGCATCTAGTGCTGTAACCCTAATCAGTCACCGCAGACCCACCCATGAGGTTCAGATGCAGGTAAAGCCATAGATTCCTAAATGAAGTGTGTCTGCAAGGTTTCCTCCTACCATAAGGAAAAGCCGTGTGGAGGTATTTTTTATAAAGTGAGCTTCTGTTGCTCTCTCTTGGTGAAAAGCAGTACTGTTCAAGTTGATTGCCACTGATTGTTTTTTTAACTCTCCATAAAGGTTTCCTTGTTAAAAGACACGTTCTGTTTAGATACCACGTTTTCACTTGTGCCATTTGCTGGAATGACTAGAAGAGCTAGAAGTGCTTGAAATGATGCCAGACTTCTAAAGTGATGAGATTTGGAAGTCAAAAACATAAACACACACACACACACAAAAAAAAACCCACAAACACACACATACACGCACACACACACAAAACACAAACACACAAAAACACATACACACACACACAAACACACAAAAACACATACTCACACAAACACATACACACACACACATACATACACACACAAACACACATCAGAATTTTCATTCACAAACTTCAGGAAATTCTACTTTATTGTAAAGTACCAGGTAAAGCGCAGGAATATCCTAACTGTATGGGAAACTCGGCCTTGAAAACTCCTATGCACCGAATGGGCCAAAAACATTATTAGCACTGTCTCCTAAGTGTCCATGCACTTCTGCATGTGACCAAACAAATTATGATCCATGAAAGAAAAAAAAAAAAGATTACTCGAGAAACAGAAATGGAAGCAGAACTCCCAGCATGGAAGACAAAGAAACAAAACCCTTTTGTGATAACGAATTTTAATTTCACAACCAGTAGCATGCTGAAGTCAGCTGGGACCCGCCTTGCAGGAATTAACTGTGCATATTATCCTCCGACACTGCGTTCAGGTGACATGATTGTGACAGATGAAATCTGTCACAGTAGGAGTATATCAGTAAAGAAACTGACAAACTATAAATAAGGATTTGTCTCAGGAAGATAGAGAGTGTGCATGTGGATTATCTCTGGCCTGGTTACTAAGCATTTAATAGTCACTAAATATGTAAAAACAACTTTCCCATTGAATGTGTCAAAGAAAATTGACGTGTGATTAACAAATGTTCCCAAGTGTGATAAACATAAAAGATTTCTTGGAGACACCACACTAAGCATTATGAAAATAAAAAGATGCTCCTAAATGTCATGAAGCATACAGGCATCTGTGACCCTCTCTTTTACGGGTCTTCAAATCAATGCCTAGCATTTTGCTATCATAAGAGGGACGTATTCTCAGTCCAAAGTCGTCTTCTGAGAGTCGAGAGTTTGTGTGCGTGGGCGCTCTTTCCCGTCATGCTTGGAACCAGTGCTCCACAACGGCCAGGCTGAAGAACATTTGGGAGTTTTTTATCTTTTTGTCATGTATGTGTGCATGGAGTGTGTGTGTGTGTGTGTGTGTGTGTGTGTGTGTGTTTGCATGTGAGTGGTGTGCATGTGCCTACAGTATGTGCATAAGACTGCACTTGCGTGTAGGTGCCTGTAAAAGCCCCAGGGTGACATTAGGAATCATCCTAGATTGCCCCACCTCCTTCCTGCTTTGCTCTGGACCCTTTCTTCCAGAGCTAGAATCACAGGCAGCCACCATATTCAACTAGCATTTTTACTTGGGATCTGGGGATTTGAACTCAGATCCCTTTGCTTTCAAGGCAGACATTAAGCCCTGAGACATCTTCCCACTCACCCCCCCCTTTCAATAAATTTGTTTAACTCATCCAAATATCACATTCAATCAGGTGACTGAAGGCTTATTCACGCTTAGGTGTTGACTATGAGAGGTGACATACATGTTCTATGACATGTACAAAAATGGGCAAGGTACAAGTAAAAAATGCTTTGGGCAATAGCTTATCAGGGATGCTTCAAAAGCCGCCAGCACTCTCTGACCTGTGCTTGCCTTTAGAAGGCTCCAGAACATTCTGGAATTTTCCTTCTGCTTGGGAAATTCACCTGCAAGTTTAGACAGACCACTTCACAAAACAACCACTCTGGCATTTCAAACCTAAGACTAGGACCTCCTGTCTCTGGGACACAGAGACTGTGCTTCCAAAAAGTACATTGGTCCCCCGTGCCTCACATGTGTCCAAGGCTTGTGAGCAGTCCCGGGATTAACTCTTGTGGTTAGCTTCTGAGTTCGTTGTGAGGAAGATTTTGCCACTGTGAGGGGTGGTGGCCTGGTGTCACTCCAGTTCTGCCCTTGCCCCCTTGGACTCCCGAGGATCAAGTTAGACCTCAAGGTGACTATCCCATTGAAAGGAATATCACGCTAATTAATTATGATTATACATAAATAATGAAAAGGGACTAATTGAACGGTAGTTCAGCTAAATAGTTCTAACGATGTCACAAACAGCGACAATTGCTCAGCTAGCAACTGATAAGCAGAACCCTCCGCTGGATATAAAAATAAAGCCTTTTAAATGAATCTCTGCATCCTCATAATGAAACCCAGGGACAAAAGCGTGTTTTAGGTGAGAAGATGTAGGGAAAATAGACTCACTGAGCATGGGTAGTGATTCCCAGTCAGACCTCAGTATGGAAAGATAATGGATGATACAAGGTTATTTCTGATATTATGGATGGAAGGATGAAAAAGTCATCATATTTGTGACACTCAAAAGACTGTGTGGTGAAGAAGGATCCATGGGAAAATAGCCTTTAATCCATGGTAAATGCAGCAGATATCACAATCTACAGTGAAATCCTATCACAAAGATAACTTTTTAAAAACTGCAGCAAGTCAATAAGGTGTTGATTTAATGAAATATAACAAAATCCAAACCATCGGTGTAGGCATAGGGAAGGCGCGAGGAAGAAAGGAATGAAAGGGCACGTGGGTCTCCTTGATGACAGGAAAGACCAAATAAATCCAACGAGTCTCTGAACTGCGCCATTATCACCAAGGCGCTCAGCCTCCATGAAACAGCTCGGTAAGAGCTGACGATGGAGGAGGGATCTGAATCCAGCTTGCAGGGGCTGCTTTACACACTCATCTGGATTAAGGAGAAAACCAGAAAGAAATGTCCACTGTTGAGCTACTTCCTGTCCGGCTCGCCTCTGTTCAGAGTCCACAATCCTGGCATAGGATCATGCCTGGTGCCAAACATATCGTCCACTCTCCTTGTGTGGGTGGGGGCCCAACTCCCACCCCTGTTGCATTGAAGTGCTTTGTGGTAGGTAGAGGAGCCTTTGACAGCCATCCTGATAGACACCCCGATGATGTGCTTAGGTGACTTCGGCCTGAACTAGAATCCGAGGGCGTGAGAAATGAGGATGCTACTGTATTAATCCTTGGCCTCTTTGCTAGCTAGCAGAGTTGTGACACAGCATGATACTCAACATATGCTTGTTCCAATAAGTCAAGTGCCAAAGCCAGGAAAAGCAGGCTTAAGAAGGGTAACTTTAACCTAGACACTAAGTAAGTTTACCTTTTTTTTTTGCACAAAGAATGCTAATGATAAAAACATTTGCAAATTCTTGGATTTTTTTTAATTCTTTCTGTAAATGTAAAAGATGTGTTCTTGGAAATGTCTCTTGGGGGCTAGAGACATAAGTCAGTTCATGGCTAAGATGAACAAGCAAGAAACCCTGAGTTCTATTTCTGTCACTGCATAGTATTTCCAACTAACTCCACTCTGTCCCATAAAATTTTTGTGTGTGTGTATGTTTGTATGTCTTGTGTGTTGAAACTAAGACCTTATCCAAATCTCATTTTCTTTGATAGAGCATGACTTTTCAGGTGCTGTCCTGGGATGATTAACTGTAATACATTTAGAGGCCATGGTGCTATGTAACTCCAACACTCCAGGAGGTAAAGACAGGAAAATGAGAAGTTCAAGGTTGCCTTTGGCTACACAGTGTGAGGCCAGCCTGTGTGTCTTAGCTTCAGATCAAGTTATTGTGATAAATACACGATCCAAACAATCTAAGGGAAAATGCCAGTCAGATACAATTGGTGTCAAGTTGACAATTGGGGGCTGAGCCTTTAGGCAGGTCTGTGAGGAATTATTTTGTTAAGACATAATCCTGAAAGGTATGTACATTACAGTTAATCATCCCAAGACATCACCTGAAAAGTCATGCTCTATCAAAGAAAATGAGATTTGGATAAGGTCTTAGTTTCAACACACAAGACATACAAACATACACACATAAAAAAATTTTATGGGACAGTATGGAGTTAGTTGGAAATACAAATTTCACATTTAAAGGCCAAACTTTAGACACACCTGTTAAAATTATTTAGTTAAGACAAATCTCTGAGCAAACCTGTAGGAAATTGCCTAATCAATGTGGGCAATGCCAGTCCACAGTGGGTGGAGCCATTCCCAAGCAGGTGGGTAAGATAAAGGTTGCCTTTGGCTACACAGTGTGAGGCCAGCCCGTGTGTCTTAGCTTCAGATCAAGTTATTGTGATAAATACATGATCCAAACAATCTAAGGGAAAATGGAACACTGGCAAGGTAGAAAGTGTGCCCCTCTCAGTGCATCCTGGTGCTGCTGTGAACTCTCCTGCTGTCACAATGGGTTGTGTCATAGACACCGGTCAGCTTCACAGTGGAGGGTTTGCACTCTGGACACAGATTTGTAGAGAATTGATAGTTGAGTTAAGCCCAGAGCAAACCTGCAGGAGATTATCTACTGGATGGGGAAGGCCCAGCCCATAGTGGGTAGGATTTGTCCCTGGGCAGGTGAGTAAGAGGGAAACTGTTTGAGAAAGTTGGCATGCTCCTGTATAATTGGCCAGATACGCTGGCCTGGCAAGTAAGGATTGTCCCTCTCTCGGCTGTTGTGTGGACATGACATGTCTAGTAGCCCTGATGTGGGTGCGTGAGCCTTCCTGCTAAACTGGAGAACTGTAACCAGTCTATTATATGAGAATAAACCCTTGTTTCCTTAAGCAATGTTGTCATGATTTTATCAACAACCATGCAGGGTGACTGCTACAGATCGTGACTTTAAACCACGAGCGATAATAAGTCCCTGGTTCCCCTGACCTGAACAGATTCTCCTGATAATGTATACATATCAGCAATTGCAGAGAGACTGAGACTGAGAGCAACAAGAGAAGGTTGCAGGTGAATATGACAGAAACACTTCAGGTTCATGTATGGAGCTATTGCAAAGAAAGTCATTCTTGCGTACAATTATTGAGCACAACAGATGTCAATAAAAACATAAGAGAACTGAGTCTAATGAAGACCTTTGACAACTAAGCCAAGTCACTTGGTAGCTGACGATCTTATCATGCCGCCATCTGACTTTAGTGGAAATATCAAAATCTAAACCTTTGTGTATCATCTGGGATGATTTTTTAAAATTCATGCTCATGCAACTTTCATTTTGAGATCTGACTTGTGAAGAGTTCCCTGGATGGAACGGGGTCCCCAAGAGAACACCCCCTGCCCCTCCCTTCCTTCTTGACTCCTTTGGGGTCCCAGGCCATGGATCCTCAAGGGCCTTGTCCATACAGGCCACTTGTGGTGGTTGGCTATGGATGTCAACTTGACAACTGAAGGCTAAGCTAAGCTTCTGAGCAGGCCACAGGAGACTGTGTAAGTGATGAGAGAAGACCCAGCCCACGGTGTGTGGAGCTTTCCCCTCAGGTCAACAAGATGGAGGGAACGTGTGGAGCGGGTTGGCATTTATTGGCATTCTTACATGGGCTTGCTATCTGGCAAGTGAGGTTCGTCCCCTCTCTCTCAGTCCTGGGGATATGATGTGGCCAGTTCCCTTGGTTTCTGGTGCTGGGGTGAGCTTTCCAGCAATGCTGGACTAAGAAACATAGCCGACCTGCATAATGACTGCCACACCAACATGCCCCATAGACTATCAAGGAACTCAAAGAGATAAGAACATACAACAAAAACCTTGGGGGTTAAAGCTGGAGGAGTTAAAGGGAAATACCCCTAAAGTGGGGTGGTCTGAAGAGAAGCAACTTGGTATACCTCAGAGACCTGAAACCCCCCTCACAAGAGTAGACAAGCCAGAGGGAACCCGTAGAAGCAGACAAGCAGGAGAGTGGAATTGATGGAGGGATGGGAGAGAGAGACGATGGAAGGAAATAGGGACAAGTACTCAATATGCTTCTAAAAGCAAAAAAAAAAAAAAAATTAAAGTGGAGACGAACCAGAGAGAACTTTGGGGTCCATAGAAACAGACAGGCAGGAGGGTGGGAGGGAGTGGAATGGATTAATGAAGGGAAGGGAGAGGAATGGGTTGGAGGAGGGATGGAGGGAAGCAGGGATAAGTACTCAATATGCTTGTAAAACTAGAAAAATAAAATAAAATAAAGAAGCATAACCAGGCAATTTTAAGTCAGAATAAGATGCTCTAGTCCCTCTTAAGCCATTTTGAATTTTTTGGCATCTGCAGGCAAAAGCAACCCAGCATTGTATCTGTAAAGTCAGCCCACCGTAGTAGCAGGTTCTGCTCAGGAGGCTGATGTCTGCCATCTTCCTCGTCCATTTCAGGTCACCAGAACCATTGTGACACTAGGAAATTTGGCATTCTTAGGGGGCTGCCACAGTTAGATACCTTTGTCAACTTGACAAGTGAAGATTTGAGCTTTGGGCACAGTTAGATGAGTTGTGCTCTGGGGAAGCTTGCAGGAAATTCTCTAATTCATGGGGAGGCCTGGCCCATGGCCGGTGGGACTAAGTCCTAGACAGGCGAATAAGCTGGAAGGAGCTGGTTAGGAAGCCGGCATCCTTGTGTGCACTTGGCCAGACATGCTGGTCTGGCAAGTGAGGATCGTCCCTCTCTCAGCAGTCCTGTGGATATATGGATACGGTGTGGCCATCCCTCAGTCCCTGGTGTTGGTGTGAACTATCCTGCCAACCTAGATTAAGAACCATAACTGGAGATCATATGAGAGAACCAAACATCTTGGATTGAAGAGATACCTCAGGGTTTGAGACTCTGTCTTGCAAGCAGAAGGTCCTGAGTTCAGATCCCAGGTTCCCACATAAAAATGTCAGGCAGAAAACAGTAGTGGCCTGCATGCACTCCCAGTCCTGGTGGGCGGAGCCTGGGAAATCCCAGAGCCCAGCAAGAAGGAGGTAAAAGCAATCCAGGATGATTCCCGAAGTCACCCTTGGTCCTCCACAGGGACACACAGTGCCCTCTGAGACACACACACACACACACACACACACACACACACACACACACACAATAAAAAAATAAAATAAAATAAAATCCTGTGGGCACAACGCTGCCATATAAACCCCTGGGCACCCTAGAGCCTTAGGGACACCCTCTCCTCTCAGCCTGGGTGCTGCCAGTCTCCACAGTTCCTGAGATGAGTCGCACTTCTGTGGGTCCCTAATGCCCACCAGAGAGACTGCAATCCAGTGTGAGCCCAGAACCCGATTAGTGGATGAGAGCCATCAGTCACCCTTCAGTACACCAGTCTCCATACCCAGTGACAAGCCTGCGTGACTCAGCCGCCAAGTCAGATCTCTGTGACCACTGGTGATTTGGTTATCCACGACGACTAGGATGATGGCGGATCTCTGCTCCAGAAAACAATGCCCTCCATTTCCCTCACCGCAAAACTTCTGTGAAGGGCAGCTTTCTATCTTTTTTTTTTTTTTCTTTTTCAAAACTTGTGTCGTGGATACGTCACACACCCAAAGGATTAGAATCCACAACCCCCAACTTCCATAAGTTAAACACAACAGGCTACAGCAGGAGTGTTGCTGTGATTTGGAAACTAGGCTACATCAGGAGGGTTGGGTGTAAATGTCCCTCACCTGTTTCTTCATTCCCCCACTTTCCCAGGCACTGTCTGGAAAGGCTGTGAAGCCTTAAAGAGCTGGAGAAAGGGAGTCAGTGGTGGGGGAGTCTTGAGGTTAACAGTACAGTCTTGCCTTCTGCCCACAGAGTGTGGAGGGTGGATCTCAGGCATCTCCAGACATTCATTTCCTGCTATGATGGAGAATATATACATTCTCCATCTTAATATATATCCCTTCTTAAGACTCCTAAACTGTGAGCTAAAATAACCCCTTGTCAGATTGTCAGATATTTGTTCACCATAATTTAAAAAAAAATAACCAACACCTTATGTCAAAATCAACTCCCTATCTGCCAATTCCATACTCGGGTCCCATCCTCAGGGAGCTATAGTGATGTATCACATGGGTAGGAAGAAGCAAATCCACAGCAGAACATTCCAGATCTTCAAAGGGCTTTTGTCTGGTTCCACAGCACAGAAGAGGTTCAGGACGATGTAGACCCACTGAGTTATTTACCTGCTGCTCAGAACCACACAGGACTCTGTGGCGGGGGTGAACGGGGAGGTTGTGCTAACAAATTGCTATGAAAGAAAATTTATCCCCAAGGGGCAATAATAATGCCTAAGTGCCCTTTCTTTACGGCTACCTTTCCCAGGGAGGCTCTCAGCTTTCACAGCAGCCACGTGGGCAACATGCACTGCACATTTTTAGAGATGACGTAGCGGTACTTCACAGTCAAAGGGGAGATGAACGAGATGAAGCTCAGAAACGGAGATGACGGGGGAATAATCAGAAAACTCGCTCCAGGTGACACTTGGCTAAAAACTCAGCACCAAGCAAGTATCAGCCCGTTGGGCGCAAACTAGGGAGTCTTCACCTGTCACAAATGTTTTATTGACATGTCTTCAGTCTCAGGGTCAAAAGGCAAAAGAACAGAATTGGCTGTGTTTGCTTTATTTCTCCCCCCAGAATATCCCTCCATTTCTTCCCCAAATTTGAATTTTCTTTGTACTTTTCACATGATGAAGTGAAGCATTTACTCAACAAATACTAATTTGAGTTACAGTGATATTGGGCTTGATGATCTACTTTATTTTTTTTGACCTGAGGACTAAGTGTTCTCCATACTCCATTTTCGTCATTTTAATGAAAACGAGGCAATGAGCTGAAATGGTATTTCTTAGCATGTTTTGAGGTTTGTGCACTTGAGGTTTTTTGTGGGTACTGTGTCAAACCCCTCTTCTCCAAGTCAGCTATATTAGAGTGTGCAGGTGTACTTTTTTTTGCTGCTGACAACATACTGCAGGTTGGCAAATTAATCCCACTATGCATCTTGATCTTTTGAAAAACGTCTTATTCTAACACTAACCATACGGGAGTTGTAATACAACAAAGCTTGACTAAATACATGTGCTACTGTGGTTGGTCTTGAACATTTTTGTGAATGCCAGATCGATTTATGCATGAAAGCAGTGTATCCAGTTATACAGGTTCCTAAGACAATGCAGCTTTTGGTGTTTGTTTCCATTACTATACTGAATAATAAAGACAGTAGTCTGGAAATATAGTTTAAAATGGCAGGTATCTGTTTCGGAGTAACAGCTAAGACAGTCACTCATCTACAAAATCACAGCATTCTCTGTGTGTGTGTGTGTGTGTGTGTGTGTGTGTGTGTGTGTGTGTGTGCATGTGTGTGTATGTGTTTGTGTGTGTGGTGTGTGCATGCACATGTGGTGTGTGCATGCATGTGTATGTGTTTGCACACATGTGAATGCCCATGTATGTATGCAAGTTTGGTGAAGTGTCTCCCATTTCCTGAAGGAGGGGTTCACACAGAACCCAGAACTCACCCACTTAGTCTAGTCTAAGTAGCTGCTTGGGGATCCTCCTCTTCATCCCAGATGATGAGGTTACAGGTGTGCTGCCGTATCCACCCTGCTTTTAGGTGTGTTTGGAGGATCTGAACTCAGGTCCTCACATTTTCAAGTCACCTCCCCAGATCTCAGTATTTTTTATAACTGAATATGATATTTCACTTCTGGTCATGACAGTACAATTTGATTTACATTCTCTAAATATGATAAATGGAAGATTATTTTATTGCATGCATATTGAATGAGGCATAAAAATGAAGAGACACAAAACTAGCTAAGGCTTAGGAAGCCGAACTGCTTTACATAAAACAACATAGCAAAACGTCTGACTGTCCTACGACAGACTAGCTTTGGACAAATTCCATCTTCTTACATCAGTGACTTTTGAGAGCTTGCTTTCAGATACTATTAAGCTATTCTGCAGATGCCAAGATGTGATGCAAAACTCTTATTGCCAATGAACTTGAGACTCTCATTAGCGACAAAAGTTTCCATCACATAAAACTCAGTAGATGACTAATGTCCTTTCCTTAGGTCTAGATGGCAATGGCATGCTAACAGCATCCCTAAAGCATGTGATGATACTTTGCATCTCACAATTGTGCCATGCATGTCTCGTAATTCACATTATCTATCCCCAACCATATTTCCTGGCTTCAGGTCATCCCTCTCGAAAACTGGGTTCAAATTGATCTGTGAAAATGACCAAATTCTCAAGCCACGGGTCCTAGTGAGTTTATCGTGCCGGGAATAATTCTCCTTGTGCGCCCCTGTATCACTTATGTTTGACTCTTCAGCAGGGTAATCACTGGGATTACTTGGCTATTTTCCCCAAGTCAACTCTAGAAAAGACTAGCTGTGGAAGGTACACGTCAACAGCAAGGTACTGTGCTATGTCTAACACAAGGTTAGAAACTGAAGCTCACCTATTCTCTTTCTAGAGACATATCCCCCCCAACCTCTATCCCAAATTTGTATTTTTGCTTTTTGCAATGGTACATGTTGAGCTCACAGTTTTGCACAGGCCACACACACACACCATCCACTGAGCAACACTGCCAGGCACCCTTTTCAGTGTGTCATAAGATGCCGAAGACAGGGAAGTCTTAAGAACAGCACAACACAGTCACCCCTCAGGCTGCTTGCAGATTCCACAGAACACAGCGATAGGTGTTGGTGCCCCCAAGTTGTATACATACACGATGAATCTTTAGGATACTCTCCAAATTAGCTGCAAATCCTGTGATCTCACTTGCTAATAAAAGAGGTTAATGTTCATTTGGTTTAGAAGCTACTAAATTTAGGGTTTTTTTAACATAAATTTTTTTCAGGATGTTTTAGTTTATAATTAAAGATTTTCAGACTTTTAATGAACTTGATATATATGTGAATGATATGTGTATGCATGTGTCTGTTCATGTGTATAAAATTTAATATTTAACATTTTATTGGATAAGGAGATATCAAGCCATACACATGGGCATCATTGTTATCTGTCACTAGACAAGATTAAATCAATTGTTAAATTCCTTATAGGATTTATTTTATAAAATGTCTTCCAAAAAGTAAACTTTGGGGACCAGGGAGATGACCGGGTGGGTAAAAGCATGACTGAACAGCAATGAGGAGGACTTGGGTTCAAATCCCCCACACCCATTTAAAGGGGTGACAGCACTGGTACTTGGAGATGAGAGACAGGAGGAACTTCAGGGGCTCTAGGCGTTCACCCTGCCAGGAAATGAGGCATGGCAGGTTCCATTCCCAGAGGTTAATGCAAAAAGCAGCAGAGGAAGATATCCAACTACTTCTCCATCCAGGCCTGGGTTCACAGGAGGTGCGTCCATCCACACACATAACCAGGCCCGCCCCACAGGAAGTCAACTCACCTACCATTTGATTGTGTTACAAAACTCAAAGCATGTGTTTACCTGAAGTGTCATTTTTCCTTAAAGGCAAAGTACGAGCCTGTGAGTGGCTCAGCAAATCAAAGTGCTTGCTGCACAAGCCTGCAAAGCCGAGTTGGATCCCCAAAGCCAATGTTAAAGCACTTGGCAGAATGCATGTGAAATCCCAGCACTCCCCCAGAATCATGGTTTGAAATGTGTACCCCACAGTCTCATGTGTTTGAAAAGGTCATGGCACCTTTGAGAGGCGGAACTTTGCTGGAGGGAGGTGGTCACAGGGGGTGGGCCTTGAGTTGGATTAGTCCCACCCTACTTCCTGGAGAGGTCTGCTTTTGCAGCTGGCGGTCTAGCAGCTCTCAGCCTCTCAGACACGTGTGATATAACCTGTTTCCAGCTTCAGCCAGCCAACCATGCCAGTGTCTGCCATGAAAGACTGCCTCTCCCCTCTGGAACTGTAAGCTGAATAAATCTCCCTTTCTCCCTTAAGTTGTTTGATTTTGGGGTGCTCTGTCGCAGTGACAGAAAAGAGTAACCAATGCAGAAATGGGTACTGAGTAGTAGGGTGTTGCTGTGAGATTAAGAGCACCTGGTACCACAATGTCAGGTGTGTTGAGAGGAATTGAGACCAGAGAAGTAGGGTGCTGTTGCGTGAAACAAAGAGAATCTGGTACCAAAAGGTGAAGCTGTTTGTAAAGCTGGGAGAAGTTGGTACACAGCAGTACAGCCAATGCTTGTGAGTAGCTATATTGCCTTTGCAACTGTTTGTTGGGAGAAATGTGGAGAACAAGTATGACTTTGTGCTGGGAAAGTCTTTGTGTCTTGGCGATGCAGCCAAATGGGCCTCTCTTATGAGAGTTCTGAAGAGAGCAAGGCTGTGAGAGACACAGGCAATGAAAGCCCAGCTTGTGATGGTCAAGAGGGAACAAAGACTGTGTTTGGAACCAGACAAGTGACAAATGGAGCCGTGTGTTGGTGGAGAGTTTAGTGAAGTTTTGAAAGCTTACCTGAAGTTAAACTAGAGTGCTTGGCAGAGGAAATTTCAAGACAATGTAGTCTTCACATTGTGATATAGCTACTTTTTAGTGCTCTTCAGAATTACAAAAAAAAAAAAAAAAAAGAGCAAGAAATCAGGCAGAAAGAAGCAAAAACTGTGAGATCTGATGATGAAAAATGCAATGACAAACTTATAAAGATTTACACCAGGAAGAAGCAGAGGGCAAAATCTTTGCTGTTAAAAGGATTAGCTTCATTAGTAAATCAAAGCCTGCTCTCAATTTGGATAATAGGAGAGACCCTATCTTGAGGGCAAGATTATCAGAGAAGGCTCCCATCCATAAGAATGCAAATTCTTTTGGAAGGAATGAGCTAAAAGGTGGAGTTCCAAAGCAAAGGTCTGATTCTCTCCTAAAGCAAACACCCAGGAGCAAAAAAAATTTTCCTACAGTCAGCACAGAGATGAAGAATCAGCTGTGATTCCAGGGAGTCAATCTCTAACCCAAGGCAACAGCAGAACTTGACAAAGTCATCCACATGTTTCTGGTTTTAGAAGCATCAAAGATGCCAGAGAAAGGAGGTTGTGGATATCTCCTCCACAGTTTCAGAGAATGGTGGGATCCAGGCAGCATGTGCAGAAGCCTGGTGTTTAGAGGCCCAAGAAGGGTAGTTTGTGCTGCGGAGTTAAAGCCTGGTTTTCCATTGAGAAGATGTTAGAGATGCCAGAGACAACATGGAACATCTGCCCAGGAGAACTGTATGCCCTGGGAGGAGTCAGCCCAAGAGTGATGTGATCTATGGGCAGCTGCTCTGGAGGGAACCGAAGCCTTTTAGAACTGAGGTGAGAGGCTCGTCTGTTGGACTTGAAGCTGTAGGATTTGGAGTTTGTCCTGCTGGTTTTAGTCTTGTTCTGTACCAATCTTTCCTGGATATGTACTATTATTCCCATTTGGAATGGGAATGTTTATTCTGTGCCATTGTATGTTGGATATATGCAACTTGTCTTTTGATTTTACAGGAGGCATTGGATTTTTGGATTGTGTTGGGCCTACTAATGTACTCCATGAAGACTTTTACAGTTGGACTGAGTATGGTTTACATAATGAGATGACAATGAACCTGTGGGGACCAGGGATGGAGTGTCATGGTTTGAAATGTGTCCCCCACAGTCTCATGTGTTTGGAAAGGTGATGGCACCTTTGAGAGGTGGAGCCTTGCTGGAGGAAGACTGTCACAGGGTGGCACTTAAGGTGGATGAGTCCCACCTTTCCTCCTGGAGAAGTCTGCTTTTGTAATAAGCAGACTTGCAGCTCTCAGCCTCCAAGGTGTCTGCAGTGACCTAGGCCTCCTCCAGCTTCTGCCAGCCAGCCACACCATGTGAGCCATGAAAGAATGTATCTCCCCTCTGGAACCATAAGCTGAATAAGTCTTCCTTTCTCCCATTCAGTTGTTTGAGCTTCAGTGTTGTCTCACAGCACAGGTAAGTGCGACTAGTGTCCCTGGGAAGATGGGAGGTGGAGGCTGAAGAACTGGCCATAAAGTCAGTCAGCCTGGACATGCTGAAGAAAACACCAGAGTCCCCATCTCAGCAAAGTGGAGGGTGAGAAACAACTTGAGTTGAATTCTAAGCTTCACAGGTGCACTGTGACAAGCATAATCTCCCCCCAACACACTCACCACACCACACACACGATTTTAAGAAATATTGGTCCAGGCAAGGGGACTAGCTCAGTGGTGGAATCTCTACCCAGTGTGCATGAGGTCTTGAGTTCATTCCCCAACATTATCAAATAAATACATGAAAACAACCTTAAATTTTTAAACTGTGCAATCACCTCAAAGAACAATGATGAGAACAGTGTTTCCTTTTGAGCTTTGTATGTTACCATAAAAATGAAGGTATAGATTCATGGAAAAAAAAGAAATTGATGCTTATTAGAACTCTAATCAGATTAGTGATTCTGTCACTATAACTCAGCACTGGAAAGATCAATGTGTCGCTTTTAAGCCTTAGAATGGTCTGGTTTCTAGCCAGTGAAGAGGAGCTAACAATAATTTTGTTTACTCGAATGGACTGTAACAGCAGATTAGTATTCTGCTCATAGAGCTGCTACACACAGACACAGACACATACACACACACGCACACGCGCACACGCGCACACGCACACACACGCACACACGCACACATGCACACACGCACACACCATTGCAAAATCTTTAAGACAATGTTCAACGCATTGAAAGCTAAAATTAGGGATCAATTTCATCTACTACTAACGCCAGGTATGTGTCTGTGTGTGTGCGTGTGTGCGTGTGTGTGTGTGTGTGTGTGTGTGTGTGTGTGTTTGCAAAGCAGAGGTAAGCACCTGATGGCATGTCGTAGCCTTCTTAGGCTCTTTATTACTGCAGCACAGCCGATGTCACGTGGTGAAACACAACCAAGCAAAGCTACCTGCAGTGTTGCCATGTCAACCGTGTTCTCTGTAACCTTCTGCAGTAATACACAGGGAGTAAAGCATATGATTCATTTTAGTAAATTCCTTCTTCCACGCTGCTCCCCAAATTCAGACTCTTCTGCTAGCCATCTGAAGCTCAGAGGCTGTGACACAGGCAGTAGTTAAACGCACTGGACGGCTTGGGCCAAGATTTATCTTCAGCATCTGAAAGAGAACTATCAACATCATCTGGTCACTTCTGTGCCTGAGCCTTCTTACTGATTTAGGAGCTGCTAGTGCCACTGTTGAGAGATACATTTATGAAAGCAATAGATCTTATGTTAGTAGTTAATGTAGCTCTTCTTTAGAGAATACAGCTCACTTCATACCACGGTGTGCCTCTTTCGATATACTGTATGCCTATCTATGATAGACAAAAAAAGCAACGGAAGCAGTATCAAAGTATGAAGTTCATTTTAATATGTTGATATCTGATTGCAATACTATGGCATCTTGCTTGACATAGACCCACACAATAGATGCTTTTCAAACATACAGACTGACCAACCCAAACTGACCAAATAAAATCTTTCAGCTATGTTTTATTGTTGCTCAGGCAAAAATACACAATCATAAAATTCAAGAAAAACCAAAGTATAAAAGGCAGGATTTCTGTTTTCTTGGCTTTGTCCATGCAAAGTACAAAGCTTCTGAGGGATTTAAAGAGGGATAAGAAGAAAGGATGAGAGAGAGAGAGAGAGGCAGAGAAAGAAAGAGAGGGAGAGAGTAATGTAAGGAATAAAATGTTCTTCACGAATCCATCTTTAAATTTTTAATTTATTTACAAGATGACATCAGCCCAAAATATTTAGATACCTAATAATTAATGTGGTGATAATATGGCCCTTCAAACTTTAATTTCTCAATTGAGAAATAAAAGCAAAATTTCAAATCACCAGATCACAGAAATACAAGTAATTTTATAGATTTTTTTTATTGTTTAAATGTTAGAATCAAGTGAATGGAGTCAAAAATGCAAATTAGCATCTGAATAGAATGCAAATTAGCATCTCAATAGAAAAGGAAGCATCTTTTGTCACTCTTGAGGTATTTACCATTGTTTTTCTCAAGAATATACAATTAAGAAGGAATCAGTGCTTTACAGAAAATAAATAATGAAATTTATGTATTTAGCATTTTTGGTACTTTTGAAAGAGTGCATATTGCATGTATATAGACTTTAAGAATATTTGTACAGAGACTGACATTGACATAGGAAAGAAATCATTAATTTATATTAAGACATCTGAAATTTCAATTTTGTACAATCCCAGGCTCATCTGCTTTTCAAACCAATGGAATTATTTCCTTGAAGTCTAGAAGCCATTTATTCTCTATATGTGCATAGTACATGGAAAGAAAGTAGTTTGCGTTTGGTTCAGCACTATTTTAAGCGAGACCCAATTCAGGCATAAGACACACATGTGCATCTGACAGTGAATCACCTAGATATATTCTGCATGGAGATGGCTTGCCATTTACATGTTTCATGCAATTACAACTTCATGTATTTGAGATGAGTGGAAAGATAGCAAAATAACATTTGATAGTAAAAAATCAAGCAAAGTCTGAATGGCAAGAAGACCTTCAACACATTCCACATAGCAAATAGCAGCTGGCCAAGAAAATTTACTTGAATTTGTGACATGATTTGATACAAGTTATTTCCTAGACAATATGGAAAAGTACCCCATCTTCCAAGGAGCATTCCAATGTCAAGACCTAGGAAACCTAAAAGATCAGGGGTGTCTTTCCATGACATCGAAAATATGCACCCACTGTAAGTAAACCAAATTTCCTTCAAAATAAACCCTGGAGAGATTAAATAGTTTTTGGAGTTTTTCAGATAAAGCTATTATCTCTTCTGGGAGAGAGAAAGGGACTTATTCTATCATTTATGCTGATATGTTTTAACTCTGAATAAAAAATTCATAATAAAAACTAAAAAATATTTTATAGCTGTAATACCTGTCTAAGATGTCCACGGTTCATTATCACATCTTCCTTCAGTGCTCATTAGGGGAAGGCGCCATGACAGCCCAACCCACAGCACACCAGGTAGCAGACGTAAGTAACGAATGCATGGTGTTCTGCACAACGCCGTCATGTCCACAAGACCATGGAAGTAGGCAAGTGTAAGTAATGAGATTCCAATGCTCAAATAAGACCAGTCTTGAATAACTGCAAAACTGATGTGTACGCACTAAATACTTGGCAGTTTCATGCATTTAAATTTATCTGTGTGTGTGTGTGTGTGTGTGTGTGTGTGTGTGTGTGTGTGTAGGGAGAGTCTCTAATGTTAGACATTCTCATTTTTGTTTCAAATATAAATTCTGTTTTTGTACAAGAAAGAAGTTTCAAAGTATATAGTCTAGCAAATTAGATAATCATTGGCAATTTATACTAAAGACAGTGAATGCAATAAAGTGGTCGATGCCAATTACCAGTCATTGTAAATCAGCCCTCTATGAACAAATCATGAGTTCAAAAGAAAAATCACTACAAATACTCCATAAAAATGCCTGACTTGTTGATCATTCCAATGGAGAGCTTACAATATCCCAAGTTTTACATCATTCCTAAGAAATCTGCAGCATATTTCAGAATTCACAAAATGGATTTCTAAACACAACACTCTTCTTCATCCTGATAACTCCATTCTCTTCCCAAGACCCAAGCCTGATTGGCCTGGGACACAGCCAGCAAGGACAGGCCTCCACTGGAATGTGAAGGAGTTGGCAGCAAGGAAGAAGTCAAGCAGCTAGCAATGATTTAGCTAAGAAATGAACATTTTGGTCAAACACACTCTCAGAAGATGGTTGCAAAAACAAGCTACGAACAGCTTACTACAACTCTGGGCTCCACCCACCCCACAAGTTAGCTAACCTGGGTCAACCGCTTGTCACTGCTGCTTTAGGATGATTTCTGCTTTACCATAGCTCTATAGGAGGATATGAAAAGAAGATAACACATTCCTGAATTCTTCAAATAATTGGCATCTTTGGTAAAATCCACCGGGGGAAAGTTTACATTAAGATCATACTTTTCAATTCAATAAATAACAGCACTGTGTATATTTTGTGTGAAACTGTAAGCTCATTGATAGGCTTTGAGACCAGCAGCATGATAGTTAGGTGCTCTGGAATTTACGCATAGTAACTGTGTACAGGAAGACAATCCCACACTATGCTTTAAGTAAAAGACTCCCTTCAGGGCACATTGGTGAGTAGTATAATGCATGATCACTGAAATCTTCTACTCATAATCATTTACATTATTCTCCGCAAGGCAGGGAAAAACTGTTACTAGACTTTGCAAGGTAAATTGGTCTCAACCATGAGAGACTTAAACCCACCAAAGACATACTTTCCAAACACAAAAGACTGTTGTGAGACACAGGTCATATAGACTTTGTCATTATCATCATTTTCTATGCCTTTATGTGACTTCCTTTGTAGAGCAAAAATGACGGCTGGTCTGCATTTTATTCTTAACCTCTAGATTGTCTCCTACTCCACAATATGATATGATCTGATCAGATCTCTATTGAAAATGTCCATGATTACAGGTGGTTGCTTTTTCATATGGGGAATAAAAATGTTGGAGAGTCTGGTTGTGATATTTTCTATTACTTGACAATGTGTTACAGTAACAATAAAGTCATTTTATAGCTAATCCTACTATCAAGCCAACACCGGGCTTCTAAATCTTGTGTTTCATTTTTAAATAGCTACTATGAGTAAGAGAACTATTAAGATGTTAGATTCCTAGTGATTTCTCCAGTCGAAAGCCAGTGTTATCTAGAAAATAACACTGTAATGGGATATCCAAGATCAATTCTGTTTTATATACTCTGCAGCAAAAATAACATTTCTAGAAGGAAGGAATTAATTATAAACCTAGCAAATTCTAGACATTCGCATATTCGTGTAAACAATTTTAACATGGTTTATTATATTTCCAGAAAGGTTAAATCTTATATTCAATCTTCTTCTAATTCTTCTTAAATATAATAAATATATAGATAGATATGTTATCTGAGTGCATGTGTGTATGTACTCTCACACATTTTATATGACATATATACATAAAACAGCACTTCATGGTCACTTCCTTTGCAGGTTCAACTTGAGGAAATCAATGAGTTCCTATTATGCATAACCCGTGGTATTCTTTCCTCCAGTCTCACAAATGGCCATATCGGGATGTAAACAAAACATTGGAGCGAGTCATTCCTGGTGAATTGTACTTTATGTTGTATAATGGTGATCTCATGAAGAACTGGGTAGTTCCTGGTAGCAAATACCTAAAGATAGTAGTTAAAATATTAGATC